>CM044960.1:32286810-32886810 GCA_024516035.1 Bactericera cockerelli | reverse complement strand
CTACTTGCGTGCAAAAAGTTTCGCCAACATTGACACCTGGAATTCGCCAAGGTGCAACTTTCAGGAAAGACGAAGGGTGTAGGACGTATTAAAACAGACGCTAAAGGTACCTGAACGATGAACGAGGTACACTGACGCAAAAGATTTTACTCTCTGAGGGGTGATTCATTATTTGAGAACCTTCTCTTGACTGATGGTTTTGAGACACACGATGGTAACAAGAGGACAGATAATAATAATAAGATAGAGGTGGAGCAAAAGAAAATGTTGATGACAGTAATTATGAAGATTATTATTATTACTTGCAGGGTTTTCAGTGAAACCAGTAAAATTAACACTGTTCTGACGTAATTAGATCTGTTCTGACCAGTTGATTCTGGTATTAACGTCCTGATATGAGTTACATATCCAGGACGGGGGTTTTACCCTCCATTCTCTGGGAATCGTACCGTCTACCCACATTAACCTCACTCAGGCTTGGTTGTGTTAGAAATGCCGGTCTTACGTGTTTGGAGGGAACAGAAATTTCTTCGGACAGTCTGCCCAACCGGAAGTTGAACTCAAGATCTCTGGACTACGGGTAGTAGTCACAACCGTTACACCACAGAAACTGGCAATAAATGGTGAAGATAAAGGAGGATAATTGGAGAAAATGGCAAACAAAAAACATGAAAACTGCAGAACGGCATATCAGTATCTACCAATTAGTGCATACCTTTGTTCATAATAAAATCAGTCCCAATGAAAAGCAAAAATGTTATCTCCAGGAAAAATCTACACCAGGAAAAGAAAACACCAAAATAAAACATGACAAATGAAATTTTAATTGAATAAACTCTCACTTTGAATTAAATGGATCACTGCGGTGTTTTACAGAACTTACAGCCAAGTGAAATGCACTTTCTTTTAACGTCTTTTCTACTGGTGCATAAATCTCGGGAAAAAGTTCGCAACAATTTGCAGCGTTCGAGATTTTCCTAATGAGGACGATGGTGTAAATATTTCATTTTAATTTATGCTGCTGGAAATTAGTTGCCTCCTAAATCAGGTGGTAAGTGTAAGGGTAAGTGGATGACTTTGTGATTCATAGTGCAGCTGAAACTTTCAACATTTTCTCTTCTTAAAACAAAACACTTTATTAGATTTTTAAAGTGAGAAATTGCTCGAAACGAAAGTAGACTTGATTCAACTGCTCTCTTTTTCTTACACAAATTCATTAAAAAATCAATTTATGCGATTTTCAATTTTATTTTCTCTGTTTTATCAAACTGTTCTTCTGTATTTCCATCATTATCGTCATCCAAATCGGTCTCATCTTTCCTTTTAATTGAACGAAAGTCATTAGAAACTTTTTCACGAATAACTTAAGTATTTAGTTTCAATTAAAAGTTATAATTGTTATACGAGTATGTTTGAAGGATATCTGGATATTCTTCATTTTAAAGTAACACATGAAATACTGAAATTCACCTGAATCCCTACATCTACAGAAAACTAGGACATTGAAATGATTTCCCAATGTAAATCATACTTAAATTTGTTAGACATAATACGGAACCTACAATTGACTCAGCTTAACTCTCTGAAAACGTGCAGTTTTGTTCTGACAAGGGAGTAAATGTCCATACACATCTTCACAAGTTTTCACCTGTGGTTCAGAGTGAAGTTGATATTAATAAGGTGACTTACACAAATCTAAAAGGAGGTGTTAGAAAATAACGGGAAAGTTCAGAAAAGATTTTCTTTAATTTATTAAATTTAATATTTACGATATTTATTTACCTTTTGATAAGAATGTGCGTCCAAAGGTTTTGGTTGCTGCTAAGTTTGAAAAATAAAATATAGGAGCATGGGCGTAGCCAGCATCCGCTCTAGGGGGGGGCAACTAAGATATCCGTGTCGAAAGTGGGGGGGGGGGAGGGGTGTGGGGTCCTTATGGTACGGAAAAAGGCAGTGGAAGCGATTTGTTTTGTTGTTGTTGAAATCCAAAGGTCCCACAAGAAACTGAATATATATTTGTAATTTGTACCTACACATACAACGAATACAGACAGCTTTTCTTCCCTCTCAATAATATTTTAGAACAGGCTTTTTATTTATTGAATGGAATCTGTCATTGAAACTTATTTGATGCAAAGTTAATTTCTAAAAAAATTAAAATCGAAAGCACATTACTTTTGAGGTTTTTTGAGTATAAATCTCGATTCGTCGCGAAGACATATACTTTATTATACAGGGTGGACCAAAAAAACGTTTACACCCGTTAATGGTAAATTACTGACGACATTTCCAGGCCGGATCTGCAATCCGTTTTTTCGGATTCGCCTTCGTAACTGCACAAAGTGATTTTTTGCAACTTTCCGAAAAAGTCCGACTTTGGCTTATTCTTCAGGTCAGTACTTTTTTCCTGTTTAAGATGAGTTCATTCTGAACAATTTTGCAGAAAGCCAACAAAATATCGATTTTTCTAGCTACACTACTTTGTTTTTTTACGATTTTGTTTGTCATATTTTTTTACACCTGAACAGAAAAAAACACCCAAAAAAACTTTTTTACTAAATAAAACACTTGACATTTGTCCGAACAAATTTTGGCACAGACATGGGCAAGTTTGATAAAAGTTGGCGGCCGCCCCGAGGATGCAAAAAAATAATTTTACGATTTTTTACCACGTGATCTTCTTGGAAAAATTATTAGATGTTTGCCAAAAACTCTCCAAAAATCCTAAGAGTTTTCTAGCTGTAGACTGTGTAAGGGCGTCTTGTATTGTTTACAAAAATTGTTTACATTGCTTTTTTGAATACCGCGGTCTCACATGCCTTCATCAGCCAGTTTAGGAAAATTCAATTGATAAATTTCGTGCTTCTCAGATTGTCAGTGGTGTTAGCTAGATGTAGTAGTACTAACAGCGTTAGTCGCATGACCGAGGTTCAATTCTCGGCGGTCCATTTTATTTTAATTATCAAAAAAATCTGATGGAATATTTTATTCATACCTGTATCTGACCTGTTGTAACACCAACAACTTATGGATTTTTGGGGGTAACACCATCTGTAAATTGAGTTATATCAGATACTATTGGTATCACAATACACATAATTATTATTCATGTAAGCCCCTGAGAGACTGCCTTGATAATGTAAGGATGGTTTTTCTAATGCTTCCCTACGAGAGAAAAAAAAAAACTAACGAATTTTCCAAACGAAAATAGAGTTTATGAAATAAATCCAGGTAAATATGTAGGTAGGTTCTTCTATCATAAACAATACTAATTAAATAACAAATATTTACCGATTGCCAACTCTTAATAGAAGTCTTGAAAAAAACAAGATAATTATTTGTAAAATTAATAAACTTTTGCAGTCTTTATTATGTTTTATACTATTTTGATATAAACAAAAAGGTATTTAAAAAAACATTTTGTGTTAGTATGTTCAATGAGAAACGATTAGACGCGCACGATTAGCTCAGTGGTAAGCTAGTCCACCCGGTCCGAACGCCAGAGCAAGCAAAAAATTCATGAACACAAAATAAAAAAGACTGTTGCCATTTTTTATTTAGCCATAGTACACACTATGGATTCTCCTCACACAAATTTTTGAAACCAATGGTGACTTTAGTACCTTAGTTCTAACTCAGAATCCTCTACCTTCTTGCCTTTCTCTCTCTCTCTCTCTTTCGCTCTTTCGCTCTTTGCCTCTCTCTCTCTCTCCCTTCTCAATTCCCTTAGAGGAACTGTTGGAAGTGGCGTCCACCTTCCTGGATGCAAAGGTTGAACCTCTTCATCATGTTCCGTCGAATGTTGCGGAAGATTCCAGGTTTTTCTGTCAGGTCATCGAATGCCAACAGGATTCTTGCCACCAGATTTCGTAAACTATGTTTTTCACGTGATTCCAAATGTTCCTGTTGGCAACTCCATATGCTAAATGCGTATCTGCCACTTCAGCATCCGAATTATAATAATGTAAATTGTACTAAAAAAACTCAAGAAGTTTAAAGATAATATTTCATAGAATGCAGAAAAATATGCTTGAAAACTATCATAGAGAAACAAACAATCATTCATTTGACTGGCCTTTAATTAATTCCAAGGAAAATAATTATCAGGCATAAATAGCTAATTACTCTTTGAGTACAAGACGACCCTACACGGTCAACACTTTTAAGATTTTGAACATCATTTTTTGAGACTTACCTGGTTTGTTTACCCAGAAGATCACGTGATAAAAAATCGTAAAATTATTTTTTAGCATCCTTGGGTTGGCCGCCAACTTTTATCAAACTTGCCCGTGTCTGTGCCAAAAATTGCTTGGGCAAATATTGAGTGTTTCAAAGTGTAAAAAATTTACATGAGAATTTTTTTTCTATTGAGGTGTCAAAAAAGATGCCAAACCAAACCGTAAAAAACAAAGTAGTGTAGCTAGAAACATCGAAATTTTGTTGGCTTTCTGCAGAAATGTTCTGAATCAACTCATCTTAAACAGGAAAAAAGTTCTGACCTGAAGAATAAGCCAAAGTCGGACTTTTTCAGAAAGTTGCAAAATATCACTTTGTGCAGTTACGAAGGCGAATCCGAAAAAACGGATTGCAGATCCGTCCTAGAAATGTCGTCAGTAATCTACCATTAACGGGTGTAAACGTTTTTTTGGTCCACCCTGTAGATATTTAGAACCGTAATTTTATTGCGAATCTAAAACTGTGCCGATCGTAACGGTAGTACTTTTTGAGCGAGGAGTCTTTTTGTACGGTCGAAACGTTGAAAATTGCCGTAACGAAAAATCTTTATTGACCTATATTGACCCTGCCTTGACCGATTTAAGAAAAAAAAAAGTTACTACTAATTGCAACTTTTAGAGACAAAGCTTTTAATATGCAACATGCAACACATTAGGAATATGCAACACATTAGGTCAAAAGGTCAAAAAGTAGGTCAAAATTTAAAAAAATAAAAAAAATTGACCTATTTTTCATTTTTTTCAATCTTTCATTATTTTGACCTATTTTCCCTTTAAAAAAAAATCTGAAATTTTAATGGCAAAAAATAGAAGACATTTGTGTGGTTTTACTATAAAGTTAACGCCCCCAAATAAGCCGGCAAAAACAGGTCTGACGCAACAAATTTGACCTAAATTTGCCTTAAGAGTTTTTTGGCCTTAACTCGAGATGAGTCGCCTTGACCTACATCGTTTATGGCATTTTTGAATTGTCCAGGTCAATTTTACAGTCACTTTGGGCAAATTAAGATTTTCCGAAAGTTTTAATCAATGAACAGGCCCCGCCCACATGGACTGGGTTATATATGAAGCTTTTCTTTTAAAAAAATCTTGTAGCTGACAATTTTCCGGTTTGACCGATATGCAATATGCCCTGTTTACGTTTATAATAGCCCCGGAAAACAGACCGGAAAAAACACTAAAATTTTTTAATTTTTCAAATAATTTAAAAAAATTCAAATGAATTAAAAACATGGTTAACGATTAAAATTTTCATTTTTTTTTTTTTTTTTTTTTGCAAAAATGTAGAAAATCACATGGAGAATCTCACCTTTCTTGCCTAACCCCAACCCTCTTTTATCAAAAAGCCGAAAAAACGTCTCCCTCTGCCTTAAAACGGCGTTTGAAAAAACCGTTTTAATCGTCACCTTGAAATTTATCGATTTTAAGGCTTAAGGCGGTACCTTTTTGGATTTGCGTCGTCAAGGCAAATCGAACGATATGTAACATCATGTGCTTGCGACACTTTATCGGTGCATAATCACCGATTGAAAAAAAAGCCATTTTTTTGACAAATGTCAAACTTTTGACTTATCAGTTTAAACTTTAAGCTGTTTTTATGATATATTCTTGTAGCCCTTGTCTGTACAAACCTAACGCAATAAATTTCAGCCTTTCGTCATTAACACATCCAGAGTTATGGCGAAAAAACGCAAAAAATTCAAGCTCCTCTGCGCCGCTGGCGTCAATTTTCTGACAAAAAATGTTTATCTTGTATGGGAAAAGATATTTAAATGACCAAATGGCGTCCAGAGGCTACCAAAGTGGCAGGGCAAATTTGGCACAAAAAAATCTCTGTTCTGCGTATAACTCGTGAACGGCGCGCGCCACCAAATTTTGGTACCACTGAAAGGTGCGCCTACACATTCTACACATTTCATATTCTATACATGTTTGCTTCATCTGCAACACAGAAGGAGTTAGAGTGGCATATATGGTTTTCCAAAAAGGTCCTAATATGGCTCTAATTCGGCCCTAGTAAGTGACGAAAGGCCCTAACACTAACCCTAGATAGCGGCCATTCATACCTGTCGGTGGAACCCAGTTTGAACCTGATCGGCACCAAAAGGCCATTTGCTCGCCCCGATTTTCCATTGGAGCGCCTCACTAATTATTTAGCCAGGGAGAGCTTTGATATTTTTTTTTAGGGTCTACTTGATATTTTTACCCTTTTAAAAATCCTTTGATTTTTGATTCTAAGGTTTTTTAAATTTTTTTTTTTCTCGAAAAATATTTTTCAAAAAATATCATATGTAAATTTAAGTTGCCCCTTCCATGTTGCATACTATTGAGGTTTCTCTAGGGGGGGGCAGCTGCCCCCCCCTGCCCCCCCCTGGCTACGCCCATGTATAGGAGTTTTACCATTATCACTGTTATTTAATGAAATATAATTAAGATTTATGAATTTCTGAGGCAATAATAATATATTTAGCGAAAAATGAAACGTCAGGTTTTCAGATTTCAACCCCTGGAAAATTGGACTGCGTCCAAAATATTCGTTTTAATCATTTTATTTTGTCTTTTCTATTTAGCCTCTATAGGCTTTTGAAATATTTTTCGAAATCCTGTAGGAGGTATTCCTCTCTCTTTTTACTTTCCTTATCCTAAAATAAGGAAAGTATTGTATTTGTCGAAAATTTGACCTACCCAGTTTTTCACATTTCTGGACGAATCATAGCCTCAGGATACCAAAAAAGTTGTTTTCAGCCATTGATCCGTGCGTCTGTCTGTCTGTCTGTCCGTCTGTCTGTCTGTCTGTGTGTGAACAGGATATCTCAAGAACGGTAAGAGCTAGAGACTTGAAATTTGGTATGCGAATTAATTTTATACACCAGACGAACCACGAAACTTTTGGTTGAAATCGGCTGCACAATGCGGCCGCAAGGCCGCAAATATTAGCCGCAAGCGCCGCTTATATGAATTGGTTAAAGATACAAAAAAAGTTAGAGAACATCATTTTCTTAGAATAAAAAAATAATAGGGGTCTCTTCTCTTTGACATTTTTTTGATATCTTGAACTTTTTGGACCTCGGCCCTAATTTACCGGTATTTTGGGAGGGACGGACCCGCTTTGACTAACTTTTTTACTATTCATCCTAAATGGGGATTGTGACATATCAAATCCAATGATTTTGAGATGCTGATTACGAATTTGGCTTTGATTTTTAGCTAACTGTTACCTTTGAGTCACCAGTGGCTTTTGGTCCTGTTCCCATTCCTAATATGATAAGGAAAGTCGTGTGATGTTTACACCAAATTTTTTAGTATCGGGTGAAACAAAGTTAATAAGTTCTATTTTCTGTGTTCTTTTTTAGAAAATTTAATTCAGACAACTTTTTCTCTTTACTTAATTAATATTTTTCACTCTAACTTTGGAAGAAGTTTTTAGATGTAAATTTATCATATTATCTTTTGTTTGAAAGGTGTCTTGTGACTAATTTAAAAAAGTATCTACGTGTGTGGTAAAATTATTGTTCGTATCAAATTGTTTAAACATACAAATTTAATAAGAGATCCTTTTGAAAGCTAAATTAACTAACAGACAGTAACTCACTAAAATATGTTTCTCTGTATCTTCACTTCCTATACAACTCCCCAGGAATGAGAACACCGACATGTCCAACATACTTTATCTAGTTTTCTTTTTTCCTCATTTTCAAATTTGTTTGTGTAATTTCAAATTATTGTTTTTGAACATAATAGGTGTCAGACTACTTTTTGAAAATATTCTTAATAGTAAGCATAGTGTACGCCTGTTAACAAATAAATTATGCTTGAAAATTCCATAGTGGTACATTTTGGATGTATAAAATGTGTGTTAGGAGTACTCTTACAATAATGTATCATAGTATTTTGTGTTTAAATAAACCTTCTCCTTTGTACCTTGGTGGTGAAATATACAAAATCTTAATATATAAATGTCAAAGTCACTGACTGACTGACCACTGACTGATCATCGCTCTACAGCCCAAACCGTAAGTCCTAGGAAGCTGAAATTTGGTAGGTAGCTTTGTCTTATAGTCTAGATGACTGTGCAATAAGACGGGATTTTTCGAAATTCCCACTACAACACCTGCCATTGGCGAAAAAGGATTTTTTGCTTTCACGGCCATGCCTCGGCCCGCAAAGCGGGCGACAGCCCGCTAGTATTCTAATAAATGTAAGTACTACGTGATACCACAGCTTCAACTTATTTGGCTGGCTAATTGATTTGCATTGACTGCTCAATTAGTTTACATAACAAATTTATAGAGGAGTTTTACTTATTTTGAGGAAATATTTATGTTTATTATTAATTTTAAAAATAGTTTAATTTTCAATTTGAAATTTCTTAAACATGAACTCATCAAATCTTACGACTCCTGTTGTCACTTACCCCAAACCCAAAGGTATGGGACGCAGGCACTTCACAACCATCATGCTGTTCATTGGGATGGCCAACGCTTACGTCATGAGGACCAATATGTCCGTAGCTATCGTCGCCATGATGGAACCCTGCTTGTACCACGAAAGTCACAATTGGACTGACTTTCAGAAGGGCATCATACTCAGCTCTTTCTTCTACGGATATGTCCTCACGCAGATTCCTATTGGATTGATGACGAAGAATTACGACGCGCTGCATATGCTAGGATGGGGAATGTTTGTGAATGGTCTGTTCGCTTTATTTGTGCCACTATTCTCCCATTCCTTGTGGTCTCTGGTGTTAACTAGAGTAATTCAAGGCATGGGAGAGGGCCCTATTGTCCCCTGCACGCACGCTATCCTGGCAAAGTGGATTCCTCCAGGAGAGAGAAGTTTCCTGGTGGGCTTTGTCTACTCGGGCGCCCAGTTTGGAACCATCATCTCCTACCCAGTGAGTGGCTACCTCGCGTTCAACCAGAGTCTGGGTGGATGGCCTTCTATATTCTACTTCTTTGGTATTATCAGTCTGATTTGGTCAATTTTATTTTTAATGTATGTTAAAGAGAATCCTTCTATCGACAAGCATATCTCAGAGGAAGAGAAGGATTACATTCTACATCCTATATTCGGCGGGGATATCATTGAGGATCTCAAAGATTCCAAAGTTCCCTGGAGGGATATATTGCATTCCAAGCCCTTCCTTGCCATCTTGGTTGCTCACATGGGGCAGAACTTTGGCTACGAGACACTCATGACAATGCTGCCAACTTTCCTGAAATTTGTGTTCCATTTTGATATCAAAGATAACGGTTTCATATCGGCAACACCGTACATAGCAATGTTTATCACATCTTGTATCCTGAATGTCCTGGCAGATTGGCTTATATTGAAGAAAATCTTGTCAACAGGAGCTACAAGGAAGTTGATGACCGGCATAGGAGAAATAGGTCCTGGGAGTATGTTCCTGCTCCTAACTGTTATGGACTATTCCAGGTATTTCACTGTAGGCTGTCTCATCGTGGCTATGGGCTGTAATGGAGCCATTTACTCCGGGTTCAAGGTGAACCACATCGACATATCTCCCTGCTTCGCCGGGATTCTAATGAGCTTCACCAACTGTGCGGCCAATGTTGTGGGCATGCTAGCCCCGACTGTGTCTGGAGCTCTGCTCGGCTGGTTTGGCCATGAGAAAATGTTAGCGTGGCATGTTGTGTACATTGTGTCAGCCACCATGTATATTGGCTGTGCCACGGTGTTCCTGATATTCTCGTCAGGAAAGAAACAGCCGTGGGACCATAAAACATCCAAAGCTATTCTTCGATCGAGGATAGAAAGTGATCAATGAGAAATTAACCAGTTTTGAAAATGGAAAAAAAGAAAGAAAATCTTCTTCAGAAACAAGATAAGAGAATATTACACCTTTACAAGACATATTCATGCAAATGTTGAAGACAAATTTGAAAACACAGATAATCATTTGATATTTTTTGCAATAACTGAATTCAGAAAATGACCATCTGCATTTGCACAATATTCCAAGAATCGCTTTCCTCAAAGTTTTATTCGAAAGATGTATTGGTAAATGTGTGAAACATGACGATTAAAAAATATTGCACCTGAATTTTCATTAATTAACCGAACACAGTAAGGGAGTGAAGCGTTTTCACTAAGTGAGGTTCTGTTTTAATTTGGGTACTGGACGAATTGACTTTCGTTTGTCTGTCTGTTTATCTGTTCCCCATAACTCTCGACCGGATTCTTTAATATTGTTGAAATTTAGTGAACATGTTTATTGTGTTCCCTAAAATTTTTCCTATAGTTTTTGGGTCGAATTAAGCCAATCGGGTCCCAATGGGGGCCGTTTTGTTGAAAATTGAAAACGATTTTTCTATTTTTATTGAAACAAGCAAGGCTTCATTAGTGAAATTTATTAATTATGAAAGCTTTTTTTTTTTTTTGCCGATCCAATAATACTCTTTTGGTGGGGACTTCCCCCCGAAAGAACACTCGCGATGGTGTTTGAGCCATCGCTGAGCTCGGATGAATGGAGAAAACACCCCGGAACTACCAGGGGCATGACTTAATTATGAAAGCTAAGGGGGCCGAACTGTGGTAAAAAATCAGAAAAAAAAAGTTGATATTTTTTAATAAAAAATTATCGACTGGGGTATTGAATGAAAAGTCTCGATATCCTTATAATTATTTGATTGAGCAATTATAATGCGATAGTTGAATCATTGTGAGGTTTTCAGTTCACAGAACCTCTAATTCTAACAAAGACATAACGTTTAAAAATGCTCAAAATAAACAAATCCAGTTTCAATGTTGTTCTTTTTTGTTTGAAAATATTGAATTATTTTTTTTTTTTGAATTGAATATTTTCAAAAATTGAAATATTTGAAAATATTTCTACTTCTCAATTTCAGTTCCGAGAAATTTCTAGTATTAGAAATCGGAAGTATTGTGCTCGTTTTTGTAAAAAAATATTTTTGCTCCGATTTCAATCATATTTCTGGACGTTTCATAACTCATAACCACAAAACTTTGGTTTTGTGTCTGTCTGTCGGTCTGTTAAAAATATTGCTTGTAACGCGGAAATCTCAGAAAGTACTGAATGAATTTCGATGAAAATTTGTACATATAATATATAGGAGACGTTCTGTATAATATTATGGTCCCTTTACATTTTAAATTAATCAACTTCACATTGGCGGCTCTGGGTGAAAGAGATCATACGTCTGAGCACTAACTTTTTACTTAAACGCTTATATCTCGTGGACTGTACACCTGATATTAATGATATTTTGTGTGTATATATGCATTTATAATTATTTTTAATTAATTATGATTTAGCTCTGACAATAAAGAAAATTCAAAAATATTGACAAAAAAGTGTAAAAATAGAGAGGTCTTCGACATACCAATACAGAATTTTTGTTGAATGTAGAAAAAAAAATATTCTACTATTTAAAACAAATTTAAAGAAAATCGGTAATACTGCTTTGGAGATACTGAGTGCACGAGTAGCTCAATGGTTAAGCACTCGCTTGCCATGCGGAAGGTCCCGGGTTTTAACCCCCGCGCCGACAAATATTTGTATTCAAAATTTGATTACAGTTGTTTGTAAGGGATACCTTCCGGTGCGCTCGTGTTGACCCATCACCTAATCGGGAAATACTGTGTTACTTCTTGTCCATCAGAGGGGAGGCATACTACGGGATGGGCAGGCTACAACACAGACCACAAGCGTCTACATTAGCTCCTGTTACATGGCTACGAAATAAAAAAGACTGTGAAAGACTCATCTTAAAAAAATCTGGTGCAAACATCACACGACTTTCCTTATCATAATTATAAGGAATTGGAACAGGACCAAAAGCCACTGGTGACTCAAAGGTAACATTTAGCTAAAAATCAATATCAAATTCGTAATCAGCACCTCAAAATCATTGGATTTGATATGTCACAACCCCCATCTACGATAAATAATAAAAAAGTTAATCAAAGCGGGTCCCCCCCAAAATACCGGTAAATTGGGGCCGAGGTCCAAAAAGTTATTTTTTTTTTAATCTAAGACATAATTGTTCTCTAATATTTTTTTGTATCTTTAACCAATTCAAAGAAGCGGCACTTGCGGCCAATATTTGCGGTCCTGCGGCCGCAGTCTGCGGCCGATTGCAACCAAAAGTTTCGTGGTTCGTCTGGTGTATAATTATAATTAGCATACCAAATTTCAAGTCTCTAGCTCTTACCGTTCTCGAGATATCCTGTTTACACACAGACAGACAGACAGACAGACAGACGCACGGACCAATGGCTGAAAACAACTTTTTTGGTATCCTGAGGCTATAATTCGTCCAGAAATGTGAAAAACTGGGTAGGTCAAATTTTCGACGAATACAATACTTTCCTTATTATAGGATAAGGAAAGTAAAAAGTGATTTAGTATAAAATATCAAAATTTCCAAGTGACAATGTGAAACAATCACGAGGAAGTATTATGTCCATTATTGGCAGTGTTTTTTAAGTCTTGATTTTACTCTGTATTTTTAATTTCAGTGTAAAGAAACCACTTTTTTAAATTCTACTGATTCAGTCAGTTAAGATAAGACAAGAAAGTGAAAAGTTGTACTAGATGTACAATATTTTACATACATAATATGGACATGAATAATAGAAATATCTGAATTTTTCTCAACAGGCAGTAGTTGCAAATATTCTTCAACCTCAGTAGCTTGATTGATAAGTTGACGAATATGTAATTTGGAAGTCGGTGTTTTGAGTCCCTAGTTAAGAAAATTTCTATTAAAGCTAATTTAACTATTTGTGATATCACGTTCGTGATTAACAAATATATTTCAAACTTTAAAAAATAAAATCAACTTAGTTTCAAATATTCTTCTTATCAATTAATTAACTGCATTTTAAAAGTCATAAGAAAAAATTATTTTTCTACCATGCAGTGGCATTCGAACCTGCTAACTCAGTGGCGGCTCCTGACTTCAAGACTAGGTGAAGACAAATTATACCCAGAAGTATTGAAAAAATAAAATTATTAATTTATCAGATCTTAGTTCTTATGGTCTCATAAACACAGCCCATTGTAAGTTATGGCTGTTTCCCTGCAGAGCATGATTTTCTCTCATACCAGTTTTGCATCATATAAGTTTTTATAGGTACTTTTTTTGGAGAACACTTGGTAATTAATAAATAAACAAGGCCAGCAGAACAATTTGTCAACACTGGAGCTGGTACACAGCCATTCATTTTTCATAAGCCATTCAAACTTGAACTGTATGGCTGTGGGGCAGGCATTTGCTTTACTTTTTTAGTGGTGGTTATAGTAATTGGAGAAATTGGAGATCCAGTAATCATAATATCTTTCTTATCCTCATTACTTCTTAATCTGAATGGGGTTACTTTTAATGTTTGAACCCCATGATTTTGTGGGGATCTCATTGTTTCTTTGAAATATTGTTATTAATTATTCATCTTAATAAAAAATATTTATTCATCTTAATAAAAAATATTAACTAAAAGTTGGTAAAAAGGAATTAAAATAAAAATATTAGGATTATACCTCAGTAGTTAGAACTAGGAAGGAAAGAAAGTTAGTTGAAGACTAAAAATTACAATCCAAAACTGGAAGAAAATCCACCACCAGATTACAAAATAAATCTAAGAAAACAAACTTACTACAAATATAAAATCAGCTTAAATTTGTGTTACCATTGATGTTTAAATGACTAGGTATTTAAGAAAAACACAGATATTGCCTTATAATTTTAAGTACTTCACTGGAAGCTGTGTGCTTAGCTACCTGCAACCTGCATAATTATAATGTTATTTCTGACACTGAAAGAAGTACATAGCTACTTCATATTCAACTTATTATGAAAAGCACAGGTCAGATCAGGTAGGAATAATGTTTCTATCCTGTATCAAATACTGGGAAATAACTTTATTAACTAGTTACACCAATTAAAAGTCACTTGATTACCGTTGAAAAGATTTGAAAATGGTCTAATAAAATTTAAAAAGTGCGCGACAAGTTTTGTTTACATTCTAAAGATAAGAGATACAATGTTGCCAAGTTAATTTCATTGCTAAATTTCTACAAACTTCAAGAGCTATATTTTAAATTTAAAGAAATCCCTCAAATCATGTAAGACGTATTTATTTTTTTAAAAAAATAATACTACACCGCCTGAACAGAATTTTCTCTTGAGAATTTCATTTCAACACGTCTAATTTCATGATTTTTTTTAAAGTGGTTCCATAGTCAGGATCTTAAACAGGACCACCATTGTCCCTATTTAAAAACTTCTTGGAACAACTAGATACCAGATTATCTTATTTGGCTCAATTTCGGTACCTACATTAAATAATTATTTCCGAGATTTGACTTCAATCGAGATGTCCTTTTTAATACTACATATAGTTGACAAGATACATAAAATATAGTTAAAATTTATTGGTATCGGCTATCGTTTAGGAACTATGTACAAAACTAGAACCCAAAAAATGAGAAATAATATCCAAAATTCCTGACACAAAATCCTGCTTTCCTAGCGCCAACGTTATTATTATTTTTTTTTTTTTTAATATTACAAGATTGTGCTAGATATGGGAGGCTAAATCATTGACTGGTTTCCTAGGTCTGGCATAATGCTACTGGCAACAATGTTAATATCAAAAACACATGACATCGCACATGGTATGTGGCTTCGTGACATTTCGTATGAGGTCGTGTAGATAATGTAAACTGAATACAACTGAAGACTGTCCTCAGTAGCATATTACATAGATATAGTTCTTGCCTAATATTTCATGATACCTACTTGGAAATACTCAACTCTGATTGGTTGATTCAAGGACAACTGAAGACAATTTCGAATTGTCTTCACATTTGGTGTTCTCCTTGGAAAGTAACATGAAATGTTAAGCAGCATTGATCTATTTTACACAAAGCTTACTCTTTTTTTTTTTTTTTTTTTTTTTTCTTTGAGTTGGATCAATTGTGCCATGTTCAAGGGATTATGAGTAGTGTTTTCACTGTTCAAAATTAGGTGAAAATGTCTTCAGTGTCTTCACCCGACGAGCCGCCACTGTGCTAACTGCTCCAACGTTAAAATTCCGAGGATAACTTTTGAGAACTCCTGTTATGAAGTACGATTTTCTCATATGAAGATTGAACATTATCTCCGGCAATTTTCGAGCGAGTCTCAGTTATACGTTTTTTAATGGTCCAATTAGCGTGTAATTTACAATATAGCGGGAATGGCAATGTGTGTGAGTATCACTCTTACAACTCATAAACGGTAGGCAAGGCTTTATTTAAGATTCAACTTAAAATTAAAGACTTTTACAGCGTGTATCTAGAGGGAAGACTTTATTTAAGACTCAACTAATATTAAAAACCTTTACAGTGTGTATCAAGAGGCAAGACTTTATTTAAGACTCAACTATTATTAAAAATCTTTACAGTGTGTATCAAGAGGCAAGGCTTTATCTAAAACTCAACTAATATTAAAAACCATTACAGTGTGTATCAAGAGGCAAGGCTTTATCTAAGACTCAACTGAATATTAAAAACCTTTACAGCATGTATCAGAATTGAACAGGAAAATGAAAGAGACAGATCTGTAAATACATGGGTCTGCTTCTTTGAAAGCAAGTTCAGGTCATTGTGATTTGTTGATCTCCTATTTTTCTTCTAAAACTTCGGAAACTCATTTTCACCATTTAAATGCACCCTAAAATGGTTCTTCTGTTATTACTTCAAATTTTTTATACAAGACTCAATGAGTGGGAGGATGAAGTATCTGAAGTTTTAGTCAGAACCTAGGCATGTTTAAGGGCAAAAAGTGAAGCTTTTTAGAGATGTTTGTATAAATATACTGTTGTATAATGGAATTTACAATGAAAATAGATTGCATAAAGTGCCACAAGAAACTAAAAAAAAATAATGATTTGGCAAATAAATCTTTTTTCCGGGAAAACGTCTTTAATAAAGTGACAATATAACACTTTTTCTTTAAAAAAAATAGTACTCATTAGTCTTGATCGGACGGTATAAGGCGATATATATTTAAAAAATAACGGATTAATGTTTCATTTTTTTATATTGCTTAAACATAAAAAAGACTACAACAACAAAAATCGATTGTTAAAATAAAAATTAATTCTATTAGATCCATCACCCTTTTATACTTTCTACAGTGTTAATTTACACAAGTTTATACTTTTAAACGTCTCTTACCCATAAAACATGACGAGGACAATGATATCAATGAGTGAGCCAATGAGGGATGATCAGTCTCACCTGAAATATGTAAAAAGAATAAGAATATTAGTACCTACATATAGCATTATTAATCAAAGTAAAATCAACACATGAAGACAAATATTGAAGTCTAAATATATGATCTACATAAATTTATTATTGAAAATCTTTATAGAAATACAAGAGAAAGGTCAATAGGACTTAATCTGTTGACTCCAAAGAGTAAATCTTTTATAATAAACCTGTACTTTTATAATAAACCCTACTATCATGCAAAATTTCAGCCTTCTAGGTATTAGGGAAGTGCCTCATAATTTTGATAATCTGTCAGTCAGTCAGTATCGAAATTGCAAATTTCAAAATTACATTCCTCTGAAAGTTTTTTGCATAGAGTCTTGAAATTTTCATTGTGTTTTAATGATATTAGGACAATCTCTGTTCCAAATTCATATCTCTATAATCAATGGAACCGAAGTTATGAGGGTGTGAAAAATCGGGTGAATCGGTTCGTGTAAAGATACACTGCCGTGCTTGCTGGAACTTGGCCTGGCGCACTGCCGTGCGCTCAGATAAAGTTAAACTAAAGTACATAATTTTAAAATGATTATTACTATAGTTATCATTTTGTGTAAGTCACTTTTATAATATCACAACCACTCAAACCCGCTTTACTAAATCTACGCTGTAACCGGGACTTGAACCACCGACCACCAGGTTACAAGGCCGCCGCTTTATCGATAAAACTACTGAGGTCGGTGACTATGACTTTGCATATTGAAGAAAATGAAAAATGCGAAACATTTCAAAACATGTGAAACAGCATGTAGTCAAGATACCGAACCTAAGAGACGCATGTAACACACACCAGAGGGAGCAATAACATTATTGGATTACACGAGAAAGAAATAGGAGCAAACAAAGTAGAAACACCGCTTGAAAATGATCCTGAAATGTGAGATTTACTACGCTCTCTTCTGGAAGAAGAAAAAGAACCTCAGAGAGAGAAATAACCTACATAGGAAAGAGAAAGAGAGAGAAAAAGAGAGAAATAACCTACATTGGAAAGAGAAAGAGAGAAATAATCTACATTGGAAAGAGAGAGAAAGACCGAAAGATATCTGAGAAAAAAAACTTCAGGAATAAATAACAACAAAGGTCTCATGTAAATTGAAACTGAAGATAAAGACGGAAGTAAAGCAGACAGAATGTCAACAAGAATTCTGGATTATTTCCATCTCTTCGCTTTTATTCTTCTTCAATAAGAACCATTACTTCTAGTACAGCGCCTACTAGGCAGCCAATATGAACCACCATCCAAAACCCGGCACTTTATGAAACAAATTCAATCAAGAGATCGAGTTGAAAACTTCGTGATGCTGGCATTCCGACCAAGCCCAGGCTAGGTGAGTTTAATGTGGGTAGCAGGTTTGTGAGTTTCCTGCTAATGGAGGGTAACACCCCCATCATAATATGACCATGCAGTTGAATGTGACGTTAAACCCAATTTTTTAATATAAGAAACATCATGTTATATTTCTAATAAGAATATTGTATACATGGAAAATTTACAAAGTGAAACTGGTAAAACAATACTTGATCATGATCAAGGGTAGAGCTCATATCTACATTCACAAAGTATACTATCATGATTGCACTGGATATCGCAAATGCATTTAATAGCGCGCCCTGGGACAAGATTATAGCAGCCCTGAAGACCAAACAAACACCCAAGTACCTAGTAGAAATGTTCCAAAGCTACCTCTCACGCAGAAAACTTGTTCTTGATGGAGGAAAGGAACTCACCATGACGGCGGGAGTTCCGCAAGGATCCAGAGCCGGAGCAACTCTCTGGAACTGCCTCTATGATGAGGTCCTCAGGTTACCAGTACCGGAAGATGTCACACTTTTGGCTTTCGCTGATGACTTGGCTGTGGTAGTGAAAGGAAAAACTATAGATGAAGTTGAAACTAATGCGAATGAATCTCTAAATAAAATTAATGTATGGATGAACCAAAATAAATTAAATCTAGCCAGTAAAAAATCGGAAGTCATTAACCTAAGTGGAAGAAAAAGAAGCAGAGCCCTCCAGATATACATTGCAGGCGAAAAAATCAAACAAACGTCAACACTCAAATACTTGGGCGTCCATCTAGACCAGTCAATGTCGTTCACTAATCATATTAAAAACACAACTGAAAAAGTTCATAAAACAGTGGCGGCATTAAGCAGAATTTTACCAAGAGAAGGAGGAACAAGTGAGAACAAAAGGAAAGTGTATGAGTATGTGTGTCAATCGAAAATATTGTACGCTGCAGTGAATTGGCAAAATGTTCTCCAATATAGTACTTACAGAGATACTCTACTTTCCACTCAAAGACAAATGTCAATAAGGATAAGTAGAGCATACAGAACAATATCAACTGCAGCTGTACTCGTAATTTCCAGATCCATTCCATGGGATCTTCTTGCTGAAGAGAGGGGAAGAATCATAGGAGCAACTCAAGAAGCAAAGGAAATGGAGAGAAATGAAACATTAAGAAGATGGCAATCAAGATGGACAACAGACACTACCACTGGAGAATGGACAAGACAGCTAATACCAAACCTAGATAGATGGCATAATAGAACACATGGAGAAACTGACTATTTTCTTACTCAAGCTCTATCTGGACATGGATGTTTTTTGTCATACCTTACAAGATTTAAGATAACAACAACAGAAATGTGTATCTTCTGCCCAGAAATTATCGACGATCCAGATCACACACTCTTCGAATGTGACAGGTGGAGAATGCAGAGAGAAGAACTAAGGGCCGTGATTGGAGAGACAATACATAAAGGAAACATCATCGAGGAAATGCTGAGATCGCCAGAAAAATGGATGAGTATCAGAAGGACCATTAGAATAATTCTACAAGAGAAGACAAGTATAATGGATATTATGAAGAGAAGACAAGAAGGACCATTCTCTGTACAAAACAGAGGCACTTAGTAATTATTATATTATACATAGAAGTACTTAAATGTATCTCATAAATATCATAGAATGAGAAAATTAGCTAGAATAAACTTATTTTATTACAAGTATTTATTTATTGGTTCTGTATTAATTATAACAGGGATGATTAGTAGGTCTATATTATTAACCTTTCTCTATTGCATAGCATTATGGATATAAAAAAAAGAAGATCAAATATACTATATAGACACCCTTGTAAACTGTAGAAATTATAATTATTAATTATAAAATGTCAAAACTTGTTTCAAACCACCTATGTTAAACTTAAATGTAATGTACAATCAAATTCAATAAATAAATAAATAAAAAGAAATAACGCAGAATGGGAGGATTGACCCCTTGAAGTAATACTAAAGGTAGTTCCAAGGGGTTAGTCTATTGGGTCTGTGGAGGGGTGGGAGGTTTTAGTGTTTTGTGGTCGGTTGTAGGGAAGGCTAGGGAACCATGGGATCCGGGGCTCTCCTCTCTTACAGGGGACAGACCCGGTTCTCATGGAATGGCCTTCCATTTTCACATAACCAGGCTTCCGACATGGCGGCAGTATACTTAAGTATGCTGCCGTCTTGGGCCTGGTATCTCTATTAAAGAGATTTTTCCTCCTTTCTGTCCACAGGCCTGAAGCCCATTCTGTGTTCAAAAAAAAAAAAAAAAAAAAAAAAAAAAAAAAAAAAAAAAAAAAAAAAAAAAAAAAAAAAAAAAAAAAAAAAATTTGTCGCTGTTATGGTATTTGCTAATTTGCTCGTGGCTGGGGTCACAAAAAAAAGACTGTGCCAAATTTGGAGTCTTTTGGGCCAGCCATTACAATGCTCTTTCATTCATAATCAATTTAAACAGTTTTAAATTATTATTAATGGAATATAATAATTAAGAGGATTACTTTTAATGGAACAGCGCTAAATATCCACTAGGCAGACACAATTTATTGGCTACCTAGTGGGAGTGCTGTCTTATACTAATGGTACTTTTTTTATTTTTTTATTTTATTATTATTTTTTTTTAAACCCCATTTAAAAAAAAAAAAAAAAAAAAAATGGTACTTTGATGACTCTGGTTTTTTCGGCTCTGAACTTTGTATGTCGGGGCCTACCCTAGCCTCGTAAGGATAATTTATTGGGGTAGTTGTAGAGTGGGCAACAACGAGTGGCGACAGATTGATGTTTGAATATGATGGTTGGTTGGAGATATGATGAATTAGCATTCTTTCTCGTAATGTCGATGCTACCCACTAGAAATTGAACATAATAACACAAATATTTAACTCTTTATCTTATTTTTTATTTAATGGTACATTTGCTCTTTAAGACCCTTAAGTGACAGAGAGCTTTAGAAAGTGTTTATCTTTGTCTATATGCTTTTAAAGGTGACAAAGAGCTTTCTTCATTTTATATAAATTAATATTTTTCAACACTGTCCTTGAGTGTTACCTAGTACATAGCTCAAGCTAATGTAACCTTACGCTTTTAATAATAATAACTTTTATTTGACAAGAATAATACTGTCAAGGGGCTTTATTATTGCTTGAGTCAATCTCTGCCACCAAACATGGACGGTTATCACTTAATTCTATCTCTGTCTATATTCTATTATATTTAAGTGGTGTTTATAGTTATATACACCAATCACTTAATTAATATCAGCTACTGGTGGAGATGATGATACGTATTTAATGATAATGTTTATGCTGAGAAATAAATTCTTTTAAAAATATTTTGCTAAAAATAAAATAAATACAGATTACAAAAATGAAGAATTCCATACTCTCTCTTTTTCCCAGGGAGACACGTGTCTCAGTTGACACTTGGCCTCGACCATGATCTGCCTCCAAACGACTTTTGGATCCAAGTGTCCAACTGTCCATTGCATCTTACTCCGTGATGTTCAATTGTTCATTCTCCTTATGTCCTTTTTAACTCTATCCCACCATATTGATCTTGGTCTTCCAAGTGGTCTTTTAACCTCCAGGTTATTCTTCCATACGCAAAAACAAAACCAAACAGTGATTCATCCTGCCATGTTTTCCCTCATTCTATAAATAATATATTTTTTTTTTCATTTTCAAGCACTAAGTTCTGCTTGGTAAAGTTCTGTGTGAAAAGTAAAAGAGGCTTTTCAACATCAAAGGTATGGGAAAAAGATTTTTGAAAGCAACGTGGAAACTCAAAATTTTTCAACAAATTAAATGCGAAAGCGGAACAATTTCACACTACAAATTGTAAAAAATATTTTCCAAGCAAGTGTTTTTTTTTTTTGAAACAGGGTGAATTGTGTCAAGTATTTTCTACTGACGTTTCTTTTTCAAAAAGAACTTTTAAATGTGTGTCAAAGGTCGAGAGAAGGTTCACCTGTGAGGCCACTTGTAGCTTGTAGATAGGTATATCTCGTACAGTTTTTGCGTGTGGTTTAATGCCATCGACATTTTGTCCCTATCGATCCCTATCTTTGTTTATAATTATAGTTTGATTAATAAATGCCTTAGAAGAGGGTGTAGTGTAGAGTGCGTCAGAATTCCTTCGAAAACTAGTCAAGGAGAGTGAGATCAGATTGTAAACATACTAAAAGTCTTTTTTTAATTTCTTTTTTTCATTTCATTCTAGGGGACTTCAGCAAAGACTTTTTGAAGTTATTTTGATTGATTATGGAGTTTTACTATATATATATTTGATTTATTTGTATCAACAACAGTGTTATTACAAAACATTAGGCAATTACATAATTAGAGACAAGTTAAAAGTAAATTATAATAGAGGATTTTTTTTTTTTTTTCTCTTCTCTTTCCTATTATTTTTTTTATATATACTTAGAGGTAAAATTTCATTTTTCTTTCCTTAATTTTTTTTTTTTTTTTTTTTTTTCTTCTTCTTTTTTTTCATTTACTTTTTATAGAGAGAAAAAGGATAATAATATTTTATCCACAGTTTTGATCGGCATTCACATAGGAGATGGGCAACTTATTTATAATTTGATCTTTTCTTTAGCATACACTTCAAAAACAAGTAGACGCACTTCATCTCTTCTGGCTCCCTAACCTGGAGTATTCTGTTAGTATTACTATTTTTAAGGTATTTTTTTCTTTCTACAGTGTATACAGGGCAGTTCTCAAAAATGTGGGTGATTGTTTCTTCTTCCATCAGGTTGCAGATTGTACATGGGTTGTTTGAGTTCCAATTATATGAAATCCCTTCTGAGATGAAATGAATAAATGTCCCAGCACACCTGGCTTGACAAATAAGTTTTGTTCTGTCAAATGGTATTCTGGAGAGCAAGTAGTGTTCAATAGTGTCAGTGGTCTTTATGTATTGATAATGGGGTACGTAAGTTGAGTTTTTAATTCTGACCTAGTCTTGTTTCTTCATCCTTTGACTCAGTTTTTCAATTATTCTGTTTTTATGTATTTTGATTTTTTCAGCATTTTGGTCCAACCACATGTCATTTTCTTCCAGTTCTTCTAATATTTTTTTAAGTTGTGATACCCAATTATATTTTTTATCTGGAGATTTTTTATCCAGTTCTATAAGTTTCTCATAACAAATACGAGGTAATCTTTCTTTGTCCATAGTTAGAAGTTTTTTCCACCAGCTCAAGCATAATTTTAATATTGTTACTATTGTATGTTCAATTCCCATTTCTACTCTTACGACATAGTTTGGCGTTGTTCTTGCCATTCCATATATACTTTTGTAGTATGGAGTTTTACTAATAAGTTTGGGAAGGACGATTCCCAATAATTTTTTGATATCTCCAAATTAACCTCAAAGTCCGCCAATCGGAATTTTGCACTGGTGGCCTCACTAATTAAATTTTTGATAATATTCTCTTGGTATTGTGGGTTTTGGGTATGATTTAGGGGGGGTCAACTCTAATAAGTTTTTTGATATCTTCAACGGTATAGACAAAAACACCAAAATCCACGAAGAACCGTCACTATACACATTTTTGGTGGATTTTGGGTAATTTTACCTCCTTTGACCATCGTAGACGCCAGGACTTTTAGAATGTTTTTTTATTTCACCCTCTTTATCAAGTATTCGAAGAAATTTTCTGCGTCGCCTCTCACGCACTTTACCTTCACTGGCCTAATACCTAACACGATAAAAGCTGCGATTTTGTCCAATCTAGCTGAAATTTTCAGAGTATTTCTTATACATACTACAACTTTATTGTATAATTTTGAATATCATCAATTTAAGCAACATTGAGCTAAGCTAAGAAATGGGTCAAACTTCATAAAAAATCTGGGCCATTTTGTGCTTAATTGTTTGAAATCTGATAGTTATCTAAAAAGTACTTCCCTTAAACACTGAAGTGAGGTCTGATTAGTTTGATCAATCCATAGTATTTATTTCATTATTATAATGTACATTGATATTTCATATCCCCTGTGTGATCATTATGCTCTATTTAGCCTTACCTAGATTCATTTGAATTGAACATAATTCTGAGAACAAACATACGTAGAGGCGGGGGAGAATCCGTGTGTGGGGTTGTATTTGAGCAAAGGGAACAATGAAACTCGTTTTATTAAGCAAGTTCCACGAAATAAAATAATAAATGTACCCCGGAGGCTATGATATCAAAAATAACTCTTTTTCTTCTGGACGAAAGAGAAATTCTTTAGATAGAGAGGTATCTAATATTAGATATTATTTTCGGAATCTGCCTTGTAATATTTCATTTTGTCAATAATTCATGAGCGTAAGTTTCAATTGCTTTTTGATTGTCTTTTAGTGCACATTGTATAGCTAAATGAAATTTTAAGGCATTTATAGGATTTTGTGAAACGTGTAATAGGACGCCAGCAACGGGTAAAGTTTTGAGGTGACGAATTGCTTCATATTAAAAGTTTTCACCAACTCCTTATTGATTTGGAAACCGTTCAAATGATTTTGGATGGAATATTTAACAACAGACTATTGACCGGTTTTAACCAATTTTCAGGAGCAACATTGACCGAAATGGTTATTTTATTTTCAACGAGAAATATTTGAACTCAAATTTTGATGGAATTTTGTAGGTGCATAAATTATTTTCATTTCGCAAAACTTGCTGTACTACATTGGTCAAAACGGGGTCGTGTTAGGTCAATATTAATTTGTGCTATTTATTGATTTCTATAGTTTACAGAACAACTAGATAACAACTGATTATTTTATTTTCAACGAGAAATATTTTAACGCATGCTCGAATTTTGATGGAATTTCGTAGGTGCATACATTATTTTCATTTCCCAAAACTTGCTGTACTACATTGGCCAAAACGGGGTTGTAGATCAATAATATTAATTTGTGCTTTTTATTGAGGTCTACAGTTTACAGAACAACTAGATAAGATAAGATTTTTTTGCGCATTGAACATAAAACATGTATGGTACAAAGACATTGGTAGTAGATTTTACCATAAAATAATTTGAAAAAAAGAAGATTTTTTTTACAACATTTTTTTCATTCACTGTTGGCTCCTATGTGTTTCTCTGACATCTCGTGGAGTTGTCCCGATTTCATCACGGATATAATGAATGGCGTGAATTCCTGAGCGTGAAAGCTATCCCCTATTTACATCTACAGTATGTTCCAGAAGTCCTGGCCAATTGGTTATAACACTTGAAGGAGTTGGAATTTTTCAACTCTAATGATTGTTTGGAAAGCACCTCAACTGGCTCATGCTCTCAAATTTCAGGTACGACTTCAGGAAGTGCCTTTCCTATCCTTAGAAGCAATCGGAATTATTGAAAAATTACAACTCTTTCAAGAGTTATAAGCAATTGGTCAGGACTTATGGGACAGACTGTACTTAAGGAGGTGGGGAGCAAACTATTTTTTATAACATGGCGCTCAGTAATTTCATTATTAAAAAACTCGTGATTTATTTGAAGAAAAAAAACGAAAAAAATAGTTACAATGGAGTAGCAGAATAGATAGTTTTTGAGAAGTAAAAAATGGCTGAAGTATGAAGGTAACGAAAAAAAAATCATCCGCACCATTTCTCCTTCATTTTACAACAAAAAAATCATTATAATTTTTAATATATTTTGAAATTGGGTTACACCTTTCACATTTTTTTAATAACTGTGTACCAACGTTATTCCTTGCTTGGTTTGGGTAAAAAAAAGACGTTTAATAGTTGAATAGATACTTTTGTATAAGGAAGGTGCAAATAATTTTATACTAAGTGAGGGGATGTCATCTTTTGTGTGAAATATAATATAGATTTTTTTGGGTGACGAAATAAAATGGGGGGGGGGGGGGGGGGGGAATCAGCAATACTACGAGTATTTATGCAAGTTCAATGTTGCAGTATTTTTTATGGAAATATCTATAGCCTTTGTACCCAGTTATCTATCCAAATCTTCATATACCATAATTCTCTTAAGAATAATTTAGACTCGGTATCGTTAAGTAAAGATTTCAAATTTTATGGCAAAAAGTTAAATTTAAGACCTGCAAAATTCTTCTTTTTTGATACAGTAAATAATTGCTTTTAAACACCAGGCATACATAGTATACGTAATTTATATGTATAACAGTTGTGTCACCC
The DNA here is from genome assembly GCA_024516035.1 of Bactericera cockerelli. Taxonomy (NCBI): domain Eukaryota; kingdom Metazoa; phylum Arthropoda; class Insecta; order Hemiptera; family Triozidae; genus Bactericera; species Bactericera cockerelli. Next base: position 32,860,796 of record CM044960.1, on the reverse strand, counting down.
TTAAGACTGATTCAGTCACACACATGAAGTTTCTACTTAAAATCACTTTTACCAGAGGGTGAAAAATCAATGGCCAAAAACGACGTCAACCTTATCAACAGAGTCATACGTATACTGCAATTTTATTAAGAGGAGAAAAAAGTAGGAAGAAAACTCGTGAAAAAATAAACCATATTCAAGAAACTTGCAACACTTGAGAAAAAACTTAAAACTCCATTATCGTCAACCTTGTGTTTAATTTTTGTTCTATCGTAGTTTTGATTTTCACTCTTTCAAGAATATCAAGAAAAAAAAGAACTTGACTCAAGAAAACTTTGCAATCGCTTTAAAAACAATCTGGAAGAAATAATTCCCTTCTTCTCTCTCTCTCTCAATTTTATTGTTCTAGAAAAGTTTGCCCAACTCTACCATAAATCAATAGCGACTGTAAAGTGTGAACTGTAACGGAGTTGAGATATTTTTATTAAATCGCTCGACTGTCTCCTTTTTCTTACTTGTCAATTTTTCAACATCAAGGTCATTCGAGTTGGAGGTATTAACCTCCGTTGGCAGGAAACTTATAAACCTGTTTCTCACGATAACCTCACCCAGCCTTGGTTGGGGTCGATAATAAGAAGAATCACAAATGGGGTACCTACCCCCCCAAATAATTTCATTAAAAACAGGGCCAAGTTTTAGGAAATTCTGTTAAATTTCCTGTAAAAGTTTTCGTCGTTAAATTATAAAAGAATTATGTCTAGCCCACTGTGTCATCTCATAATTAATGACATGTGTTGAGTTATTCAAGATCTTTAATTTGGTTCCCATGATTAGCCCAAGACTATTATTCAATTTCTTTTAGTGAATTTCGTGTTATCATACATGAGAATTTTTTTTTAGAAGTGTTTGCAAATTACTTTTTGTATGTTTTGTAACATGACAATTTTTAACCCACCTCGGTACCTTCACCAGTTCTCAGTATAATTAAATCTATTTTGTTGATATTTGGCTAAATGAAAAATACTTAAAACCACTAAAAAAATACTAACCAACTTAAAACTAACTAAAAAAGGTCTTTATTTTTATGTTCCTACATAGGTACCAAGAATATTGAATAGTTATTAGATGTTTCCTCTTCATCAAGGAGATTAATCGAACATGTCTAATACGTATGTAATTTTTCATGTGATAAATTTTAATTATAATATACACAAACACGTATAATCAATTTTTTATCTCCATCATTTTTAAAAATAAGTTGGTTCCAAGAAAATTCCAGTGTAATTTTGAGCGTGAGGGCCTTGTTTAAAATTATACACATGACTGCGGAAGACAGTTTAACAGTCGCGTGCAAATCATAGTTGCATGCAAACCGATAAGGAAAACTGTTGAGATACGTAGGAACACAAGGTTGTAATTGGGAGGCTTAAGTAGTGCCAATTTCAGAGCCTTCAGTGGTTCACTGGAAGTCTAAAAAACGATTTACAATCGTGGATCTAGTTAGTAGTTTGAGATCTATGGTTTTCTTAACCTAACCATATTGTTTTTTATTTAACTTACTTTTTTAAAGTTTACTTTTGAAGTTTTCAGTTATCAAATCAGTTCATTACTTAAACGTAGGTGTAACATGATATAAGAGTATATTTCTAAAATTCATAGAAACATGAATACAAAAATATTTATATTGTTAAGTTAGTATAGATAAAGTTACAACAGTAAATCTTATATAGATAAAAAATTAATACATTTAACTGAAAGTTTTTTATATGTAAATATTCTACATAGTTTACTTTAAGAAAAAATTCTAGGCAAATAGGTCTATTAAAAATTTAGTTTTTATTATTTCTCAATTTTTATTAACCTCTCAAATCCAGTGTGTTCGTTACTGAGTATATTTGAAGACACTTATGAAAATATTTCTAGATATGAGCATGGATTAAATTATATTTTAGTCTAACTTCTGAAAATGTCGAAGAGTTTTCGGGAGACAAGAGTGAAATAAAAAACATGAACCTCAATTAAGAAAAAAAATGCAGACTCTATTGAAAGAAGTGATTCTTGATTTACCTACCTTTTGAGCTAGGAACTACCAAAAGTAAGTTTCGTAAATAAAATACTTATTATAAATATATTTTTTTAATTGGATTTATTCTGCAGGTTCCAATAGGACTATCTCTGAAGACTTTCTATGGAACTTACGTATATTGTCAAGAAAATTAATCCTAACAATAAATCCTAGTTCTTATTAATCACTAATCACAAAAATAACATAGAAAAATAGATATTTTTTCAAAGTAGTAGTTACATTTTTTGGCATTGGTAGGCGAGGCCATTCCATAAAGTCATGAAGGTACAATACCTACTAACTTTTTAAAGAGATATAGAAAGCACCGTTTTTAAGATTTACAACATAAATAAAGAATATTTGATATTACCTCTAAGCTTGATATAGAAAGACAACAATCTCGAAATTTTCGCAACCTCCCCGCTTTTTAAATTTGATATATTGTCTGCCCTGTTGTATTTTCCCCAAAACATTTCTTATCGAAAATAAATTGCGGGCTTAGTTTCACCCATTCTGTGAAAATACCCAGTTCCCACCTACGAGCCTGGGAAATATCTCCTTAACATAAATTAAAAATGTCTTAAACTACACACCAGCCACCAGTCCCATTAAAAATGCTAAGCGATGTTTGTAGACTGAATGTGTCTACCGTCTAGACCTGGAGTCAAACAAATAAAGGATGAACAAACTCTTACTACCACTGTTACTAATACTGGAGGTACAATATAGTTAAAAAAAATGGACGCAGAATATAGACATTTCTTTTAAAAAGACCCCTTTAAATAATGTAATATAATGTGTACTGAGAGCATTAAAATACTTTAAAATTACTCCTAAAACTATTGAAGAAGAGATTGAACAATAACGACCTCAAGAAGATTTGGGAAAAGGCAAAGTGAAAAAAAAAGAAGTCGTCTACACTCTACATAATACTAAAGAGTTGTAATACCTATTACTACTTCCGCTTCTATGAAAAGATACTACTCATACATCTTAAAAGCAAACAATTCATAATGTTTAAACAATACAACTCAACTGCTCATATGATTCTGAACGCAATATGAGAAATGAAACAAAAAGAATAAATAAAAAACTGAGAGCAAAGGAGGAACCACTAGACAAATACTCGTGCAGAGGTGCTCAACAAATAATGTAGAGGAGAGTTAGAGGAAGTGGGAGAGAGAGAGAGAATGTTAGGGACACAGAGACAAGATAGATGAAAAGCTAAAGAGGGTAGTAAAGAGAAATAGTCAAACGATATGGGAAAAGAGGAGAATGAAAGTTATGGGGCACAATTTTTTTGACATTTTCATGTCTTTGCTCTGGCACATAACCAAAATTATGTGACGAAATTGTGTAACGAAATTATGTAACGATATTATGTAACGATATTATGTAACGATATTATGTAACGAAATATCGAATTGTAAAGGGAGAGAAGTCTTCTAATATCGGATATCGATATTATGGTTTCGATATTATCGATATACCTAATATCGATATTTTCGTTTCGATATTGCAACCCTAAGAGAAGAGGGAAAGTGTGTGTCATGCGCACAATACGAAATTTGGTCAGTTGGGTTTTGGACCTTGAATAGTAAAGATGAAAATGTCGAAATGGTTGCAGACTCGTATGCAAGCGTTTTTTTAAACAAAAATTTAACATTGCTTTCAACTGCATGGTCATATCAGTAGTCACCGTGGCAGAGTGAGTTAGCGCGCTAGGCATTGTACGCATGGTGACCTGGGTTCGATTCCCAGCGGAGTAGGAATTTTTTATTTATGAAGATTTTTCTTTTACTTGTTCCTTGTTTTTATTTTTATCTCACTCTTTTATTGTTTTACGATTTCATTTTCTGCTTCCTTGGCATCTATTTGTTCTGGGCTCATCGTCAATACAATATCTTGATCAATTTAGACAAATCACCTAACTTTCCATACCAATTTTAGGAAATGAAGTCGGGTCTCAAAGTATGAAAAAAAAAAAAAAAAAAAAAAAAAATATGAATCTCTTCGTGTCTCTCACAATTGTTTGGGGGGGGGTTCCGAAAATAGGTTTCTCGTTGGCCTAGGAAGTCAAAAAAATGTCAAATCAATTTATTTTTCGACGAAGAGTCCATTTCTGTAATAAAAATTTCAAATTTTGAAATTCATGTTACACTTTTCGCTGGCTAAAAGCACATGAAATGCATGGAACTACATATGTTTTCCGTAACCTTACACTTACACTCTGCCGCACTCCCTCTTGCTTTGTATAGGCGTTCATTACACCTCGGCTGAGGTGTTTGATATGGTGAGATAATGAAAAATAGATAACGAAAGAAAGATACATTAAGATAAAGGGAGAGCTAGGTAGGAAAAGCTGAGACATAGAGAAAAAAAAGATAGAAGCAAAAGAAACGGAACATAAGATTAAAATCACTAATAGCACTATCTATCCATATTTTATGTACACAAGTCATGAAGACAGGTCATTGAACTAGAGGAAAGCTCATAGTGAACTCTGTAATCCGGCAAGATGTCAATTTTCCTTTCAATTGTGAGAGAAAGATAAAATTGCTTCATTTAATTTACACAGATTAACCCCTTCCTTTCTCCTGTACCCGCAATCTACCATATAAAACCCTGACACACCCCACCGCATCAAATCATGGCATTACCTTGTCCACATGCCACATTTATTTCATTACAAGGAAGCGAGCGCTCTAGTTTTATGATCTTTTTTTATGACACACAAGAAGACATTTTTCATTTATTTATGTTCCGTGCGAGTTCAGTTCAGAAATATTCCTGTAAAGTCGAGAGTAAATTGTGTATACATACATTAAATGTCACCTTCCTTTCATCCTTTTTCTCATATCTTAGAAGATACAGGGTGTACAAAAAGTTAAAGAATCGTAAAGATAATAAAAAAAAGCTATTATAAACGCAACTGAAGATCTTCTCAATGTGATTTATTCATTTTTTATCTCCCTTGTAGGATTATTTTGAATAATTCCATTGGGCGCTCCTGTTTCTCAACTATATAGCTCACCAAACAAATATAAATTGTTAACACAGTTTACTGTGGTTGTGTTTTAAAGGTTCCTTAAAGGAAGATTTCACAACACCCTCTTCTACTTCTGTAGACAGACGTTTTTCAAAACTTTTATTAATTCTTAAATTCCGTAATTTTGAAGAATAAAATCACTGGTGTTTCCCAAAACGCTCCATTTTCTTTTTAAAATCCCTTTTTATTGGTTACATGTTGCGGAAAAAGCACGGAAAAGAACAAGACGCCACGTCGTTCTGTTGTAGCACCATTTCAAGAGTTAAAATTAATGGCCGTCCAGAACTTTGAACAAACAGCAGAGGGGAATGAGAGTTTCCATAAGTGAGAACTAACAGCTTAAAAAAGAAGAAACAAGAAAACTAAAAGCTGAGGAGAACGAGCTCTTTCGTAATGAAAACGAGGATAATTGCAACAGTAACGTTTTATGCAATCATAAAACTATATATGAAGAATTAGATATTGCCACAAGAATCCCCTATGTTTGTGTTTCTGGGGTACCGCATGGTTCTTACTGTTCTCTCTTGTGTGTTAACATCATCCATGTATACGAAATTCTTCTTGCGTTTGTGCTTCTTAAGAATTACATAAAACGAGACTGTACCAAATCTTTGTGCTTGGAAATTTTCCTGTCTGTAAGAGCTAGCTAGTTCTTTTATGTGGTCGCTTTTTTTGGATCAAGAATAACAATTTTGAAAGTCAGTTGAGGAGGTATTTGGAAGAAGGTAAATATGGCGAGATTGCCTTTTTCGGGAGATTACATTTTTGAATTCCCCATGTTTTTTACTATTAGACGCTTTTTGTTTCATGGTGGTGGGGGGAGTGGTTCCGATGAATCCGAGATTGTTGACCAATGAAATTTACCTTTCGAGATTGTCCTTTTTCCAGAGATCAGCATTAATACGTGGTTATTATATTTAGACAAAATTTTTAGTAGGATCTAAAATTCTAGACTGTAGAAAAAAACAGTATTCTACCATTTAAAACAAATTTGAAGAAAATCAGTTAAGCTGTTTTGGAGATACAAGTGATGTTATATAAAACCTCAAAATTGCCAAGAGTAAACAATGTGAACCAGTCACGAGGAAGTATTGTGTCCACGATTGGCAGTGTATTTTTTCTTCTTTTTATTTGTTATATAAAGACATTGTAAGAAGTGTGATTTTTCATTTTACAATTAAAAAATCATAATATATCCTGTGAAAAAGTAATACTTCTTTATTTTTTTTCAGTGCTCTGGAAAAAGGACAATCTTTGATGCTTAGAATTTCCCTTTTTCTGCGGAATCTAAGCCTTTCATGCCGAAATTGACCTTTCAAATCGATATAAAAGAACATTTTTCATCATAGTTTACTATTTCAATTACCTGAGATATTTCTTTAACATTTTATGAGTCTTTGAAAACTTAAAATCGCGTTATCTCAAAATGAACTTTTTGCAATAGTGCCCTTCTTCCAAAGACCTCCTCAGTTGTTAGATGTTAACACTAGAAGAAAAAGAGATTTGTTCATATAGCAGAGTTTTTTTATCTCACGTTTTGACTAATTAGACTCTGTAGCAAATAATAATAATTGCAACTTTACTACTGCTAGATAAGGTTTATCTAGCTTTATTTGGGGGTGCGGCTCCTGTTTTTTGACTTATCTGACTGATTAGACTATATTTTGCTCTTTCCTATCCACGAGAGTACTTTCAAACCCCCGGTACGTTATCTTTTGCTATTTCAGACTGTATTATCGTTATCACTTAGATAACACTATGAGTGTAAAGACCAATAACACTTGATGATAACTGTTTGAGAAAATGAGAGGCAGAAAATGTTTTCGGTCAGAGATATTTTTGTTTCAACATTAATTGCATTACATCATCGATATATTTCTTTACTAAAACATGTTACAAATAATTGCCTATTAGATCAGTATGTCTACTTGACTATTTCTAACCACTTAGTTATCTTGTGTGGTTTGCTAATTCTGTAAAATAAAAACAATTACTATTATTATTTTATTCTAAAATAAAGAGTGTGTTCCAAATTTAACTGGATAGTTACGAATTCAGTAGTTAGAGTAAGATTTCTTTTCCTTCGATCTTTTATACAATATATTTACACAATATATAGATATTGTATAAAAGTTAATGTTAAAATGAACCAATAGTTAATGTTAAAATAATAAATAATATAAATATAAATCTGGTACTAATTACAGATCCTTAGTTAGTAACTCCATCGATAAGACGGTGGATCCATAACCTGGAGGTCGGTGGTTCGAATACCAAGCTAAGCAAACATTTAGTACATCTAATTTGAGTAATTGTGACAGCACGAATATGATAACTAATAATTTAAAAGTGAAGATATTTCTATTTTTATTAGGGTATCAATGAAAAATTAGAAATGTTTTTTCCAAAAAGGGGAAAATTTTATTGATTAGATGGAAAAATCGACATTGTCTGGTTGATTTTTGAACAGACTGTATCATTTCTCTATTTTATGCTTAGATAAGAACTCATCATTTCAGAAATTGTATTCTATAAAAGAGTAAATAAAAGCTCTTCAAGAATAATGGAGTACACGTGTTCATTAAAAGCCATTCTATTGTGTACCATATGGTTAGCCAGAGTGGACGCAGCCAATATCCTGGCCATATTCCCAACAGCTTCCTACAGTCACCAGATGCCACTTCTGGCACTGCCCGGGCTTTGGCTGAGGCAGGGCACAACCTCACTGTCATCACACCCAACCCTTTCCGGGTAAGTTATGTATACACTTATGTTACCTATATATAATTTATAAAATAAATAACGATAAAAATATGGACTACAACTAGAACATTATGGAGATATGGTACACAGTACTGTAGTCCATTGCGGAGGGTACATGAAGGCATAGGCAATATTTTTAGTTTTATATTTCCAAAAAGTTAAAGACCTGACGTCTTTGAAATTTTGGTCCCATACGAGAAGAAGATTATATGTCAGCACAGTGCTGCAGATTCTTAATACGTAAAATATTATATAAAAAAATTCAAGTTGACCTCATAACAGTTGTTGTATTTAGTAAGTCAATGTCATGGTCGAAAAAAAAAAGAATTTTACTAGATGTAACTGAATACTGTAAAGTAAATTTACTGGTACTTAATTTCAGGAGAAGATCCCAAACTACACAGAGATCGACATTTCTTTCTCATACAATTATTGGAACAAGAAAAGTGACAAAGATGAAGATTCTCTCATACATCTTCAAGAGAAAATGGGTCCTCTCGAAGTTATTTCCATGTTTATGAAAGGGTCAGATAAGATAGCAGAAATAGTGTTATCCTCGCCAAATGTTCAGAATTTCAGAAGGTAAGAACTTACAATCAAACCTACACGTTTTTCCCAGTATTATCTTTCATGACATGAGTATTTACAAAGCAATCACATAAGAGTTGATAGCTGCTGAAGCATGTATGCAATAATACTGAACTCTGTTTGAAATGCTTTGAATGGGATATCAAATCATGTATAAGCTCTTGATACCTTAATGCTATTTATAGAATGTATTGTTTTGTGATTTCTAAGTATTTGGCTAACTAAGCCTTCAGTATATTGGACAAAGCCTAAAGACATAAATTTCTCCTTGTTATATTCTTCGTTTAGCTGAACAATCGATTAAACTTGCCAGCATTCTTCAAATACTCTTGTATGTTCCACAATCCACATGCCATACACATTTTCTGGTATATTCAATCATTTATAAACAATTGGATCAAGCTTTTTTTTTTTTAATTGGGGTTTAACGTCGCTTTCAACTGCCATGGTCATATCACGACGGTGGATCAAGCTTTATTTACATTATTTATCTACAATGATCACGGTAACAAGTTGAGAAATAAATATAAACAAAGCCTGATCAAGGGTGGTGATAATCAGTATATCAGTATCAGTATAAAGAGAAAAGTGAGAAGTTGTACTTGTGAAAAAAGAGAATGCCTTCGGCATTCTCTTCCTTTCATTCAAGGCGAGTCCTTTTCTTTTTAGCCTTTAACATTGAAACCTACGCCAGCTATTTGCAATTTGTTAACGTTCTGTTCCCAACCCATCTCAGTAGCTTGATGGATAAGGTGGCGGACTTGAAACCAGGAGGTCAATGGTTCAAGTCCCGGTTTCAGCGTAGATTTAGTAAAGCGAGTTTGAGTAGTTGTGATATCTCAAAAGTGATTAACACAAATATGATAACTTAAAAAAAAAACGTTCTGTTCCAGGTACTTGGAAACGGAGAACCCAAAATTTGATTTAGTTCTCTACGAAGAAATAGCACATCCAGTTTATCTTGGATTCCTACACAAAGTGGGACATCCACCATTGATTACCATGACAACCTTAGCATTGTTAAGCGCCTTAGACTTGTCTTCAGGAAACAACTACAATCCTTCTTATGTGCCAGGTGAAGGATCTTTATTTCCTTTTATATTATAGTTTTCATAGTGTTTCAATAGCTTAACACTAGGGACAGTTACTATAGGAGGTGAGTTTTTGGTGGCTAGAAATACCTCATCCCAAGCCAAGATGAGATGGGCCTGGGTGTCTTTAACCCGTGAGTGGTGTGCTGTAAAGAAATTTTCTAAATTCGAAATTATTGGCACCTAAAACCAGTTTAAACTGGTAAATCAGGTCAGATTTTCATCTAGCTTTCTAGAATATTGTTTTTTTTGATGTTCCGATCAAAAATTAATAGTTTCCGGAAATCGTCCGAGTTGAAAGATCCTTAGAAATGTTAGAATGTTATGTTCCCCACAGTGTGTGGGGAACACACATTTGAGCGGATGTTCCGTTGCCACCAATGCATGCATTTTGGCAACGGAATGATCAGATGACAACATATGATCAACCGAAGGTAAGTGGTTTTAAAAAACTTATTCAGCCTATTTTTAAGTTATAAGAAAATATTTTACGAAAAATTTGCCCTAAAAACGGGAAAATTAGTGTTAGATTTTTTTCTATACAACACATTACTCTTTTAATTTTTTTTCGTACCATTCACGGGTTTAAAAGACTTTTTCAGCCTTCAGAAAAAAAAAAAAAAAAAAAAAAAAAATAGCAGGCGACGAGCTTACACTCTTCTCGTTCTCACGAGTAACAAGTAAGTCACTAGCATCCAAGGAACTTTTTAGTTAATTAGCGCGTTTACCTAACACTAAAACTCTGTTTATCCTGCATATAATCTAGTGTTGCATCCTCTTATTAGCGTTCTAACCTTTCAGATTTAGTTATGTGGTAGCTGACGTGTTGTGTATTCCTAAAAATTAAGAGACAAGAAACTCAAATACAAAAAGCAACCTTCAGTCAGTTGGCGGGAGGATTGATCAGTTATTGTATAGTTGATACTGTAAAAATCTTTTATCTTTCAGATGTAATGTTGGGTATGACAAACAAGATGCACTTCTGGGAACGCTTGAAAAAGCTATCTATACACTTTCTACATGAAATGTTACGTCATACCAGGAGTTTTCCAGATTCATGATAAAATGGCTCGTAAATACTTTGGTCCTAGCTGTCCCTCCACAAATCCATGCTACAGAATAGATCTCTACATCTGTCCAGCTCCTCATGGATTTTCGAGTATCCTCGGCCTGTGTTTCCGAACACGATTCTTGTGGGACCAATGCACATTGGGACTTCCAAACCTTTGTCTCAGGTAACATGAATTTTAAAAGTATTCACAATAGCAATAGAAATTATGTCTTACAATGGCAACTCATATTTCTAAACCCCGTCTTTCTCATATTTTTAGAAACAAGTAATATGTACAGTATGAATACGATTATGTAATTATAGTTTATAATGACTGGAAAAATTTACATTACATTAGTAGAGATCTATTTGGTATAGAGATTTATTTGTGACTTTTGCTGTCGAAACTTACGGCTCTTTTGGACCAGATGCTTTAGGATTACTAAAATATAAAAGTTTCTAAAGTTATAGTTCAGGAGACGAGGGATCAGAGAGCAGAAATTTTTTTTAACTCAGAGACTGGGCATTGCCATAATTAGAGGTAATGTTGCATCTGTACTTGGCACACTACCCAGAGATGATTGTTTAAAAGAAGTTTATAACATTATATAAATAAAGTTTAAAAAAAAAATTGGTATAACATACAAAGTATTTTACATTAATTTACAAATTCTTTCTAAATATCATTTGCATATTTTTATCTAATTAATCATAGAAATACAACATTGAATTTTTTTAGGACCTTGAAAATTGGATTCAAGAAGCCAAGAAAGGTTTCATTTACTTCAGTTTTGGAAGCAACATGAAGAGTGCTTCACTAGATCCAAACACAAAGTTTGCGATTTTGGCGGCCTTTGCCAAGTTTCCAGAATACAGGATCATTTGGAAGTGGGAAGATGAAGCATTCGAAGGGTTGCCTAGCAATGTACTTTGTAGGAAGTGGTTGCCTCAGCACGATATTTTAGGTAAGAAAAATTGCAGTATCTATATAATAAAAACTTATAGTTGATTCTGTGAAATCAAACATAAACATAAAAGAAACAAATTTGTGTTTTTGATTTGTGTACGAGGTTTATTTTTTGATTTACTCATAGAAAATCGGTATACATTATATATTAATTATTGAAATATCAAACTTTAATTGTTTCTGACGGGCCTTCGTATTTATGTATCATTTAATTTGAAATTTACTATACATGTTTTTTTTTTTTTTCATTTGGAGTGTGATGGAAATTTCATGATATCATTTTTGTTTGGCTGATTAAAAAAGTTATAATATTTATATTAATCACGATGTTATTACACATTTACTTGAACTCGCTTTACTAAGTATGTGCTGATTTTGGGACTCAAATACCGACCTGAAGTTACGAATCCATCATTCCGAAACTTATCGATCGAACTGATGAGGTCGATGACGCCTACTCATAATCACCATGTTATATTTCTCCAGCTCATCCAAACATCAAGCTGTTTATTACTCAGGGCGGCATGCAAAGTCTTCAGGAAGCTGTGAACTCTCACGTTCCTGTGATAGTTGTTCCCTTCTTTGGGGATCAATCTTATAATGCGAGAGTCATCAGCCGCCTGGGAATTGGATCTCATCTGGAGTTTGAAGACATTAGTACGGACACTTTGTATAGCCACATGTATGAGATACTGCACAATGACAGGTGAGTGAACTACACAATGACAAGTAAGCTAATCCAAGTCACTATCACTTAACAGCTGATAGAAATGCGCCGTGATTATTTGAATTTTTGACTAAAGGGCGTATAAGGGCAAAAAATAATTAGATTAATCTTCTTTGGATTAGATGTTTTGAATCCTGTTTTTTTTTTTAAATTAAATGTTAACCGACATTGAACATATCCATGAGTTACACACTGTCCATCTGTAAAGGGCGCACTGCTGTTCAGTTAAATTCCATTTCTATCATAAACTTTGTTCCATTGATAATATCTTGTAGCAATTGTTTCAAAATATTGTTCCTGTTCCGATGCGTTTCAGCTACAGAAAATCTGTCCAAAGAATCTCCATGCTTTCCAAAACTCAGATGATGAGTCCCCGCGACACTGCCGTCTGGTGGGTGGAATATGTACTGAAAGCCGGTGGCAATGTGGACCATCTGAAGCCAGACTACTTCCACTTGAATTGGTTCCAGTTCTATGGATTGGATGTGCTGTTGGTTCTGCTAGCTCCAGTGGTGCTGGCACTGTATGGAGTCTACAGACTCGTCTTGATTCTGAGCAACATGTCCAGTGGAAAACTGAAGACACAATAATTCATTGGAATTACAGCTTTTCTTATTTGTGATAAGCCGTCATATTATGATACCAATTTTTTGTTCTTTTTGTGCATGGAGGTGGTGTACAATAAATTGTATTATAAACTTCTCACTTTTCTGTTTAAATTGATTTAAGTTGAGAAGTTAGATTCATAATTATGAAGAGCACTCATCAAGTCTGCACAAAGTTCCAATTTTTTAAAGATACGGATTCATGTGAACACACCCTCTAAAGCGTGCTAGCTCCATGATCTCCAAAAAAAAAAAATAGAAAAATGTCAAAATATGGCGCTTGTGGTAAGTGCCAATGAAATCACTAGACATAAAAACGAATTATGTCAAAATTAATTTTTTTGGTGCTTTTCACATTATTGTTGAGTGCTTTTATATTTAAAACTACTGAAAGATCCTATCAGTCATAAACAGTTGTTTCATATCTGCTTATTACAATACACATTTACCAACACTTCTCGCATATCTGGTTGGACTGATTTCTTTTGTTATTAGATTAATATCTCTGGATTGAATGGACTTTGGCATAAGTTTTGGGTTGTCGTAGTTAACAACACTAAAAAAAATTAACGACCTAACACAGTGCCGACATAAGTTAGGTCACACAGTGAGACAAACAAGTAGAAACGTCTATTTTAAAACTTTTTTTAAGCTTTCTTCTATATAATAATAATAATCTAGCCTCATAAATAGTCCTGATTAGGACAAATGAGTCACATTATTCCAGCAGTAAACCATGATGTATTACATGTGGTCAAAATCCCAAAATAGGAGGTTAACTTGTCATGTTCCGGCTTTCTTTTCAAACCCACGACTTCTGGATTAGCAGACTGACGACTATATCCTCAGTAACTGGGACAGATGGACCACTTATGGCTAGGATTGTGTACTCCTCCAGCCAAGTACATGCTTGTGACATTAAATGCATAGTTACTGATTGGAAAGTACCGCTTGATAGTTTATAATTTTATATTTTACCATGGATTTAATTCCTTTCTATTATTTTTATATTTTACTTTGGAATTTATTGTCATAGAATCTATAGTAAAATTAACAGTCATAAAACTTATTTGTCTAAAATGAATATAATAAAAAACAAAGTACCACTTGTAGTCAACGATCATATTGTTGATGTACATCCTTACAACTTAAGTTTATCTTTGATTAAAATAGAGGGTTAATTTGACACATGTAACAGAATTTTTTTCATCATAACTGTAGACCTCATGCACTTGAAACCATAACACAGATACGCTATCATTAAAATATTGCGTTTATTTCTTGATTGTTTCTTGTTCAAAACTATCGATACTGAAAAATCAGTAGTTTCATGTGAAAATTTCAAGACGAAATTTTTATGATAGCAGAGTTAATTTTTATAATTAATATCCATAGTCCTACTCATCAAGTCATTTAAAATACACGAGTGAGTGAACTTCCGAAACACCAGCCTCTTATCTATTAGATAATAGTTGTACCAAAAACGCCATTCAAGCTAGTCATAGTATAATCTATTGGACTTAGATAACATCTTTATCGTCAAGAGAAATAATACGTGTTATTTAAAAATATACACAACATAATACCTGATGGGGGCTATACCTGATACTGATTATAAATACATAGTAAATATTTGCATCTATTATTATTAACTCCAAAAAATGTAATTGCTCAGGTAGAGTTGTTATGTATGCAATGTGATCACTATATTCATCGTTACACTAGTTTACTAAACCTTGTTATAGATTATTTCATTCGTGATAGAACAGTCGATATTATATCAAGTCCGTTTATTCGTAAAGATTCTACTTTGAAGATTTTTTGTGTATTTAACTGACATATATACTGTAATAAACTAAAGTAATTATTTTTAATTTTATTTTATTCGAAGATTTATTTCAAACTTGTACTTATCGTTTCAGAAAATGTCTTTAATAATTTTAAATACTATCATTTCTGGACTAAAGAGATACAAGTGTTCATTAAAAGCCATTCTATTGTGTACAATATGGTTAGCCACGGTGGACGCAGCCAATATCCTGGCCATATTCCCAACAGCTTCCTACAGTCACCAGATGCCACTACTGGCACTGCCCCGGGCTTTGGCTGAGGCAGGGCACAACCTTACTGTCATCACACCCAACCCGTTCCGAGTAAGTGAATGATAAACCAATGGTCTGTATAAGGTATTAATGACATTTGATTGTCCAATAGTTCAAAGGTTAAAAGCCCTCAGGTGATAATATTTCGTCGGCTTAAGTAGTCACATAACCAATCTCAGTAGCTTGATCAGTGAGCCGGCGGACTTGTAATCTGGAGGTCGGTGGTTCAAGTCCCAAGTTAAGCCAAGATTTAGTAAAGCGAATTGTGATATCACAATTGTGATCATCTACAAATTCAGAATTAGTTATTTTCATGTTTAAAAGTTTGATCTTCTTAATATATAAATGTCAAAGTCACTGATGACCACTGACTGACTGACTGATTATCGCTCTACAGCCCAAACCGTAAGTCCTAGGAAGCTGAAATTTGGTAGGTAGCTTTGTCTTATAGTCTAGATTTTTCGAAATTACCACTACAACCCCTGCCATTGGCAAAAAAGGAGTTTTTGATTTCACGGCCATGCCTCGGCCGCAGAGCGGGCGACAGCCCGCTTAGTAATATAATAAATGTCAAAGTCACTGACTGATCATCGCTCTACAGCCCAATCCGTATAATTAGCAAGCTGAAATTTGGTAGGTAGCTTTGTCTTATAGTCTAGATGTGCAACAAGACGGGATTTTCGAAATTCCACTACAACACCTGCCACTGGCGAAAAAGGATTTTTTGCTTTCACGGCCATGCCTCGGCCCGCAAAGCGGGCGACAGCCGCTAGTACATAATAAACGTGAAAGTTCGTTATTTAACCAAGCAGTCGAATTTTTTTTTAAATATTTATTTTTACTATACATACATATAATAATATGTACAATGTACATTCATACAGAAGTACTTTACAGTAGTCTTTTATTTTCAGGAGAAGATCCCAAACTACACAGAGATTGACATATCTTTCTCCTATAACTATTGGAACAAGAAAACTGACAAAGATGAAGATTCTCTCATACATCTTCAAGGCAAAATCGGTCCTCTCGAAGCTATATCCATGTTTCTGAAAGGGGCAGATAAGATTTCAGAACTGGTTGTCTCCTCACCAACTATACAAAATTTTATCAGGTAATTACTCAAAATCAAACCAACAGATTATTTCCAATAAATAAGTTTTTAGGGGGTTTAACGTCGCTTTTAACTACATGGTCATATCACGGAGGGTCATATCATCCTCCATTCGCAGGGAAACTCACAAACCTGCTACCTACATGTATACTTTTTACGCCTGTCAGCATCAGTTCATTCACTTTCTGTTCGTAGGTATCTGGATGTGGAGAAGCCAAAATTTGACTTGGTTTTGTACGAAGAAATATCGACCCCGGTTTATTTTGGATTTCTTCATAAATTGGGACATCCACCCATGATCACGATAACAACATTTGCATTGTTGACCGCCTTGGACTTTTCAGAAACTGAATTCAATCCCTCATTTGTGCAGGTAAAGGATCTTGGTTTTTTTTACATGGGGTTTCATAATGATACCTTGACATGATATGACCTGGCTAATCCTACCTTTAAAATTTTATTCTTTATCATATTTTTCAATAATGTTTTTAGGGGGGTTTAACGTCACTTTCAACTGCATGGTCATATCACGGAGGGTTTCACCATCCATTCGCAGGAAACTCACAAACCTGCTACCTCAGTCATTTGACCGTCACATCTCAGCTTCTGTTGTAGGTACGGGTGGAAAAGCCAAAGACGTCACGAAGAATTCACCGAATTTCAATGGACATCACCCATCCAGTACTTAACTTCTGCATTGTATGACGCTTGACTTCGGATGAATAATCTAAGGGGAAAGGATTTGGTTTTTTACATGCTAATGACGCTGGACTGTTTATTCTTTAATTTTAGTTCCTTTCAACTTCGCTTTCAACTACATGGTCATACGGCGACGAGAAATAGTAATGTAATGTTGGCTCACATGTATTGTGTTCACACAAGTGAAGTTACAAGGAAGTCAATTACCTAGAGCAACCTTCAGTCAATTGACGTAATTACTTATAATTAGGTACAAGGAATGATTTACTTAGACTGTCCGCTCAAAACGAGTTTTCCCATCATGCCAACATTTCTCCAGTGTATTATGAGCCTAAATCTGCTGTTCTATGATTGTTATTGAAAAAAATTATTTGATGTTTTTTTAATGTGGAGTTAAGTCTATATTTTGCGTGTTTTCTTAGATAGAGAAAGAAATAATGATAAGTCATGGCTTGAAAATTCAATTTTGTCTATTAATGCCGCCCTAAATCTGCTATTAATGGTTGTTGTTGTAAATAATCCTAAATTTTCAGACGTGATGCTAGGCATGACAAACAAGATGAACTTCTGGGAGCGCTTACGAAATTTCCTCTTCACTATCTACGTGAGGGTGTACGTCGGCTCCATCTTGGGGGTTTCCACTGTTTATGACGAAATGCTTCGCAAATACTTTGGTCCGAACTGTCCCTCCACAAAATCCATAATCCAGAACAGATCTCTACATCTGTCCAGCTCTTCGTGGCTGTTCGAGTATGCTCGGCCCGTGTTTCCAAACACGATTCATGTTGGTCCAATGCACATCGGAACTACCAAACCATTACCCAAGGTAAATTTACTATAGCAGCAACAGCAATGAATCATAAGTGATACAAAAACTGACGGATTTATTGCCGAACAAAGTAACAGAAATATTGACAGTGATAATAAACACACCAGAAAAAGACTTTAACGGTCAAAATGCTTTATTTTTTAAAGTATAAATTTAAAAAAAATCCTCTACTTAAAAAATTTAGAATTTGTAGAAAGATTAGAAAACTGCATAATAACGCGATTTCGTTTTGTTTAGGTATATTCTGTATTTTTAAATGTCGCGATTAGACTTTTCTATTCTTCATGTAATCATACCATGTCATATTTACATTGACTTGTTATAGGACCTTGAAAATTGGATTCAAGGAGCCAAGAATGGTTTCATTTACTTCAGTTTTGGAAGCAACATGAAGAGTGCTTCACTAGATCCAAACACAAAGTTTGCGATTTTGGCTGCCTTTTCCCAGTTTCCAGAATACAGGATCATTTGGAAGTGGGAAGATGAAGTATTCGAAGGGTTGCCTAGCAATGTGCTTTGTAGGAAGTGGTTGCCTCAGCAGGATATTTTGGGTAAGAGAAAGGTTCCAGTAAATAATAAATAAAATATTTAAAAGCTATGCCTCTAGCCTATCTGAGTGATTTTTTTTATTTATAAACAATTGGATCAAGCTTTATTTACATCTTTTATTATACAATGAACATGGTAACAAGTTGAGAAATAAATATAAACAAAGCCTGATCAAGGGTGGTGATAATGCCTTCGGCATTCTCTTCTGACAGTGAATGCTGTCAAAATAAGTGTAAATTTTAAATCTTTTATTATCTTTTCTGAACCATCTTTCCTAATGTTTTTTCAAGTATGTACCGACATTTTATTTTCAGTTTTTAAGTACAAAGATCTACCAAAGCATCACTCTGAAAAACACAAACACAACAGGTACTGCAATACCCCCCTTGATGGATTTGCACTGGCCAATTGGTCATACTTATTTTCCTAGTGAACTTTCTCGAAAGAAGACATTATTTTCCTGTTTAACAGATTGACGTCACTGCGAGTGACGTTATTCTAGGGGCCTTGGCAATTATTCACCATTCTCGTAAGGATATCATTTGGAAAGCTAAAAATCATCATTCTGACGGCACCATTCTATCATCATGATTTCTTCCTCCAGCCCAATGATGCCATCTTCATATCATGTTTTCCAGCTCATCCGAATATCAAGCTTTTCATCACTCAGGGCGGCTTGCAAAGTCTTCAGGAAGCTGTGCACTTTCAAGTTCCTATGGTAGTTGTTCCTTTCTTCGGTGATCAACCTTACAACGCGAAAATCATCAGCCGCCTTGGAATTGGATCTCGTCTAGAATTTGAAGACATCAGTACGGACACTTTGCACAGCCACATACATGAGATTCTGCACAATGAAAGGTGAGTAACCATGACCAACAATCCGTTGGGAGGACCAATAACAAGATCTTGGAAAACGGTTTCAATGTAGCTCTTCATAAGAATATTTATCAGCAGAATTCTATCTAATCTTTGCTTCGGGGCAGATTCGAACGTGTTAACTCTTTGCGGCACGGTGCCGGTGGTCCCAAGGAGGACCACATAAAATGTGACCCTTACTGCACGGGCCCTCCTGACTTGTTGAGCCCTGTGAAAGCTACGACAATGTCCGACTGCAGCCGAAAACTTTTATCCAATAGGCAGAAGCTTGAGTGGTCCCTGGCTGAGTGAAGCGTGCTGAGACGATACTAAAGACAGTTCTCATATGGACCACCGTGCAGTAAGGTACATTTTCCAAGTGGTCTTTCTGGGGACCACCGTGCCGGGAAGGTTATTAAAAAAAATCCGAGCTGTGCCGCAAAGAGTTAACTCAAGAAAGGTCACTGTTTGACTAAATACTCGCGTACAGCTTCTAGTTATTATTTAGAATGGCGATGGACACAGTCGGCACAGCTATAAAAAAAAGGGACGGTGGAGTCTTGCTATTAAAGAAATAGTTAAATCAGTTCTTTATTATTAAAATTTTCGGTGCATTGCGGATCTCCTAAATTTCATGCTCATTATAAGATCAATTCCCTTAATAAAACTTAATAGCACCTTCACTTCTTAAAAAAATAAGATCTCTGTTTTCATTGATTTCAGCTACAGAAAATCCATGCAACGAGTCTCCACGCTTTCCAAAACTCAGATGATGAGTCCTCGCGACACTGCCGTCTGGTGGGTGGAATATGTACTGAAAGCCGGTGGCAATGTGGACCATCTGAAGCCAGACTACTTCCACTTGAATTGGTTCCAGTTCTATGGATTGGATGTGCTGTTGGTTCTGCTAGCTCCAGTGGTGCTGGCACTGTATGGAGTCTACAGACTTGTTCACCAGATTAGACAACCATAGGCGATCATTAGTCTGATTACTGCATTGAATAGCCACGCCATCATGCTAGGTTTCAGACCCCAGCTTTTACCAAATGTTAGTTTTGTATCCAGAGTAATGTACATACATCGAGTACAAATTATCAATTTTATAATAATACTAACACTGAAATCTAAAGATTGTGGCTGTTGTTGTTGTTGTTGTAAAAAAACGCTGTCCTTGCATAATATGGAGACAACCATTTTATAGGACTTTAACCAAATGAGTTTTTGAAAATTGAACTCTTAGAAAATCCATAGTATATTTTCTAATAGAGACAATGGATTATGATTTATTATGATAAACTTACCCGGAAAGGGTTGGGTGTGATGACAGTGAGGTTGTGCCCTGCCTCAGCCAAAGCCCGGGGCAGTGCCAGTAGTGGCATCTGGTGACTGTAGGAAGCTGTTGGGAATATGGCCAGGATATTGGCTGCGTCCACCGTGGCCAACCATATTGCACACAATAGAAGTGTTTTTAATGAACACGTGTACTTCATTATAGCAAAAGCAGTAGATCTTGTTAAAGTAGAAGTAGAGTTCTAAAAAATATTCTAATGTTTTCTGAAACGATAATAGCAAGTTGAAACAGATCTTAAAATAAGATAAAACAAAAATAATATTTTTTATTAAAATTAAGTTTTGAGTTAAAAATTCTTAGGAATAAATTTTGGAAAAGAACGGAAAATAACATCACCCAATCACCACTACACCTGTCTTGTTCATGGAAAGCCTGGTTAGTTCACAAATCGCTTCTTCGTATTCTTTGTTTGATTAGGGCCCCGGGCCGATATCAAGGTCACAGCACTTACCGGGGATAAACGGTATTACATGACGCACCAAAAAGTTACCAATAATAATTTACTAAACATAATTATGAGCGAACTAGAGCCGGGCATAGACGGGTGAGCTGTTTGCGGAAACATTATGCTCGCCAAAATAGGGCCGTATTCACAAAAAAAAGCAAAAACTTTTTTTTGGGAATTCGATGGATATTTTTGTTGTTGTTGGTTGAACATGAATTTCAATTGAATTTTCATTGTATTATAGTTAATTATTTTCTAATGTTTTCTAATTCAAAAAAGTGGGTACTACTTTTTTTAAGAAATTTATTGAGAAAGTAATAATCATCCACACTCGACGATAAAAAATTAGCGACTTTCCACTGTCGATAATTTCTGAGGTGTTTTAATAAATCTTTTGTTACTCCGAGTATCCTCAAAAGACTACTTTCTAACTTGTTTTTCATACATAGTATCAGATATTAGATATTCTTGGAAGTAAAATCGGTGAACAAAGTTGTCGCACACCAAACAAGCTGCCCAATCAGTTATTGCGTCTTCAGTTTTCCTCTGGACATGTTGCTCAGAATCAGAATCAAAACAAAAACAGAACAAGTTCAAGCAAAGGCAGCTCTTAGTAAGCTCCAACGTCTAGCATGTCTCTGTAATGAAAAGCACACCGACTGCAGCAATGGAAACCCTCCTAAACCTGGCCCCTCTAGATATTATTATCAAAGGGGAAGCCAGTATCGGGCCGCACAGATTTCAACAAAACAGAATCAGGAAGGGTCGACTTCTGGGACATTCCAAAATCACAGCACTAATTGCGGAACCTATTTTATACATGGCTAGCGATCAG
This sequence comes from Bactericera cockerelli, assembly GCA_024516035.1. Classification (NCBI taxonomy): domain Eukaryota; kingdom Metazoa; phylum Arthropoda; class Insecta; order Hemiptera; family Triozidae; genus Bactericera; species Bactericera cockerelli. The sequence goes on along the minus strand of CM044960.1, from coordinate 32,839,132 downwards.
ATGACTGTTAAAACGTTCTTCGAAAAATCCTTCAGAACCGGAACCCCCATCTGGTAGAAGATTGGGTTATGAAAGAAAGACAATTGCTGTCCAAAGGTTGTCTTGTGTGGTACACAGATGGCTCCAAGACAGCGGAAGGCTCAGGATCTGGAACACATAGAGTCAATCCCAAGACAGATATTAGTATCTCTTTGGGAAAAGACGCCAGTGTCTAACAGACCAATATGAAAGCAATTTGCACCTGCGCTCAAGTGAACTTGGAGAGAGACTACCAAGGTAGAGATATCTACATTTTCACCGACAGCCACGCTGCTATTATGGCACTAGAAAGTCCACAGGTTAAATCAAATATAACCTGGGAATGCCAAGAAACCATACAAAAACTAGGACTACTTAACCGAGTTAACCTAGAATGGGTCCCAGAACATAAAGGTATTGCTGAAAACGAGAGAGCTGATAAAGTGGCAAGGAAAGGCTCCACAACCCTCTTCATAGGTTCAGTGATGGGGATAACCAAATCTGAAGTAAGAGGAACAATACAAAGGTGATTACAACAAAAACACCACAGGTATTGGACTGAGACTTCGGAACAACGACATAGCAAACTGATGATGACCGGACCAACATCAGCCTTCATTGCTGAATTCTTCTGACTTAGCCGAAGACAAGCGAGGATTGTCACTGGCTTAATCTGGCTAAGAAAACATTTGTACAATACGAAGATCTTTAGGGAACCTCCTATTTGCAGATTATGTGGAGAGGATGAAGAAATTGCCACACATGCAATATTCGATTGCAATGCCCTCTCAGAATGCAGAACAAGCATCATTGGGACCTGAACCCAAGAGATTTACTTATTCAACATAATCTAATCCAAAAGCTTCTCAAACTTTTTGAGAAGCTTAGACTTGACTAGATAACGAAGCTAAATCTTCGACACAAAAAGGGTCCAATTTGGCTGAGATGTATGGGCAACCCAAACCTATAAGAAGACTTGGCTTTATGAAATGAAATGTAAATTTGTACAATCTTAATATATTAATGTCAAAGACACTGACCACTCACTGACTGATCATCGCTCTACAGCCCAAACCGTAGGTCCTAGGAAGCTGAAATTTGGTAGGTAGCTTTGTCTTATAGTCTAGATGTGCAATAAGACGGGATTTTTCGAAACTCCCACTACAACACCTGCCATTGGCAAAAAAGGATTTTTTGCTTTCACGGCCATGCCTCGGCCCGCAAAGCGGGCGACAGGCCGCTAGTTGCTCATACAGAGCTATTATGGTCATTGGTCTTGTTAGTTGATGTGGTTAGACTTGTAATGTAAACAAGCCATATAAGAACTATGTGAATCAGATCCTGCCTAAAGCTTCGATTCATCTCAGTTATTTTATAGCCCAGGCAAATTAGTGCTCTAGCGGCAAAAAATTGCTCAATAGCTGGAAATCGTTTTAAACCCTTAAAGGGGTCCTGAATAATGGGTATATGAGTTTGCGACGGATTTTAGGTTGTGCTTCCGAGTTTAGGGCCTAAATAGTGCAAATTTTTTGCACTTTTTTTAAAATTGCGCTTATAACTCAAAATGTATTTATTCTGCTGAAAATTTTACTCAGTTCTTATCTAAGGAGCATAAAATTATGCGTCTAATGACGTTTAAATCATTAAAATAAGTTAAGCCGTTCAGGCACAATCGCTCCTCAAAGATGGGTGGTTTTTTCAAACATAGCTCAAATTTTGAAAATTCTCAACTTTTAACGCCTGTAAGTCAAAAAAGACTGCACCAATTGAAAAATTTAATAGAATTGAACTTGTAGAAAATGTAATTTTAAGTAAAATACTGTTTGAATTTTGAAATTTGCTCACTCCAGTGCTGAGATATGAATTTTAAACCGAAAGAGTTCCTAGCGCCAAATTTTCGCTAAGGCAGTGCAACGCAAAAAACTTCGTCTGAACTCTAAAATTATCACATTCTTACAACTTTTCAAGCAAAACTGAAAGTTATCTACTGAATTCAGTCGAATAGGTAGTTTAAAATTTTGAGAAACTTGCACTGAATTTTACTAAGATCTGTTTACTGAACATGTGATTTCAAGACAGCAGGCACACTATGGAGGATGTACATAACTTGTTTTATATGCGGGAACATTGTGCAAAAAGGAATATTAATAATATAATAATAAAAATGCATTTTCTTTGTGCTGTTATGTCACAATTTTAGTGGGTAGCGCAGAATCATAGAACTTTGCCAGTTTAATTTACAATGTCTTGTATTATTTGTGTGCCTATGATTCAGCCACTGGTCGCTGCTTCATTTCAAAGCAGCTACTCTTTTTTCCTCACAACTCACGAAGTATGAGTGGACCCCGAACATCCAAGTACAGAGCAGAAAAGATCCCATCCCGCTGGAAATTGAACCCAGGTCGCCATGCGTGCAATGCCTAGCGCGCTAACTCACTCAGCTACAGTGACTACAACATGTTAAAGGAAAAGATAGAGGAATATTAAAGGAAAAGTCACTTTGAATGTTCATTGAGGACAGCAGGAGGAGAAATGATGGGCATCACACGTGGTTACAGACTCAGAAATCTGTTATACTTCACGAGAAGTGTTGCAAAGGTGTCTACACGAAGGAGTCAAACACTGTAAAGGCCGAAAAAGAAGCAAAAAACGGAAGCCGTGTGACAAGAGGCCGTGAGGAAATACCAAAATTCAACTTCAAGGAGCTCTGCTTCTACTGTGGAAAATATATGGAGGTTCTGGGTACTAACGACTTCTTAGGAGTGAACCACTTTTTAGTCGTATTCAGTGCTTCACTCCTAAGAATGATACGTTCCATGCTATGGGGGGGGGGTATTCAGTGCTTCACTCCTAAGAAGTCGTTAGTACCTAGAACCTCCATACGGAAGGTGAAATCAATCCCACTAGTGACCAGTTTGAGCGAACTCTCCCTATTCACGCCATGTGACTCCAGTTTGAATTGCCTCCAAACTTACCCCGCGCATATCACTCGATCTCTACGCCCCTAACTGTTAGAGATAACACTTAGATATCAGATGATAGGCATATCATATGATCTTACCAAGAAAGCCAGAGATTCGGTACGATAGATTGGGAACAACGATGCCTCGTTCAGATTGTAACAACCAGTGGTCAGGGTACGTCTTCTCTCCTTCCTCGATCTACCACCTTTGATCCCCTTCTAAAGGCGTAAGTACTTGGTACAAGTACTCAAGGTAAGACCATCCAATCTCATTTCATAGTAGTAGCATATTTCTTCCTTTTATCTTTCCGTGTAAATTTAATACTCTTTAATAGCTACACCTTTCTTAGTATCGTTATTGAACCAGCGGCCTTTTCTTCGTTAAACCCCAGTAAATGGGAAACTTAGGTCTTTCGGCTTCAAAGCCCAAGTTACTACATTAATTCACTCCCCTCGTCCAGATATACCTTGAGCTGCATCAGGATCTATAGATGGGCGTGAATTAAAGAACATACCACGACAAGAATCGTACTTGCCTTCAGCGGCTACGAGGTCTGATTCAGTTGCCATCCTACGCAATACCACCGCCCCTCCTCTGGCAATTGCAGAACCTTTAATTTTTTGCATTATTTCTTGTGTCTGAATTTCACGCACTGTTTCACGTCTATGAAGAGGAAGCTTTTTCTGTCTAGCCTTGAAGCTTTCAGAGGCATCTTTTCCACAGTAGAAGCAGAGCTCCTTAAAGTTGAATTTTGGTATTTCCTCACGGCCTCTTGTCACACGGCTTCCGTTTCCTGCTTCTTTTTCGGCCTTTACAATGTTTGACTCCTTCGTGTAGACACCTTTGCGACACTTCTCGTGAAGTATAACAGATTTCTGAGTCTGTAACCACGTGTGATGCCCATCATTCCTCCTCCTGCTGGCCTCAATGAACGTTTAAAGTGACTTTTCCTTTAATATTCCTCTATCCGCTCCTTCTTGCACAATGTTCCCGCATATAAAACAAGTTACATCCTCCATAGTGTGCCTGCTGTCTTGAAATCACATGTTCAGTAAACAGATCTTAATAAAATTCAGTGCAAGTTTCTCAAAATTTTAAACTACCTATTCGACTGAATTCAGTAGATAACTTTCAGTTTTGCTTGAAAAGTTGTAAGAATGTGATAATTTTAGAGTTCAGACGAAGTTTTTTGCGTTGCACTGCCTTAGCGAAAATTTGGCGCTAGGAATTCTTTCGGTTTAAAATTCATATCTCAGCACTGGAGTGAGCAAATTTCAAAATTCAAACAGTATTTTACTTAAAATTACATTTTCTACAAGTTCAATTCTATTAAATTTTTCAATTGGTGCAGTCCTTTTTGACTTACAGGCGTTTAAAAATTGAGAATTTTCAAAATTTGAGCTATGTTTGAAAAAACCACCCATCTTTGAGGAGCGATTGTGCCTGAACGGCTTAACTTATTTTAATGATTCAAACGTCATTAGACGCATAATTTTATGCTCCTTAGATAAGAACTGAGTAAAAATTTCTGTAGAATAAATACATTTTGAGTTATAAGCGCAATTTTAAAAAAAGTGCAAAAAATTTGCACTATTTAGGCCCTAAACTCGGAAGCACAACCTAAAATCCGTCGCAAACTCATATACCCATTATTTAGGACCCCATTAAGGGTTTAAAACGATTTCCAGCTATTGAGCAATTTTTTGCCGCTAGACCCCATTTTAGCACTAATTTGCCTGGGCTATTAGTATATTATGGCATAATGAGCATTAACCTCGCCTGGTATTATTATATACACATCAGAACATACCTGTACAGCTGCTGTTTCTTCGAGCTTATTTGCTCTCATCAGCAGGGAATAGTTTTGTACCTACATACATCTACATCCCGTTTTTCTTAGAAGTTATGTGTACACTCAGTTAGTAAATCAATCAAAACGTCAAAAATACAGAAGGTGTACTAGATATTATACATGTATACATCTGTAATTAACTGAGCTCTTGTATTTCAGGAGAAGATCCCAAACTACACAGAGATTGACATATCTTTCTCCTATAACTATTGGAACAAGAAAAGTGACAAAGATGAAGATTCTCTCATACATCTTCAAGGTAAAATGGGTCCTGTCCAAATTGTTTCGATGGGTATCAAGGGAGGAGACCAGATAGCAGAACACGTTCTCTCCTCGCCATTTATACAAAATTTCATCAGGTAATTACTTACTATCTACCTAAATCATTGGGTGGAAGAGATTACCATAGGTAATAACCTCGCCTTTTAGTTAGGACACATGTGTATACATATAATTATATTTATCTATTTTATCCTTTCTATTGTTTCCATTTATTTTTTGTAATCATAATACACATAATTATGTCTTATTATTTAATAAAAAATTTAATAATCATAACACGTATTTCCAGTATGACATCATTTATATCATGAGTGGTTACATCATGATCTATGCCTACCCGTCTTCCCTATAATTTATTATTATAAAGTATTTCATTGAAAATTCATTGAAATATAAGAGAAAACATGTCCAAAGAAGAGGTAATGAAATTTTATTTCAAGGGTGGTGATAAAACCCATGGGAATTCTACCACATCATTCTTCATTATAAAAAAAGACAATAGTTATAGATTAGTAAATTTATTTCTATTCCTAGGTATTTAGAGGTGGAGAAGCCAAAATTCGACTTGGTTATCTACGAAGAAGTATCGTCCCCGGTATATTTTGGATTTCTTCACAAAGTGGGACATCCACCCATGATCACGATGTCAACATTTGCGTTGTTGGCCGCCTTGGACTACTCAGGAGTGGATTTCAATCCTTCATATGTGCCAGGTAAGGGATTTGGGGTTAAATTTATTTTAAGTGCATAGGTAGTCAAGTGGTTAAGGCGCCAGTCTGGTAATCCAGGTAGCATAGGGATCCGTTGGTTTGAATCCTACCCTACAGAGATTATTACACATTTATAATATGTATTTTCAATTCAAATATAGAAGTCTCTGATATTTCTAAGGACATCAGCATCAGGGTTCCTGTAGTACAACTAAGAATAAGGGAAAACCCTAACTTTTTCTACATAAAAAATAGTTTGTGTGCTCCAGAAGTTGCTCACCAATAATATCAGCTATGTTGCTATTTAATCAACACTCATGTAAATTAGATTTAAGTTTGTATTTGGAAAAATTTAAAGTTATTTGTAAAGATATATTAAACTTTCATAATTATGTAATTACCTTTAACCCTCAAATGTAAGTTCATGTAATTGCAACAATACTAGTTGCGTTTGAACATAATTAAAAAAAAAAAATACATAAATTTTGCTTAATTTATTTGAGTTTGTGACCACATAATAATAAGACCCTCAGGCTCATTGTTAGGGAGAAGAAAATGTATGTATGTATGTATGTACGAATTTCTTTGCGGTGAAGCACAAGGCCTCTTCACAATTTTTGTGGGTAGCGCAGCATTACTAAGAGCCTCCTTTACATGTCGAATTATTCTATTACATTAATTTCTTTATACTCTGGTAATGCCGCCACTGGTCGTTACTCATACAAGTAACTACTCATTTTTCCTCACGAGGTATGAGTGGACCCCGAACACCCAAGTACAGAGCAGAAAAATTCCTGCCCCGCTGGGGATCGAACCCAGGTCACCGTGCGTGCAATGCAAAGCGCGCTAACTCACTCTGCCACGGTGACTAGGGGAGAAGAAAATGTTATGAGTATTAACCTCGTCAGGTGGTTAACTTCAACTAAAGAGTACTATTATTATAAGTTTGTAGAAGAAATTGTTATTGTACATAACGCTTGGTAATTCATACAGAACAAATGAAAACAACAATTTTTATACCTGGTAGTGTTATACTATAGAAAACATGTTCATGTTGTGAAGATCGGACAGTTGGCTTTTTGTTTTACTTATTTAATCTTAATTTCAGATTGCCATCTCTCCATTTACGGAATATGGTACTTACATAGGATAAGAGTTGTAGTTGGTCCCACTTGAAATACATTAACATAAGTTGAGTTTTATTATAAAATTTTAACCGGAACAGCAAGAAAATATTTACATGTTTTGATTGGTTGAAGATAAAGAAAATATAACAAGGTCATTTCAGAGATCAACAGAAGTGAAATGTTTGTAATCAGCTGTATTTGTGTAGTAGGTCTTCTCTGATTGGTTCTTAGCTCATCTCAGTTCAAAAATAAATTTAAAATGCAGATTGAAAATTTGGCACTCTCATTTAATATTCCATCATCAAGAGGACGTATGATGAGAACCAATCAGAAGCTGGAACCATCCGTTTCTCCAAAAGGAATCGAGTCCCCAACTTTTGGAGGAACAGATGTTCCTCGGTTTATTTACATTTTGAGAGAAACAGCGCATTTTATTAAGACTGTTCGTTCCGTTCCGCTCTGTTCCGTTTCAAAATGTATAATAAAATTTTACTATGGAACAAGCTTCTCAAGGAGATAAAGACATGCGCCTGGACTCCAATTTTCAACTTAAACGCTTATATCTCTCGAACGGCACACCCAAATTCAATGTAATTGTATACTATGTACAAACATGAGTATTAGACGTTTACATAGAACATTTGTAATTTTGTAGAATTTAGAATTTAGGAAAACCGTTATTCTACTTTACATAAAAAGTTTGAAAAAAATCAGTTAAGCAAATTAACCTTTCTTTAGAAAACATCTACTATTGAATAAATTGGTTGTTTTTAAGTTTTTTTTTTATTATTTCAGATATGTTGCTGGAATTGACCAATAAGATGAATTTCTGGGAACGTGCATACAACTACGCTTTTACTTTCTACATAAAATTATACACTCTCTCTGGATATAGTGCGGTTCATGACGAAATGGCCCGCAAATACTTTGGTCCTAGCTGTCCCTCCCCGAAAGCCATGGTCCAGAACAGATCCCTACATCTCTCCCGCTCTTCATGGCTGTTCGAGTATGCTCGGCCCGTGTTTCCAAACATGATTCATGTTGGTCCAATGCACATCGGAACTAGCAAACCTTTGCCAAAGGTACGTTTATTATTGAAATAAATACTGTCAATAATAACGGAAACGCTTTAAAAAAAGTCTAAAAAAATTCAGAATATACACATTTTCTTCTTAGTACATTAAAAATTCTTTTATTTTAAAATTTGAGAGATAAGAGATATATTTTACTTACATTGGTAGGAATGTATAGTAGGTATTGCTTATAATAATAATTATAGTCTCTCTAATTTCTAAACATGAAGAGAATACATTTCTCTTCTCCATCTAATCATAAATTCAAATTGAAATGTTATAGGATCTTGACAATTGGATTCAAGAAGCCGAGAAAGGGTTCATTTATTTCAGTTTTGGAAGCAACATGAAGAGTGCTTCACTAGATCCAAACACAAAGTTTGCGATTTTAGCTGCCTTTGCCAAGTTTCCAGAATACAGGATCATTTGGAAGTGGGAAGATGAAGCATTCGAAGGGTTGCCTAGCAATGTGCTTTGTAGGAAGTGGTTGCCTCAGCAGGATATTCTAGGTAAGAGAAAGTTTGCAGTGCATACATAGTCAATAACTTTAAAAGCTTGAGTGAATGGTGAGAACACGTGATTTTTAATACCCTTATTTTCATTTCTATACCAGCCTTGCTTCTTAACTGTCTTGAACAAATTCGTTATGAAACAAACTGCTGGTGATATAGGTACCAATTTCTTAATTGTCTCACTACGATGCACCTCCTCAAAGTCGGCATTTCTTCAGCCGATTTCTTCAATGTTATCATTAAAATTGACGCCACCATTCTATCAGCATGTTTTCTTCCTCCATCCCAGTGATGCCATTTTCCTATCATGTTTTACAGCCCATCCAAACATTAAGTTGTTTATCACTCAAGGCGGTTTGCAAAGTCTTCAGGAAGCTGTGCACTTTCAAGTTCCTCTGATAGTTGTTCCTTTTTTCGGGGATCAACCTTACACTGCGAGAATCATCAGCCGTCTAGGAATTGGATCTCATCTAGAGTTTGAGGACATTAGTACGGTCACTTTGTCCAGCCACATACATGAGATTCTGCACAATGACAGGTGAGTGCCCAGTAGTCTATATGTATAAAGAAAAATAATGGTAACAGACTTGCTATTTGGCTTACTTGAAAAGAACCTTTATTAGAAAGCCCCATCTCATTATTGCGTTTAAGGTTGATTTGAACTTTCAGAAACATTTATTTAAATAAAATGAACTAGCCAAACATTTAGGAAAGTTTTTAGACTGAAAAAGACCAAGATCTCACCTCATACTTTGTACAAGAATGTGCTTTGAATTGTACAAAAGCTAATTACGAGTATTTGTTTTTTTTTTTTTTTTTTTTTTTTTATTATTAGGTTCATATTAGTAATACTTGTAAAGCTACATGTGTCGTAAGCATAGTCGAATTTCATGTCGAAATAAAAATTCATTTTCAATAGCAATATATCAGCGTTTTGAAGAATGGTCTCTGTTACGATTTGTTTCAGCTACAGAAAATCCATGCAACGAGTCTCCACGCTATTGAAAACTGAGATGATGAGTCCCCGCGACACTGCCGTCTGGTGGGTGGAATATGTACTGAAAGCCGGTGGCAATGTGGACCATCTGAAGCCAGACTACTTCCACTTGAATTGGTTCCAGTTCTATGGATTGGATGTGCTGTTGGTTCTGCTAGCTCCAGTGGTGCTGGCACTGTATGGAGGCTACAGACTCGTCATGATTCTGAGCAACATGTTCAGAGGAAAACTGAAGACGCAATAACTGATTGGGCAGCTTGTTTGGTGTACGACGACTTTGTTCACCGATTTTACTTCCAAGAATATCTAATATCTGATACTATGTATGAGAAACAAGTTAAAAAATAGTCTGTTGAGGATACTCGTAGTAACAAAAGATTTATTAAAAACACCTCAGAAATTATCGACAGTGGAAAGTCTCTAATTTTTTATCGTCGAGTTTTCAGAATGTGAGCCATTCTCGAGGAAGTATTTAGCAATGCATTTTGTGGATGATTATTACCCTCACAATAAATTTCTAACGAAAAGTAGTACCCATTTTTTGAAATAGAAAACATTAGAACATAATTAAATAAACAATGAAAATACAATTGAAATTGCTGTTCAACCAACAATAGCAAAAATAACCTTCGAATTTCCCAAGTAAAAGTTTTTGCTTCTTTTTTTTTTTGTGAATACGGCATTAAGTTGGCGAACATAATATTTCCACAAACAGCTCACATGTCTCTGCCCGGCTTTAGTGCGCTCATAATTATGTTTAGTAAATTATAATTGGTAAGTTTTTGGTGCGTCAAGTAATACCGTTCATCCCCAGTAAATACTGTGACCTTGATATCAGCCCGGGGCCCTAATTAATCAAAGAATACGAAGAAGCGATTTGTGAATAAAGAACAACGCTTGTGGTTATTTTGCATTATAAAATAGAAATATGTCATAATAATATTAATGGAATAATACAGGGTGGGCCATGAATTAGTTAACATTTGAAAAAAATCGTATAAAAAAAACCATTTAACATATTTTAGAAATCGTTTATTTACGAGAAAGCTAGTTAGTTGTAATTTATTTATTTTAAATTATTTCGTCTAAATGACCACCGTTTCGGTTTTTGCACTCATCTAAGCGAGTCCTGAAGTTTTCAAAAACTCTTCTGCAAAGAGACCGCGAGATCGCCGACATCTCTTCGATGATTTTTTCTTTAAGTTGACGCAGTGTATTCGGTTTATCAATGTAGTGTCATTTAAGTGTCTACATTGATAAACCGAATACACTGCGTCAACTTAAAGAAAAAATCATCGAAGAGATGTCGGCGATCTCGCGGTCTCTTTGCAGAAGAGTATTTGAAAACTTCAGGACTCGCTTAGATGAGTGCAAAAACCGAAACGGTGGTCATTTAGACGAAATAATTAAAAAAAATTACAACTAATTAGCTTTCTCGTAAATAAACGATTTCTAAAATATGTTAAATGGTTTTTTTATACGATTTTTTCAAATGTTAACTAATTCATGGCCCACCCTGTACAATGGAATATATAATATCGATACCTTTTTGCCAAAATGTGAATTGCGCCAAAATCAAATTTTTCAGGAGAGAGGTTTGAAAAAATAAAAAAGTTGTTTTTTTCAAAAAAAGTTTCATTACTCAGTTGTCCTACGTACGATTTATACCAAATTTGGATATAATACTTGAAACTGTTTGCTTTAAATATTCCTGATAATTTTAACTGCGAAATGCCTTTAGTTATTGAGATAGTGTCGCTTTTCACAATTGAGAGGTTGAAAAAGAATTCGCCAAAAAGTGAAAAACTCCATCTTTCTTTGTTTAGGTATTAGCCAAAAAGTGAATTGTCCACTCTTGTTCTTCAGCCTACTAACCAGAATGTGAAAAACGCCCGATTTTTCGGGTTTTAAGTAAAGTTGGTTTAGCCAAAATGTGAAAAATCCACTCCTAAAACTCTGCCTGCTAAATCAGAATGTGAAAAACGCCCGATTTTTTGGGTTTTAAGTAAAAGTGGTTTACGTAAAATGTGAAAAGTGCCATATGGAATACAATAAATTTGTGAAAAGCGACATATAAGAAGAATAAATAGTGCATAATTTGTGCGTATAGTAACTGTAATAATGATTATTATTAAAGAACGCGATGGCGTTCCGCAACGCCAAGTCAAAAATTAAGAAGAGGGCACCAAGAGATATTATACGTCACAGCACAATGTGCCAATTTCACTCCTCTGTATCGGAATAACTAACTACAAAGGATGAATGAAAACTAAAACACTACAAAGGATGAATTATTTACTGAAAAGAAGCAAGCTTTCGAATAATGAAGATTAATAAGAGAATCATCAAAAACGCTTGACTTAAACCGTTGATAATCAATGGTGAAAAAAACCATTTTTCACTTTCTGCTGCTTGATGTTCTTATTCGATCTTGACCGGGCTACAGCCTAAACCACTGGGCCAATTTTGATGTATGAATTTGATCTTGTTTTTCTCGTCTTTGGTGGCAGATGTGCCTTTGAGTACTTATATAGCCCCAAAATGGGCACTTCAGCCCCATAATTCTAAAAAACCCACTAATTGATGTAAAAATATTAATAGAAATTTTATATTTTCCAGAGAACTTTACAGATATTGACGATTGAGGTGCAATTTTAATTATAATGAAAAATAAAATTGATCAATGAGTAAAATCATACATAAAAGCAGACCGACAGACATAGTTCTTTGATGTATATAAATTTATGAGTCGCCCTTTTATTCTTAGTCAAGCACATACATCATTAAGTACAAAAAAACATATAAACAGACAGACAGACCTACGGATAAACAAAAGACGGACATACAGGCAGACATAATTATTTAATGGATATAACCTTATGAGGTGTTATTTTAATTGTAAAGTAAAGCATATTTATCACTGAGTAGACATACACACAGACAAACAGACAGACATACAAACATACTTAGGTTCAGACATATGAACAGACCAGGCGCGGCTGGTGCTAAGGAGCTGCGGAGCTCCAGCACCCCCAGACGAAAAATAAAAAAGAGAGGATTTTCTCAAGTCGTACACAATACACAATAAAAATTATCACACATTTCTAGAAAAATTAATGCATAACTATTATAAATTCTTTAGTCCGGTATGCAGTACCCCCAAAACATTTCCCCACCGGCCGCGCCTAGATTAGACACATACGTACAGACATACAGGCAGACATTTAGATAGACATACCTGTACGAACAGACTAAAATACTTTTACATACATCGTAGGGCGATAATGCACTGGTGTGATTGTGTGTGTATGCATTTAAAGAAGACACCTTTCTTGTCAGAAGGTGCCTGGGGGTATTTCTAATACAAACATTCAAATATTTTATCCTAAATGTCTCTATATTATTTCCTTTTGAAAACATACAAAAACGTGTGAAAATACTAACTACTTGATTACTACTAACTTATCTCTATAAGATAGCTCTAAGTGTAAGTCGAGTAGATAATAAACGATAGTACATGAGAGGAAAATGAACATGAAGCGGAGCCCAAACATTATTTCAGAATATTTTTGGGCTGATGACTGGGCGGGTAATTTTTATATTGTGAAGGGGTATTTTTTTAGGGATTATTACTTTTTCATACAGGATCCGCCAGAAAAAAGGAGCCTCTCGAAATATCTAGAGAACGGATTATTTTTTTTTTTTTTTAATGCTAAAAAAAAACCTGTACCATTATATCGAGGGGAAACCTTATCTATTAGGTTCTGATTTTTTTTTATCATTACCAGGGGTGGCCCCAAGGGAGTCAACTTTGGAATCTTAAATGAAATATCCCTATTTGAAATACATTTTTGAAAAGAAGATGACATTAAAATTATTTTAAGACAAGTTTGAGATTTTTAATCATAACGGGGTCGGAGATATCGTACATTTCATTTCACATCAGGTTTCAGTAATTTTTTTATAAGAAATAAGTTGTATTTTTTAATGTCAACTACTTTTTGGAAATGTCTTACAAATATGGTGGTTCCTTTTAAGATTCCAAAGTTGACACCCCTGGGGCCGCCCCTGGTAATGATAAAAAACCAATACCTAGTAGAAAAGGTTTCCCCTGCTATAGAATGGTACACGTGTTTTAGCATTTTTTAAAATTTTTATCCGTTCTCTAGATATTCTGAGTGGCTCCTTTTTTTGGCGGGCCCTATTATATTAATGAATACAGAAAATTCATCATTTGTTATTGCAGCGGAAATTGAATCCGGTCATAGATAGTTTGAAACCCTGAATCGAATGGAAGATATTTTAGCCGCACTAACGTATATAGCACTTTGAAAATCCTGTTGTTTTGTTTTTTAATAACAACCCTTTAATGTTTAAATAGTAATGAGAACATCTGAAAAGAAAAACTAGGAAGAAAGGCTAATACTTAGACAAAGAAAGATGGCGTTTTCCACTTTTTGGCGAATTCTTTTTCAACCTCTCAATTGTGAAAAGCGACACTGAAATAAAGCGAAAATTGAAATTTTGGATATTTCACATTTTGGCAAAAAGGTATCGATATATTATCGGATTTTTCACATTCTCGTATAATGTAAAAGAAAAAAAAACAAAAACTTTTCACGTTTTAGCTGGATAAATCTCAAATTTTGACCAAAAAAATGAAAACTTAAAATTAAAAATATACTAGATAGAAACTTGGCCCTGAGTTCATCCGAAAGAGCTTTTAAAACTGATTAAGAATCTGAAATAAAACGAAAATTGAAATTTTGGATAATTCACATTTTGGCAAAAAGGTATCGATATGTATGTATAATGTAGAGCCAATTACGTAAAAAAAAAAAAAACATTTGCCAATACTCAAATGTCCACTAAAAATCAAACTGTTGGAAAAGAAATGAAAACACCAAGAAAGGACTTTCCAATACATAAAAGTACCCAATATTTCGGGGTAGGTATTATATAATTAAAGAAAGAGAACGGATTCAGTGCCCATGATACAAAAAAGAAATCTCAATATTCATGAACAAGAAAAGTAGCACTATGAACATGTTGATATTGTTGATAAAGAGGGTGGTACATGCATCGGAATTAGTTGTCCTGATCAAAAGACCTGTTTTGTCATTAGCTTCCTAGCTGCTTAGGCTAAGCCTCCATAGGCACGACATGCTAAACATCAAGTTGTTGTGTACTTCTGTGCGGGTTAGGTAGAGAAAGGCCGTCTTTTTTTTGGACACCCTCCAAGTAAAAAAATTAATTTCAGATATTGTTGACCGGACGTAGAATTTTTTTCACAAAATTCCATTTTCGAATACGTTGTTCATCCAGAGCTGTCAGGAGACCATGATTTAGCCTCATCAGAGCTGAGGTGTTGACTACCAGCTACTTAAGGGTTGGGTGGCAGAGATTGCCATAGGCAATAACCCGCGCTTTAGTTAGGACATATGTATATATTTTGTTTTTTCTTGTTTATATTATTAATATTGTCAATTTCTATATTTAATTTTTATCATTATTTGTCTGTATACAGGGTGGGGCAAAAGTCTGGAAACCCCTGAATATCTTTCGAATGGCTTTCTCAGTAAATTTAAAATTTTGTATGGTAAACCAAGGTAGTAAGACCTTCTTTTACAGTGGGGCCAATTTTTGTTACCGGCCCCCATGTTGGGGCCAGGGGGGCCAACTTAATTTTTTTAAATACGAACCCCTACTTTGCGATACATTTTTGGAAAGGTCTTTAAATAAGAAATACTTTGGTGCAAATTTTATTTTTTTAATACCAACTGTTTGCAAATGGCGTGCAACTTTGTGTATGCAGTGTAAAGTATGGAAACCCTGAATATCTTTCGTAAGGGCTTTTTCAGTTAATTTAAAATAATTGTGTAAGGTAATCGGTGGTAATTTGACCTTCTTTTAAAATGGGTGCGATTTTTGGTACCGGCCCCCAGGTCGGAGCCAGGGGGCCAACTTCTTTTTTAAATACGAACACCCACCTTGCGATACATTTTTGGAAAGATCTATAAATAAGAAATACTTTGGTGCTTAATTTCAAAAATGTATCGCAAGGTGTGGTTTTGTATTTAAAAAAAATGAAGTTGGCCCCTGTCCCAGACATGGGGGCCGGTAAAAAAAATCGGCCCCATTCTAAAATTACCACGGATTACCGAACCTAATTTTAGATTTACTGAAATAGCCCTTTCGAAAGATATTCAGGGGTTTCCAGACTTTACACTGCATACACAAAGTTGGACGCCATTTGCAAACAGGTAATATTAAAAAAATAAAAATTGCACTAAAGTATTTCTTATTTAAAGACCTTTCTAAAAATGTATTGCAAAGCAGGGGTTCGTATTCAAAAAAATGAAGTTGGCCCCCCTGGCCTCGACATGGGGGTCGGTAACAAAAATCGGCCCCATTGTAAAAGAAGGTCTTACTACCCCGATTTACCATACAAAATTTTATCTTTACCGAAGAAGCCATTCGAAAAGTTATTCAGGGGCTTCCAGACTTTTGCCCACCCTGTATATGTTCAACTAATAAAGAGTTTCTAAATAAACAAATAAAATAAATACTTTGAAGCCCGTTTAAAAGCGTGAATTAATGCTTGCTCTAATAGTAATACATTTTAAGTGAAAGTGTTTCAATTGAAGAGCGGAGCGGTTTCTCCGCTCTTCAATGGGAACACTCCATTGAATTGTATTGCCACCTAATCAAGCAGGATAAAAACGACTGCTACGCGCTGCTAATGAGAAAGGGCTCTTGGGCGTTTGAACGCACAACAAGCTAAGGGGCTAGCAATACGAGGTAACGGATAAGATCCCTAAGTAATACGTCATGTTAGTCGCCCCAGTTGGACAGCGGTTGTTCCAACTGAGGCAGCAGAAGAAACAAGAGTGAGCCTACGTGTTGGCAACACCCACGGTTATTAGGGAGGAAACTGTTCTTTCTATGCGTAAAAAGATCACATATTGCATTTTACTAATTCCATCATCATTTTTATTTTTACTCAGTGATTTCATCTCAAAAACTACTTACAGCTTCTACACAAACACAGGATTTCTTATCTCATAGATAACATAATTTTAATATAATAAAGAGCAATGAACGGAATGATACTTGTTGACATTTTGACCCATTATTAGTACAAAATAAATACCACACATAAATTTGTTATCTGTTTCGCGTTTTCGGTACATCGTACGATTTTCTTTGTCGATAAAGGATTATGAATATTTTCTAAATCTTGTTATCATATACTATTATTAATTTTTTCAGGAAACCGGAATCATTGTTTATTCGGAATAATTTTAGACCTTATTTTGTATAGATTTGTATCTTATGAAATAATTTTATTTTATTAATTTGTTATTATATTAAACGTGTTATTACTTTTGAGAAATTTCTAATATTAGTCATCGGAAGTATTTTTGTACTATCTTATTTTAAGAATAGTTTCAACTTGCTCTTACTGTTTCAGAAAACATTTGAATATTTATTAGAACTCTACTTCTACTTTAACAAGTTCTACTGCTTTTGCTATAATGAAGTACACTTGTTCAATAAAAATACTAGGTAGTCATAATATAATCTCTTGGAATTAGATAACATCTTTATCGTCAAGAGAAATAATACGTGTTATTTAAAAATATACACAACATAATACCTGATGGGGTCTATAGCTGATAATAAATACATAGTAAATATTTTCATTTGTTATTAGCTCCAAAAAATGTAATTGCTCAGATAGAGTTTTTATGTATGCCATGTTATCACTATATCATTTTCACACTAGTTTGCTAAGCCTTGTTATAGATTATTTCATTCGTGAGAGGAACAGTCGATATTATTTAATGTCAGTCTAGTCGCAAACATTTTACTTTGGAATTTTTTGTGTAGTTAACTGACATGTGAATGTAGGTAATAAAGTAAAATAATTATTTTTAATTTTATTTTATTCGAAGATTTATTTCAAACTTGTACTTATCGTTTCAGAAAATGTCTTTCATAATTTTAAATACTATCATTTCTGGACTAAAGAGAAACAAGTGTTCATTAAAAGCCATTCTATTGTGTACAATATGGTTGGCCACGGTGGACGCAGCCAATATCCTGGCCATATTCCCAACAGCTTCCTACAGTCACCAGATGCCACTACTGGCACTGCCCCGAGCTTTGGCTGAGGCAGGGCACAACCTCACTGTCATCACACCCAACCCTTTCCGGGTAAGTTTATCATAAGAGCTCAACCAAATTCGGAAAGCTATGATGTAGTTGTGTTCATATTATGCAAAGACAGCGTTTTTTACAACAACGATTTTTAGATTTCAGCATTATAATAAAATTGAAAAGTGTTGAGAGCCAGCACCTAAATGGGAAGTATTGTGTCACTTCTCGCTCATCAGAGGGGAGGCATACTGCCGCATACTACGGGACGGGCAAGCTACAACACAGATCACAAGCGTCTATAGTAGCTCCTGTTTCGGTGTACGAAATAAAAAACACTGCCAATTATGGACACAATACTTCCTTGTGTTGGTTTCACATTGTATACACGTGCCAATTTTAAGATTTTATACTAAATCACTTATATCTCCAAAAAATCGGTTAAGTGACTTAACCAATTTTCTTAAGTGACTTAACCAATTTTCTTAAGTGACTTAACCAATTTTCTTAAGTGACTTAACCAATTTTCTTCAAATTTATTTTATATGCTAGAATACTATTTTTCCTACATTCTAGATTCTTCGAAAATTCTGTATCGGCAAGTGGTGGATCTTATTTTTTGACTTTTTTGTCCAAAATTTCGGATTTTCTTAAATATCAAGGTTAAATTTTAATTAATTAAAAAATAAATATATATAGCCTATGTAAAACAATAACAATAATATTTTTACACTTTTTTGTCAATTTTTTTTTATTTATTATCAGAGCTAAATCTTAATTAATAAAAAAATAATTATAAATGGATATACAATTATACATACAAAATGTCATATCAGGTGTACCATTCACGAGATATAAGCGTTTAAGTAAAAAGTTAGTAGTCAGGCGCATGGTCTCTTTCACCCAGAAGCACTAAAACGAATTTGATGAATGATAAAATGGGACCATCTACAGAATGTCTCCTATATCTGTGCAAAATTTCATCAAAATCTGTTGAGTAGTATCCGAGTATTCCTCGACAGACGGACACAAAACCAAAGTTGCTCAGGAGGTTATGAAACGTCCAGAAATATGAAAAACATTGAAATCGGAGCAAAAAAATATTATTTTTACAAAAGCGAATTTTTTCCGATTTCTATTAGAAGTTTCCTTGAAGTAAAAAAAAAAAAAAAAAATCAAAATTATTCACGGGAGAAAAAGACCAAATGAAAAACGAGCAAAAAAATATTTTTTTTACAAAAAAGAAAACAATACTTCAAATTCCTAATATTAGAACTTTCTCGGAAGTAAAAGGCTGTGAAATACTCATCTTGAAAAAAAAGCTTCACTTTTGACCATACCGATATTTGGTCTTTGTTAGTCGATGTTGTTAGACTTGTATTGTAAACATGCCAACTCATATATTCGTGATATGTGAATCGGATCCCGTCCAATGCTTGGATTTCCTCATTTATTTTACCACATAACATTGAGCGCAGTATTATTAGACGTTTTTGATTCAGCTCTAAGTCTTGAAATAATTTCTTAGGTGGGGAAAACCAATGCTAAGCAACGACTTAAGTTATCGATTTTGTCTAATAATTTCGCCGTGAGAGGCTAAGATTCCAAAGGTTAGGGTAGAAAATTATTTGAGCAATAACCTCGCCTGGTTGTTACCTTCCACTATACTTAGAGTATTATTATTACATACATAATATCTGAACATACCTGAACAGCTGCTGTTTCGAGCTTATCCTCTAAAGGCCCAAGCACTTTTTGTGTTTTGTAAGCTTGTAAGCTTCCATCCAAACACATGAGGCTGGCATTTCCGGCCCAACCCAGGCTGGATGAGGTTAATGTGGGTAGCTGGTAGGATTCTAGAGAAAATATGAAGAGAATGCCGTTGGCATTAGCACCGCTCTTGATCAAGTTTTGTTTTCTTAATTTTAATATCTATTTATGTATATATTCTGTGTCATTATTTTGTAAATAAAACTTGATCCAACTTGTTTAATAATTCTAAGCGAATAGAAACAAATTCAAATTCTTTCGATGGCTATCGAGGGGGGGGGCCAGATAGCAGAACACGTTTTCTCCTCGCCAACTATACAAAATTTCATCTTACTATCTACCTAAATCATTGGGTGGAAGAGATTACCCGCCCTTTAGATAGGACATATTTATGTGTGTATATATTTATCTATTACTTGCTGATGTCAAATAAGTCAAATACTACATATACATAGTATACATCTACAATTCTACATCCCATTTTTTGTAAAAGTTATACTCAGGCAGTAAATTAATCAAAACGTCAAAAATACAGAAGGTGTACTAGATATTATACATACATCTGTAATTAACTGAGCTCTTGTATTTCAGGAAAAGATCCCAAACTACACAGAGATTGACATATCTTTCTCTTATAACTATTGGAACAAGAAAAGTGACAAAGATGATGAATCTCTGATACATCTTCAAGGTAAAATGGGTCCTGTACAAATTCTTTCGATGGCTATCGAGGGGGGAAACCAGATAGCAGAACACGTTCTCTCCTCGCCAACTATACAAAATTTCATCAGGTAATTACTTACTATCTACCTAAATCATTGGGTGGAAGAGATTACCCGCCCTTTAGATAGGACATATGTGTGTATATATTTATCTATTTTTATCCTGTTTCTTTTTCCTATTTGACATTTTCATGTCTTTGCTCTGGCACATGACCAAAATTATGTAACGAAATTATGTAACGAAATATTAAATTATAAAAAGAGAGAAGAGAAAAAGTATGTGTCATGCGCACAATAACGAAATATTAAATTATAAAAAGAGAGAAGAGAAAAAGTATGTGTCATGCGCACAATACGAAATTTGGTCAGTTAAGTTTTAGACCTTGAATAGTAAAGATGAAAATGTCCCAATGGTTGCAGACTCGTATGCAAGCGTTTTTTTAATTTGGGTTTAACGTCGCTTTCAACTGCATGGTCATATATTTTTAAATTGTTTCTATTTATTAAAAAAAAAAAAAAAAAAAAAAATGTAATCATTATATGTACTGTACACATAATTATATGTCTTATTATCTAATAAAGGATTTAAGAATAATAACACGTATTTCCAGTATGATGACATGTATATCAGGAGTGGTTGCCTCATGATCTATTCCTACCCATCCTGCCTCTGATATAATTTTTTCCCCATCTTCAGCATATTTTTTTTTTTGTCTTTTGAAGGTGGTTATACCCTCATTGTTTGTTGAATATGTTATTGTGAAAAATAAATAAATGGAAACTTAAAAAAAAAATATTATATTATAAAGTATTTAATTTATAATTAATTTCTCATTGTTTTTAAAATAATATAAGAGAAAACATTTCCAAAGAAGAGGAAATGAAATTTAATTTAAAGAGTGGTGACAAAACCCAAGGGAATTTTACCGCATCACTCTTCATAATAAAAAAAAAACACACCTGTAAATTAGTAAATTTATTTCTATTTCTAGGTATTTAGAGGTGGAGAAGCCAAAATTTGACTTGGTTATCTACGAAGAAGTATCGTCCCCGGTATATTTTGGATTTCTTCACAAAGTGGGACATCCACCCATGATCACGATGTCAACATTTGCGTTGTTGACCGCCTCGGACTATTCAGGAGTTGAATTCAATCCTTCATATGTGCCACGTAAGGGATTTGGAGTTAAAATTATTTTAAGTGCATTGGTAGTCAAGTGGTTAAGGCGCCAGTCTGGAATCCAGGTAGCGCGAAATCTGTTGGTTCAAATCCCACCCAATGCATCAATTTTTCTTGATTTACTTGATTTTGTGACCACATAATATTAAGACTCTCAGGCTCATTGTTAGAAAGAAGAAAATGCTTTGAGTATTAAGCTCGTCAGGTGGTTAACTTCAACTAAAGAGTACTATTATTATAATTTTGTAGAAGAAATTGTTATTGTACACAACTCTTGGTAACACATACAGAACAAACAAAAACGACAAATGTTGCAGCTCGTAGTGCTATACTAGAGAAAACATGTTCATGTTATGATCGATCAAACAGTTGGCTTTTTATTTTATTTTAATTTCAGATCCCATTTCGCCAGTTACGGAATAATAAATTGAACTTACATAGGAGAAGAGTTGTAGTTGGTCCCACTTAAAATTTATGTAATATATAACAAGCTTCGCAAGGAGATAAAGACATGCGCCTGGACTCCAATTTTCAACTTCAACGCTTATATCTCTTGAACGGCACACCCGAAATCAATTTAATTGTAAAATATGTACGAACATGAGTACATAGAAAAATTGTAATTTTGTTCACTTTAGTTGAGCACATTAACCCGTCTTTACACGGGTTGTTATTATGCATTTTTATAATGTTTCAGATATGTTGCTGGACTTTACAAATAAGATGAACTTCTGGGAACGTTTATACAACCACGCTTTTACTTTCTACCTAAATTTATACACTCTCTCTGGGCTTGAAGCAGTTTATGACGAAATGGCCCGCAAATACTTTGGTCTTAGCTGTCCCTCCCCGCTAGCCATGATCAAGAACAGATCCCTACATCTCTCCAGCTCTTCATGGCTGTTCGAGTATCCTCGGCCCGTGTTTCCAAACACAATTCATGTTGGTCCAATGCACATCGGAACTAGCAAACCTTTGCCAAAGGTACGTTTATTATTGAAATAAATACTGTCAATAATAACGGAAACGCTTTAAAAAAGTCTAAAACAGTTAGAATATACACATTTTCTTCTTATTAATTTTAAAATTCTTTTATTGTAAAATTTGAGGGATCAGAGATATATTTTACTTACATTGGTAGGAATGAATAGTGGGTATTGCTTATAATAATAATTATAGTCTCTCTAAACATGAAGAGAATACATTTCTCTTCTCCATCTAATCATACATTCAAATTGAAATGTTATAGGATCTTGACAATTGGATTCGAGAAGCCAAGAAAGGTTTCATTTACTTCAGTTTTGGAAGCAACATGAAGAGTGCTTCACTAGATCCGAACACAAAGTTTGCGATTTTGGCTGCCTTTGCCAAGTTTCCAGAATACAGGATCATTTGGAAGTGGGAAGATGAAGCATTCGAAGGGTTGCCTAGCAATGTGCTTTGTAGGAAGTGGTTGCCTCAGCAGGATATTCTAGGTAAGAGAAAGTTTGCAGTGCAGAAATAATTAACAACTTTAAAAGCTTGAATGAAAGGTGAGAACGGGTGATTTTTATTACCTATGTTTTCATTTCTGTACCAGCCTTGCTGCTTAACTGTCTTGAACAAATTTGGCAGGTGATTTAGTGACCTTCCTATTTTTAGACGTAATTGGGTTGGCTTAGCAATTTCTTCGTTGTCTGAATGCTATAAATCTACTGGAGGTCGTCATTTCTTCCATATTTCTTCAGCCGATTTCTTCAATATTATCATTAAAATTGACGCCACCATTCTATCATCATGTTTTCTTCCTCCATCCCGATAATGCCATCTCTCTATCATATTTTACAGCCCATCCAAACATTAAGTTGTTTATCACTCAGGGCGGTTTGCAAAGTCTTCAGGAAGCTGTGTACTTTCAAGTTCCTCTGATAGTTGTTCCTTTCTTCGGGGATCAACCTTACAATGCGAGAATCATCAGCCGCCTAGGAATTGGATCTCATCTGGAATTTGAAGACATTAGTACGGACACTTTGTCCAGCCACATACATGAGATTCTGCACAATGACAGGTGAGTGAAAAGTAGGTTTTCTAAGAAAAATAGAATGGTACATTCCGGCAGTTTGGCTTACTTGAAGAGAATCTATGTTAGAAAGCATCTCATCATTGTGTTTTGGGTTGATTACAATTTGCAGAAAAATATATTTAGAGAAAATGAACAAGACAAATATTGGTGAAAGTTTTTGTTACTGGAAAGACCAAGAATGCATCTTATACTTTGTGCAACGTAAGAAATTTCTTTTAATTGTACAAAAGCTAATAACGAGTATTCGTTTTACAATACTTGTAAAGCTTCATGTGTTGTAAGCATATTCGAATTTCATGTCCCTGGATTCATTAAATATTTGTTGTCTTTACAAGTAAAAATTCATTTTCAATAGCAATATTTCAGCGTTTTGAAGGTTGGTCTCTGTTTCGATTTGTTTCAGCTACAGAAAATCCATGCAACGAGTCTCCACGCTATTGAAAACTCAGATGATGAGTCCCCGCGACACTGCCGTCTGGTGGGTGGAATATGTACTGAAAGCCGGTGGCAATGTGGACCATCTGAAGCCAGACTACTTCCACTTGAATTGGTTCCAGTTCTATGGATTGGATGTGCTGTTGGTTCTGCTAGCTCCAGTGGTGCTGGCACTGTATGGAGGCTACAGACTCGTCTTGATTCTGAGCAACATGTCCATAGGAAAACTGAAGACACAATAACCGATTGGAACTATAGCTTCCTTGATTTGTGATAATTCGTTGTACGATAAACCTGGTGGTTGTTTATATTTTCGTTATTGATGGTATATTTCTTGGATATATTCGGATGTGATATATCACTGGAGATTATTTGGGCATAGTTTTTGCGAACTTTTTCTCAAGACAATACACATTGCAGAGTAAGAGCATAAGGACAAACACTGAGACATTCATTTTAAATCTTGTTCCAGATAGGTTAATTAGCATTAGGTTTGTCTAGTCTTGCAGTCAGACTTGACAAACCAAAATGTACAAATAAAGCAATTTATTAAATGAAAAAAAAAACACAAAAGTCGTTACTTAATTTCTATAGTCTCCCATAAAGTAGACCTTGAACCAAACAATAAGGAATGACCTAACCTAACTTACTCGTAGATCATCATGTATTGGTGATTGAGGTGGCGAAGGCGCTATTCTGGTAATCCAGGTACTATGTGGTTCGGATCCCACCTAATGCATGAATGAAGAAAAAACCTATAAACGAGCTCTTTTCCATGCGCCGGGCCGTCTGCCACAAGATATAACTCTTGAACGGTTAAATCTATCGAGCTGAAACTTTATAACTTGTCTGGACCATCCAAACGACGCCGACGATCAATTTACACAGCATACAGAAAATTTAATACTTATTGGTACCTTCATGGTAAGTACTCAACCACTTAAAGAGGAGTGAACCTTGAACCTTGAGTGTCTAGTGCGAATGACCAAGCTGCTCATTAAAGAAATAATAAGTTTGAAGAAAACCTTGAGCCAGAGAATGAGCTGGGTCTATGTCAGTGGCTACTAGTAATCTATTTATAACTACTCAATAGCTAATCAGTCAAATCAAATGCACGAGTTTCAAGTTTCCATCATTAGGGCGCGAACACAACGGAGCCCTATACTTTACCTAGACCCTAGGGTAATAATAATAAATTCCCTTAGTGGAAGGTGACCATCAGGTGAGTTTAATGCTGAATACATTTCCTACCACCTAATCCTCAAAGATTTATTATTATGTGGTCACGAACTTAAATAGTAATGAGGAAAAATTCATGCTCTTGGTGGGATTCGAAATAACGCATCCCTACGCTATCTGGATTACCACACTAACGCGTTAATCACTTGACTATAAGAACCAAATTATTATTGTTATTATTATTTTATTTTTTGGGTTAAACGTAGCTTTCAACTGCATGGTCATATCACAACGGAACTACCCTCCATTTGCTGGAAACGGACACACTAGCTACTGAAGTTAACGTCAACCAGCCTGAGCGGAGCCGGAACGTGCCAGCGAGGATGACTAAAAAATAGTAGTTGCCTTTCACTAAAGTGTGGTTACTTACACTAAAGAATGTTATTATTATTAACATTATCTAAGATCCAGGCGCGGCCGGTGGGATAATGCTTTGGTTGTGCTACCACATTAACAGGACTAAAATGGCATTTATAGAATCGTGCTTTCAGTGTCTAAAGAGTTTGAGTTTGTTTACCATAATAAATTCTTCATTAATAATTCTTCTCATAATAAATTCTTCATTAATAATTATTCTAGAAGTATGTGATAGTTTTCATTGTGTACGAGTAACGACTTGAGAAAATCCTCTTTTTCTTTTGTGTCCTGGCGTGCTGCAGTTCTGCGACTCCTTAGCACCGGCCGCGCCTGAATGGACCATTACTTTAAAAGACTCTGGTGTATGTGTGAGACGCTAGTCACATCTTGAGGCCGGTATGGGGTTATTTGGTTGTCATTAATCATCCAAACTTGGGTTCTTCATCTTGTTTCAAAACCAACTCACTAGCTAAATCCAGTAAGGCAGTGGACTAGTAACCTTGAGGTCGTTGGTTGTAGTCTCAAGCATGGCGATTAGGAATAATTAATTTCAGTAAGGCAGGTTTGAGTAATCGGGCATACCTATATGATTATCACAAATTTATGATTACTTTTAACTACTTCTTATCTGAGATACAAGTGATTTAGTATAAAATCTCAAAATTGCCACTCGTATACAATGTGAATCAATCTAGAGGAAGTATTGTGTCCATAATTGGTAGCGTATTTATTTTCTTCTTTTTAAGGTTAATATTGTTTGTATTTTTGTCTATTGCTTTTTCATTTTTATTTATACGTAATATGTCTATATTAATAAATAATTGAATAATAATAAGATATCAAAGCCAAGGTCTACTTCAATTGGATCTAAGAAAAAGAAAACACGTATATTGTTTATTTATTGATTAGCTGCACTACTTACAATATTGACAGAAGATTAAGTCATGATTCAGGTACAGGTAGGCGGGAGTTTAATCTCCTATGGATTTTGATAAGTGAGTGACTAGTATTTCTTATCACCACTGATAAGCAACTTTTATTACACAATCATAGTGATTAACTATGTGAAATACAATATTTCTAGCCGACAAAATCTAAGCGTTGTTCATTACTAGTAAATTGTAGAGTTTGTAAATATAAACATTTTTTATTTCGAAAAAAACTAACAAATAACATTATTAGTTTTTTTTTATGTTAGGTGTTTTTTTTTAATTGTGATTTTCCTCATCCATTTGCATATTTTTTAAGTGAGTCCTATTTATTTTGCGCCATAAATTATAGCTTAATTATCTGTTATTTTCCAATCAATATTGAAACTCTTCAGTTTGTGTTACAATTTGTGATAGAAATGTCTTACTAGTCAATTTTAGTGATAGTCTTCGTTAAACGGAATAACATAAGGTTAGACAATTATCTATTAGACTGAAGGAAATGGAATATATTATGGCTATTTGCAGTTTATTTATCGTAATATGCAAAACTTTTTAAGAATCTCAAGATACCTACCATTATAACAATAACTTTTCGTTTGGGGTAAGGTTTAAAAGAACTCAGTCTTGTCTAAAATATATTCACAACTAGCACAGTGTATATTTTTTTTTCTTCTTGGTAGTTGTACCCCGGAATCGTTTTCGCATTACTTCAGGGCACTTTTTTACCTTAACATCAATGCCATGCCGGAAAGGTAAAGCCTCGGTCAAAATAATCCGCTCCGGTCAGGATTCAAACCCGCAACTTCCGGGTCAGTAACCAATACTATTAACCACTGATCCATGGAGCACCATGACCTATCACTATGCTACATGTTATAAGTAGTTTGACTGTTATTGAATATGATCAATGTAGTAAATCACTATGGATCTTCAATAATGTGCAACCGGAAATGCAACCGTATTTCTACTATTCTTTTTATACAGAATCTCCTATAGAAATTATCAGTCAAATTAGATTGTGCGGTTACTCGTGAATTATCTATACGTACTGTTTTTCCGGCTATACCAGAGTAAATTTTACTCACACACTTTTTTTGTCTGCGGAGTTGAGCTACATAAAAAAAGATAAACCACATGACATGACTAATAATGAAATAGTTATAACAACTATTCTAATGAAAAACACAATGTGTCAGTAAATTATTTCCTGCATTGTGTAATTGAAGATATCGGTATCTGTGCTGCCGATACGGTTCACAATTGAATTCTCCTGACCAGGCTAGAAAGAATGTCCTAAAGCTGAAAGCCAGAGTGTCAGAGATTACAGAGATATTCAACAGATCACAACAACAAAAATTCAAAACTAGTAAAAAATCTTCTTTTGCGGTATTGTAATGCGGATCATATACTATGTATGTAATTGTGAGTAGGTATATTAGTATTAGGAGGACATAAAAAAACCATCCCATAAAAAACTCTCAGTTCACAAAATTTGAAAAATGCAGAGTTTTCTTTCAAGATCTGATCCATTTACTATAATCTACAGGGTGTCCCGTATACAGATGCAAATATTTTGAGGGTAGGTTCAGCCCACCGTGGACTATCATATGAGCGAAACTTGCAGTGGGGCATTTTGCTTCGTTAAAGAATTATGGCCAAATCCCTGTTTTTCCCACAGGTCTAGAGGTCACTTAGATCGATGCACATTTTTAAAGAAATGGTAGTCAGTAAGTAATTTTTGACTTCATGTATGGATAGTCATGTATATTTTCCCTTGAAATGCAGTTGGTTGCATGAAAAAATATTGAAAGACCAGAGAGATATTTAATCATAAGTTCAATATTTTTCTAAAATTCGATTTTTCCCTGTTTTCCCTTTTGTGAATTTAGAGTACTTCTACAATTGCAATTCTGCGTATCACTAGGTAAAAAAATACCCTTTGCTATTTTGTTTCAATAAATACAAAGTTTTTTCAGACGCGTGAAGGAACGAATGAGATACGCCTTATCAAACTACACCAGAAGGAGAGAAACACATCTTTCAAATTTTGAATCTGGGCGCTATTGCATTTTGAAGAACACTCGATGCCTGAAGCGGTCTGTGTGACTATTTTTGTGCGAACTGCAAGTTATAAATGAAAATTTTATGAGTACAATTAGTTTTATGAACCAACTATATCAATCAAATCTAATAGTTAAAATAACAAGGCGATCAATTTGTTCGGTGGAAGAGAAAGCCACAAGCTTTAAACCTCGCCCTTGGTTCGCTACATATTCTTTTGGGTTCTTTTCATTTCATGTCCTGTGTTGCAGAATGTATCATGTTTGTAGTTTATCAATAAACTACAAACATGTATCACTGTATCACCACCCTTGATCAGTCTTTGTTTATATTTATTTCACAAATTGTTACCATGTTCATTGTAAAAAAAAATGTAAATAAAGCTTGGTCCAATTGTTTATAAAATAAAAATAAAGTATTAATAATAATAGTACCTAACCTTAAGGTTGGATGTTCGAGTTTTACCCAAGGTTAATTTTCGGCACTATTTGTTATGTTTTTGATATCATGATTGTGATAAACACAAAAATGATATTTTTAATTTTACTTCTAAAAATAAAATCATAATTTTTGTTGGTAGCGCAGAGTCTTTCTCCATGTGTATTCTTTTTCCATAATTACACCACTGGTTGCTGCTTTCGTTGCAGCCTCTCTCATTTTTCCTCATGATAACCCTGTGATTCCGTAACCCCATTCACATAAAAGTTCACACCGACCGACCACTGTGAATGATCAATTTCCCTCTGTTAAACATCCCAGAGCAGTGTATTTATACCTCAAATTACGCGCCAATTCTGTTAAAATTCAGCCAACTTTGAATTTTCCATCATGATTCAGAAGTGTTTTTTGAACTTTGTGTGTACTGCGTTCCATGATCTTTAAAGTAATATAATGAGCTTTCTTTTTTATAAAACTAAACATAATAGGGTATTTTTTTAACTAGTGATACGCAGAATTGCAATTGTAGAAGTACTCTAAATTGACGAAAGGGAAAACAGGGAAAAAATCAAAATTTAGAAAAGTATTGAACTTATGATTAAATATCTCTCTGGTCTTTCAATATTTTTTTTATGCAACCAACTGCATTTCAAGGGAAATATGCATGACTATCCATACATGAAGTTAAAAATTACTTGCTGGCTATCATTTCTTTGCATCGATCCAAGTGACCTCTAGACCTTTGGGAAAAACAGGGATTTGGCCATAACTCTTTAACGAAGCAAAATGCCCCACTGCAAGTTTCGCTCATATGATAGTCCACGGTGGGCTGAACCTACCCTCAAAATATTTGCATCTGTATACGGGACACCCTGTATACTACAGAGCCCAGATCCATTTACTTTACTCTATACCACAGAGCCTAGATCCATTTACTATAATTTATCAATAAAATTGCATATTGAAATTAAATTACATTTGAAAATGATGTCTTAATTTCAGACCATGTCCTCACAAGTGACCCGACACCACAGCCTCCTGAGCACTCTCATGCTATGTCTCCTATGGACAGCCAGGGTGGACGCAGCCAATATCCTGGCCATATTCCCAACAGCTTCCTACAGTCACCAGATGCCACTACTAGCACTGCCCAGGGCTTTGGCTGAGGCAGGACACAACCTCACTGTCATCACACCCAACCCTTTCCGTGTAAGTCTGAACTAAAATATAGATTATGTACTTTTAAACCTATCCACTAGTATCCACTAATGTAAAGAGTGTGATCTTTTAAGAGCTCAAAGGTTGACATTTTTGTGTTCTACTGGACATTTGTATGGTCAGTTTGAATAGCGTGACACCTAAGTTAAACTGTCATTGGTAACCATGAAAAATAGCAGTTCAATTCGACTTGTGGTTCTCGAGCATTAAGTGTTTCAACAAACATTCTCACACACACAAACACACACGCACACACAAACGGATCGTAATACGATAAAATCCCGCTAACTCGAAATTCAAGGGGAACAGAAGCGGTATTTCGAGCTATCGAGAGTTTCGAGTTATCGGATTTCAATAAGGAGCGAAGTTCGACAAGGGCCAAAGAATTCTTTCGATTTAAACAGGATTTTCGACCTATCGGGCTTTCGAGTTGAGCGAGATTCCAACTGTATAATATTAAGTTCTTATCTAATTTTTGCAGACACCAATTCCAAACTACACAGAGATCGACATCTCCTTCAGCTATAACTATTGGAAGGGACAAAGTGATGACGCGGAGCCCCTCATCAATCTGCAAGGAAAACAGACGGGTCTGAAACTCATGTTGGACTTTGTACCGGGAGCCAACAAATTGACGGATGTAGTGCTCTCCTCAAAGCCTGTGCAGGATTTCATCAAGTAAGTTTTCACATTGATTTGTTTTGCCTTGTCAGAATTCGGGTTTTGACTTTATCTCTAAAAGTACTGACCTCAGTAGCTTGATCGATAAGGGCGTAATCGAGGGCGGTTTGATATGATTAATAATAATAATAAAGTTTATTATTTTTTCTTAAAGACATTATACAAGTATCTCCTAAGCTTTGAAGAGCTTCTAAGCTTCGATCTCATGTAAGTAATTTAGAAAGTCATTGAGTAGTTGTGATAGCACTATGTGATTAACACACATATTTATGATAACTTTTCAATATGATAGCTTATCTGTAAAAGTAGCGTCCAACATACAAGTTTTCCCCATAAAATTGAACAAACGACGAGTCTATGTGACGGTAGATAATGTCAGTATTTTTATTTAATTGAGAGGATGTTGCGTGTTTGAAGTGCTACTGTATCTTTGTGTACTAAAGCAATGATTGTGAGTGAGACCCCTTATTGAGAATTCTTAGATTACAGCTATCACATCCTAAAGGACTGGGTATACGTCAGACAATTCTATTATTAGTAGGCTTATGTCATTGATATGACTTCATGATACGTCACATGTATTTGATCATCTACTTTGAAACATGGACAGCACTTAATATTCGGTTCTTGTAGGGTCACTTAAGTTAAGAAATCACGAGAAGAGACTCGGATTGGCTTACGGCCACCATGCTGGTGGATTAATCTGTAGGGTGGACCACAAGAACCAATTTCAGTTCTTGTAGGTCACTAAGTTAGAACATCGCGAGTGAGACTCGGATGTGGCATACGGGCCAACCCATGCGGGTGAGATTAATGTGGGTAACAGATTTCTGAGTTTCTTGCGAATGGAGGTTAACAACCCCGTCGTGATATGACATTCAGTTGAATGCGACTTTAAACCCAAAAAAGGTCTTCAACCTAGTGTCACGTCAATGGCACGTTGAATACAGCAGTTTTCATTCAGTCACTGGAGTTAAGCAACGTCTAGCGAGGCGAGGACTTGAACGGGTGACCATTCATCCAAATTTGAACCCACGAACCAATGTAGACTGGCTGAGGTTAATATGGGTAGCAGGTTTGTGAGTTTCCAGCAAATGGAAGGTAAAACTCCCGTCGTGAAAGCTAAACCAAAAAAATCAAAAAAGGTTTTCAAAACCTCCAGAAATTATAAAAAAAACACTTTTACAATATTGTCATTAATCGATTAAATGTCCTCAATGGCACAGGTATCTGGATGCGGAGAAGCCGAAATTTGACCTAGTCCTCTACGAGAATCTCGTGCACCCGGCGTACACAGGATTTGTGCACAAACTGGGCCATCCTCCGTTGATTGCAATGATCACCTTGCCACTCCTGTGCGCTTGGGATTTGGGGGAGGGGAATGAGTGCAACCCCACGTACGTACCAGGTGAGGATGTTTTTTGTTAAGATTTGGAGGTTTACTCCAAATCTTAAAACTAAGATATTTGTTACTTTCAACTATCTACTAGGTTTTCTGACTACGTGATATTTAAACAGCGATTGCTGGAAATTTTTATAGAAATAAAAACGTTATGTTTGACTCTTAAAAATTTAACTTTTGATTCAACAACAATTTAAAATAATGGTTTTAGCAGGGAAGATAATTTACATTTATAACTTTTCATACTTTCAGACATGGTTATCAGCACGACCAACAAAATGAATTTCTGGGAACGCCTGTACAATATTGTGATTGTGGTCTACATCAAGTGGTTCTACCTTCATAGTCACGTGTTTGCCGTTCATGATGAAATGGCTCGCAAGTACTTCGGCCCTAGCTGTCCCTCCACACAATCCATACTCCAGAACAGATCCCTACATCTGTCCACCTCTTCGTGGCTATTCGAGTATGCTCGGCCTGTGTTTCCGAACACGATTCATGTAGGCCCGTTGCATATTGGAACTTCTAAACCTTTGCCGAAAGTAAGTATCATAGTAATCAATGTTAGTCCGTTGAAACTCTTCTCAACACTAGATCTCATTTAGTCACTGAAGTCAAGCAACGTTGAGCGAGGTTAGGACTTGAATGGTTGACTATTAAAATTTGAACCCTCGTGATATTAGGTATTCCTAGGCAACTCAGGCTGGGTGTGGTTAATTTGAATAGATGGTTTGTGAGTTTCCAGCGAATGGAAGGTGAAACGCCGTAGTGATATGTCCATGCAGTTGAAAGCGACTAAAATCTAAAAAAAAAAGTTATTTTTTAATTCTTCATTTTGTTTTGAACGAAAGTTACTGAAAACTTTTTGTTCTTCTATCTGGCTGTTGGGATATTGACTCCAGAAAGGGATATTACAATATTCCGTTATCTAACGATTTTGCTCCCTGCTCGTAGAAGTCGTAGACCATAGGTCCCGAGTTTGATTTTGGGTGTGGCAAAATTTTTGTTTACTCCGTAGTAAAGCATGTGTGAGTGAGGTTGATTTAGGTAGAAGATACAATTTCCTGCGAATGAATATAAAACCCCCGCCTTGAATATGTCAGAAACATTAAAACCAAATTTGTACAACTGGCCACAAAAGATCTCGTTAGGTCGGTGTGTTAATCTAATACTGTTACCGTTAACATCAAAGTTGAAAGCTCTCCAAACTGAAAATTTGCTAAATTTATTTTAATACAACCTTACTACCCAATTTGTTTTAGAAATCATATTATACACTAAGATTTATTTTAAGACTAATAACACTATTTTATACAATTTCCATCATGTATAAAAAAAGAAAGAAAAAAGAAAGTAATTGTTAATTTCTCATCTTGTTTGTGCTTTGGTTGCAAAATGTCCCAACGAATCCCTTGCCCATACAGTCCCACGAGAACTTTTGTGGATGAGAGAAGGCTCCGAATACACCTCAATAAGAAACATACGGATGAGTTGGTCACTGAATCTGCAAGCAACGAGTCAGTTGATGCTACAGAGTCACTAAGAGCGAAATTGGCTCGTGCTAAATCAAATGTCCCAGTTCTACGTAGAATACCTAAAGGGGCACGCTATGTAGTTGCAGACAAGCTATGTGCAGTTGTTAAACACTGCATCGATAGAAACTCTCTGGAAGCATGGACTCAGCTTTTTCTATTTTCATATATCGTTTTGACATCTGACAAAGACAAAAGAAAAACATTAACGACAAAGATCAAGAACAATGTCTCTTCATTTAATCTAACAATAAAAGAGAGAAAAAAGAATTCTCCTGCTTCCCTCTCTCAAATCATCCAGGCTAAAGTAGATGACTTTGACATCCGAGGTGCTGTCCGCGTTCTGAGTTCAGCCGACACACAAGCTCCTCACAATGCAGCAACAGTTGAGGCTCTCAAGGAGAAACACCCGCCTGAATCTCTTGACTTAGTTTATCCCGAGCCTCCTGACGCTCAAATCCCAGTTCTCACTGTTCAAGAGGACAATGTTCTGAGCGCTATAAACTCGTTCCCGAGTGGGTCTTCTGGTGGAACTGATGGTTTTCGGCCGCAATTTCTCAAAGACCTCACGTCTGTGTCAGCTGGCGAGGCAGGTAAACGTGTTCTCACAGCACTTACCCAGTTATGTAACTTTATGCTGTTGGGGAAAGTACATCAAGAAGTTTGCCCTTTTTTGTACGGAGCTTCTTTGTGTGCTTTGTTGAAAAAGGATGGTAGTATCCGACCAATAGCAGTAGGCAGTGTATTCAGAAGACTCGCTGCAAAACTTGCGAGTCGGCACGCCCAAAATCTTCTTGCTGCATATTTTTCACCCAATCAATTAGGTGTAGGTGTCCACCGTGGCTGTGAAATATCCATACATGCTGCTCGGACCTACCTTGCTGAACTTGAGAATAATAAGAAAGTATTTTTGAAAATTGATTTTTCCAATGCTTTTAATTGTATTTCACGTGCACAAATGCTTGAACAAGTGAAACAAAAGACTCCGGACATATTTCCCTTCCTGTATCAATGCTATAGAGAGCGTTCACTGTTATTCTATGATAATGAAATCATTTACTCAGAAAGTGGTTGCCAGCAAGGAGATCCCTGCGGAGCAATGTTGTTCTCATTGGCCATCCACCCAATCGTTCAGCAGTTGACAACGGAATTAAATTCCTGGTACCTAGATGATGGTGTTCTGGCAGACAATCCAGAAAAAGTCTTAGAGAACTTTGCGAAATTGATTTCCTTTAGTGAGAAGATAGGACTCATTGTCAATACCACCAAATGTGAGCTATTCCTAGGTTCGGATATTGAGAACGCAAATGAAATCATTCATAAATTTTCATCCTTTTCACCGGGTATTCGCATCATACAGAAATCAGAACTAAATTTGCTTGGCTCTCCGTTATTTGATGAAGGTTTTTCAGACTTTGTTCAAGAAAAAGTAGAGAAAATCCAACTCCTGACAAAACGTCTTGAAAATGTCAATGCTCACACCAGTTACACATTATTAAAAAACTGCTTACTAATACCTAAGTTGACGTACCTTTTGAGAACCACTCCATTCTGGAAATTTCAAAATATGATAAATGAAATAGACCTTTTACTCATTGATACATTGAAAGCTATTTTAAATACAGCCCTGACTGAGCAACAATGTTCCCAAGCAACGCTCCCCATTAACTTTGGAGGACTTGGTGTACGGAAGCTTGGTGATTTGGCTCTCCCTGCTTTCCTCAGCTCTGTCTATGGTGTGAAGGACATGGTCTCCCAAACTCTATCTTTCATGGACCATGAAATTCAAATACACCTGCTAGATGGAGCCCTGGAGCTGTGGAGAGAAACCAATGGAGACAATATACCAGAGCAAGAGCAGTTCCACATTCAGAAACAATGGGACCAGATTAACATCAAACGAATCATTTCTGAAAAACTGGTATTTGTAACCCCACTGGAGTCCGCTCGCTTCTTGGCTCTTCAGGAAAAAGAATCTGGTGCATGGTTAAAAGCTCTACCATCAAAGAATATTGGAACATTAATTGAAAACAACAGCTTCAGAGCATGTGTTGCACTGAGATTGGGTTGTAATATTTACAAAAAACATGAATGTGTATGCGGCGCAGAAGTTGAAGAGACTGGGTTAGGTACATGGCTTGAACTGTAAGAAAAGTAAAGGAAAATTTTCTCGTCACAGCGAACTCAACGACATTGTCCATCGCGCCTTGTCTTCTATTCATGTGCAGTCTACTCTAGAACCTTGTGGCTTGAACAGAGATGATGGAAAGAGACCAGACGGCATGACACTTGTACCCTGGTCCCGCGGACAGAGCCTTGTTTGGGACAGTACATGTGTGAATACTTTGGCCCAGACTTACTTATCACAGAGTAGCCGTATAGTGAGATCAGCAGCGGAACGAAGGGCGAAAGAAAAGACAAGCAAATATACATTCATCACGGAGGCGCAATATATCTTCCTCCCTCTGGTGTATGAAACACTGGGGCCCTGGTCCGTCGAAACTAAAAAGTTCTTGAATGTTGTGGGTGATAATTTGATCCGTGCCACTGGCACTCAAAGTGCCAAAGAATTCTTGCTGCAGAGAATATCCATAGCGATTCAACGCGGCAATGCAGCATGCATTCTTGGTACTTTACCACATGTCAGTGGCATGGATCATATATATAACCTGCAATAGATGTGAAGTGTACTTGAAATTGAAATAAATTACTGTAGAATGTTTAATAGGTGTGTTAATTGTATGGAGTATTCACTGAAACCCTAGAAAATTGGTTCGAAAATAATAGACATTTCATTATCGTGAGTTCATCTACACTTTTGTTTATTATTTTATTGTCATGATAGGTACTTCAAGTTTTTGCGTGACGTATTTGTAACGTGTCCGTATGGCCATTGAGGTTAAAAAATGCTATTACGTTTTTTTAGATGATATATTATGTGAATTGAATCGAATAAAATGGTTATTTTCATTTGTACAATAATAATATTTCTTAATATTCTCTCTCAAGCTTATGCAAACTTCCTAAGCTTATGATTGCTTTTATGAAGAAATAAACAAAATGAAAAGAAAAAAAAATGGTTTTCGGATTGGCAGGGATACATTTGTTGAAGAAAAAAAAAAAAAAAAAGCAAAGAAATACCATAGGTAACTAACATATTTATTTCTTCCAGGACCTCGCAGACTGGGTTCAAGGAGCCAAAAAGGGCATCGTCTATTTCAGTCTAGGCAGCAACGTAAAGAGCGCCCTACTGCCTCCAACCACCAGGTCGGCCATTCTTGCAGCCTTCGCCAAACTTCCAGACTATCGGTTCATTTGGAAGTGGGAGGATGAGAAACTTGAAGGCTGTCCGAGCAATGTCCTCCTTAGGAAGTGGTTGCCACAGGTGGATATTCTAGGTGAGATAAAAATTTATTTACAAAGTCAACCAACCAAGACCAAGACTCGTAAAAAAACCAACCAAAAAGAGCTCAGAGGAAAGATATTCTTTCCTCCAATAAAAATGGAGTCATGAAAATCATTGGAGCAGACAACCTAGTTGAATGGGAAGAAACAGCACAAGACAGAAGCACTTTGGAGAAGCATGTGGCTGTGATGGCTAAACATATACATAGTTATCATATTTGTGTTATATGACAGCTCGATGCTGAGGTCGGTATAAGTTTCAAGATAAATATAATTACAAGGCTGGTGAGGGACTTTGTCTATTGCTTTGTGGATGAATGTCAAAGGTGAGAATTTTGTGATGGAAGAAAGATAAATAGGAATAATTTAGGGGAACAGAAAATATACCAGGCGAAAGCTACTACCTACGATTATGATTGAAAATAATAATTTTAATAATTAATAATATTATGTTGAGGTCCAGTATTTTGTTTTGAATGTGACAGAAATGATCTGATGCAATGGACAGTTGCCAGACTTCGGGCACAATGTCAGTACGCTCTTGTTTATGGATGATTTTTTAACCAAGATTCAAGCTCTTGCTTACTTCCTATCAATACAGGGGTACCTCAAGGCAGTATCTTAGGGCCACTATTATTTTCAATATTTATCAACGATATATCGTCAATTTTTAAATACTGTAAATATCATCTATATGCTGATGACTTACAACTCTACATTGAAACTTATGTGGATGATATCAATGAAGCTATTTTCAAGATGAATACAGATCTTAATGCTTTAAAGGCCTGGACTCAAAACCATGGTATAATCCCAAATCCAAAAAAGTTTCAATCCATCATTATAGGGTCTCAACCACTATTACATCGGGTATCTCAGTCCCATATACCTCCCATCATTTTCAACTCTGAAGCAATCCCATTTTCCTCTTGTGTAAAAAATCTTGGTTTACTTTTTGATGCAGATCTTCAATGGAACTCTCAGGTTATTCACATTGGTAAAAAAGTGTATCGAAAGTTTCATTCCCTGAAACGTTTGCAAAGGTTTTTGCCCCGAAAGACAAAGCGGCTCCTGTGTACTTCTCTTATATTTCCTTTAATTGAATATGCTGGAGCTGCTATGTCAAATATCACTGGGAACCTACTTAAAAAACTTCAAACGTATCAGAATGCTTGTGTTCGATACATTTTTGGGTTGAAGAAATTCGATCATGTTTCAGCAAATCGACGAATTCTTCAATGGCTACCAATCGATAAGAGGTTAGAACACCAGAGATTGGGCTTACTATGGAAAATAATGAAGGAGGGTTCACCTCCATATCTTCATTCATCATTTCACTCACTTTCTTCATTTCATAGCCATAACACTCGCTCCACTCATCTCTCCATTCCACCTCATCACACAAACCATATGGGTAATAGTTTTATAGTTAATGCTGTTCGATCCTGGAATCAATTGCCTGATGAACTTAGAACCTTGGAAAATCGCTTGACATTTAAAGCTTTGACGAAGGAACATTTCTTGGAAAATTGAATTATTATTATTAATTTTTTTTTTTTAATCACAGGTATATATTTTATTTTGATACATCATCATCTTCTCGTTTTTAATCCAAGTTTGGAGACCTCAGGATTAAAAATGCATCTTCTGATTCAGTTCAATACTTTTCTTAGGATGTGGGCAGTACTCATCAAAACGACATCTTGGATGGCAGACTCTTGATATATCCCAGGTATTTGTGATAGATTTGAGTGTAAAGATTTTGGGATCACACCAAGAGCTCCAACCACAACAGGAATTATCTTGACTTTGAGGTTCCACATCCTCTCAATTTCTATTGCTAGATCTCGATATTTTAGCCTCTTCTCAGCTTCTTTCGTGATTGTATTATGATCACATGGTACTGAAACATCAATGATTAAACATGTTTTATTTTTCAAATCTTTTATCACAATATCAGGTCTATTGGCATTAATTTTTCGATCAGTATGGATGCTTTCATTGTATAGAATTGTGATGTCTTCTTTTGATACTACTTGATGTGGTTCGTGTTCATACCAGTTCTTGCATATTTCTCTAAATCCAACTGTTTTGCAAATATTCCAATGAATATAACAGCAAACTTTATCATGGCGTTTTATGTATTCATGCTTTGCAAGCTGGGGACAACCTGATACTATGTGATCTATTGTTTCAGAATGGTTCAGGCATAATCTACAATTATCATCATTTCCAAGTTTCAAAACGTACTTCTCATAATTTTTTGTTCGTAAAGCTTGATCTTGAGCTGCTTGTATTGTGCCTTCTGTTTCACCTTTCAAATTTCCATATCTCAACCAACTATGTGATTTTTGTTTGTCGATATCATTATCATTAAGTCTTTTTAAAAACTGTCCATGTAATACTTTTTTACTCCATTTTTCATACAACTCATTCTGCAATGTTCCTTTACTGTTGAATCTCAAAATGGTCGCTTCTGTTTCATTGTCATTTTCGCATTCAGGGTTTTCAAATTTATTAATAATATTTCTGGCGATTTTTAGAACATCAGCTTTTGCATCTAAGTTTTTTTGATTGATTATTTGATTTATGTAAGGATCAGATTTATGTTTTAACATGAACTTCGCCATTGATATAACAGTATATTTATAAGAATTTTCTATTTGTATCAAACCCCTACCACCATTCTGCCTTTGCACGTACAATCTGTCAACATCAGATCTAGGATGTAA
This sequence comes from Bactericera cockerelli, assembly GCA_024516035.1. NCBI lineage: Eukaryota > Metazoa > Arthropoda > Insecta > Hemiptera > Triozidae > Bactericera > Bactericera cockerelli. The sequence goes on along the minus strand of CM044960.1, from coordinate 32,799,272 downwards.
CAGTCTATTTGATGTTAAGTGTTTTCTGGTGTTTCTATCAATTTCTTTCAATTCTAATTGGGTCCAGAATATTATACCAAAGCTATACTGTATAACAGGAAGAGCAAATGAATTTATAGCTTGTATTTTATTCTTTCCCTTTAATTCTGTTTTCAAAATCAAACTTATTCTTCTATAATATTCATCTGTTATTATTTTCTTCATTCTTTCATTATTTATTGTATTACTTTCTTCTATTCCAAGATATTTGTAGGAATTTTCTGTATCTAAAAATTTGATTTCATCTTCCATATTATCAGTATTTATATTTTCTCTTAGAACAGACCTTCCTTTTCTTATCACGATCTTAGCACACTTATCAAAACCAAATTCCATTTTGATATCTTCAGTGTATTCTTTCACAATTGTAATAAGAGTTTCCATATCTTTTTCACTACTACTAAACAATTTCAAATCATCCATGTAGAGCATGTGTGAAACTTTCTTCTTATCCTTGGTTAATGTGTATCCAATGTTCATTCTATTTATCAGTCTAGATAATGGCATCAATCCCATGCAAAAAAGGAGTGGCGACAATGAGTCTCCTTGAAAAATTCCACATGCTATATTTATACTATCTATTATTATAGTCTGTTCAACCGTATTCAAAATCACAGATGTGTTCCAAGACAACATACTATATTCACAAAATTTGACAATTTTTTCATTAACTTTATTATTCTGAGAATGTCTAGTATCCAGTCATGAGGCATGGTATCAAAGGCTTTACGATAGTCCAGCCAGGCCATGTTTAAATTTTTGTTCTTTTTCTTGGCGTCAAGCATCACTACTTTGTTCAATAATAACAACTCTTTGCATCCATATGAAGCAGATCTACATCCTTTTTGTTCCAATGGGAAAATTTCATTTTGAATCAAATGATTAGAAATTCTTTTGGACAAGATAGATGTTACTATTTTATACATGACTGGTAAACATGTTATTGGCCTATAATTCTTGGTCAAAGCTGTATTTTCACTCTTTGGAATCAGGTGAGTTATACCATGCGTCATCCAATCAGGCATGTCTTTCTTTCCGTTCAAAACTTCATTTACCATATTAACTAACTGAGGATGTAATGAATGAAGTTTTTTTACCCAAAAATTACTAATTTTGTCACATCCTGGAGATTTCCAATTATTAATTTTCATTATTGCATTATGTAATTCGTCGGGTGTTACATCTTCTCCAGTCATTTCTACAATTGTTCTGCTGTACTCTTTTTCATCTTTTATCCAATTAGCATTCTTGTTGTAATACTTTGGTTTCGACCATAAGTTGCCCCAAAAATCCCTCAGTTGGTTTTCACTCGGATGTTCAACAATTTCTACATTTTGTGTTCTCATATTCCTGTAAAATATGTTTTGATGATTCTCAAACAATTTATTGTGTTCGTAGAAATTCTTTCTCTTCATGTAACGTCTTATTCTTTGTGCATACATTTGTATCTTTTGCTTAAGTATTTCTATTATTCTAAGATGATTTGAGTAAGTAGTAATGTCATATTTGTTTTTAATCATAATCAATTTTGCTCTTGTTTTGTTACCATGATTTATACCTCTTACATCTTGATCCAACAAGGATAATTCAAATCTCAATTTGTTTATTTTATCTTCAATTCTCCGGGCCCAAGATGGTTTTTCATTTTTGTTGTGCTTTCTAGTTTTACTTGTTTTTATTGGTTTATTTATAACTTCTTGACTTATTATAGAAGCTACTGTAAATGTTAAGTTATTATATTGATCAAAGCACAAGTTAACATTTTGAGTAATTATAGTTAATGCTTCATTAGCAACTGAACAAAGTTTTTTGACCTTTCTTGTTTCTTTCAACTTTGGCAAAGACATTCTATTCTCAATTCCACATTCTACAATATCTTCAATGATACTCTCTATTTTGAGTTTCATACCCTCAACAGTATATAAAGATGGGTTATTTTCTGCGATTTCAATATCATGAACATTATTATCATCATTTGGAAGTATTTCGATCATTCCGATATTTGTGGGACTCACTTCAGTGTTGAGTGTATTATTTATCTGATCATTAGTGTTTGGTTCATTAATGATAGAATCTTTGATATTTTGTATTTCCTGATCATTTAACTTTTTCTTATTTATTATGTACCTACGCTGTACAGCTAGTTTGTTTGAATCAATGTTTGGTCTTATATCAGGATTACGATCTCTCCATATTTTATATGTTTCTTTTTGTGTTGCATTTGTTTTTTGTTGCGCAATAAAGTAACATCTCAAAATCTCTTTATAATCATCTTTTGTCCAAGGAGTTCTTTTATTGGGGTTGACAACTGAACTCAAGATATTATCATTATTCCCGAAACACGTATTATTCTGATTGGCTCTAATGTCAGGGGGATCTTCATCACTGAGACTTTGTGATGACGTGGACACTGCAGAGTAATTATGACTTCTCCGAGGATATGCACTATTTCTGAATATTCGTGTTCTATATCTTGATGTATGAGTTTCATTTTCAATATTATTTTGTCTCAGTCTTATACGTTCATTTGCATGACGATTGAGGTTTTCAAGCAATTCAAAAGATGAATCTATCTCTTCATTATCAGGTGGTTCAAAAGACTCAGATGACTCAAAGCTATTGTTTTCTGTATGTTCCTGGGTGTTTATACTTTCTCGACTTCTTTGTTCAAATAGTGTTATTATTATTATTTTTTCTTTTTTTTTCTTTTTCTTTTTCTTTCTTTCTTTCTTACATTTATATATATATTTACTTTTTTTATGTATATATATCCATGTACATATTTTTATTTATTTATTATTATTTTATTTATTTAATACTTGATAATCTAGATAGGGAAACTTTAAGGGTTGGGTGGAAGAGATTGCCATAGGCAATAACCCCGCCCTTTAGTTAGGACATATGTATATATTTTATTTATTTTTTTTCTTGTGTTATATTATTATTATTGTCATTTTTATATTTACTTTTTCCCATTATTTGTCTGAATTTGTCTGTATGTTCTACTAATAAAGTGTTTCTAAATAAATAAATAAATAAATTGTTATCAAATTCTTCCAGCTCATCCGAACATTAAGTTGTTCATCACTCAGGGCGGCATGCAGAGTCTCCAGGAAGGTGTTCATCACGAGGTGCCCATGCTCGCCATCCCTTTCTTCGGGGACCAGAACTATAATGTGAGGATCATCAGCCGTCTAGGTGTTGGCAATTTCATGGAAGTTGAAGACATCACCACAGACACTTTGTACAACAACATGGCTGCGATTCTGTTCAATGATAGGTAAGCAACCGATCTCAGCAGCGTGATCGATTAGGTGGCAGACTTGTAACCTGGAGTTCGATAGTTCCTAAGGTCCCAAGGTCAGCAAATATTTAGTATTTAGAGTTGGACTGGTTGTGACATCACGAAAGTGACTAACACAAATTAATTATGATAACTATAAACTTTTTTTAACCCAGATGGGGCTGACGTCCTTCCAGAAGGACGTCCTTCTGGAAGGACGTCAGCCCCATCTGGTGAAAGGTACTACATTGTGGATTTTTCTAATTAACTCAGCTTGTTGAGGTTAGTTGGCGACACCTTAAGCTCTTTGTTTTGAGTGCGAGTGATAAGTTGACAGCACTTATTTTGATTCAGGACTCAATTTATATCACTCCAAAAAAATAAAACAAAAAATTTCACCGCGTTATCTGGGTTAATGATAAGTTAGCTGTTACCAAACATGTTTTTGTGTCTCACTCACCTCAATAATACACAACAACAACACACTCAACAATAAGGTAGAATTATCTTAGGAGAAGAAGTATTATGTTTTTTACTCATGTATCAAGTAAAGAATTTTAATTGCTATTATCTGGAAAATTGTCAACTATGTATGTTAAATTAACCCAGCCTCTTTGGGATGGAAATTGGTAGCATCACAACGATTCGAATTTGAATAGTCATAATATGACTCTTGTTAGTCACCTATCCAAGTCCTAAGCCTTGGGTATTGTTGAATATTAGAGAACGAACAAGAAGTGGTGTATTCATAGTGCCAGTGACGCTTACTGATTAAATATCAAATCTGATTTTTCGCAGCTACACCAAAGCGGTCCAGCGAGTCTCCATGCTGTCCAAAACTCAGATGATGAGTCCCCGCGACACTGCCGTCTGGTGGGTGGAATATGTGCTGAAAGCAGGTGGCAATGTGGACCATCTGAAGCCAGACTACTTCCACTTGAATTGGTTCCAGCACTTGGGACTTGATGTGCTTCTGGTTCTGCTAAGTCCGATCTTGCTGGTCCTGTACGGAGTCTATCGACTTTTAAGAAAAGCCACCTCAATATTCTTGAGAAAAAAATCCAAAACAAAACTGAAAACCAAATAAAATTCCCAGAAATATCAACAGATTCAGGAGAACTTGTTTTGATACTTGAGAATGTATCGAATTGTAAAATGTACCTACAGAACATAGCCCGTTCCAGAAACACTCTCCACTCTCAAAATCCGCGAATCTCCCTTTCAACCGACACACCACTCACTCTGATTCGTTTCTGCGTTGAAATCAACCAATCAGAGTGCGTTTTGTGACGGTTAAAAGTGAAATTTGGAGATTATGAGAGTGAGAGCTTTCTGGATGGAGAACCAGGTCATCTATACCTATACGTACATATTTTTATGCTCGCCGTGATTTTTTTTTAGTTATGCAATGTGCAATATATGTCTTGTATGTGAGTTTTGTTTATCTAGCTGAGTTTTCTTTCTCTCGTCCCCACCAATGGTGTTTGGTTGTTTTAGCTAAATGGTATATAAAACTTGTATAGAAGCATGTTTTACTTAGAAAAAAAATACGAGTAATAGTAGGTGTTCACTTTGATTATTATTTTGATATCTTGAAATTATAGAAACCTGTCACCAATTAACCGGTACTTTGCGAGGTACCGCTTCGACAAATATTTTTATTATTCATTTTAGATGGGGGTTGTGACAAATCAAATCGAATGTTTTTGAGCTGTTAAACACCCATTAAGTTATCTAATTAAAGGAAATTGATAACGGAGTTCAGTAACTAAACTATTTCGATTAGAGTACACAAAAATAGAATATTTAAGTTCTTACGTAATAAAATGTAATAGGAAAAGATTAGGTTTTAAAATCTAATAGAAAAAATCTCTTTTTCATACTACTTAATAAGCTTCGAGTATGAAAAAGCTTTGAAAAATAAAAGAAACTTTCCATCTGAAGTCTTGGAAAATAAATACCTAGGAGATATTAAAGTAAATATAAATTTATTGACATTGAATTTTATAAAAATTAAATAAAAATGGAGAAGTTTAAAAATAACTTGTTTGGATATTCATCTAACTAGGTTTAGTTACTATTAATTGTCATTAAAAGTTTTTTTATTTTCCTTTTTATTGTTACTTAAATTCTCTTTAACCCTTATTAACCCGAGTTTTTTTTTCTTAAAATGTATTAAAAAAATTATTGGATCTCGTTAATTACTCAATTTAAACAAACTTTTTCCCTTAACTTTTTTTTCTCCATATTACCGTTTGTCCACAATGGGGTGTTGCTTAGATGCAACGCGGGGCTAATGAGTGGTATAAAAAGACTTTTTTTAAATAGCTGAATAACAAATTGAAAACGTTTTATTAAGCATCATTTTACATAGTTATAAAAGTATAAACAAAAACAAATAGCAAGAAACAATTATTGCAACTAAATTTTAAATTTTCTTTGGTGAATAAAGGTCAGAATGTCAGCGTCAGCAGGGGTTATGCTTAGAACGTCAGCGGTGAGACTAGGGTCTCACCCTGTGATAAGTCTCGAAACAACTTACACAAATACCTATATCACACTTTCTCCAGGATGTGTGCATTATACTGGTACAATAAGCGCCAGTACATCGACGGCGTTTCTTGCCTTCATTAACCACGACCAAGTGAGTCTGAGTAGCGCCTGTGGTCTGAGGGCCGGTCGGCCTCCTTGTGTCGGAGGGACACAATAAGTTTGCAAGTAAGAGGTTGCAATGGCTCTTTTGAACTGGAGTTGAGTCATCTTCTCAACATGTGACAATGTGACATGTTGTATAGATTCCAAACATTTTGAGCACTGACATCAAGTGTCCACGAGAAGATGGCCCATCACCATTTCTTATAACGGATCGCTATGCGATGTCTGTTGATGTTCTCATCCATCAAATCTGTCACTCCCATGTATTTTTGTTATATTCAGTAACTGCAGATGGTTGTCTAACCTTTACAACTCGTTTTAGCTCACTTGAGTATCTATTTACATGAGAGATGGGTTGCACAGAGTGAATGGTAGAAGCTAATGTAACTGTTGCATTATATTTCCAGGGTAATAATTCTCATATGAAATAGGCATGGTAATAACCCCGCGTTGCGAGAATGCAACACACTCAAATGGGGTTCCATAGAGCAGTAATATAATTGTACTTTTGACTACAAAATATGTAATAATGGATTCCAGGGGCTTTCAATAATTTAAATAACTAAACAGACAATAAAAAATAAAATTAATTGAAAAGCAAAATTGAACTTACCGTCGAAGGTCCGACATTTTAATTTCGAAAAATAAACGCCATGGCGTTTATCTCCTCTGCTTGCACCTCTTTTACAAAATGAGCATGTTTTCTTTTAAGGTGATAAGAATCTTTTGTTTACATTGCAGATCACGTAATTTCAATGCGAAGGTACTAACCAATGAAAAGAAAAAAATCAAAAAGCAGGCCTACCACCAGTGTTGCGTCAATGCAACGCGGGGTTAATATGGGTTAAAATGTTTGCTAACGTTTCAGCACAGCGTTCAGTTACAGGTACAGGCATTATTATTTTTTTGTGTCACTGACAGTTTGGGCAGGACCAAGCATGGTGGTCACTGCGGTTACGGGGCCAGATGTGGTTAAGGCACCAGACTTTTAATTTAAAAATATATCGTTTGGATCCCTGGAGCGGACCCCACCCAAAGCTTGTAGTTTCACTACTTTATTTGAGTATCTGATCACAATACATGATAATAGGACTCAAGAGTTAAGGGTTACCTTCCAGTAAATAGTATTCAGGGCCGCCAAGGATTACCTATTCCAGAAGATACGGCCCCCAGTGTTTGTTTTCATGGCCTGAAATATGTGCTGCACAGAACGAGCCAACTTTTCAACTACAGTTGCATAGAGACCATTACTCCCCTAGCTGCAGCCACGCTGGCCACAACAACATAAAAATATCAAGTCTACCACCTATGTTGGATTAACTCTACCACATACCATTCTGTTATTATAATATTATGTATATGAAATTTACTATTGTAGGTACTTTTTTATTTTTTTTTGATATGTAGGTATGTGTACAAGCTGATTGCTAAGTGCGCTACTGACTTTGACAAGCTAACTATCTAATAAATTTGCTTTAGTAATATTAATTAAATAATCATAGCCTCCGTGGCGTAATTGTTGTGACTACTGGCCATAGTCTAATGATCCTGAGTTCGATTCCCGGTTGGAGCAGACTTTTCAAACAGAAAATTCTATTCCGTCTACACACATGAGTCATTTCCGACCTTACCCGGGCTGGGTGAGGTTAATGTGGGTAGCTGATATGATTACCAGCGAATGGAGGGTACATCCCCCGTCCTGACTATCTTAAATTAGAACGTTAAAACCAAAAAATATTATAAATGAAAATGAAAGGAGCCTGGACATTGGATCTGGGCGTCCATATAATCCTGTCACCACCGTGATAAAGGTATATTTGTGCCTATCTCACGGACACATTATTATTTTTATAATCCAATAATCATAATGAGCTACGGAAACTAATATATGATCTTTGATCTTTCTCTCTCCTCTCGCAAGCAGAAGATAAGAGTTTGTCTTACCTGAGCCAAGATTAAAATTCAAAGGCCGTACTTTTTTCACATTTCAGAGAACACAGGAAGCAAAGTGATCTGCCGTCTTGAAAGGAAATGATTTTTAATGTCAAAAGCTAGACTGGGTGTTCGTGCATGTTTGAGTGCCTTATTTTCCTGTCTTTTAGTACACAATAGTTAACAATATTGAAACTTGAGTTTTTTTTACATGTACGAGTATTTAGGAGAAGAAATTTCTTTGAAAGATAGAAGGAGAGGAAAGATAGAGGGAGAGAAAAAGAGATGGAAAAAAAGATAAAGAAAAGAGAGGGAGAGAAAAGAGAGAGGGAGGGAAAAAGATAAGGAGAGAATAAGAGAGAGTGAGAGAAAAAGAGAGAAAATGAGTGGGGAGAGAAAAATTCGAGGGGAGAAAGAGAGAGAGAGAGATAAAATTTAGTGAGACACCACAAGACGAATACAATACTTTCCTTATTATAGGATAAGGAAAGTAATAAGAAGGAAGGGAGGAACAATTGAGAGAAAAAGAGAATCATAACGAAGGAAAGACAAGAATAGAAGGGTAAGGTCAGCGTATACTCCCTTATCATGTTAGGTTTATAGGACTCTAGGGTAGGGTCACAACATCGCTATCTTCTGCCAAAAGCCTTGGCTTAGTTTTGTTCTGAAATGTTTTCTTGTAATTGAATCAAGTCACCCGAAATTTCGAGACAGAATCGTGGTCAAAGTTATGCAGGATGAAGAGTACGTTTTTCTTTCTTGTCTGCTGAGAAGGAACGGCTAGAGTAATATTTGTCGGTGTTTAAATAATTAAATAAATGTTCTTTTGAATATGTTGTTTATAGTTGACATCCTAATTTTGAATTTACTATCGAATCACTTCTTAAATATATACCTAATTAGGACTTAATAGTCTTGGGCAGTATAAATAAGGCGATATTATTATTAATTATGTGTCTAGGATTCGAATTTTAATGACTTACTTTTCGTCTATTTCATAAACCGAAAGGAAAGTAAGTTTTATTAATATTATTATACAAATTCTCTTTTATTTACAGTAATTAATAAGAAGCACTACTAAAAAATACAATAGGAATGATTAGAGTTATAGAACAAACAAAACTGATTCAAAGGATTTGCATACCATGCCCCCAAAGCGGCACATTCTATCTTTTCATACAAAATTTGAATTATAGAACCTGATAAAGGTAGTGGTAATGCAACATATTCATATAGAATGGTGTTTAAATAAATAATGTGTTTATTATGTTTTAATATAAATAACAATATCCGTGGGTTACGCAGAATTATAGGACTTTTCCGTATCATGAGTATCCCACTATATTATTGTAACCTATAATTCCGCCACTGGTCGCTGCTCAATTTAAAGCAGCGACTCATTTTTTCTCACGCGGTATGAGTGGATCCCCAAACATCACAATATAGAGCAGATAAAATTCGAATAGCTCAAAGGTAAGAGACACGGTTCGAACCTCAGAGCCGACATAAAATTTATATTCAAAATTTGGTTAAAGTTATTAAGGGATACCAGTGCGCTTGTGCTGGACCAGCTCACCCAGCACCTAAATAGGAAGTGGAAGTTCTCATCTTCTCGCTCATCAGAGGAAAGGCATACTATACGGGATTGGGCATGGGCAAGCTTACAACACAAACCACAAGCGACTACAGTAGCTGCTAAATAATAGCTACAACAACAACATCAACGAAAAATAGTTTTTTTTCTATTTTTTGTTGTGAAGGTAAAAAGTTCAGCAAAATTTGGATAAAAAATGATAATGAAAACTTCCTGAAATCAAAAATAATTAGACTAAAATAAACGAAAATTGTGTAACTTGTTTTGTGCTTTTTAATTCCAACTGTCGATTAGGATATAGATAAAAAAAAAAGTAAAAAGTTACAATTTACAATACCTACTAAAGTTTGAAATATAAATTTAGCCATTTAAAAATCTTGACCCTTTTGGTGAGTACAAGAACAAATTTTTTTTTGTTAACCCACCGACCTCAGTAGCTTGATCGGAAAGGCGGTGGACTTGTAATCGGAAGTCGGTGGTTCAAGTCCCAATTCAAGCAAAATTTAAAAAAGTGAGTTTTGAGTAGTTAATAATTATAATATCGCATTATTTATGCTGTCCGATTAGGACTACTAAGTCCCATTATTCCAGCAATATTATTATGTGGTCAAAATCCAAATGAGAGGATAACTTATCATGTCCCGGTTTGGTTTTGAACCCGCGACCACTGGATTACCAGTCAGACGCCTTGACCACTGAGCTATCGGAACCGACAAGTTGTGATATCACGAAAGTGATTAACACAAAATATATGATAACAAATCCAACTACACTCTTTACATCAAATTTCCCAAAAGATTCAAAGGGTATACTGAAGAAAGAGAAAGGAAAGATTCCAAATGAAGTTCTCAAAAGTCAAACGGAATGATAATTATTTTTATTTTCGAACGTTCTGGGAGGACTGGAAACAAGGCAATTAATCATAGAATATTGTATAAATACAGGAGATGGCTCAGAGCTTAATGTATTAGCTGAGATAAAGTTAGATTAATGCTATTAAGCTGAAATATAATTTATAAATTGACGGTAGAGGGGGTGGGGCGATTTATTTCTGACTGTCGGCTTTAAGCCCTTTGGCGAATCGATTGTTTGAGCATTATCAAAAGTTTGGCCATTTTTTTTTTTTTTTTTTTTTTTACTGTAGCCCGTGTAATTTCTACAATCTTGCTCGAATAAAATCTCTGACTCTTTAGTCTTATTTTTGCAGAATAAACATGATATTATATTGTATATTTTCATCAAGATAAAAAGAGAACTTAATCAAGGGCCAAAAAAGCTAAAACATTTCAAGCACTAGCTCCACCACAGGTCGATGTACCTGTAAAAGTTGTAATATTATATCTCTTAAACTTTACAAAGCAGAAGATATTAAGAAAACTCCATTACTCGTCTATTATCCCTCCTAGACGTAAATTACGACTGGCAACGTTGTAATGAATAAAAATTAAGTCAAGTGGAAGAGCAAAGCCGGGACAAGATCAACAGCGAACTTGCCGGGATGAAGAAATATTTTCAGCTGAAGAGTCTAGAAGGGAGGGAGAGAACAATAAGAGGGGAAGAGAGAGTGAGAGAGGGCAGAAAGAAAAGGAGGAAATTGGAAATAGACATAAGAGTAGATATAACAAAAGAAGAAATAGAGTACAAAGAGAAGGGAGAAGGAAAGAAAAGAAAAAGAAAAAAAGAGATGTGAAAACAGGAGCAGAGAGAGAAAGAGAAAGAGAGAGAGAGAAAGAGAGAGAGAGAGAGAGAGAGAGAGAGAGAGAGAGAGAGAGAGAGAGAGAGGGAGAAAAGGAGACAAACCAGAAAGGAATATTAAAAAAAAGAGATCGAAATAGAGAATACAAGATAGCAAGAAAGAGAGAGAGAGAGAGAGAGAGAGAGAGAGAAGGGGGCAGGCGGTAATCTTTAATGTTTTGCATCTTGTAATTATTACAGAAGTACCCTAAGGCTCCTGCTTAATGTAAAGTATACACAGTATATATTCACACATTATGTAGAGGAACATAGAGTATACAAGTATACATACATTTTTTATGTAATGTAAAATGACTGTACCCACTGAGATGAATATATTGTATGATGGAAATTACATAGAAACATCAAAGTTTTGTCTTGCTCTAGAAAATTAAGTGAGAAAAAGGAGAAATAGAGTAGGGGAGAGAGAGAGATAGAGAGAGATAAAAAACGAAGGATATAAGGAATAAGGAGAGAAGAGCAGAGAACAATAACCGATGAAAAAGAGAGCGAAAATTTGACAGAAAATATCTTAAAATATGTTTAACAAGATTTAAGATATTGAACGTGAAATATGAAGGAAGGAAAAGAGAGAAAGAGAGAGAGAGAAAGAGAGAGAGAGATAAAACGAAGGATATAAGGAATAAGGAGAGAAGAGCAGAGAACAGTAACCGATGAAAAAGAGAGCGAAAATATGACAGAAAATATCTGAAAATATGTTTAACAAGATTTAAGATGTTGAACGTGAAATATGAAGGAAGGAAAAGAGAGAGAGAAAGAGAGACAGAGCACGGGGGGAGAAAGAGATAGAGAAATAGGAAATGATAAAAAAAGAAAGAGAAAAACATGTCTTTAAAATATGTTTAACAGCAAAAAATAGAAAATTAGAATGAACAATGAACATAAAGAGAGAGAGAGGGAAATATAAGGAGATAGAGAAAGAAAAAGAGCAAGAGAAAGAGAAAAGTATGTCTTTATAGTTTCTTTGTGTTATGATGGCACAACTTTAGTGGATATCCTGAATATTATGAAACGCCATAATCCATATTCCTCCCGGAATTCCGCCACTGGTCACTAATTTCTCATAAAAATAGCTACTTAAAAATGTGTGTGAAATTACCGTGACCATGTAAGTTAAATGAGTAGCTGATTTGATGTGAGCAGCGAATTATGGGCAAATAATACACAAGAATTTATTAAAAAGGAAAAGTCCTATAATTCTGCTCTACCCATTAAAATTGTGATATAATAATACAAAGAAAACACATTTACTTATTGAGAAAAAGAAGAAAAACACTTGTCTTCACTCGACAGAAATTTGAAATATGAACAGTTATAATTATTAAGGAAACAAGTATAAAAGTTCACAGAGTCGACATGTTTCGCCTACTCCAAACATGTCGACTCTGTGAACTTTTATACTTGTTTCCTTAATAATTATAACTGTTCATATTTCAAATTTCTGTCGAGTGAAGACAAGTGTTTTTCTCTTTTTCTCAATTATGACGTTACTTGACAAAGTATCCCTCCTGCAAAAAAAAAAAAAAAAAAACATTTACTTATTTTTTCTGTGAAATCAACTACAAGAAAACAACACTAATCCAAACAAATAGTAACTTATGAGGTATTAGTGAACCTACCCTGCCGTAAAAATTCTTCTCTGGAGTTGGGAATCGAATCCACCGAGCTTGCAAGCCTAGTGGTGCGCTACTCAACTTCCTGCTGATAGCGAGGAAAAATAATAGAGAGAGAGAGAGAGAGAGAGAGCAGAATAATTGAATATTTTAAACAGAAGGAGAGAAAAAGAGAGAGATAGGAAGATAAGATAGATAGAGAGGAAAAAAAAGGGAGGAATAAAAATAAATATTTTCACCAAGTTGATAATTAAAACAAAATGCGAATAATTAAATTTTAATAATCCGTTAATTATTATTTTAATCAAATTAAATATTTTTAAACTGCAATTTAAAATATTTGGATGGAATGTTTTTTTCTGTGGCCGGAGAAGTAGTACTTTTCCCTCTCTTTCTCTTTTTTTTCTCTCTCTCTCTCTCTTTCTCTCTCCCTCTATCTCTCTCTCTTCCTCTCTCACTCTTTCCCTCTCTCCCTCTTCTCTCCAGATAAATTATTTCTCTTACTCCTTTTTGGTCATCTCATAGGTATTTACAGGTACTAGACAGGATTTTAATTACTGCAAAGTGCAAGAGGTAAAGGTAATAATGCGATCTGTTCTTCTTGCAAAATTTCCAACTCTTTGCAGGTCTTTACAATTGACACTTATTAGTTTCTTTTAGGAAAGTTTTACAGTACTTCGTGAAAATCTTAGTTAAAAATGAGGAACGTAGACTGTCTCTATATTTTGTGTGCCCTACCGTGTGCCCTTACCTACCATATAAAGAAAGAAAGAAAGAAAGAAAGAAAGGAGAGAATAGATGGAGATAGAAGGAGAGAGAGAGAGATAGAAAATATATGAAAAATAACGAGAGAAAAAGAGAAGGAAACAGTGCAAAAAGTTGCGAATTAGAGTTCGCATGGCGAATTCCATTTGCGATTCTTATCTTCATTCACACGACTCGGCGTGCCAAGAAAAAGATTAAAAGTGTGGAAAATCAGGGAACGGTGCGAAAAATTGTAGAAAATGATTCAAATTATTTGCACGACCTACATTGTAAGGGATTATACTTGACAATATCATAGTAGACTAGACAAAAGTTTTTAAAGATTACCACATTAATATTTTTTAAAATAAAATTTAAATAGAATGGAATAGATTAGAATTACCTTGTTTATACTGTAAACTGTTAGCGTAATCGGACTTCCTGTCTCGAACCGACAGTTTAAATAAAGCACTACTAAACTTTATTATAGGTCTTATATTATTTATGTATAGATTTTTAGCTTCTTTAACGTAAACCTAAAGAAAAAAAGGCAATATTGTAGAACATGTTTAAACACGCACTTACCATGGAGTACATAAAAGTGTTCTATAATTATAATAGCTAGCGTAGTATATCTCAACATTGAACATTACCTGAAACAAAGAAATTAACAAAAAATTAGAAAAACTAATCATAATAACATGATTTAATGTGGACCCTAGTATTGCGACGGATCAAGAACCTAAAAGCTGCCTTGTTTTTTTCATCTTCTTCATATTTTTATGTTAATCACTATCGTGATATCAGAGGGACTCAAACTCGCTTTACTAAATCTACGCTAAAACCGGTACCGCCTTATCGATAAAGCTGCTGAGGTCGGTTTAAAAGCTGCATTGTATTGTATACACATCTCTTCCTAGTCCTAGGAACATTGCTCGTTCTCGGATAGGCAGGAGTACCACCGTAGAACTGAAGTATTGTAGTTGTTTACGTGAATAAAGACGACATAATAAGGTGGTGAGAGGATCTTATAGACTTATCCAAGCTCCTTTCATGTCTATTGATTCTATGATTCTATTTGGTTGTATTGATTCTATTAGCATAACTGAAAAGCAGTTAAATATACCAGACACAGTTTAGCTAGAAATAGACACCTAGAATAGGAAACATTAAAATAGACAGAGAGAAAAAAAAATAGATAAAGTGAAAGAAAAGGAGAGAGAAAAGCATACAAAGAAGAGAAACAAATTAAAGTAGAAAGGAAAATAGATATAAACAGATAGTAAAGGGAACAAATAGGGAACGAGAGAAAGCGACATTAGAATAGATGTAGAGAGAAGAGAGATTAAGACGGATAAAAAGAGAAAAGAAGGAAAGATAAAGGAAGAAAGAAGGACATATTAAAACACATAGAGGGAGTTAGAGAGACAGAGATAACAATTTGTTTGCATAAAGAAGTAAGAAGGAAACAAGTGGTAGCTCTTGGGAAGTTCTGTAAGGAGGTAATGTCCACTGATAAGAAACAAGAAAAAGGTTGAAACCAGTGCCGGAGCTATGTTAGTTCTGTAAGGAGGTAATGTCCACTGATAAGAAACAAGAAAAAGGTTGAAACCAGTGCCGGAGCTATGTTAGTTCTGTAAGGAGGTAATGTCCCAGTTTTTTCCCAGTTTTTTCTATAATAATTCGTCTCTCTCACCTTTCGCGCTGCCTTTCTATCCTGCTCATATATCTAACCCAATTGTAAAATCTAATCTCATAACCTGTACTCCTAACTGCAATTATAGTCTTAATTCTCACAATGATTTTCTGCACACCAGTCTGTCTCCCCTTGCTCAGCCTTTCCAGCCAGGAATATTTCCTTCTCTAATTACAAACAATGATTTTAGTCACTATCCTCCAGCCCTGAACATGACGGAACCTAGCACTCGGTCCCCCAACTCTGGTCTCTCTCCCTTTGCTCAGATCTTTCTGCCTAGAAATTTTCCAAACCAGACTAGTCCTATAAATAGTAGTCATCCAAGTTTGCCCTTAAATAATTCGACTGTCTCTCGCACTCCATCCCACACCTCCAAACAACTAACTCAAGGCCAGCTTTCTCAACCTGTATCCTCGTATACTCCAAACCCAAATTATAATCATATTTACCCTCAGACTAGCTACCCCTCTAATAACTTAACTACCCCCCGTACTAACTACCCGTCTGCAACATCACAAAAACATACTCTTCTGACTATCTTACATCACAACATGCAGAGTATGCGTCACAAGGTACCATCACTTGAAGTTTTCCTTACTTTGTTAAATACAAAATATAAGCTGCAACCAGATATTCTATGTTTCACGGAGACTTGGCTCACAAAGCTATGTGCACCGTGTTGCAATTTACCTGGTTTTGTGAACATTTCCAGCTATTACCGTGAGGATAGATCGGGTGGTGGTGTTTCAATTTTCGCTAAAGACACATGTGATTTTTCTCCTCTATCTCTTGATATATCGCCTGTGATATTCAGCTTTGAGTATTCCGCTGTGGCCTCAGCAAGCCTAGAAGCTGTTGTCATTTGTATATACCGTTCGAATAACGTTCTATCTAATTTTGATATCTTCCTCGAGCATCTGGATAAAACTCTTGAAAAAGTGAGCAACTTTCAGAGTATTATCCTCTGCGGTGATCTCAATATTGATTTTTTATGTCCTTCTTCTAATCTGCAAAAATTGACTTCAATTTTGAACATTTACAATCTAAAGCCTACTGTCACGTGCCCTACAAGACTCACATCGACAACAAGTACTTGTATTGATAATGTTTTTGTTAATTTCTCACCACAGATAATAATAAACCCAAATATTAATATATTTAGTGATCTGGGTGACCATAAACACGCCCAAATTATCTCCTTTCCTATCAAAATAAATAATGGAGGAAAAATGTGCATGAGAACTTTCACAGTTAACCAGATGACCAACTTTGCTCAAGCCTTAAGCGAACTAGATTACACGCCTCTCTACTCCCTTACTGATGTAAACTCCCAGCTGTCTTTATTTTACTCTATCTTTCTATCCGTCTTCAATCTTCACTTCCCATTAAAATATATCTCCCTAAACGGCCGAAAAAGAAAAGAGTGGATAACTAAAGGTATCTTAATCTCAACTGAAAAGAAACGTTCACTCTATAATCTCACACTTCTCTCCGATGATCCTTCCTTCCATTCCTACTATCGCTCCTATTGCAAAATCTTGCAAAAAGTTGTCAGATCGGCCAAAAGACAACACGCAGTATCAACTATAAGGGATGCTCCAAAAGAGAAGAAAATAAAAGCTGTGTGGAATGTTGTGAAAAGCTACTCCAAATCAAACACCAAAATGATATCTGCTGGTTACAAACTGCAAGTGAGTAACAAGATGGAGGATGATCCTGAGGCGGTGGCAAATATGTTCAATGACTTCTGGGTTAACATTGTGCAAGAAATATTTTCCACACCCGCCTCTCGTTCTCCTCTTGCAACTAGTTCTACCCCCTCTGCTTCTGCCTCTTCTTCTAATGCAGTTCTCTCTTCACTCCGCCCCACCCTCTTCCTCGCACTCCAACATTTTATTGCTTCCGAGTTCGACTCATCGCCATAGCTCTCACGCTCTCACTCTCACCACTTCTGTTCATACATCAACTCTAATCTCACATACTCTACCTCAGTGCAACAGCTCAACACAGTCCTCTTCACCACCCCTCCCCTCTTTTGTTTCTTCACTACCCCTCCCCTCTTCTGTTATTTCCCCCCCCCTTTCTGTACTCACCACCCCTCCCCTCTTCTGTTACTTTCACTACCCCTCCCCTCTTCTGTTACTTCACCACCCCTCCCCTCTTCTGTTACTTCACTACCCCTCCCCTCTTCTGTTACTTCACCACCCCTCCCCTCTTCTGTTACTTCACTACCCCTCCCCTCTTCTGTTACTTCACTACCTCTCCCCTCTTCTGCTACTTCACCACCCCTCCCCTCTTCTGTTACTTCACCACCCCTCCCCTCTTCTGTTACTTCACCACCCCTCCCCTCTTCTGTTACTTCACCACCCCCCCCTCTTCTGTTACTTCACCACCCCTGCCCTCTTCTGTTACTCCACCACCCCTCCCCTCTTCTGTTACTTCACCACCCCTCCCCTCTTCTGATACTTCACTACCCCTCCCCTCTTCTATTACTTCACCACCCCTGCCCTCTTCTGTTACTTCACTACCCCTCCCCTCTTCTGTTACTTCACTACCCCTCCCCTCTTCTGTTACTTCACTACCCCTCCCCTCTTCTGTTACTTCACCACCCCTCCCCTCTTCTGTTACTTCACCACCCCTCCCCTCTTCTGTTAATTCACCACCCCTCCCCTCTTTTGCTCCACTTCACTTTCATCTTGCTCCTTGTTCACCTCGTGAGATTATGAAGATAGTCGGTCATCTTCAAAATAAATCATCTTATGGTGAAGATTCGGTACCTATGACTGTTGTAAAGAAAGTAATCCATTTGATTGCAGAGCCCTTATCCTTTATCTTTAACACTTCCTTTGAATCATCTACCTTTCCTTTGCTGTTCAAAGGTGCTATAGTCACGCCTATTCATAAGAAAGGATCCTTGACAGATATTAATAACTTCCGTCCTATTTCACTTTTGAACAGTTTTTCTAAAATCCTGGAAAAGATTGTAGCGTCACGCCTTATATGCTATCTGGAGGATCACAAGTTGCTGACAGAGAGTCAGTTTGGTTTCAGACCTGGCCGCTCCACCTCGGATGCTGTCTCTCACTTCCTCCAGAAACTTGACTCCATTCTCTCCTCAGGACAGCATGCCGTTGCTGTTTTTTGCGACCTGACCAAGGCGTTTGACTGCGTAGATCATTCCCTCCTACTATCTAAATTACCTTCCTTTGGGCTAAATGAACCATCAGTTCGATGGTTCAGTTCTTACCTTTCTTACCGACGGCAACAAGTCAAGGTGCCAAGATCTTCAATTCTCCCGCCAACTATATCAACTATTCTAAATAACTCCCTCCCATTTTCTTCTCTTTCCTCCCCTTCTTTCTGTCTATCATCCTCCCTTCAGGTGAAGTCAGGAGTACCCCAAGGCTCAGTCCTAGGGCCTCTTCTTTTTCTTCTCTTCATCAATGACATTGCCTCTGTGCATCCCACAGCTCATCTGACCATCTTTGCAGATGACACTACCCTCCTTTTAGGTGGTTCCGACAAGATGGATGTATTTAGAAGGTCCACTGAGGTAATGTCACTGATTCACTCCTGGTTCTGTAGAAACCAGCTGCAACTAAACAGTAGCAAGACATCCTTCTTGTATTTTAATTCTTCCCCTAGCACTCCCCTCCTACCTCTCCTAGTCAACGATCTCACCATTTCCCCCTCCACTAATATTAAATTCCTAGGACTTGTAGTGGATTGCAAATTGAAATGGAAGCAACATGTAGACGAACTCCAGCCAAAATTATCTAGCGCCATATTTGCAATCCGCTCAGTCCGAACAAACGTTGACTCCCATACTGCACTATTGTCCTACTTTTCTTATTTCCATAGCGTGATGAGCTATGCTATCATATTCTGGGGTTTCTCCCCAAATATAAAACCCATCCTTCTTCTTCAAAAGAGAGCTGTCCGTAGTGTGTTTGGCCTGGATCGGATGGTGTCATGTAGACCTCTGTTCAGACAACACAAGATCCTTACTGTATATGCTCAGGTTATCCTGGAAGCTCTTGTCTTGATCCACAAACTATCTCCCTCACTGCCCAGGCACAACAATGTCCATCAATATAACACCAGAAACAATGACAACATCATCGTCTCAAATACAAAATTGATGGATAGGTCTTTCCTTTGCCTGGGCATTAAAATATACAACAAATTACCTCCTACATCTAAAGAACTGAGAGGAGATGAGTTCAAAGCAACACTAAAAGATCAACTCCTGGATCTAGCTCCTTATAGCTTTGACGAGTTCCAGGGCAGCCTTAGTAACTAGCTAGTCTTCAATAACACCTTCTAGTCATCCTTGTGTTTTCCCCCCTATAATCTTTTCGTTCCTTTTCTGTTTTTTCGTTTTTATTTGTCTTTATACATTTTTATTTTAACTTGTCTAGTCCTCAAATTATTTAAATGTTCTTTGTTCTAAACTAGTATACCTATTTTAAATATTATATTAACTTAGATTTAATTTAATTTATAGCTTGTAAGATTTGTACACATACTATTATGTATCTTTTAGTACAATAAAATTGAAATTGAAAATTGAAATTGAAATTGAAATTGAATGTCCACTGATAAGAAACAAGAAAAAGGTTGAAACCAGTGCCGGAGCTATGTTAGTTCTGTAAGGAGGTAATGTCCACTGATAAGAAACAAGAAAAAGGTTGAAACCAGTGCCGGAGCTATGTTAGTTCTGTAAGGAGGTAATTTCCACTGATAAGAAACAAGAAAAAGGTTGAAAAAGAAAAGGAAAATCTGTGAGATCAAGATTTATGTTCAATGCTTTAAATAAAGCGTTTTATGTATTTCACTTACAAGATGTTTATTCGAATAATGCCAGGACTCTCATGGGACAGAATGTTTACAATTAAGCTAAATTAAAATTGAAATACATTATAATAATTTTAATACAAGATCTGTACAGTTGGCGCATCCTCTAATTGTTATGCTATGGATTTCTTTGTTTTAACATTGTTTCAGCGAAGATTTAGTAAAGCTAATTTGAGAAGTTGTGAATTCACTATTGTGTTTAACACAAATATGGTAACTTTGAACTTGAAACTATAATAATTCAGTAGAATTTAAGTTAACAGGTGAATCAGCACCATTTTTACGTGTTCCTGCAGTCTATGGAAAGACTTTTATTTGAGTTGCCACTGATCAGAACAGAGGCATTAGAGAAAAAAGAAGAATAACAAAAGCATCTAAGTAGCCCGGGAAGGATAAGAAAAAGATAGCTCCCTCTTTACACATTCATCCGGAAACAAGGAGCTCATATCGCTCTTAGCTTGTTCTTACTTTTGAATTAAATCTAGGGGAAAAAAAATGTAAGAATTAGTGAAAAATAGTCAGAAACAGTGCTATGCAGGAGAAAAAAAAGAAAGAAAAATATTCGATGGTGAAATATTAAAAATAATAATAATTATTGTTTTTTTTTCTCAATCGATATTTTAATATTCGGATCTCTTGTGTTATTATAATTTTTACAAGTTTTAGTGCGTAGAACAGCATTAACACATTCGTTACCGAACGGCCGTATGTGGATGTTTTTGTGTTTTTCTTTGGGACCGAAAACACACATGTGGTTGTTATCAAAATTTTAACGAGGGACCGGACATCCATATAATTATGGCCTTTTTGAGGTAGGTTGTTAGTATCAGAACAGATATAGGATCGATTCTTGTACAAATACGATGCCAAAAATGCAACAACAAAAAAAATTTGGTCCCCAGGATGCAACAGCGACTTTACCACCTGGTCTCTACGTAAAACTTGAAAAAATTGGCTTGGTAACGAACGTGTTAAGAGACACCCAACATATACGCTCACGTAACACATCACTTGCTCGCTAGACTACCCCTGGTTGAGTCATTCAAAAAGTTTCTTATTCTTATTTCTTCTTTTCTCACTAGGTATATTAGTTTATATGGAACCCTCAACCATTCTCATTTGATTTTTGGTCAAAAGGTTCAACTTTTGGATGTGATTCTGTTGTCAAAAGATTTTAAGATTTGCTCTCCTCGAGTTTTTGGGAGTGATTTTCACAATAATGTTTCTGCTGTCACCAATAATATAAAAACCACCACACATAAGACATTCATTATAATCCACCACCACCACGCGTAAAAAAACATTGTAGAAGTTCTTCAAATCAGATATTTTTCAAAGTACAACCATAATAGAAAAACAATATTTTAAATTTTTAATAAACGGCATAAACAAAATCACAGAATTTTTTCACTGTTTAAACCTTCTTTTCCTAAATAACTCGGAAGGTAGTGCATGTTAGGTTTTTTTATGTTAAGTTTTGTTATCTATCATAACATTCATAACTTACTGTTAGACAAAGTAATTGAAGTCTTTGTCTCTTATAAGACGATGAAGTTGAAAACAACGTTCAACTCTAGAAAAAAACAGTATTTGCTTTGAATAACTTTGTCCGACAGTCTTCAAGTCTTCGGAATAGCGAAGGACTCACCACAGTATCAGGAAAGCTACTCAGAAAACTATTCGGGTAACCAAAGCAATTCACCAGCCTCCCATACTCTCTCAAGTAGTTTTCCCAAGTTGTGCACAATGATAATGGCGTTATGATAAACATTGTTACATTCCTTAACGATTTCTTTGGCCAATCTCGAGGACATAACTTCCGTTTCAAGAAGTTCGGGGAAAGGCGGACATCCTGGCCAAGGAGCTAGAAGAAAGAAGGAAAGAGGTTCGCAAGGAAGTTGAAGTACGGTTCCAAGGGGGTTGTAGGAAGAAGGAAAGGGATAAAGATTAGAGAGTGAGACAGACGCTGAGATAAGTTTCCAAAACCTTGGACAAGGAGGATAGTTTGATATAAGCTGCAGGTAGAGAAGTATGGAAAAAGTTGGGAAGGAAGGTGAAGAAGATTACAAAAGAGAACGATAGTTGAGAAGATTGAAGCAAAGAGGAATGAAGATAGTGGAGAAGGATGGATGGAGAATAGTTGGGAAAGAAAGAGGGTATTTGAGGAGCTAAACGCAAAGAGAAATGACGATAGCGAAGAAGGAGAGGATAGTTTGAAAGGGAGAAGCTAAAGGAAGAAGATATGCGGTGAAAAGTTTTCGTGGCAAAAAGTTGAAATAATAATTATCATCGCAGTGGTGTTCTCGAAAATTTCTTTACTCACAAGATGAAAGCTACAGGAGGCTCTTCGTTCTTTACCCTTTAAAAAGGTACCAGTTCAGGGTTTGTAAAAAAAATATCTGCTTAAATGTCTTTCTAGATAGTGATTTTTTTTACATAAGCACTATATCAGTCAACGGATGATATCTGTTAAGGCAATAACTGTTCCTGGTTTCTTGATTACTGGAAAATATTTGAGTAGTTTTCCAGGGTTTTGATAACCCAATAATGAGATGAGAATTTTCTTTTTAAAGAGCACTTGTATAGACGATGCGGAACCAATCATTTTGAAAACTACCTGTTAGGGGGTGTGATTATTTTGTCCTTAATAAAAAAAAAATGCTTTTTAAGATAAATGAATGAATACTGTTAAAAAATATTTATTTAGTTGATGGTGAATTCTTGAATCCCTGAATAAAGTAAGTGTTATTCTACCATCTGAGTTATCGTATTTGCATATTGTAATCAACTAATCACAATTTTGAAATAACAATATTATTGATCAAAATCGTTTTTAAAAAACCCGTAGTTACATGGTTACCATACCTCCGACCTCCAGGTTACTAGTCCACCATCTTATCAACCGAGCTGCTTAGGTTGGTCCCTGAAGAAATTATTCACACATATTGCTACTAAATCCTCTAAAAGAGTTTGATAAGTATTTCTTACGGTAAGCCGCATGCTGAATATGGCAAAAATCGCCTGCTAACAGGGAACTCAATATCCCCGTCAAAAATTGCCTCTGAAAACAGAAAGTTCCTGTTTAAGTACCTCAATCCCTTCCTCCTAGTTTACCGTCCCTATCTTCCAAAATACCTCCAGAAACTAGAAATTACCTGAGAAATGTTCCAACCCCTTTCAGTATCCTTTCCCAATACCTTTTCACGATAAAGCAGTACTTGAGAAACTTTTTCGTCTAAAATTACAATTTTCTTAGCTATCTGTTTCTCTTTAAGTGCGGCTTACTTCAAGTGGTATGGGAGTGGGGGTACATGAAGCAGTATAAGTCAACTTTTTCAAGTTGTTCTTCTTGTGATGTAAGAAGATTTTTAAACCATGTGTAGGGGAATGTTCCGAGAACTGTTGCATGTAGGCATTTGCTAAAATAATTACACTAATATTGCACTTGCTAAACATAATCAGACGTTGCTTTTCTTGGATATTTTGCTGTAATCTTATTTCAGCTGTTGAATTATTAAATAATTAGTTGAGAAACACAAAGAATTTTAACAGAATACACTGCCTAAAAGGTTGTATAGGTGGAGGTGTCAATTAGGTGTCTAATTTTACAAAATTACGCTGTCACAATTGAAGTTACATGGAGTGCCAAATAGAAACACAAAAACTGGAAATACCAAATGTTGTTTAGTTCAAGTTCAACATTGACTATCGATTTTCAGACTTTTGAGTGAGTTTGATTAGCCTGAACAATTTCAGAGCTTTTTAATACAACAAAGGAAACGTTTTATTGAATGACTCATCAAGTTTTGCTTTGTCTAAAGTTTTGCAAATGTCTCAGGAAAGGCTCTCTCTATCTCCTTCTTTTCCTCATTCTCTCTCTCTCTGTCATTTACATTGAACTCAATGACGCTTGTTGCCTAACTTACCTAATTGTTAAATAGAACTTTCGTTCGCTCGACAATTGTAATCTGATTAAGCCCTTTTAAAAAGGAAAGAGATAGGATATGGACGTTGCAAAGAGAGATAATACTGTTTGTTTTATGGTCCTAATTTCATTTAGTATACGAACATAAAATAAAGAAAATGGTTTTGTTATACCATAGAGGTTGGTTTTCATCATAATTATTAAATTTGTGTTAGTCACAAGGAAAATGTGAACACTATAACTCGAACCAAAACCAGCTTTATTATTTAATATTATGCTTGGGATTGGAAAAACCTACCTTATTGTTACGAATTTTCTCCAACGATCGAGTAATTGCGTCCATTATAACAATCAGACAAAAAGTTGTTAGCGTGGACTTCTGGAGTAGCTCACTAGGCTTGCACGCACGGTGACCTAGGTTCAATACTCAGATTTTTTTCTGCTCTGTACTTACATGACAGGGGTTTCCTTTTCATGAACAACTTATTCATTTGTGTGGGGATATTCATGTAAATCTTATTCAACTTCTCATTTTTCTGTTTACACATATACTGATTTGTTTCAATAGCGACCAGTGGTGTAGGATAGGCCCTTTAGGACATATGAGTGTTGAGTGTAGATTTTTTTTTTTCTTTTTATTGTTTATATTGTTTCCCCTTTTTTAATTTTTGTAATAATTATTTGTACTGTACATATGTCTTATTATATTACAATAATATAGATAATTTTATAAAATGCTGTGACTTGGAGCTTTGTAATACTGACTGAGCTACACACCAAAGTTGTTACATGATAACAAAACAAAAGAAAAACACATACATACATATTTGGATAAAAAATACCATGTAAATACCAACTTAAATTAATATGAAAATTACAAGCAAATGTGTAGGTTAATGCTCTAGGTACGTAGAGGGCCTACGGTTTAACACCGAATTAAAAATAATAATGATATGTGGGTATTTATAACAGAACAAGTCTTACGTACAAAAATGTCAATATAATGTATCTTATAAGAACAATAAATATAAAAATTACAACATAAAACATTATTTAAAATTATTAGGAAATCAAGTCATACCACATTTTCCCTGGTACTTGAGTATTAAATTTCCAGCTAAGCTCTTATAAAAACAGCTCATTTTCACATTTAAAAACCGCTCTTCTACGCAAAAAACATGAATTTTTTTGTCATTAATTTTTTGTCCACATTTTAAGATGAATTCGAAGAAAACCTACAGGAAGAGGATGGCAATTGGGAATAACCAACCAAAACCTGGATGGAAAGAGGGTATGAAATTCGGGAATAGTAATGGAAAAATAACATTAAGGTGTGAGAAGTAATACTAATTTAAGCAAAAAGCAAATTTTAAAGTAAAGAAAATTAGATGGTAAAGGAGGAAAAAAATGAGCACATAAATATTTTAGAAGTCAGAAGTAAGGGTGACAAAAATACTAATGACAAATGAGGAAGAAGAAAATGCAGAAATGAAAGAGGAGCAAAGATAAAGAATGAGAGGACACAGAATAGAGAAATGGAGATAAAAGAGATGCAAAGAAGAAGAGATGACGGAAAAGAATATGGAAGAGGAAAGTAAAGTGAAAGAGGTGGATGACTTAATAATTTTTAATAAAAGATAAAAAAGAAGTAATGAACTAGAAGAATAAACATTAGGAGGCAAAAGGAGAAGCTAAGAGAAAGACTTTGAGAAAAAGATAGTAAAGTAGGAAAGAGAGAGAGAGAGGGAGAGAAAGAGAATTTGTGGGCGGGGCCAGAAACAAGAAGAGTTCGGTGAACAAAGTAATGGGTCAAAGTTCAAAGTAAAAAAAATGTGCTTCACTTTTCCTTCCTCTTTCTCTTTCTCTCTCTCTCTTCTTCTTTTCCTCTTTCTCTCCTTTTTATTTCTATTTCTATCTCTTATTACTTTTTCTCTCTCTATTCCTCTTTTACACTCCCTCTCTCGCTCTATCAGAACTACGTTCAACTTTTTCTGGAGCTGGTTTCTTGACCAAGGTACTTATAGTAACCTCACCGGGCTAACTAGTTAGCTAGACTAGTCTCCAATCGATAGTCTGAATATAGCTTTTCTACTTAGTGTTACCTGTCTTCCCGGCCCAACG
Organism: Bactericera cockerelli; assembly: GCA_024516035.1. Lineage (NCBI taxonomy): Eukaryota > Metazoa > Arthropoda > Insecta > Hemiptera > Triozidae > Bactericera > Bactericera cockerelli. The sequence continues at coordinate 32,773,058 of CM044960.1, read as the reverse complement.
CAAGCTGGGTAAGTTGCTAAAGTACAAAGTGAATGCTGTGTGAAAACCATCGTCTTGCTGTGTTCTGCAGTACGTTGAAGGGACGTTGAAACAAAATTTCAACGTTCCAACTAAGGAGAATTGAATATCTACTTGAATCCCAGAGCAAGAAAGTTCGCCACAGTGGGCACAAAATCTTTTTAGTTGGGAGAGAAGGGGTGAAAAAGTTAGGGGGGAGGTGGGTAAAGAGAAGTGGGGGGGTGGACAAGTTGTGATATTTCTTCCCTTCCAATGTGTCGCTGTAGGAAGAAAAAAATCATTTCAGAGTGGAAATGTAAGAATCTAAAACAAATAAAGAGAAATTGAAGCGAGCAAATAAAATGAGAGAGGGGGGGGGTAGGGGGTTAAACAGGAGTAAGGACTGGTAGGAGACCAAAAAAGGGCAACAAAGGACCAGGGGGGATTCAAGAAATGGAAGGAAAGGTTAGGCAATTTGTCAGGAAAAAATAAGGCAATCTCTGTTTTTGACGTATTTTTCTTTATTAGTCTTATTTATTTTCTTTCTAAGTTAATATAATAATGTTGGACAATTTTCAGTTCCGTTATTTGTTTGAGCAAATCAAACGAGTTTAGTTAGTTTTGATGTGATTTTTTTCGGAAAATGAGAGGAAACTGGAAAATATGTATTTTGTTCGCATGGTAGCGTGGCTGAGTGGGTATGGTAGCGTGGCTGAGTAGGTATGATTGTGTGGCTAAGATACACCCTTGAGCCGCATTCGTAGTAATCCTATTGAACAATTTCGCCTTGAAAATTGAGATATTCAGGTATAACGAAGAAGAAGAAGAAGAAGAAAAAAAAAAAAAATAATTGTTCGCACGAATTCTCCGTTCACTAGAAAATAACAAAATATTATTTCCTCAAAGTGGGATACCTAATTTAAGCAAAGACTTTGTTCTAGGTAAATCTGAAAGGGTATTTACTAAAAAGTATTAAACTAAAATTTTAGTACGTAAGCACGTTTTGCTACTTGTATAACCCTAAACCAATAAATTCTTGTAATACCTAATCCTAAATCGTCATTGTCAAGTTTGTTTCCAATGAATGCTTTTCACATCGACGAATTTTCATATTCAACATTGGCATTATTTCTGAGAAATTATTATTTTTTATTCTTAAGGTCAAGGCTTATTTCAATTATTTATTTATTTATATATTATTATTGAATTATTTTTTAATAGGACATATTATGTATAAACAAGAAATGATAAATAAAAATATAATACAAATTGAGAACAAGACAAAACAAGAAAAAACAAAAATAACATAGATAAAATATTTACAGATGTCCTAACTAAAGGTTGTGGCTATTGTCTATTTCAATCTATTCCACCACACGCGTATCAACTTTCATTTAGGTATTTATTTTTTTTCACCTTTCCTGAGGAATCATATTTGTGTGAATCACAATTATTCAAAATAGTTTTATATATTTTTTACCTTAACTTAGAACTTGAACAACCTACCTCCAGATTGCAACTGTAGATTAAAGAGGGGATGTACAGTACAGCCCCCTTGACCTCCATCTATTTTTACATGAACACTTCTTCTTTCACTATGCCTTCTCCCAAAACTTGTTGGGGTCGGCATTGTTGAACTTCTTTCACTTTTAACGGCTGTATGCCCTTCTCAAATCCAACCCTGTTAAGGTTGCCAAAACGCAGCTTCTAGATATTACGAAGATGCAGAGATCATAGCAACTGAATCAGTGTCATTACGAGGTTTGTTAAATAAGAGAGTATAAAGGTTATCACAAGAAAATAACAATAGAAAAATCTATGGAGTTATAAGTAATGGCGACGTCATAACTTATTTTTCAATGGAAATAAATCTGTATCATGATAAACTATTCAATATGACTACCGCGTCCAACATCGATATTGCCTTCAATAGCATGTAAGAAGAAAAAATAATTTGTTCAATTTGTGATTTCTTCTAAGTTAAAACCAACCAAGACGGCCACAGGTTTAAATCTTATGCTGGTGTTGTTGATTTTATGGGACATGATTGAAGCAACACAAGTTCTCTATTACTTCTTCCTCCATGGAAAACTGTCACCCAAAGAAACAAGTCCTGAGTCTGCATAATGGAAACTGAGTCAGGTAGACCCAGCTCTCAGGCTGTTGCAAAGCACATAAATATGAAAAGTTTCACGGTAAACTTTCATTATAAATCTTGTAAAATAGACGAGAAAAATATGAGGTTACAAGAGTGTATAAAAAAGGGAGGCGGTTTTATTACAGCAGTGATTAATATGCAACCCTCTTCATCAATCTGGAAAAATAAAAATTAAAATATAACATTTAAGAACGATCAATAGAAAGATTATTTTGGCCGAAAATTACCTTTTAAACTTTCTTGGTAAACATTCTTTATTATAATTTATAATAGGTAATGGTAGTACTGATCGTGTCGCTTCGGGCCGTTAAACGGATAGGGTACTAGATTTGTCAGGATAAAAGACAATAAGACAAATCATTGGTGCTCTTAACAGGGTTGGCCACAGGAAGATCATCCAGATGTAGAATGTGGAAGTGGATGTGCCAGAACCAATCAACCTCAACTGTGAGGAAGAACTTTATTTTGTTTCATGACTATATTTTAGTGACGATATTATAATTATTACATTATGATATTATTCAAATCATGGTTAGAAGGAACTATAATTTTGAAGAAAATATAAACAAGAGTTGGAAAAAATAGATAAAAATGTTTTACCTAAAATTCGGCGTTATTTTTCATGACAATCTCATCTAAACTACCCTTTTGTAAAAAAAAAAAAAAAAAAAAAAAAAAAAAAATTCAACGTAATTATGCAGAATTGCAAGAAGTGTAATGAGGACATTGTGGTTGCGGACGAGATACGGTGCACCAACTGCAACGCAGTTCTTCATTTCCAATGTGCACCCATGGCTGAAACCACTTTCCGAAGGATGACTAAAGACAAAAAGAAGACTTGGAAATGTGGAGATTGTCGAAATGGTGGAAACTTGGTAGAGACAAATTCAGAAGGAACCGACAAGGAAAATCAACTCTATAAGAAGTTAAAAGAAGCCATTGATATTATGTCAAAAGACATCAAAACACAGTTAAATGAGTTTGAGAAAAGCCTTCAACATAGCTCTGATACAATGGAAGAGGTATCAAATGGTTTTCGTGAGATGAAGAAAAACTTTCAGTCCCTCCAGTCCAGGCAAGAAGAACTGGAAAAGGAAAACAACTTGTTGAAGAAGACCCTCCAAGAACTCAAGTCACAGTTCAATATGATGGAGCAGAAATCACTGGAGCAGAATCTAGAGATTGTTGGTATACCAGATGGCGTTGACACAAAGGACATCATTCCTGCCCTGTGTAAAAAGGTGGACATGGAGACACCAGAGGATGGTTCCTACTCCGTGAGGCGAGCAACAACTGGTCAAACACGTCAAGGTCGTCCCAAACCCGTGCTTGTCATGTTCAGATCCAAAGAGGTTCGAGATTCTATTCTGAAGAAGAGTAAGGCCCGTAGACCAACAGTTGCAGACTTCACCAACGACTTGTCTCAAACTGGATCTGTCTTTATCAATGAACAATTATGCCCATTTTTGAAGAAACTCTTCTATGATGCACAGCTCATCCGTAAGGAGAAGAATTACACCTATTTGTGGGTTACTGAAGGGAAGATTCTTTTGAAAAAGACTGAAATTTCAAAGCCTATCAGAATTTATGATATTGATGACTAGCGGGCTGTCGCCCGCTTTGCGGGCCGAGGCAGGGCCGTAATGTATTGAGGCATGACCGTAGTGTATTGAGGCATGGCCGTAGTGTATTGAGGCATGACCGTTCTGTATTGAGGCATGACCGTAGTGTATTGAGGCATGGCCGTAGTGTATTGAGGCATGAACGTAGTGTATTGAGGCATGAACGTAGTGTATTGAGGCATGAACGTAGTGTATTGAGGCATGAACGTAGTGTATTGAGGCATGACCGTAGTGTATTGAGGCATGGACGTAATGTATTGAGGCATGACCGTAGTGTATTGAGGCATGACCGTAGTGTATTGAGGTCCGTCTAATTGAAAATCTAGAGCGTAAAAAAAAACCTACACACCAAATTTGAACATTTTTGGACTTACCAATACGGAGTAACAGGCAGTTGTTGTAGTGGGAATTTCGAAAAAATTCTGTCTAATTTCTCATCTAGACCGTAAAACGAACCTACACACCAAATTTGAACTTTTTAGGGCTTACCAATATGGAGTAATAGGCAGGTGTTGTAGTGGGAGTTTTAAAAAAATCCCATCCAAATGCACATCTAGACTGTAAAAAAACCTACATACCAAATTTGGACTTCTTTGGACTTACCAGTGCAGAGAAAAGTAGTGGAAGTAAATTTTCCTTTTTCGCCAATGGCAGATGTTGTAGTGGGAGTTTCAAAAAGCCCAATTTTGCAGATTCAGACAATAAGACAAACATAAATATCAAATTCGGAGAAATAGCGGTGAAAGTAAAAAGTCTTTTTTCGCCAATGGCCGGTGTTGTAGTGGGAATTTCGAAAAATCCCGTGTAATTGCACATCTAAACTATAAGACAAAGCTACCTACCGAATTTGAACTTTCTCGGATTTATCAATGCGGAGAAATAGCGGTGAAAGTAAAAAGTCCTTTTTCGCTAATGAGAGGTGTTGTAGTGGGAATTTCGAAAAATCCCGTCTAATCGCACATCTAAACTATAAGACTAAGCTACCTACCAAATTTGAACTTTCTCGGATTTATCAATGCGGTGAAAACAAAAAATCCTTTTTCCCCAATGGCAGGTGTTGTAGTGGGAATTTCAAAAAATCCCGTCTTATAGCACATCTAGACTATAAGACAAAGCTACCTACCAAATTTGAACTTTCTCGGATTTATCAATGCGGAGAAATAGCGGTGAAAGTAAAAAGTCCTTTTTCGCTAATGAGAGGTGTTGTAGTGGGAATTTCGAAAAATCCCGTATTATAGCACATCTAGACTGTAAGACAAAGCTACCTACCAAATTTGAACTTTCTCGGATTTATCAATGCGGAGAAATAGCGGTGAAAGTGAAAAGTCCTTTTTCGCCAATGGCCGGTGTTGTAGTGGGAATTTCGATAAATCCCGTCTAATTCCACATCTAAACTATAAGACAAAGCTACCTACCGAATTTGAATGTTCTCGGATTTATCAATGCGGAGAAATAGCGGTGAAAGTAAAAAGTCCTTTTTCGCTAATGAGAGGTGTTGTAGTGGGAATTTCGAAAAATCCCGTCTAATCGCACATCTAAACTATAAGACTAAGCTACCTACCAAATTTAAACTTTCTCGGATTTATCAATGCGGTGAAAACAAAAAATCCTTTTTCGCCAATGGCAGGTGTTGTAGTGGGAATTTCGAAAAATCCCGTCTAATCGCACATCTAAACTATAAGACTAAGCTACCTACCAAATTTAAACTTTCTCGGATTTATCAATGCGGAGAAATAGCGGTGAAAGTAAAAAGTTCTTTTTCGCTAATGAGAGGTGTTGTAGTGGGAATTTCGAAAAATCCCGTCTTATTGCACATCTAAACTATAAGACTAAGCTACCTATCGAATTTGAATGTTCTCGGATTTATCAATGCGGAGAAATAGCGGTGAAAGTAAAAAGTCCTTTTTCGCTAATGAGAGGTGTTGTAATGGGAATTTCAAGAAATCCCGTCTAATTCCACATCTAAACTATAAGACAAAGCTACCTACCGAATTTGAATGTTCTCGGATTTATCAATGCGGAGAAATAGCGGTGAAAGTAAAAAGTCCTTTTTCGCTAATGAGAGGTGTTGTAGTGGGAATTTCGAAAAATTCCGTCTTATTGCACATCTAAACTATAAGACTAAGCTTTCTACCAAATTTGAACTTTCTCGGATTTATCAATGCGGAGAAATAGCGGTGAAAGTAAAAAGTCTTTTTTCGCCAATGGCCGGTGTTGTAGTGGGAATTTCGAAAAATCCCGTCTAATTCCACATCTAAACTATCAGACAAAGCTACCTACCGAATTTGAATGTTCTCGGATTTATTAATGCGGAGAAATAGCGGTGAAAGTAAAAAGTCCTTTTTCGCTAATGAGAGGTTTTGTAGTGAGAATTTCGAAAAATCCCGTCTTATTGCACATCTAAACTACAAGACTAAGCTACCTACAAATTTGAACTTTCTCGGATTTATCAATGCGGAGAAATAGCGGTGAAAGTAAAAAGTCCTTTTTCGCCAATGGCAAGTGTTGTAGTGGGAATTTCGAAAAATCCCGTCTTATTGCACATCTAGACTGTAAGACAAAGCTACCCACCAAATTTCAGCTTCCTAGGACTTACCAATTCGGAGTAACAGTGATGAATCAGTGAGTCAGTCAGTCAGTCAGTCAGTCAGTCAGTCAGTCAGTGAGTGAAACTCTCTTTCATAAGTATAGATATGAAATAGTAATACTATATATATTATTTCTTTTCTTTTCACCTTACTCATATCTGTACTACAATTGTTTTTGTTTATTTACTTATGTTTGATCAAGTTACGAGACTGATCAATTCTGTAGACAAAAAAAAGATCAATTTCCAGAAATTTTGTGACATTAATGATTTTAAACATAATTATAAATTCAAAAATAATCATGTAAATATAATACATATAAACATCCGAAGTATTAAAAAACATTGGCTAACCCTATTAGCATATCTAGATGATTTCATCAATTTTTTGGACATTATTGTATTGTCAGAAATCAAAGTTAAGGAAGAGGATTTCTCCATTTTTCAATTAGATAACTCCAACTCATTTTCAAGATGTAGACTGGATGGTAGAGGTGGAGGCATTGCAGCATTTGTAAGGAACACTTTCATTGTTGAGAGACGTTTTTACGATGTTGAACAGTGTGAACATCTATGTCTAAAAATTAAGCATGTTGAATACCCATTTGAAGCTATTCTTAGTTGTATTTACAGGCCACCCCCAAAAAAAAAAAAAAAAAAAAAAAAAAAATAAACACTTTTATAGAACAACTAAACATCTTTTTAAATAATCAAGAAATAAAATATAAAAAAATCATAATGCTGGGTGATATAAACATAAACACTAAAGAGACTAGTAAATCTAAGAAAGATTATCTTAACATCTTGATGTGTAATGGTGTAATTAACACAATACTGGATTATACGAGGGAAGAAATAGTAGCTCAAGAGCTACAACGCTCTTGTGTAGATCATGTTAACATTCGTATCAGTAAAAGTACTAAGTTTGATTCGTACCTAATACAAAATAAAATTGCTGATCATAATTTTGTAGGTTGCTCGATTTCTCTCAAAAATGACACCACTCATCTCTCCCAATTGAAAAATAAAAAAATAACTAGGAAAATTATTTCAAATAAAAAATTCCAAACTGAAATCGAAAAAAGAGAATGGTCAAAATATTTGCAAATAACAAATACTGAAGATTATTATAATAATTTGATAAATGACTTTAATATTATGTATAAAAATTCTGAAGTTGAGTTAGAGGTAAATGAGTTGGATCAGGTTAAACCAGTGATTCTCAACGTGGGCGATATCGCCCCTTGGGGGGCGCTGGGGGGGCAAAGAGTACATTTTGGGCAGTCGGGGGGCGATGAAATTATTTTGGTCAATAAAGGGGCGATGGAATTGGCTTGACAAGCTAATCATTGTGAAATCCATATATAAACGAGTCCTCCACCAGCGACTAATTTGTCACCATTTGCACCAGCAACGACTATATTCAGAAAAGATAAACAGCTTAATGTGACGTCATCAACAGCAACCAAAAGTCAAAACCTCTTATAAATTTGGTACAGTCGGTATTTCTTTTATCAGTGCGTTGTGACTTGTGACTTCAGTCAGCAGTCCTGTGCTCTTTTCTGTATTAAGATTTAAATTTGTAGCTAGGTAAGCGTGCAGTTTATATTTTCGCGTCTAATTACGAATTTGAAATAAAAATTGATAAAAGTTAACGGGAAGTGGGCAAAAACAATGAAACAAAATACATATAAACTCTGTTTCGTGTTAATATAGGCCGGTTGGCTGGCGCTACTTGACGAACGCTCCCCTTTCGGCGAGCTTGATTTGTTTAATTTTAAGTGCTACCTACTCTTTTTGTTCTATTTCAGATCCTCAATAAGTAACTTTATTGCGGATCCGAAAACTCAAAAAGAACATAGAAAAACCTAACAAAGCAAATTTAAATTTTAATTTAGAAAGGTTTGTTAAACAAAGTTTAGTGAAGTGAAATAATCGAATAAAAGTAGGTAATAAATATGTTGTTCTAGGAAGATCAGTAATATATATTCTTGACTTCAATTACTTTCTACTTACCTAAGTGGTTTTGATATGCTATGGATACTAATTTTAACCGATTTACTGATTGGGGGATTTGGGGGGGGGCGATGAACAGGATAATTTTTGGAGAGGGGGCAATATGCTACAAAAGGTTGAGAACCACTGGGTTAAACCATGGATAAACTGTAAAATTAAAAAATTAATTAAAGAAAAAGAAATAATTTTTAATTTGTGGAAAATTAACAAAAAAGATGAAGTTTTAAAACGTGATTATAGATCTATTCGAAATAAACTAACATCGGTAATTAGAAAAGAATATAACCAATATTATTTAAGGAAATTTGAAGAGAATTCGCAGGATATAAATAAAACATGGTCATTATCTAATGAACTACTTGGGAGAAAGAAAAAGAAATCTACCTATGACATTGTGAGGAAACATTTCTCTCAGTATGTAGATATAAAGTTGTTATGTAATGAGTTTAATGATAATTTTATTTCTCAAGTAGATGTTGTCAAGCAATCTAACCAAGGTTCAAACTTTGTCTTCAATGAAGATGAATACTTGTTGATAGACAATGACCGTTCAATGCGCTGGTCTAGTATTACAATGGAAGACCTTAGTGCAGCTATCTCTAAAGTTAAATGTACCAGTGCCGGTGCTGATGGTATACGAATGTCTGACTTGAAAAAATATTATTCTTCTATAAAATATGTTTTGTATAGATTTTTTAATTTGATTCTCTCATCTGGGAAAATACCTGATAATTTAAAGATTTCAGTGGTCACACCACTTTACAAAAAAGGTCCTAGAAACGAAATAGTGAATTATCGACCCATAGGTAATGTTCCTGCTCTCGCTAAAATTTTAGAAAAAATCATGAACAGTAAAATACAACCATTTTTAGAACAAAGTGGTGTGATACCTGACTTCCAACATGGGTTTCGACCTGGCAGGAGTACTGAGTCTCTTCTAAGTAATTTTTCAAACCTGATAAATGAATCTATAGACTCCAAAAAATATGTTATTGTTACTTTTATAGACCTTGTAAAAGCTTTTGATGCCTTAGATCATCATGTACTCATAAAAAAACTCAAAAATGTAGGTATTGTACACAAAACCATAAATGTCATAGAAAATTATTTACTTAACAGAACACAAGTTACCAAAATAGGAAATTTCATAAGTAACAAGAAACCTATAACGTACGGTCTGGTTCAAGGGAGTATCCTGAGTCCTTCTTTCTATAATGTTTATGCTAGTGATCTGAAATGTCTCAAAATAAATTGTGGTCTCTTTCAATTTGCCGATGATATGGCCATAGTTTCAGTAAACTCCAACCTTGATACTGCTATAGAAAATTTACAACATAACCTCATACTAATTCAGAAATGGTTGTATAACAATGAAATTTTTATGAACTTTACTAAAACCAAGGCAATGATTATAAAGAGTCCCCATAAAAAAATATTGTGTCAACCCCTCAAACTTAAGTGCCATACGAGACTGTGTCTTAGTAATAGAAATTATGAATCCCGTTCATTATGTACATGTCTAGAATTAGATTATACACACGAGGAAAAATATTTAGGTGTAGTTATAGATTCTAAATTTAAGTTCAGTAATCACACTGACCAATTATCAGCCAAACTTAGGTATTGCTCATTTCAACTTAAACATATAAAATGTACCGTTCCTCAAAAGATCATGTGGATACTGTACAAATCTTTATTTGAATCCTTAATGAGGTACGGCTTAATTTGTTATGGTTTTTCTTCAAAGACAAACTTAAAACCAATTGATACTTTGCAAAAAAATATTGTAAAATGTAGTTTCCATTCAAATAGTAAATACCTAAAACAAATTATGTCCTTAGAGAATCTACATAAATATACAGGGTGTCCCACCAAACTTGGACACCTCAAATTACTCGGCCCCTGAAAGAGTTTTTGAAAAATAAAAAAATTTAGGGTACATGTGCTAATTATGCGGTTTCAGTTATGAAAATTTTTTTATACAGGGTGGTTCAAAAGTCAGGAATTGAGGTGTCAACTTTCGATTTTTAAATGGATCGACCTGAATTTTATTTGATAATTTTACTTCTAAATGGTTCCTGAGTACTTTTTTAAACAAAAATATTACATACAGGGTGGTTTTTTTTCGACCAATTTTTTTTTTCTAAATCTTGAATAACTCAAGTTCGGTTAATTTTTTCGATAACAAGAAGAGAATGTGTTTGTGTAATGAATACACGCACTTTCAATTGGCATCAAAAATTTTTATACAGGGTGGTTTACAAGTGAAATAATGACTTGATTTTTTTTAAAACCGAGTTTTTATAATTTTTTATTTAGGATTAATAATTCTCGTCTAATTTTACACATTTTTCGTTAGTCATATCGAAAAACAAAACTAAAGTGTTGTACAGGGTGAGACATAATTTTTTTGTAACACCCTGTTTATGGGCAGTCAAAGAGACGCAAAATTAAATATAAAGACTAAATATGCAAGAAAAACTTTGATTTTTAATTAAACTAAAAAGTTATGGTTTTTTAACTAATATTGTCGCATGGACCACCCTGTAGATATTTTCTTAAACTATCATGTAGGTACTCTAAGTTGTATAAAATTCAACGAACACTTCGAATCATGTGGGAAAAACAAGTAAAAAACACGAATTTGAAGTCATTTTCAATTTGGTGTCCACACTGAATGATTTTAAAACTTGAAATAAAAAGTAGGTAGGTGTAGACACAAAATTGAGCATGGCTTTTTGAATTCATTTTTTTTCTTTCAGATTTGGACTCCTCGTTGAATTTTAGACAGTTTCGACTACCCATATGATGGTTTAAGAAAATATCTACAGGGTGGTCCATGCGACAATATTAGTTAAAACACTATAACTTTTTAGTTTAATTAAAAATCAAAGTTTTTCTTGCATATTTAGTCTTTATATTTAATTTTGCGTCTCTTTGACTGCCCATAAACAGGGTGTTACAAAAAAATTATGTCTCACCTTGTTTGGACTCCTCGAATGATTTTAAAACTTGAATAAAAAAGTAGGTAGGTGTAGACACAAAATTGAGCATGGATTTTTGAATTCATTTTTTTTCTTTCAGATTTGGACTCCTCGTTGAATTTTAGACAGTTTCGACTACCCATATGATGGTTTAAGAAAATATCTACAGGGTGGTCCATGCGACAATATTAGTTAAAACACTATAACTTTTTAGTTTAATTAAAAATCAAAGTTTTTCTTGCATATTTAGTCTTTATATTTAATTTTGCGTCTCTTTGACTGCCCATAAACAGGGTGTTACAAAAAAATTATGTCTCACCCTGTACAACACCTTTAGTTTTGTTTTTCGATATGACTAACGAAAAATGTGTAAAATTAGACGAGAAATATTAATCTTAAATAAAAAATTATAAAAACTCGGTTTTAAAAAAAATCAAGTCATTATTTCACTTGTGAACCACCCTGTATAAAAAATTTTGATGCCAATTGAAAGTGCGTGTATTCATCACACAAACACATTCTCTTCTTGTTATCGAAAAAATTAACCGAACTTGAGTTATTCAAGATTTAGAAAAAAAATTGGTCCAAAAAAAACCACCCTGTATGCAATTTTTTTGTTTAAAAAAGTACTCAGGAACCATTTGGAAGTAAAATTATCAAATAAAATTCAGGTCGATCCATTTAAAAATCGAAAGTTGACACCTCAATTCCTGACTTTTGAACCACCCTGTATAAAAAAATTTTCATAACTGAAATTGCATAATTAGCACATGTACCCTAAAATTTTTTATTTTTCAAAAACTCTTTCAGGGGCCGAGTAATTTGAGGTGTCCAAGTTTGGTGGGACACCCTGTATACTTATATTAAAGTACTTTTTTAATGAACAATATCGTCTTAAAACCCAAATACCTTATTCTATTCGACAACAAAGTTTCTATGTACCTAGAATAAATTCTAACTATGGGAAAAAACTCCCTTGTTATTATGTACCTACTTTTCTAAATTGTATGAAAAATTCTATTCATAGTATCCACAACTATTCGGATCTGAAATCCATGCTATTGATTTGTATCGATAATATCCACATTAGAAAATAAGTGAATATTTTTATAGTAAAAAAAAAACTGAAACCTTTAGAAAACATTGAATAGTTAAAATAAATCTTTCCTTAGAAGCCCACATTTTTTGTATTAGCTTAGGGAAAGTGTTTGCTTTGTAAACTATATGTATATTATTCTAAATAAAACAATTTATCTTATCTATCTACCCTTGATGATAATATAGAGATTGTAGACGATGAATACAATGATGATGATGCAAATGATTGTGTTGATGATATTAGTAATGAATGTAATGATGGTGTTGATAATATTGGTAATGATGTAATGAATGTAATGACGCGGTGTTCATGATATTGTATTGAATACATATTTATAATGATGGTGTTGAGATATTGATAATGAATGTAAAGATGGTGTTGATGATATTATTAAATAATGTAGTGACGGTGTTGATGATATTAGTAATGCATATAATACTGGTGTTGATGTTGTTGAGGGCGAAAGTTTAGAACAGAAAAATAGTTCAACTCCAAACTGTTTGCTGAGGATGTGGTCGGAATATTTCATCCCCAACTAAACCCAAACTTATCGCGTCAACTTCATTTCTGGCGAAACTAAAAAGTTTCCTAGAAATCTTGAACCCAACGGACGGTCATGTGTGGTTTGTACGACGTCATTTTAGCTGCTTGTTATTTGAGAGGTTCATAGAGGTTAGAATCTAAGTAGAATTCAACAAACCTCTGTAGTCTAATTTTGTTTTTTACGGTGTGGACTTGTAATCTGTGGTTTGTAGGGGAAAGCATTTTTTTTATTAAGACAAAAATATTTTGTAAAATAGGTAAGTGGAAGATTGTGAGGCTCGCAATTCCGGCTTTACCCAGGCTGGGTGAGGTTAATGTGGGTAACTGATACGATTTCTAGCAAATGGAGGGTAAAACTAGTTGCATTTCAAGAAGTTCAATTATTTTATCCATGAAACTACCTAATTTCATGTTCTTTTATCAGACATAACCTGTGTCATAAATTCATGTTTTCAAACACAGGAAGGCAAGATGACATATTTCAATTTATTAACAAAAGATTCTAAATTACCAACTCCAAACACCAAAATGAAAAAGTTTAAAGCCTGATGATCACCAGGGAGGTTATGAGAGAGTGGAGGGTGTCATCAAGAAGCAAAGTAAGGCAGAGGAGGTGGAATGCCGCCATAATTTACTGCCTAGCAATAGATACAATCTCGAAGCGCTAAAGTGAAAGTCGCTGCCAAATTTCCAAATAACATCCGCTTCATTTGCTAAGGCAATGGATTTCTTTGGTTTTTTGCCTTTTTTTTCATCGCGAGAAAAAAATGCCTCCAAGCACGTAAAATTTAGACGTCATTTTTCTCTTTTTTTTTGGTATTTCGCGGAGTCATACTTTTTCCTATTTATGTACTGAATAGGAAAAAGTATGACTGGAGGGCGGTAGTTCACGTCCCAAGTTTAGAAAAAAAAGAAGAAAAAAAAAAAAAAAAAAAATAGTAAAGCGAGCTTGAGTAGTTGTGCTATCACGAAAGTGATTAACACGAATATGATAACTATCAGCACGAAGGGTAAAATAGGATATCTAGGATTTGTTATTCCAAGTCACTATCACTTAACAGCTGATATAAATGGGCTGTGATTAGTTTAATTTCCCACTAGAGGGCGCGTTAAGGGTAAAACAGAATCAGACTAATCCTGTTTTGGAAAAGAGTAACTAAAAACATGAAAAATATTAATGGCAACCCTGTATACTTTATATTTTTCTCCCTCCTTTTATGATATCCATTAGCGTTTTAATTTTCTTTCTCTTTTTCTATTCAACTTCTCATCATCCTCCTCCTCTCTATAACCTGCTCCCTTTTGTAAAGGGTCTGAGAATGTCACACGACTAATACAAGACAAAGGTAGGCTATGTTGCCATGTAGCCAATATAAAAATACATTGGCCGACTATCTATGGTTATTATAGTATTGGCCAGATTTACAATTGAATATAAACCAATTGAATATAAAAAAAAACATTATTAGATTTATATTTTATGTGTATATTTTTTATTATTTGATATTATTGGCCTCCTCTACAAAATTCAATACGGTCTTTTTTTTCATTGCCTATAACCATTGTATTCTTCATTTTTCATTAATCCAACACTTCTTTGTTATAACCCCTATTGGATTGTTTAATGAAATGTAGTGTTGCTGAACCTGTGTGTTTATTGTTTTCATTTTGTAACACAGGCTGAATTTTCAACAGATATTGGAACGTTACCTCCAAATGCAGTCGAACCTGGACATAAGAGAATTCTGGATAAAAGATATTCCTGAATATAAGAGAATCCTGGGTATAAGAGAATCCTGAACATAAGAGAATCCTGGATATAAGAGAATCCTGGATATAAGAGAATCCTAGATATAAGAGAATCCTAGATATAAGAGAATCCTGGACATAAGAGAAACCTAGATATAAGAGACTCCTGGATATGAGAGAATCCTGAAGGGCCCAATGGAGGATGGGCCCTTCATTTTTTAACTAATAACATGGATACAAGGGAGATTAAATGGAGGTTAAAACCCCCGTCGTGATATGACCATGCAGTTCAAAGCGACGTTTAACTCAGATGGAAAAAAAATACCCACTGTTTCCCAAGAAGGGGACACTCACACACTAGGGATTTTTAGTTTTAACACAGACTCCAACCTCGCTGTACAGTTGCTTCTATTTTATGGGCACGGAGTTCAACGAGGCAGAGGAGTACTCGGGAGGAGACCTCATAAAAAAAGCCAAGAAAGGAGCTGAAATCTCGAAATGATATCATTAAGCAGGCTAAAGCATAACTTAATGGGAGGCGAAAATTAGGAGTGGGGGCGTCTCAAATTAGGGGAAGATGAAAGTTAGGGGGCAAAAGAGAGGGGGTCGGCTTAACTTGGGGGTTGAAGGAGAGGGGGTAGGCTTAACTTGGGTGTTCAAGGAGGCTTGAGAAAAGTGGAGGGAGGTGTGAGTTAATTATTTGCCATAAAGTAGAACAGTGAGTAACTAGCGAGCAATGAGGAGGGACCTTTCGAGAGCTTTGCTTCCCCAATGAGGAGAAAAGGAGCGAGCTGCATTTTCCTTGATTTATTTTCTGTGCTGATAACGTACGTCCTGTCCACTAAGGACCCCGGACATAGCGCATCTACGTAAAAACATAAAAAAACATTGCTGGGGATCGAACTCAGCATTTTTTTTTTTTTTTTTTGCTACACCACCGTCCACAGTGAACACTTCTATCAAAGTCGCTAAATATTGCGGAGACAGGATTTTTTTAAAAGTATTTTTGACACACACAGAGTTGACAAAAAAATTTGTTTACAAATTACTTCTTCACCTGTACTACCTGTGGGTACAAAATACCGAATATTCAATAATGTATTTATCACCACAAACCTGGATTTCTGCAAATTATCAGATTACAAAACCAGTGTGTAACACAAATATGAGGTGGCATCATTATTTTTAACTGGAATATCAACAGTAGGAATAAGAGTGAAAACCAACTTTTGTGTTTTTTACCAATTATCTGCTCTGTAGGGTTTCAGAAATCTGGATTGTATAGGATTAGTTAGTTCTTGTTTCATAATTCGGACCTAGTAATGCCTCTAACCTGTCTCCATAAAATTGGCCATCTTTGTTAGATTTAACACATAGGAAATCACAATTATAACAAACTATTTTTTCATTATTTTTCAATGGTTGAACATGAACATGTTGGAGTAAATATTTACCAAACAAAGTACACTGAAAGTGTCTTGACGGGACAAAAATCTGTCCCTTTAGCTCAGTGGTCAAGACGCATGTCTAGTAATCCAGAGGTTTAGGGTTCGAAACACAGCCGGGTCATTACAATTGGTCCTCCCATTTAGACATTTGCCACATAATAATTATTCGTCTTGCAATTACTGCTGGAATAATAGTGACCCATGAGTCTAACCAGACAGAAAAGGCGATATAATAATTGCCAATTTCTGTTTTTCTTTTCTGTGTTTCTGTCTTTCAATTTTCTGTTTTTTTTTTTTTATTTCTGCCCTCTCTCTCTCTCTCTTTCGCTTGTATCCTGTCCCTTAGAGAGGTATGTATACTCACACAAATGGTAGATACCTACGTTTTGAAAAAAAGTCAAGAAAATAAACCATTTTAAATTAAAATTTAAATTTGACCGTGCACAATTTTCTGTGGAAAATTTCAATTATAATACTCTAGATATCTACCGTGGGTCGAAAATGCTCTCCTTATTCAGGGTGAATTGAAATTGAGGGAAAATAGAATTTATGTCTTGTAGAGTCCTCCTAACTCGAAATTCAAAGGACAGAAAATATAAAAAAGTTATTTTTAAAAGTTAATATATTTGTGTTCATCACTTTCGTGATATCCCAATTACTCAAACTAGATTTATTAATTCTACGCTGAAACCGGGACTTGAACCACCGACCTCCAGGTTACTAGTCCACTGCCTTATCGATCAAGCTGAGATCTGAGGTTAGACAGAAGATAATATGTTTCGAATTTCAGGATTTCAGGAGCGAAGTTCAACAAGCGCCGTAGAATTCTTTCGATTTAACGGGATTTTGACCTAATGGGATCTCGAGTTGGCGAGTTCTACTGTGCTACCAAGCCAGATCATTCCGAGAGAAAAGAAAACAGCAAAGTCTAATTAACAAAGATAGAATGGTAGTAAACATTCTCAGTGTTAGGATGTTTTTCCATTTTCATGATTGTGTAGTATACTACAGTTTTTAAACAGATTTTCTTTGTAACACCTTGTATTGTGTACCTTCCTGGGTACTATGAAGAATTTCGTTAATTAATTCTGTGGAGATGTATTAATTTATTAACCCATATCATGCACAAGGGTGGAATATACAGGGTGATTGATGAGACCACTTTTAGATTTTTTTTTTTAAGTGGGGTTTAACGTCGCTTTCAACTGCCATGGTCATATCACGACGGGGGTTTTACCCTCCATTCGCAGGAAACTCACAAACCTGCTACTCACATTGACCTCACCCAGCCTGAGTGGGGCCGGGAAAAGCCAGCGTCACGAGAATTAGAATTTGAATGGTCACCCATCCAAGTCTTAACCTCGCTGGATGTCGCTTAACTTCGGTGTTCTGAAGGGAACCGGTGTATTCAACATGCCATCGACGCGACGCTGGCTACTTTTAGATTTAAGTCTCAATATTATGAACGTTCTAAAGCGACTTTAGATGTCAGGTCCACAGAAAGCTTTTGACCATAAACAAGAAAAATAAATTAATACAAATATCCTAACTAAAGGGCGGAGTTATTGCCTTTTATTATTTTATTTTATTAAAATTTAAAAGATAGTTACCGTAATCGCTTTCGCATTACTTTACCTTTATACCCATGCTATTCCCAAAACGGAAAAACTCTGTCAAAATTTTCCGCTCCGGCCGGGATTCGAACCTGCAACCTCAGGGTCAGCAACCACTGAGCCACGGAAGTCGGCGAGGTTATTGCCTCTTCTTCACAACCTAAGCATTACACATTAAAAAAAAAAAAAATTGTTTTGGTGATTTTTTTAGGACTCCAGTGCGCTGTGATTGGTTGAAAATCCAACTTGAGGACGGTCTGGCTTTGTTGTAAAATATTTTAAAATTTTGTAACAAGTATTTTAAAAAAAAGATAAAGTTATCATATTTTTGTTAATCATAATCTTGTTATGACAACTAGTCAAACTTGCTTTAATAAGTCTACGCTGAATCCGGGACTTGAACCACCGACCTCCAATTACAAGTCCGCTGCCTAATCCATGAAGCTACTGAGGTCGATTTCTGCAATAATTGACTTTAATACAAAGAAAAACACTTTATCAACCAACAGAAAAATCAATAAGTAATGAACAAAGAGGCTATTTTAAATGTTGTCTAACCTAATCCCTAAA
Organism: Bactericera cockerelli; assembly: GCA_024516035.1. NCBI lineage: Eukaryota > Metazoa > Arthropoda > Insecta > Hemiptera > Triozidae > Bactericera > Bactericera cockerelli. The sequence continues at coordinate 32,754,672 of CM044960.1, read as the reverse complement.
TATTATGAACTTTAGGTTAATCCATAGAAAATTGCACCTTGAATAGTAAAAAATAATATTTTGATTTACCTTGTGCTTTTGATAATTCATTCTCTTCCGAAAACACACCAGCTACCCACGCACTTCAATAGCAATAAATGTGGAAATTTCTGAATGACATAAATTATTTATGTCGGAAAATGGGCTTCAAAAAAAGTGCCCCCGTATTCCGGAAATAATTGTGCTTGTAAAATACCTACCTGTGACAAAATTTGCCTGGAAATGGGAGCATGGAAAGCTGCGTGAATATTATTCGAATATCTGAAATGTCCATTTTCCTTATTGTGCTTGAATATGAACATTTTCAAATTTCATTTTTTCCCCCCACAATTTCAAGTGCTTTTTATCTTGCTTTCAAATTTAATAACTCATTTCTCTCTTTACCTTCAATAGAATTTCTAATAAATAAATATAAAAAAATCTTTAAGCGAGGAGACATTTTATGATAAATATCACAGACATGAGCCTTTTTAGAAACAGAATTAGATCCAGACTGAAAATAAACATGGTCACTCAAATGAATTCCGATGTTAAAGAAACATTTAGCAACAACAAAAAATATGGTCATTGTCTCAGTGAAATCGATCAATCAATATTTTAGAAGTTACATATTATATATTTTTTCAAATATTTTTGTAAAAAAAAAAAAAGGAAAAACCACATAGGTATATTTAAATGCCAAACGCATGATGCTTTTAATTTGGCAAATATTTGTATCGTATTTGTGTTAATCACTTTCGTGATGTCACAACTAGGTACTTAAACTCGCTTTATTAAATCTTCGCTGAAAGCTTGACCGCCCTCTAGATTACAAGTCCGCTGCCTAAGCGAGCCTAATCGATCATGCTACTGATTTAGCTTAATCCAGCATTTTATGCTTTTCCTGTTTCTTTCGAGCTATTAATTTCAAAGATGAAAAAAACTCATTGATCAACGTGGAAGTGAAAGGATTTTGTACGGAGATAGCGAAGGTGTGGTAAGGAAAGGGCATATGATGTATCGACTCCACATGGGATAGGAAAAGGGACGAGTTTCCATGTTACAACCTAGGTAAGCAGAAATCTTGCTTAGTCAACATTCACATTTTGTGAAAAATTATGCAAAATAGGAGGAGGAGAGAGAGAGAGAGAGAGGGGGGGGGGGGGGAGAGAATAAGAGAGAGAGAGAGAAATAAGAGAGGGAAAGAGAAAGAAATGGAAGTGAAGGATGAGAATATGGAGGTGAGGACAGAAAAAGAGTAGAAGTGAATGAGAGGAAGAAAGAGCTCATAGTTGGGTGGAAGAGCTTCTTTAAGGAGAATCTAGTCATCTAATATTATTATTATTTAATACTTTACTGGCAAACTACATAATACAACTTCAACACAGGACATGAAATAAAAGGACTTAAAAGAATATGTAGTGAACCAAGGGGCGACGTTAAAGCCTTATTTTCCACCGAACCCCATATAAAAGAAGATCCAAAATTAATAAAAATGATTAAGATTGAAAATAATTTGTTGGGTAGAGTTATAAACTAAATAATATAAAATTAAAAAATATATAAAATTATAGATAAAATAAATTAGATATAATTACTACATACGTAATGATAAAGAATAAGAAAGAAAAAAAAAATATATAAGAGGAAGCGAACGAATGTAAACACGAAAGAAAACATAATGAAAATGAGGAAAAGAGAGAAATGTAAAAAGTAATGAAGAGGAAAAGAAGAAGACTAAAGAGAAGTAGAAAATGAGAAAGAAATGAATGAAGATAATGAAAAGATATGGAAGAAAAATAAGAAGATCTAGTTCTTCCATCTCAATACAGAAGGAGGGGGAAGAAGAAGAAAATAAGTAGGATAAGGAGAAAAAAAAGAGGAAGGAGGAGAATAATAAGAAATATGATGAGAGGAAGAAAAGAAAAAGGAGAAGTAGTAACAGAAGAAGCAAGAAAAAGAGAAGGAGAAGTGAGGAGAAGAAAGAAGAATAGGAGAACGAAAAAAAAATAATAGGAGATAGAAGAAGAGAAAGTATAATAGGAGAAAGAGGAAGATAGAGAATAAGAGAAGAAAGATTAGCAAGAAAAGAAGAAAGAAAAGAAGGAGAAAGAGAAAGAATAATAGGAGAAAGAGGAGGAAGAAGAGAAAGAATAATAGGAAAAAGAGGAGGAAGAAGAGAAGGAAAATACAGAGAAGAAGAAAAAAAAAAAAAAAAAAAAAAACAGGAAAAGTTAGGTATAGTAGTGAGTATATGTATAAAGGAAAATAAGGTGGGAAGGGTAGTATATTAGGTTTATGAGTTATTAAATTTAAGTTGAATATTTTTACATACCCAACCAGGGTGCAGGAGCAAGATAATTTTGTAAAAGTTGTTTATTTATATAATTTTGTATGTACTCTAGTATATGTATAATGTATATGTATCTACTTAATTGGGCAGGACATATATCAAGGATGAACAATGACTCTTTAATAAAAACATCATTCCTAGAAAGATTTGAAGGACACCGATCAAGGGGAAGACCTAGAACACGTTGGATTGACAATATACGGAAGGATCTAGAAGAGATAGGAATTAATCCAAACGAATGGGAAGAGATTGCTAAAGATAGAAGAACATGGTTTCAGCTCATAGAACAGGCATATGGTCGTTGAGGCCGCAGCCACGGAAAAGTAAAGTAAGTAAATATGTATCTACGTATACCATGCATAGTAATTATGTACATGTATATTGTATAATTATAATTATATTCTATGCAAGAGTTGGTTGTTTTTCTTCTTACATGACACTTATTACAACAAAAGAATTCTTAAGACATGTTTTTTACATAATCTCAAGACCTTTCAATAGTAAGATACTCTTGTAGAGGTACAAGAAATTTATTTCGAAATTAAGACACAAAATCGAGATCTGAAGTCATGGCTCAGCATCGGTTTTCTCCATCTAAGACTATACGCAAATAGAGACTTGTCTCCACAGACGTATGAGTTCCGCCCTAAATATGTAAGTACCTTCTTACCTGAGTATACAACTATACACGTAAGAAATTTCCTAATTCTTAAGAACCCATACTCATATTTCACTTCTAAAAAGACACATAAAAAAATCACTTTCTCACGTACTTAGGTACTCACACTCACGCCAAGCACGTTAAGCCTCATCAAAGTAAGACGCAAAAGCACTCCATGATTCAATTAATTAAAATTTTCTTGACACGCAGAACACACTCAGTGGAAAAGTTGAGATTTCGCTAATTATGAAAGATAGCGCCATGGAAAACTTTTTCGGCGCAAGTTTTATTTAAATTAATGTACAAGTTGTGGCCCGTCACGAGACTCAGAGGAGGGGATCCTGGCTCCTTGAAATCTCTCCAAGTCAACGTCCTGAAGACGTTCGAGAGACACCGTAATATATCATGTTGGTGACGTCATCATATCCCAATCTGAAAATGCTGAACTTCAGGAGTCTTTGAGCCGAATTATGAGACAGGATTTGATTAATCTAAACCAAGACAGGATTAATCCTGATTTACCCTAAACACTCCTTCTGGTGAGAATTTCAACCAATCACAGCGCATTTATATTATTTTATATCAGCTGTTATTTGGATTAACATAATGTATACTAGATTTTACTAGATATTAATTCTGTTGCATAATTCCGGCCTTTAGATCCAAAATATGAAATAGGATTTTATTAATCTAATCCAAAACAGTATTAATCTAATATTGTTTGCCCCTTAACACGCCTCCTAGTGGGAATTTTAACCAATGACAGCTCATTTATATGAGCTGTTAATTGATAGTGCCTTAGACTAACAAATCCTAGACAGACACAACCTAACCTAATGATGTTTCATAATTAGGCCCTTATTAGACTTAGTACCTACACTTACTGTTGGTCTAATGGGACAGGAACACCCTCATACCCTCAACGCGTCTCACTCTACTGCGTCTAGGATAGAGAGGAAAGAGATTTGATTTTTGATTTGATTTATTTTCATTTTTAACAATTTTAAATTTAGAAATACAACATCTCCCAAGCTAATATAAAATAACTTATAAATAGAGAGAGAGAGAGAGAGAGAGAGAGAGAGAGAGAGAGAGAGAGAGAGAGAGAGAGATAGAGAAAGAGAGAGCAAATTTCATAAAAAGTAGATGAAAAAAAGATACCTGTATTGGAACCTAAATAAAAGAAAGAACCGACCTCAGTAGCATGATCGATAAGGCGGCGGGCTTGTAACCCGGAGGTCAGTGGTTCAAGTCCCGGTTTCAACGCTAATTTTATGAAGCAAGCGAGTATACGTAGTTGTGATATCACGATAGTGATTAACACAAATATATAAAAAAACTAAATAAAAGAAAGAAAGTGTTAGAGTTAGACTGGAATAAAAAAGATATAGATAGAGAGAGAAAGAGAAAGAGAGAAAAAGAGAGAGAGACTAGATAAATAAAAGATATATCAGAACTTAGATAAAGAGAGAGAGAGACAGAGAAAGTCTTAGAGAGAAATCAAATGAGAAATAGAGAGACAGAGTTGATGGAGAGAGAGAGAGAGAGAGAGAGAGAGAGAGAGAGAGTAGTATAAGATAAATCGAAAGCCATAGAGAAAGGAGATAAATATAAGACATATATTGAAAATGAGAGAAAGAGAGAGGGAGAGAATATCTCATAGTGTTAGTGTATTGTGTACCAAGTGGCAGCTCTAAGATGCAGTCACATCGAAAATGTCAGCGCTTATCTTCTCAAATACAGATGTCCTTCTTTCTCATGCGATGCAAAGGTCGCCTTGCTCAGATGTTCTGATCATGGAATGCAAAGGTCGCCTTGTTATTAATACAAACTTTCTGCTTTCTCATGCGATGCGAAGGTCGCCATCTAAAGTACAGATGTTCTGTTTAATCGAGTCTTGAGCAAATTTTTTTTTTCTTTAAAATCCTCAAAAAACTACGTTTGTAACCTTACTACTTTCGATGCAGAAGGGTCTGACTTTCTTAATTTTTTTTTCTATAGAAGATTGCTATTTTTACTTATTCATTACAATTCATTATCCACCTCATCTCCCTTAGTTCTGATTTTTATATTTCTGACTTTCTTTGTCATTTAATCTAAGCATCAGCGTGAACCTAGGTAATACATATTCTGACATTTTCATGTCTTTGCTCTGGCACATAACCAAAATTATGTGACGAAATTATGTAACGAAATATTGAATTGTAAAGGGGAGGAAGAGGGAAAGTGTGTGTCATGCGCACAATGGCGAAGTATTGAATTGTAGAGGGAGAGAAGAGAGAAGGTATGTGTCATGCGCACAATACGAAATTTGGTCAGTTGGGTTTTGGACCTTGAATAGTAAAGATGAAAATGTCCCAATGGTTGCAGACTCGTATGCAAGCGTTTTTAATTAACAAATCACAGTATAATCCCGGTAATAATAATACCTAATAAAAAGAAAAATCCAACTCCCGCAAGAAATCTATTGTCTTATTATTATTAAATTCGTTATTAATAGATCATATTTTGTATGCACAAACAAATAATGATAAAAATTATAGTAAAAAATTGACAACAAGAAAAACAAGAAAAATATAAACAACATTATACAACAAAGATAAAATATATACAGATGTCCTAACTAAAGGCGGGGTTATTGCCTATTTCAATCTTTTCCACCCAACCCTTGTGGATGATCCAAACAAACTTACCGATATGAAAAGTGTAGCACATTGCATACTTTATTTATTTTTTCGGTAGTAATAAAAAGCGTTAAATTTTAATATAAAGTTGGAAGAAAAGAAGTTTTTCACCGTCTGCTCACAATTTATGAGAATTTTTCAGCGGTCCACTCATTTATAATGGCTGTTTTTTTTTGTTTTTTAGTCCAGGCTTCGTGCAGGTAAGATGAACTGTTTCACGGAATAGTGCCTGAAAATTTCTGCACTTTTCAACCTGCTACACATCGTAAAATTTGAAACTCCTATCCGGAACTTTGGAGGTTAGTTTGAACAGGATGTTTCATGATTTTAGTTATTGGCCTACACAAGTGTTTCAAATTATAAAACTGGAGGCTTTTTTTAAAATGAACATTTATTTCAAGAGAGGTTAATTCTTGCCCCAAGGAGCTTTTTTGTATCTGCTTTTTAATCGGTACTGTGTTATCACACGGCTCCTCTAGATTTGAGATTATTTACTTTCTCTGTAAGAGGAACGTATTTTTTTTACTTCTGAACACTCAAAAAGAAAAAACTCTAAATTGAAAATGATTTGACTCTTGAATTTCAAATATAAAAAAAAGTTGAGGGTGCTGAATCTGTTCAAACAGTCAGTTTGCTCTAGTAACCCCAATTTCGACGCTAGATATTAAAAAAACTCGAATAATGACAGAGTGACACTTCGTTCACTTTTATTTGTTTCGAGACGTGAGTGTTGTTTGCTTGAGAAGTACCAGTGAATGGATAATAATAATATTGCCTTATTTATAATGCCCAATTAGGACTAGTAAGTCCTATTACTCCAGCAGTGGATCCCAATGGGAGGATAACTTGTCCTGCCCCGACTTATCTCTTGGCTACCTGGATTACCACCTTATTCACTGGAAATTTCTGTTCGAAAATTCTACCCCGACCGGGAATCGAACTCAGGATATCTAGACTCTAGACTACGGGTAGTAGTCACGAACGTTACTCCACGGCGGCTGGCTTTACCGAAACAAAGATACATCAAATATAAAAATTCCTATACATAAAGTTGCTCAGGAAGTTTTGAAACGTCCAGAAATATGAAAAAATATTTTTACAAAAACACACACATTATTTTCGATTTCTAATATTAGAAATTAGTGAAAAAAACATGGCACCAAAGATGCTGTTTTTCTTCAGAGCACAGACCGTCTCTCTGTCAAGCACTACATGACGAGGCATGGCTTATCTTTCACTTCAACATGTTCTCAATGTTCTATTTCACTTGACAAAATCATTTCTCACATGATTGCACTCTTGCATGTGGGGGAAAAAACATAGGCGTGGGATTTTCTACAAAATAGACAGGGATATTGTAATGCTGTGGGAATAAATATTGCATGTTATGGGAAAACTCGTGACAGATCAAACAGTAGCTTGTTTACTGATGGGAAATTGTTTAGCTAAGTCGACGGCAAAATATGCTGTCTAGGAAGGCGGCTTAATGTTGATATACTTTCGTTTTATTTTTGCTGTCGCATAAACTAGGAATTGAAATTTGAACTTCCGCTGACAATTTTGTGATGAAAAACTTGACACGGAACTTACTCTCTTAACCTCAATTTATTTAGAAGTCAACTTAGTCCAGCGGTAGCACGTTTGGCTTGCACTCCACAGGTGACCCGGGTTCGAACGTTGGTTAGGTCAGAATTTTTTCCGCTCTATACTTTGGATGGTGGGGCCTTCTGTACATTCTGAGGATAGTTGAGGTAGTTCTAGAGTGGGCAAAGATCAGTGGCTGCATTACAATATTGATATTGGAAAATGATGGTTGGTTGGAGATATTATGATGCATTCAACTCTATTAGCAGTAGTTCTCGTGATATAGATGCTACCAACTAAGAATTATGACATAAAAAAAACGCTTGCATACGAGTCTGCAACCATTGGGACATTTTCATCTTTACTATTCAAGGTCCAAAACCCAACTGACCAAATTTCGTATTGTGCGCATGACACATACCTTCTCCCTTCTCTCCCTCTACAATTCAATACTTCGCCATTGTGCGCATGACACACACTTTCCCTCTTCTCTCCCTTTACAATTCAATATTTCGTTACATAATATCGTTACATAATATCGTTACATAATATCGTTACATAATTTCGTTACATAATTTCGTCACATAATTTTGGTTATGTGCCAGAGCAAAGACATGAAAATGTCAATAACATAAATTAATATCTAGCTCTTTATATTTTTTACGCAAATTACTCAGCAAAAGTAAACAGTAATGACTCTTCTCATAGAAGGGTCGAAATTCAACTTTAAAATGAGAAGACTGAACTTTACCTGTAACTTACCCATATCTACGCAAACTAATACCAGGTATTATAAGTTTAACATTCAAGACAGCTTGCACCTATGGCATAAGTATGTGAATACATTACATCCAGGGGCTTCTCTGAAGATAATGAGGATTAGGCACAAAGTTCAGGTAATGAGAATTAGGAAAAGTTCAGTTAATGAGGATTAGGGAATTAGGGTAGACTGGTAGAATTCATTCCGTTTTGAAATTTGCTTTCGTCGTCTTCTTGAAAGTCTCGAGTTTAAAATGAGTGGGATAAAGAGTCAACGGATTGGGTCCCGTTGACTTTTTTAAAAGTATTTAGTCCCGCTAACTGTTTAACTCTTTAACGGCTAGGTACAGTTCGCCTATAAAAAAGTTTCAATTATGGATTAAGTAAAACCTGCTAGACATTGAAAATGTAATGTAATATGGTATTTTGTTAGTAACAATTTCTTTAAAAAGTCGGTGCATAGTGTTGTTCAGTAGAATTTTCTATGGTTAGTTCTCATAAAGACTTACAACCTTTTGCGGTATATGTCCAATTGTCATATACCGCAACCTGATATCATTAGATAACAGTTTGTAAAAATACAATTCATTTAAATCCCCCTACAACGGAGGTTCTCAATCTTTGGATCTTGATCCGATTTTGGGTAACCAGGCCATTTCAAGTGGGTGTCCAGACTGTCCAGCTCGTTCTGAGAACCTATGTAAAAAACATATAGGTAGAAACCAAAAGAAAAAAAAAAAAAAAACGCGGGCCATCATTACTCACGAGTCAAGAGTAAAGAGCTATTATGTTTTTTCCAGCCGTAACCCTACTAAATAAAAGGAACAGGACTAAATAAATAAACTGGTGAGAACAACACACTTTTTTCATAAAATCGCACAATCGAAAAATAAAAAATGTCACTAAATGTAACAAAAAGCTCTCAAAAAAGAGTCATTTCATATCAAAGTAGTTCAAATTCAAAGTCATATTAGTTCACGATCGTTTCATTCAAGGTCATTAATGGTCAGGGTCTTTCCAATTCAAGGTCATTAAAGTTCGAGGTCATTACATTTTAAGGTCGTTTTATTTCAAGGTCAATCTAGGGCAAGTTCGCTTCATGTCAAGGTCATTCAAGTTAATGGTCTTCTACACCAAGGTCATTAAAGGTCAAGGTTATTCCATATCAAGGGTCGTTTCATTTCAAAGTAATTCAAAATTAGGGTCGTTCTATTTCAAGGTCATTAAAGTTCAAGGTCGTTATATTTCAAGGTCATTCAGGTTCAAGGTTGTTTTATTTAAAGGTTGCTTCAGGTCAAGTTCTCTTAAAGGTTATTTAGGGCAAGTTCGTTTCACTTCAATGTCATTTCAGTTATTAAGTCTTTATAGGTCAAAGTACTTCCATTTCAAGGTCATTATTGTTCAAGGTCGTTCCATTTTAAGGTCATTTCAATGCAAGGTCTATTTCAGAGTCGTTCTAGGTCAAATTTGTTCCACTTCAAGGGTAAACTTTTAACTTCTGGCAACAATAATAATAAAAATAATAAACCTCTTTAGTGGAAGGTAATGCTCATTAATGCTCAAAGCATTTTCTACCACCTAACCCTCATTGTCTTATTATTATGTGGTCACAAACTCAAATTAACGAGAAAAATTTCATGCAATGGATGAGATTCGAACCAACGGATCCCTACGCTCCTGGATTACGAGACTAGCGCGTTACCACTAGACTACTAGTGCACGATGTATCGTTCTCGAGATTTTATCGATAATCTGAAATGTATTATGAACCAAAATATTTGAACTCAATCCGTAGACGAGTACCTAAGCCAAAATAACTCTCAGACTGTTTGCTATCATCCGTAAAAGAGAGAGAGAAAGAGAAAGGAAAAGAGAGAGAATGTAGAAGAAGGAAAAGAGAGAGATAGAAAAAGAGAAAAAGGGAACGAAAATAGAGAGAAAGACAGACAGAGAGATAAACAAAGAACAAAATATTTTTTTTCTCGTGGCTGGAGAAAAGTTTGGAGTTTGGAGTGATGTAACCAACATTGCAATGACTACCATTTGTCTCGTGAAAACTTTACCTCTGCTTCCTCTTTGAAGAAGGAGTATCGCTCAACACTTTGTTTAGTTGAACTTGGAAAGGTGAAAGCGCTGATGACCAACCCTTCTTTTTTTTAAGGAAAAAATACGTGTGTTTCGGCCGTTTTTATTTTGTACCCATGAAAGTGGAGCTACCGTAGGCGCTTGTGGTCTGTGTTGCAGCCTGCCCATCCCGTAGTATACCACCCTACTATTGTGCGAGAAGTGACACAATATTTCCCATTTAGATGCTGGGTCAGCACGATCGCACCAGGAGGTATCCTCTACAAACAACTGTAACTAAATTTTGAATCCAAATTTTTTGTCGGCTCGGGGGATGGAACCTGGGTCCTTTCGCGTGGCAAGCGAGTGCTTCAGCACTGAGCTCATCGTGTGCTATTTAATTCTTGGTCCGTATTATTTTAATTCTTCACTATCCATTAAAACGCATTCTGGTGGGAATTTCAACCAATCGCAGCGCATTTGTATTTGTTGTTAGGGGATAGTGGCTAGGATTAAAAAATGTATATTATCTTCTGGTAGACCAAGGATTTTGAAGGACTGCACCTGAATTTTTGTGGCAACTGAGGCTAGCCGGACGGTTTCCGAACAATACCGAGCGCTTCCACATGATCCCGAACTACCCCTAAAACTTCCGAATAGCTCTTTTATTTGCTCTAAAGACATGCTTTTGGGGAAAACCATTTTTTTAATACAATTTTCCAATTTTCCGGAGTGATGTCGGACCATCAGGCTTTCCGGACTCTTGGATGCCGTACTAGTGGACTTCTACTGTATATCAGATTATAGGGATCGAGCAGTTTGAAGATCATCTCCCTTGTCTTGTGACAACCCGACTGGTATTTACCTACCCTTGTCTTAACCCAGATAACGCGGTAAAAAAATTTGTCTCGTTCATCCATTGAAATTTACAGCTATCCAAACTTTCTTATCAGTCACACGCAAGAATAAATCAAAATAAAAGTGGTGTCAACTTATCACTAGGACTCTAAACAAAGAGTTTGAGGTGTCGCCAACTATCCCAACAAGTTGAATTAATTAGAAAAATCCACAGCGTCCTTCTGGAAGGACATCCTTCTGGAAGGACGTCAGCCCCATCTGGGTTAAGATACGTATGTTCTCATTCCGCAATTTCTCATCACACCTCTTTCAAAACTTTGTCACTTGCACCAAAGAATACTGTGCTTCCTCTTCAACATATCTATAAGAACGATTCGCGCACTAGTAGCTCTGTGGTTGAGCACTCGCTTGCCACGCGGAAAGTCCCGGGTTCGATCCCCCGAGCCGACAAAAACTATTATAAATTTGGTTACAGTTGTTTGTAAAGGATACTTTCCAGTGCGCTCATGTTGACCCAGCACCTAAATGGGAAGTACTGTGTGACTTCTCGCCCATTAGAGGGGAGGCATACTACGGGACGGGCAAGCTACAACACAGTACACAAGCGTCTACAGCAGCTCCTGTTTCATGGCTACGAAATAAAAAAGGCCGTGAAACATTCATCTATTTTTAACTAAGGACCCCTGTGTTATTGAAAATTTGTTGAGTCTACAATGAAAAGCTGACGACTTGTAGTCGACTGATAACAGTCATTGAGATTATTCTAGAGATAGAGATCATTCCAGTTATACAAATTGGTGAGCGCTCAAGTCCCACAAGTAGAATTTTTGTGGTAGTCCTGGATTGAATTTAATCAATTGATTAGTGTAACAATTTTTTAACGCACTGTTGGTTGATTTGCGAGCAAGCTGTGTGAAGACAGTACTCGAGTGTTGAACCCCTGTGTTATTGAAAATTAGTTGAGTCTACAATGAAATCTGACGACTTGTAGTCGAACGATAACAGTCATTGAGATCATTCTAGAGATAGAGATCATTCCAGTTGTACAAATTGGTGAGCACCAAAGTCCCACAAGTAGAATTTTTGTGGTAGTCTTTGATTGAATTTAATCAATTGATTAGTGTAACAATTCTTTTAACGCACTGTTGGTTGATTTGCGAGCAAGCTGTGTGAAGACAGTACTCGAGTGTTGAAAAGTTAACTGTTAATTTTTCAGTTCATTATTTTGCGCTTCGGGTTTTTTAAAATGCTCTCATTTAATTTTCTGAACAGAAGGGGGAAAAAAACTGGTGCAGAAAGCAAAATGGTGGCTTTGGGTTGGTGATTGTCAATCTTTTGCACCAAACATATGGCCAACACCTGTGATTCGTTTAAGAAACGCTCTCCACTCTCAACTAAGCTAGACATAATTATTATCTCACAGACAATTTATTAGTTAATATTGCACATTGTATAACTAGTAGAATCACGGCGAGCAAACAAATATTTAGCAGACCTGGCCCTTCTTCCAGAAAGTACTCTGACTCTCATGTTCTCCAAATTTCACTTTCCACCGTGACACAACGCACTCTGATTAATTGGTTTTAATGCAATAACGTTTTGTGACGGTTGAAAAGGAGATTTAGGTATTACGAGAGTGGAGAGTGTTCTGGAACAGAGCACTGATTTATAAACAGTAACAGGTGTTCAATTCAAATAATATTGTTTGTAAATTTCCAGCGAAAGATTAAAATACTTCCCAAATCTAAAATATCTAAATCTAATATGTAGATACTCTCGAAGAGAAATACCCTCTCTTCAGTGATAATGAGAGCAGACTAACCGTCAAAGATTTGTTTATGCAACCCACTATCACTTAACAGCTGATATAAATGCGGTGTGATTGGTTGATATTCCTAACAGAGGGCGTGTTGTACTAACATATTGTTGTGCACTGGTAGTCAAGTGGTTAACGCGCTGGTCTGGTAATCCAGGTAGATAGGGATCCATTGGTTCGAACCCCACCCAGTGCATGAGTTTTTCCTCATTTATTCGAATTTGTAACCACATAATATTAAGACTCTGACGGTTAGGTGGTTGAAAATGTTTTGATCATTAACCTCACCTGGTGGTTACCTTTCAATAAAGTATGTTATTATTTTATTATTAAGGGAAAGTGTGAATAATCTAACCCTGTTTCACAATTCAGGTCTAAAAATATTTTTCTTCTTGTACCTAAAAAGACTTCTTCGTGCAATGCGGGCTTGGTCAAGATAAAACATAACAATTGGTTACTGTTGTCCTCAATATTTTAAATTGAACTTGGAATTTTACCATCCTATAAAATCAGCTTACAAATTATTATGAACGTTGCGGCATCCTATGTTCATAGAAAAAGTCTCGATCCTATCGGTTCAGTATAATTCAATTAATTTGTAGTTTCATTTACAGTTTTACAAAGAAAATACCTATAGGAAAGTATTTTTTATTTACTATTTATGTAAAAAATAATTTTTTTCTAGAGTAAGATAGGTAAACTAATTATATACAAACCGCTGTATGTAAACACAAGCCACCTTTGTGAAAAGAAGTGGGGGGAAGAAAGGAAGAGAGAGAGAGAGAGAGAGAGAGAGAGAGAGAGAGAGAGAGAGAGAGGGAAGGGGAATACTGACTGAAGTAGAAGTAAGAAATTCTTGCTCAGCAAGTCAGCATTTCAGAACGCTGGCTAATTATTAGCACAGTATTTTTTAATCTCCCCTAATTATTTCTGGCTGCGCAACAGATTCCTATGGTGGTGTGGTGGTGAAATGTCTGAAATGATCATCAAAAATATTTCATTTAAAATAATCTTCTTCTTTTTTGTGCCCCGGAACCGCTTTCGCATTACTTCAAGGCACTTTACTTTTACATCCATAGAATTCCAGAAACAAAAAAACTCGGTCAGAATTTTTCGCACCAGCCGGGATTCGAACCCGTAACTTCCGGGTCAGCAACCAATGCTCCTAACCACTGAGCCACGGAGGTGAGTAAATCTGTTGAAACAAAAAAGAAACAGATTGTCATACTTTCTGTATTTTTGTAATAGAAAGTAAAACTACTGTTTGATTGACCTGGGATGTTGACTTGCATTGGTAGTCAATTGGTTAAGGCCCTAGTCTGCTAATCCAGATTCGTTGGATTGAATCCTTTAATCATTGCTTGTTTGCTCAGTTATTTATTTGAGTAAATGTCTAATACATAATAATCATCATACGAGGGTTAGGTGGTAGAAAATGCTTTGAAATGAACCTCGCCTGGTTGTTATGTTCCATTAAAGAGTATTATTATGATTATTAATCAAAATTAAAAATAATAATTCACTAGTCAGAATACATAATATACATAAACATTGAACAACACCACACACTACACCACACACAGGACGCGGAAGGAGCCCAGGACATTGCTTCTGGGCGACCACAAGGGTTAATACCCCATTACCCCATCAATTCCTCCATCACCATGTCACAACCATCATGGAGTAAGTAAGTATTAATTAAAAAGTATAAAAAAGTTTTTTTTTTATATTTTATGTTGGGTGTATGTGCAAGTTTTGTAGATTCTATATCTTCATTATTTTTTTATGTACAACACAGAACCTTCATCTTTTTTTTAAAAAAAAACTAAAAAACACGATTTTAAAGTCCGAAGGGTTTAAACAAATTAAGCTCTCTTCGATTTCCTCTTAAAGCTCACACTGACCCTCTACCCCGTCTGTCCTTGAGGTATCATTAGTATATCATCGGAATAAGAGAGAAGTTTTCCAGATAAAAAGCTCGTTGACGTACTAATGTTCCTGCTATTTTTTACTCCTCCTGACAGTTCACTAAGCTTTCGTAATACCCGGAATAGAAGCTTTTTTAATCGCCATCAGAATATCAGCTTTTTGAACTCTGTTTATCTTTTAGATCCATGTGCTGTTGGGATTTGTGTGTCCACGCTTGGCCTTGTCAGAGATTGACATTTTATTCATGTGCAATTCCATGAGTCGATGTCGTGATGGCAAGTTGAATTCACCAGTTCTCATTCGGTCACTGAAGTGAAGCAACGTCCAGCGAGGCTAGGACTTGAATGGATAACCATTCGAATTTAAATCCTCGTGATGTTGGCTATTCCCGACCCCACTCAGGCTGGGTGAGGTTAATTGGAGTAGCTGGTTTGTGAGTTTTCAGTGAATGGAGGGTAAAATCCTTAGCGTGATATGAGGTGCAATCTAAGTGGATACTAGCAGCTATAATTGTTTGAAATATAGCCTGTGATTGGTTGAAATTCCCACTATAGGACTTGTTAAATCTAATCCTCTTTCATAATTTAGCCTTAATTAACAACAAAACATAAGAAAAAAGGACGTCCAAGAAGGATCAGGGGTCAGATTTGGGATCAGATTTCGCATAATAGTTTTCTGGAGAACGTCTCTCTTTATTTTCGTAGGCAGAGGAACTAAAGTTCAAGGCAAAGTTTCCTGCAAGCTCATTAGACCCCTGATTAGTATTCACAGGGCATCAGCGAGCTTTCATAAAGTTTCCTCGGGTAGAAAGTTGAAAGTCTATTATAAGGTAAGATCAAGTATGAAAGTGAGCAGCTAGCCCCACTCAACTAAGTTTGTGAGAGTTGGGTACAATAGGTATTATACTGGTTGGATGCAGATTGGCCTGGATAGTAGATACCGAAATGGCAACGTGAAATAAACTATTTTTAACTATAACTTATTGCTATACTTTATACTACTTATTTCCCAGTACTTCTGAACAGTAGAAAAAGGAGTAAATTTGAAACAAAACAAGACAGAAGGCCCCCGTTCCAGAAAGCACTCTCACTCTCATAATCCCCAAATCTCCCTTTCAACCGTCACACAATGCACTCTGATTGGTTATTTCGTTCAGATCAACCTATCAGAATGTGTTGTGTGACTGTTGAAAAAGAGATTTGGGGATTATGAGATTATGAGAGTGGAGAGTGTTTTTGGAACGGGGCAAAGGCGCAAAGTTCATGTACATAATTTTGTTCTGATATTATTTCCATCGCTTATTTATAATGATTTATTTATTGGTAGAATTTTATTTTGCAGAGTTTGAGGTACATAAATTTCCAACTCTTACCTATACATATACGGTTAGTATTTATACATCGGTATGAACATCAGACATACTTGTAGTAATTCAAACAGTCCATAGCAAAATTCATGCACGGGATGAGATTTGAACCAATGGACTCCTGCGATACCTGGATTACCAGACTGTCGCCTTAACCACTTGACGGATCTTACATGTTTGTGATTTTCGCTTTCTTATCATTATCTTGTTTGGATATAGTCAAAGTTTCCTGTGAAGCATGTCATTTAATAGTCTCATGTGCTTGATAAGTAACATCGTAAAAAAGTGTAGAAAATAAAAAGACTTGTTTGTGATAGAATTGCCATAAAAAATACTTTATGTATTTAGATGATGTCTTGTCAATTCCAGAACCCATAATGGAAGTTTATATGTTTTCTTTCCTTTACCTATAAGGAATAGAAATGATTACTATTATGTTTAATTTATTGCACTTGAAAATATTTTGTAAGTTTGTAAAAATGTAAATGATATATTATACTAACATTTTTAATAATAATGAAAAAAAAAAAAATGAACCGTCCTCAGCAGTTTGATGAGGAGGCGGACTAGTAATTTAGAGATCGGTGGTTCAAGTCACAAGTTAAGCAAAAATTTAGTAATGCGAGTTTGAGTAGTTGTGACATCACAAAAAGTGAAAAAAAATCTCCAGTTAAGTTCGGTCAATTATTTTTTCGCCCACCCCGAATTTTCAGCCAAACCCAATACATTTCAGCACCCTGTAAGTTAATAGCAATAAAAAAAAAGGTTGTGCATTTTTCTTCCGTCCAAAAGTTTATTATTCTCGTACGAAATATGGTTAGCACCCTCCAGGGTACAATTGTCTTGCATACTTTCTTGTACTGCCGGCAGAAAAACTAGGGTCCATGCATATTGTATCAGAACAAACGTAATTACAGAGACGCCCATAAATAGACAGCACGGAGAAAGCCATGAAAAAGAAATTAAAATTTCGAAGTTTTCCACACGGCCATTTTTGAGGTTAACCAAAGGTCTGAAGGTGTGGGAGATTGTTGTGATATGTTGGGTTCTCTGTTGGTTCGGTTCCTACTATTTTGAAAAAAGTGGTTCAAAATAGTTAATTAGTTATGCAGACAAACCTGGATATAAGAGAAATCAAGGGACCAGGATTGTTTTCTCTTATATCCAGATTTCTCTTATAAAGAGGTTATTTTCCCTCAGAAAGAGGGTATTCAAAGTTGTTCTCTGATATACAGATTTCTCTTATAAAGAGGTTATTTTCCCTTAGAAAGAGGTGAATTTTCTTCAAAATTATTCTCTTATATCCAGATTTCTCTTACAAAGAGGTTATTTTCCCTTAGAAAGAGGTAAACTTTTCTTCAAAGTTGTTCTCTTATATCCAGGTTCGAATGTGTAGGAAATAGACTTTCTACAGCTAACAATATTCTAATTATGATCATTAAAATTTGGAAAGACTCTTTATTTTTATTTGAAACCTTACCGTCCAAACCAGTTGGTTTCAATGTGGTTGGTTGATGTGTAATTTTTTAGTGTTTATTTCTTAATTTTGTAATCAATGAAGGGTCTGGTTATCACTTCTAAATGACAAAATTGTTAAAGAGAGGTTAAGCAAAAGGAAGTTATATAATCTCCGATTGTCTCGGTAGCTCAATGGTCGAGCCTTCGGACTTGTGGGTTCTAAACCCAGCCAGGACATGACAAGCTATACTCCCACATAATGGAATAACGGAATTTATTGGTCCTGACCGGTCACAATAAGTATCAAGCTCGCCGGTAGGCGAGCGCTCGTCAAGCAGCGCCAGCCTACCGGCCTATATTAACACGAAACAGAGTTTATATGTATTTTGTTTTATTGTTTTCGCACACTTCCCGCAAACTTTTATCAATTTTTATTTCAAATTCGTAATGAGACGCGAAAATAGATTGTGTTTCATGAAAGCGCGAGGTTCCTACGTACAGTTAAAGTCGTTTTCTAGCCACGCCGAAAATCTTGAATTTTATGAAATTTTTCATACGGGTTTTTTTTTTTTTTTTCAGACCAATTTTCTGTCAAGGGTACAGCAACGTGTGCTTATCGTGGAAAGACGTGAGCTACGTTTTTGAATAGGGAATTTTTATCTCTGCATACCTTTTATAGTTTCAAGTATTTATTTTTTATAGGATAGGAGATATAGCCTTCTAAAATAAAACGGGAAAGTTGCACAGAGCCGCCCCTGGTTATCATGAAGCTGCGATTGTGGTATTTTTCGAAAGGTCTTACCATAGGAAAAAAAATAAAAATATAACTAAAGTATTACACTGGACCGAACTTGAGTTATAGCCTTTGAAAGGAATACTTATTATGGAGCCCAGAGCCGTCTATTGTTATCCTAGAGATGTATTTCTGGTGTTTTTAGAAAGGTCTAGTCAAAGGGAATGAGATCACTTAATTTCAGATGGTTGAAACAAGTAGAAAAGTATTTAAAGTCCTCTAAAGGAATATCTATAATGAACCTTGGAGCCACGCCTAGTTATCCCACGTGCATGACTGAAGGTTCTTTCTAAAGGTCTAATTACGGAAAATTATAATATGATGTAAATAAAATTTTGGAAAAATCAACGACAGTGTGAGACACAAAAAGAAAAAACTGAATTAAGATTAATGAGAGTAACAAAAAAATCTTCGCCTCACATAGAACTTAAAATATGGGTAGGACCTAATCGTCTTTGCTACATCCAAGCTGCCAACAGAGCGCTTAATTAGAGTGCGAATAATAACGTTCTATAAATTCATTAAAAGGTTTCTACATCAAGAGGTAAACTAGGTCTATATTATTATTATAAGCAGTGTATAAAATATTAGCCAGTAAGAAGCAAAAATATTGATTTGCATATCAAATGATAAATATAATAAAATATTATGTATTGAGCAGTCTCTGTGGTGGTCGTCGACTGGTGTAGGTACCTAAATTACAAAGTTTGCAAGGTGACCTGGGTTCGAATCCCGGCTAGGTAGATTTTTTTTACTCTGTACTTTGGATGTCCGGTATGCTCGTGAGAAAAAAAAACAGTAGTTGCTAGTTTGGGTCAACCTCCTATGACCGTTTAATTTCGAACGAAGTGAGTATGGTTTAACTCGATCAACATTTATTTGTCACAATCTAACTATCCATCTACCTATGTATGAAACGTGATATAAGTTGCATTTTTGTCCAATCGAGCTGAAATTTTCAGGGTATATTCCATTGATATATGCTTGCCTATTAATTCATAATTATTAAATGTATATCTAGTACAATTTCTCACTTCTTCTGTTTATATCTACCGATTATGCTGAAATGACACCATGTTTAGCAACTCGAAGTTAGGCAAATATATGGGTCAACATTTCTGTACACATAATAATACTCGGCACTTTCATTTCTCTCTTTATTTTACCAAGATCGAATTGGTCATATACATAGGTACATAATATAATTAAAATTGTATTGTAATATTGTAAACAAAACCACGAAACAGAATTGTCCGTTTTTTAACGAGTTCATTACTAATTTTTCAATACAAGGTTAAAACACTAGTTGATTATTAATAAATTATTGTTAATGGATTTTAAGATTAAATAAGTGTGTTTTTTCTTCATTATTATAAACTGGTTTAAGTCCCACAAAAGAAGCACCAATTATCACACCAACCTCATTTTAAAACGATTGTGACCAGTTGATTGTATTTTGGTTTTAACGTCCTGATTTGAACTAGTCAGGACGGGGGGTTTTACCCTCCATTCGCTGGGAATCGTTCCAGCTACCTACATTTACCTCACCCAGCCTGGAGGGCTGTGATTCCAGACTCACGTGTTTAGAGGGGAAAAAAATATTAGAAAAGTTTGCAACAACCGGTAATGGAACTCGAAATGTCTGGACTACGGGCAGTAGTTACAACCATTACGCCACGGAGGCTGGCCACTGACAGTCTAAATAAAGCATTTATGTGGATCAATACTTTTGTATTTTGAATCGTAAATTAAGTAGATCTCATTCAAAATTTACAAATAACTACCTACAAATACAGGGCATCCATGAAGTCTCGCTCAAGCCTGGGTTTCTCGAAAACGACTCAAAATATCAAAAAACGCTAAAACCCGTATATCTACACAGCCCCAGTCAGGCTGGAAATGGACCAACTTCAAAATCTTAAATAGAATGGTGTGTCTTGTGGAATATTGTCTAAAGGTGTCATTGAGAGAATTTCGTTACAACAAATTTCAGTGAGTTACGACTTGCCGTTCTTGAGATACAGGGTCGGACGTCCTGCGTATCCATATATTTTGACGTATAACTTGTTAACCGTAAATTATAGAAAAATGAAATTTGTCGATAAGAACTCCTTTTGGCAAGACCTGTCGAACAAGTTATAACTCGACATACACTCTTGATGTTAGTTTCTGGTCGGTTTCGTCAGCCAGCCGGACGAACAGAAAAAAAAATTTATCGAAAAAACAAATCAAGTTTTAACTTGTTCGTAAGGTTTTACCACAAGGAGTTATTATCAAGAGACTTCATTTTTCTGGAATTTACGGTTAACGAGTTATACGTCAAAATATATGGATATTAGGCAGGACGTCCGACCTTGTATCTCAAGAACGGCACTAGTTCAATATAAATTACCCAACATTTTATATGATAGTCTTATAATATTACTGCGTATCACAACAACCTTAAAATAAAAGTCTTTTTTCTTTTATCTGTTGATTGCTTTTACCTGTTGATTACTTTTTATTTCATCTATCAGAGGATTTCATCTAAATCAAAAAGTAGTGATATCCCCCAAAAAACACTACGTGTAAAAATAGTCGTCAAGTGTTGGAATGATTAAAAAGAACTGATATCAAAAACGTCAATTTTCTATGTGTTGAAGGAATTATTTTTCACGTAATAAGTCTCTTGATAATTCAACCAAAATAATAGCCTCACAACAACAATAAACCTTTGAGCAAACTTCGATTTGGTAATTTGAGAATTTAACCAAAAAATAGCCACACAACAAAACAATGCTCTTGTAAGAACAATGGTTCTGTAATTATGCAACATTGTTCTTACAAGAGCATTGTTTTGTTGTGTGGCTATTTTTTGGTTAAATTCTCAAATTACCAACTCGAAGTTTGCTCAAAGGTTTATTGTTGTTGTGAGGCTATTATTTTGGTTGAATTATCAAGAGACTTATTACGTGAAAAATAATTCCTTCAACACATAGAAAATTGACGTTTTTGATATCAGTTCTTTTTAATCATTCCAACACTTGACGACTATTTTTACACGTAGTGTTTTTTGGGGGATTGGTGTGACACTGTGTGAAAAGAAGTCGAATTCCACCACTGGTGACTCAACAATAACCCATAGCTAAAAATAAATGACAATTCTTAATCAGCACCTGAAAATCATTGGATTCGACATGTCACAAGCTCCATCTATTAGCATGAATAATAAAAAAGTTAGTTAGTTCAACGGGTCCCCCCTCCCCAAAATACCCGTAAATTGGGGCGTATTCTAAAAAGTTTTAGATATCAAAAAGTGATCACTTTAAACCCCTATTATATTTTAATTACAATAAAAACTTGTTCTCATAAAAAATTCATATCTCTTATTGTTTAGGCCACCACTGGCGGCATCGATTTTTTTCAAAAGTTTCGTGCTGCGTCCTCTCTATACTTATGACCTCTGTACCGAATTTCAAGTCACTAGCTTATGCCGTTCTTGGGATATTTTGTTTACAGACAGACCAACAGACAGACACACTTTGAAATGGCTGAAACTTTGGATTTAGGCTCTGAAAACCCTTAAAACATGTTGGAAAATGGCTATTCTAATAACCTCAACCAGCCTGAGTGGAGACGGGAATAGCCAGCATCACGAGGGTTCGTATTTGGATGATCATTCATCCAAGTCCTAGCGTCGCTGGACGTTGCTTAACTTCAGCGACTGAATGAGCGACGCTGGGTAAAGTGAAAATGTTACAGGATCATAATGAATACCTGCCCACTACCCATGTTGTTAATTTCCCTTCTTCAACAATTTACTGTTTTCGTATTTAAGGCGAAATTAATAATCATTGCTGAGCATCGGTTTTCCCTATTTTAGACAGTACGCAATCCGAGACTTAGCGCCACAGAGGTATTACAAAAGCGTCTATTAATTCTGCCCTTAATTTTTTTTAAGAGGTGGAAGAAAAACTAACTTTTACAAAATCCTGTTTTGCCATGTTTTTGTTGTAATTTTGTAATACTTTTCTCTAAATCCTTCTCTCGTACTTTACAATATTAGCTCATTTCATCTCCTCCAACTCATTCCAGTCCACTTTGTGTAATTAGATTTTTTTATCTTCGTACACAAATTTTGTTTCGTCTAATGTATGTGAATTAAATTCAGTATGCTTTAAGAGCTTTGCTATTTTTAAATCCCCTACCTGTGCAGTACTTGCAAATGAAGGTTTTTCCTTCTCTAATTTAGAGAGTTTGAGCGTTCTGTTGATCGATTCTGTACTGTACGAATAGCAAAGTGATACTGACCTTTGTTTATTTGGGTTTAACGCCGCTTTCAACTGCATGGTCATCTCACGACGGGGGTGTTAACCCTCCATTCGTAGGAAACTCACAAACCGGCTAGCCACATTAACTTCACTCAGCCCGGACGAAGTCTACAGGTGGACTTTGATTAATTTTGGTGATCTTATGAGAACTGATGCATTCAACGGGTCATCGACAGTCGCGTCGCTCGCTTATTTAAAAAGTTTAAACGGTTTGTTGATCGTTTCTGAACTATACGAATAGCAAAGTAATATTGATCTTTTAGTCAAAGTTTCCGAGTGCATTCATTCATTGCCGTAAATTTGCTAGTAAAAATGCAAAGAGACATGATGTTAAACGTCAAGGTACCTGGAAAACATATTTTATTCTCGTGATAGGACCATGTAGTTCTAAGCAACGCCGATGTGTAAAAAAAACTTATCCTGATATTTAGAGAATTGAGAGAAATAATAATAATGTTGAGAGGCATGATTTTCCGACTAGCAACAATCATCATTCAATCAGAACTGCTTCACCTTTGGACAAATATTTGTTCTCTCCTAATCCAATTTCTTCACAAAATTACTTATCCATCCTGTTCTCTCTCTCTCATTCTTTCTATCAGTCTCTCTCTCTCACTTTCTCTCCCCATATCTTTCTTTCTCTTTCATTCTCTCTATCAGTCTCTCCCTCTTTCACTTTCTCTCCAAATATCTATCTCTCTCACCCTCTTTCTCTCTCTCTTTCTTTCTTCCTCTCTCTCTCTCTCTCCCTTTCTCTCTCTGTCTCGCATTCACTTTCCTTCTTTTTTCTATTATTTATTATTTGCTATTTCCATTCCTTCTGCTGTTGTATCTATTTCTTTCTTTCTAATCTTCTAACGACACTCTATATTTTTTTCCTCTTTTCAGAAAAAAATAATAGTTGAGCATTTCACAGACTATTTTATTTTGTAGCCATAACACATCTAATAATAATAATACTCTTTAAGGAAGAAAAAGAAGAGAAAAAAAGAGGTAAAAGAAAAGATAAAAGGAGAGAAAATAAAAGAAAGTTAAGGTGGAGTCCATTAGTTGTGTTCGTGGCATGTAGTCAAAGCCAGATAAATAAGGAAAAATTTAAGCATTTGGGGAAACTCGAATCGGATCCCTGAACTACCTGCATCAGACTTGCGCCTTAACCACTTGACCTTCCTCAATAATTAAGGGAATAAAAAGAAAATAAAAATATAAAATAAAAGGCAAAAGAGAGAAAATAAAAGAAAGTTAAGGTGGAGAAAAAAGAAAATAACATAATAAATATTCCCAGAGCAATATTTCCGGCGTCTTCCAATGCTAGATTTATTTCCCAATGAAAAGTACACAAGACTTATGGCATTGTTGTGTGTTCAGTGTGTGATTCAATAGAGTTTTAGAATCATGTAACTATTGCAACACTCGACCTCGTTAAGACTTTTGTTCTGTTTTCAGTTGTATTTGCATTGTTTTTTTTTGTGTTGGTCAAACACAACAAGAGGCACACCCTGTAGAGTCATAAAATTTAGGGCGAAATTACTAGAAAATTTTATTACTTAAGTCATTGCTATGATCTGAACCATGTGATTTAAAGTTCTAAATAATAATTATGATCGATCTACCCGATTTCCTAGTAAATATTTCTTTAAGGCTGAATCTTAAAAACACGAGAAACAAAGACTTCTAAACTGTGCAGTCATCACTCTTCTTTTTTCAAGTTAGTGTGGCAATTTTTTGTTGTAGATACTAATCCCACAAAAAACTACCGTTGAAAAAGGGCCAAGTTCCAGAACTCCAATCCAAAAAGTTTTAGCCAATGAATGCAGAGAAATCTTGTTTGCGGCCAAGTTATCTGGGTACTAAACCATTTTTACTTTCCTTATCTCTATATATAAATGAGAAATATGGACGGGCTTTGTGGCTTTGTGGCTTTGTGACTTTGTGGCTTTGTGTGCAGGAATTGTTTAGGCGAAACGGTAAGAGATAGCGAAAAATTGATGAGAGACGACCCCAAGTAAAATTGCCGGAAAATACCAGGAATATTATCAAAAGTCCGAAATTCCAAACCGTCCTTGAGTTATGACCTTCCTCAAGTATTGGCTTGAGGAAGGGTCCGATTTTATGACAGTCTTTGCCCTGGAACTTGAAATCTATCGCGAGGACCTATATTTTTTATTATTTAATAACACATTAGACAAAACTAGCTTTCATTTAATTCATACTAGGCCACATTCTGACGTACCGTTCTGGAGATATAAGCCAGAATGTTCGAAATTTCGACCTTTTTTTCAGACTTTTCACGTTTTTTTAGCAGACTCCAGCGCGGAACTTAAAATTTGTCGCGAGAACCTATATTTTTTATTATTTAATAACACATAAGACAAAACTAGCTTTCATTTAATTCATACTAGGCTACATTCTGACGTACCGTTCTGGAGATACAAGCCAGAATGTTCGAAATTTCGACCTTTTTTTCAGACTTTTCACGTTTTTTAGCAGATTCCAGCGCGGAACTTAAAATTTGTCGCGAGGACCTATATTTTTTATTATTTAATAACACATTAGACAAAACTAGCTTTCATTTAATTCATACTAGGCTACATTCTGACGTACCGTTCTGGAGATACAAGCCAGAATGTTCGAAATTTCGACCTTTTTTTCAGACTTTTCACGTTTTTTAGCAGACTCCAGCGCGGAACTTAAAATTCGTCGCAAGGGCCTATATTTTTTATTATTTATTAACACATTAGATAAAACTAGCTTTCATTTAATTCATACTAGGCCACATTCTGACGTACCATTCTCGAGATAGAAGCCAGAATGTTCGAAATTTCGACCATTTTTTCAGACTTTTCACGTTTTTTTTACAGATTCCAGCACGGAACTTGAAAGATATCGCGAGGACCTATATTACTTTCCTTATCCTATAATAAGGAAAGTATTGTATTCGTCGAAAATTTGACCTACCCAGTTTTTCACATTTCTGGACGAATCATAGCCTCAGGATACCAAAAAAGTTGTTTTCAGCCATAGCGAAAAATATAGCGATAGCGAAAAATTGATGAGAGACGACCCCAAGTAAAATTGCCGGAAAATACCAGGAATATTATCAAAAGTCCGAAATTCCAAACCGTCCTTGAGTTATGACCTTCCTCAAGTATTGGCTTGAGGAAGGGTCCGATTTTATGACAGTCTTTGCCCTGGAACTTGAAATCTATCGCGAGGACCTATATTTTTTATTATTTAATAACACATTAGACAAAACTAGCTTTCATTTAATTCATACTAGGCCACATTCTGACGTACCGTTCTGGAGATATAAGCCAGAATGTTCGAAATTTCGACCTTTTTTTCAGACTTTTCACGTTTTTTAGCAGACTCCAGCGCGGAACTTAAAATTTGTCGCGAGAACCTATATTTTTTATTATTTAATAACACATAAGACAAAACTAGCTTTCATTTAATTCATACTAGGCTACATTCTGACGTACCGTTCTGGAGATACAAGCCAGAATGTTCGAAATTTCGACCTTTTTTTCAGACTTTTCACGTTTTTTAGCAGATTCCAGCGCGGAACTTAAAATTTGTTTTAAATTAAACGTAAAATTTTCACGTTTTTTAGCAGACTCCAGCGCGGAACTTAAAATTCGTCGCAAGGGCCTATATTTTTTATTATTTATTAACACATTAGATAAAACTAGCTTTCATTTAATTCATACTAGGCCACATTCTGACGTACCATTCTCGAGATAGAAGCCAGAATGTTCGAAATTTCGACCATTTTTTCAGACTTTTCACGTTTTTTTTACAGATTCCAGCACGGAACTTGAAAGATATCGCGAGGACCTATATTACTTTCCTTATCCTATAATAAGGAAAGTATTGTATTCGTCGAAAATTTGACCTACCCAGTTTTTCACATTTCTGGACGAATCATAGCCTCAGGATACCAAAAAAGTTGTTTTCAGCCATTGGTCCGTGCGTCTGTCTGTGTGTCTGTCTGTGTGTCTGTGTGTCTGTGTGTGAACAGGATATCTCAAGAACGGTAAGAGCTAGAGACTTGAAATTTGGTATGGAAATTAATTTTATACACCAGACGAACCACGAAACTTTTGGTTGCAATCGGCCGCAGAATGCGGCCGCAGGGCCGCAAATATTGGCCGCAAGCGCCGTTTCTATGAATTGGTTAAAGATACAAAAAAAGTTAGAGAACAACATTTTCTTAGATTAAAAAAATAATAGGAGTCTATTCTAATCATTTTTTTGATATCTTGAACTTTTTTGAACTCGGCCCCAATTTACCGGTATTTTGTGGGGGACCCGCTTGGACTAACTTTTTTAGTATTCATCCTAGATGGGAGTTGTGACATATCAAATCCAATGATTTTAAGGTGCTGATTACGAATTTGATGTTAATTTTTAGATAAATGTTACTTTTAAGTCACCAGGGGCTTTTGGTCCCGTTTCCATTCCTAATATGATAAGGAAAGTCGTGTGATGTTTACACCAGATTTTTTTTATTGTAAAAACTGTCTGAGAACATCACATGATTTTATTTGAGCTCTTTGTTGCCATATTCTGACAAATCGTTCTCGAAATATAGGCCAGTTTGCTACATTATAAATATCCGCTATGATAGATTTGGCTCGGGATTTTGAAATTTACAGCGATGATGGTTTTGTGTGTGTGTGTGTGTGTGTGTGTGTGGTCTGTGTGTGTGTGTGTGTGTGTGTGTGGGGGGGTGGGGGTGGGGGTGGGTGTGTGTGTGTGTGGGTGGGTGTGTGTGTGGGTGGGTGTGTGTGTGTGGTGTGTGTGTGTGGTGTGTGTGTGTGGTGTGTGTGTGTGTGGTGTGTGTGTGGTGTGTTTGTGTGTGTGTGTGGTATGTGCGTGTGGGGTGTGTGTGTGTGTGTGTGTGGTGTGTGTGTGTGTGTGTGTGTGGATGTGTGGATGTGTGTGTGTATGTGTGTGTGGGTGTGTGTGGATGTGGATGTGTTTGTGTATGTGTGTGTGCGTGTATGTGGTGTGTGTTGTGTGTGTGATGTATGGGTGGTTTGTGGTGGCTTGCGAAGCGGGTGCAGCCCGCTAGTCTTATAATAAGGAAAGTATTGTATTCGTCGAAAATTTGACCTACCCAGTTTTTCACATTTCTGGACGAATCATGGCCTCAGGATACCAAAAAGTTGTTTTCAGCCATTGGTCCGTGCGTCTGTCTGTCTGTCTGTCTGTCTGTCTGTGTGTGAACAGGATATCTCAAGAACGGTAAAAGCTAGAGACTTGAAATTTGGTACCTAAATTGATTTTATACACCAGACGAACCACGAAGCTTTTGGTTGAAATCGGCCGCATTCTGCGGCCACGGGGTCGCAAATGCTAGCCGCAAGCGCTGCTTCTTTAAATTGGTTAAAGATACAAATTTTTTTAGAGAACAACATTTTCTTAGATTAAAAAAATAATAGGGGTCTATTCTGATCATTTTTTTGATATCTTGAACTTTTTGGAACTCGGCCCCAATTTACCGGTATTTCGGGGGGACCCGCTTTGACTAACTTTTTTATTATTCATCCTACATGGGGGTTGTGACATATCAAATTCAATGATTTTGAAGTGCTTATTACGAATTTGGTATTGGTTTTTAGTTATCTGTTACCGTTGAGTCACCAGTGGCGGAATTCGACTCCTTTTTGGGGGATAAGGAAAGTCGTGTGATGTTTACACCAGATTTTTTTTATATTAAAACCCGTTTTCTGAGTTCCTCATTTTATATGTGGCAAGTTTTATGGAATATTACGACAGTATGTATACAAAATGCCAATATAACCACCACAAGGAGCAAAACTGAACAAATTAGAGCATTACTTGCAGTTTAATACATACAAAATGAGGAACTCGGAAAACGGGATTTAATAATAAACAAAAGGTTTAGTACCAAGATAACTTGGCCGCAAACAAGATATTACTGCATTCATTGGCTAAACTTTTTTGGATAGGAGTTTTGGAACTTGGCCCTTTTTTCAACGGTACTTTTTGTGGGATTTGTATCTACAACAACAAAAAATTCCCACACTAACTTGAAAAAAGTAGAGTAATGACTGTACAGTTTAGAAGCCAGATTCTCATCCTGATTATCAATTATTAATTCAAACGAGCCGATTGGCCCACTGTTTATAATGAAATTACCAACACATCCTGGGAAACAATATTGAAACAAGATGATCCAAATACAGCACTTGAGGTATTTTATAAAATTATTTTTCTGATTTTTGACAGAAATATCCCACAAAAACATTTTGGCACTTTCAAAGTAAACAAAAAGACCTTTCCAATATGGTGGAACAATGAAAACATTAGCCTTTATCTTAAAAAAGAAAAGCTTCGAAAAACTAAAAATCGAAGTTATAAAATCGTAAAAAAACAATGTAGAACAAAACTTAAAGTCAACTATAAAAAATACCTCAATGAATTACAGATAAAACTAAAATCATCGGAAAACAAAAAGGAATTTTGGAGTTTTATAAAATCCAAAAATAAAAATCTTCCCAAGTTAACATACAAATCGGATGGTGTGCTTTTAACACAACCAAAGGAAATTTGTAATGCCTTTGCCTCGTTTTTTAACTCAGTTTATATCGCCCCTCCAGTTAATTACAAATGTGAAAACTTGTTTAACAACACGACAATTGATCTACCCGTTTTTTTCTCTGACGGAAGAAGACATAGAAAATGGAATAAAATCTCTGAAGAATAAAAAAGAAGGAATGGATAATATCCCTCCCAATATCCTGAAAAAATGTTCTGCAGTATTCTGCAAAATCTTCCATCATATTTTTAATAAATCATTAAAAATGAAAGTTTTCCCACAGTTACTGAAATACACTTTAGTCACTCCAATACCAAAAAAAGGTAACTCACAACTTCTTGAAGAAAATAGGCCCATTATCATGTCTAACAGCCATATCTAAACTCTTTGAAGCCTGTATTTTTAAAAAAATCTCATCTTTCGTTTATAATAAAATATCACCACACCAACATGGCTTCATTGAGAAAAGATCAACTATTACTAATCTAACAAGTTTTCACCATTTTGTCTCAAAATCACTTAGCGAGAGCCATAAACAAGTGGACGTCATATATACAGACATCTTAAAGGCGTACGATAAATTATCACATGAGGTATTATTAAAAAAATTGGCAGCCTTTGGATTCCACCCTGACCTTGTAAGATTCATAGCATCATATCTAGAGCATCGCGAACACAGAGTGCTTTTTCAAAATCATATTTCTGACCCATATTATCCTACATCCTCCGTGATTCAGGGTTCAAAGTTAAGCAGTCTGTTTTTCGCGATAGTGATAGATGGTATCGGGGAAGTAATTAATAATGCCAGCTATGTATTGTATGCAGACGATTTCAAGATCTATCACAAAATCAATAATGAATACGATTGTATACAATTACAACAAGATCTTGACTATGTTGAGGCTTGCCCAAAATCAATTAAAATTCCATCCTGACAAGTGCGAAATATTAACAATCTCGAGAAAAAAAGAAATAATACCATTCAACTATAACATTGGAAACTCAACGTTAAATCGAGTTAGTAAAAAAAAAGATTTGGGAGTAATTTTTCAACAAAACTTGAAATTTGAAAATCATATATCCGACATTATATCATCATCCACCAGAACACTTGGCCTCATAATAAGACACTCCCAATTTTTTACAGAGGAAGATACCATCACTACCCTCTACACCGCACTTGTCAGAAGCAAACTAGAATATGCCTCAGTCATATGGAATCCATCCACCCAATGTCTGAGAGATAAAATAGAAAAAGTACAGGCAAGATTCGTCAGATTTCTCTTCAAGAAACTGAACGGTTTTTACCCCGTATACCCCGAGGCCATCTCTTACTTGGACCTGATGGAGCACCTAGATATAGGGACACTGACTGACCGAAGAAACTATCAGAGATTATTACACATTTATAATATTTTCAATTCAAATATAGAAGTCTCTGATATTTCTGAGGACATCAGCATCAGGGTTCCTGTATTACAACTAAGAATAAGGGAAAACCCTAACTTTTTCTACATTAAAAATAGTTTGTGTGCTCCAGAAGGTTTAAGCTCGCCAATTATATCAGTTATGTTGCTATTTAATCAACATTCATCTAAGTTAGATCTAAGTTTGCATTTAGAAAAATTCAAAGCTATTTGTAAAGAAATATTAAACCTTCATAATATATAATTATCTTTTCAAAATCTAAGTTCATGTAATTGCAACAATACTGAGTTGCGTTTGAACATAATTAAAAAAAAAAAAAAAAAAATTGATTCTACTTGTATTAGAATTCACAATTAAATTAAAGTTCTATCTTTAAATTATTAAAATGTGTTAATCACTAGTTAATCGCAACTATTCAAAGTAGCTTTACCAAATTCTTGCTGAACTTGGGACTCGAGCCACCGACCTCTATAGGTTACATATACTGAGGAGGTTTAAGTTATATTAATCAATATTACCTATAAAGAAAAAGAAATTTATGTTTTCTTTATTATCATGCTTAAAATGATTCATCATAAATATTGCTGCGGATTTTCATTTATTTATTATTTTATTTGAAAAGTGGTTAATTTATTGTAAACATAATGACTTAAATATATGTTACTGTATAGGTATCTATTTATTATTATATTATTAAGCTCAACCTAATCTAGAAGAAGACTTCGCATATTGTCATTCTGCTCTTTGTTGTTGCTTACATTAATTTTAAAATACATAATTCATGAGAGCTTTTCTTTTCTCTCATCAGAGTATTCTTTCGCAAAAGATACGCAACTCCTTTCTTATTATCCTTTATTTCAATTTATTTAAATGTCCACCGACTGCGCCATAAGTGTTGAGCTTTTTTTGAGCTAACAATCATCGCGAATGGTGTGGACCCGGCATGACTTTGTCCAGGGAACTTCTTTCCTCATGAAATTCTGAGGGCCGAATCAAAAAACACGATTGGATTAATTTTATTCAAAATAGGGTTAATCTTATACTGTTTTGTCCACAAGCCCTCCAGTGAGAATTCCAATACATCACAGCGCATTTATATCAGCATTTATACTATTTATAAATCATTTATATCAGCATTTATACCATTTATAATTCATGCTCTAACTTAACTTAGCTTAATGACTTTCTCAATTATTTATTTCAATTGTGTCTCCTGCATGTCTCTGTCTCGTGTATTGTATAGTATTTTAATATACCTAATGTAGTTTAATTTTGTGACCTTTTGTACGTACACTGTGACCTTATGTAATTTCATTTTTGAAAAACTTCTACACAATAAAAATATACATTACGAGCTGTTTCACCCGTGCTTCGCTACGGTTATTTTTATGGTTTCTATCCCGATATTGTTTCCACCCGGAAATCCCGATATTTTGAAAATGGTAATAGACATTTTAATTTCGATAGTTTTCAACGTAGTTTGACGGTGGTTTAGGGGGGGGGGTCAACTCTCATGAAAATATCAATATATGTTACCGTTTGAGCTGTAGTTTTGCAAACAGACAACCCCTAAGAGGACATAGTCAGACACGCACAGACTTGAGTTTTATTCATAGAGATCAATTTATTATAATATACATAAAACTACTCTCAACATGGGTAAAATCCGTTGATAAAAAAAAAAACAAAAAAACACCATCATACTATACGTATATTTATCAAGGAAACCGGAATCCCAAATATGCACATTGCACAATTATGTAAAGGTTGTGCAACATCCCGAAGCTTTCTGATCAGATTGTAAGCTTAACTGAAAGTATCATGTACACATCATCATTACATTATTACCAGCAGTATTAAATTTAATTTGAACAAAATCATTCGTGTGTTAAGATAACAGCTCAGCTAACGAGTCTACACAAATATAAAAGCTATACGATGTACAACAAATAATAAGCTACAAAATAATATATTATTTTGACAAAAAAATGAAAGTCTGTAGAAATTTATAAACATAATGCATTTTGCTTTAACTTATTGTTATACACTGGTTTTATTATTATCATAAACTGCTAGGAGTTCCACAAAAGAAGCTCCAATTATCAGTCCGACTTTTATTAGATCTATTGTGATTAGTTGATTCTATTTGGTTTGGACGTGTCGATGTCAAGTTGACATTTCGGAGTTGTATTAATTTTTCTCTTGCGAAGGAGTCGGTACTTAAACTACCTAATTCTTCTAAAATATTATTTTTACTTTTTTCACACTTACCTATTTATTATTTTGTCTTTGTTTCCTATGTTACTTTCCTTATTTTCTACTTATTATGTAGTAATAAAATACTTGATATCTGACGTGAAAATTAAGATGTTTAGATATCCGCCACTGCATGAGGTAAACAAAAAATTCAAACAAATTGAACCAATCAGAGGCCGGGATTTGTTGAAAAAGGGACCATCAGCTGTTCAAAGTTGGACGCATAAATTTGTTCAATTCGAGATCTCAGTAGTAAAATCTCATCTTAAATAACTCATATTAAGACGTTAAAACCAAATCATAGAATATGGTATGCATATAATAATAATTCCGTGTGCGTGAAATAGGCACAGATACCTACATGACCGTGGCGAGAGGATTATATGGACCTCCTGATCACATGTCTGGACATGGATGTCAGCATGTTAGACATTGGATCTGGGCGTCCATTGAAAACACCACCAGGAGATAATATATCTGAATGTTGTAAAAGTTGAAGGTTGTAATCCTCGTGACATATTATCTCGTACAGATTATGTATGCCAGCCTCCGTGGCGTGACGGTTGTGACTACTGCCCGTAATCCAAAGATCTTAACTTCAATTCCCGGTTGGAGCAGAAAACTTTTTACCCCGAAAATTCTGTTCCCTCCGTAAACGTGAGGCTGAAATTCTGGCCCTACCCAGGCTTGGTGAGGTTAATGTGGGTAGATGGTACGATTCCCAGCGAATGTAAAACCCCTTTCCAAATCAGGATGTTAAATCAAATAGAATCGTTGGCGTTAGGATTAGGATGGGCATCCAGCCGTAAAAATGTGTCACAACCAACCTCAAACATGAAGTTGGATAGTACCGACCCTAAGTATAAGGTTTAAGAAAAGGCAAAGTGAAAGAAGAAGATAATGTAGATTTATGTCACAAGGATACGGTACGAAATTATATGTATATATTTTTTAAATTAAATTTTATTTCTAGCTTTTTTTTCTGTAAATACACAAATTGATGTTTTTAAGTGTTTTTCAATAACACCATGGTGCTTCGAAGCCTTGAATGAATTAAGACCCAAATTAACCCATTCTCTTTTAAAACACGAATTAGAAAACAGGATTAGATGAACTAATCCTCGTGGGAATTTCAACCAATCACAGCGCTTTTATATCATCTATTAAGAGATAGTGGCTAAGATTAACAAATCCTAGATATTAAATATTTTAATTATTTAATCCAGTTTACATAATTCTCCAAGACATTTCAGATGTTGTTGCAATTATAAATAATCTTTGACATGCAAATTCTGAAGACCATAATCTAACAATCTAACCTATGAAATGGTGAAGACCATCATTTAAAACATTTACCAAAATATATGAACAATTTATGAGTGTCACAAGAGAATTAATTTTTTACAAGGATAAAAAACAAAAGAAATCCAGTTTCATAATTCGGCCTCTAGTGTTTCTTCTAACATTCTCAGAAGACGCTCTGCATGTATTGTGTCTGGGCCTGGATTTCAATTCATTCGATTTACATTTTCTTTCGCGACGAAATTTATTCATCATCGATTTTACAATTTCGCGTGCCGTGAAAAACTCGCCCGGATATTTCTCTAACTGTTGAGCAGAGAAACATTGAGACAATAAAATATGCAAATCGGATCCAACGTCGGCATTTTATTTCTTTTGTTACGGGATTTTGTTTGGGACGAGCGTGCAGATAAAACAATGAATAGATTTGCAAAGACTAATAGGA
Source organism: Bactericera cockerelli (assembly GCA_024516035.1). Lineage (NCBI taxonomy): Eukaryota > Metazoa > Arthropoda > Insecta > Hemiptera > Triozidae > Bactericera > Bactericera cockerelli. The sequence continues at coordinate 32,720,020 of CM044960.1, read as the reverse complement.
GGAACAACTTCTTTCGGCCCTACCCAGGCTGCGTGAGGTTTATGTGGGTAGCTTGTATGATTCCCGGCGAATAAAGGGTAAAACCGCCGTCCAAGTCAGAACGTAAATCAATTAGAATCGTTGACGTTAGGAAGGGCATCGAGCTGTAAAACTTTGCCACAACCAAACAACCTGAACAATTAGATTGAACAATGCCGACCTCAATTAGGTTTGGGAAAAGGCAAAGTGAATGAAAAAAATGAGGAGCAACTAAAAATAAGTATCTTTTACCATAGTTGTTTGAACCGCACATTGTCGCACAAACTTAGAATTAAAAATAATCTGTAACACATACTGATATACACTTGGCAGCCAATTTATACACTTCGCTTTCCCTTTACACATTCAAAAAAAAAAAAAATGATTTCAAAAATTGGTTGTTGCAAATTTTTGCACGGGTTCGTAATTGAACTCTCAACCTAAGGTGTTTAGACAGAAGCACTATTCAGCCTCAGCTTTGCAACCGGTGGATTTTATGAAAGGTTGAAAAGTTGAGTCCTGTATTAGAAATTAGAAGTTGTATTTTAAGTCTTAATTTTTACACTTAAAAATTATTAGATTTTTGTTACCGACCTCAGTAGCTTGATTGATAAGGCGGCGGACTTGTAATCTGAGGTCAGTTGTTCAAGTCCCATGTTAAGCAAATATTGAATAAAGCGAGTTTCATTAGTTGTGATTTCAAGCTGAAGATTAACACAAATATGTCAACTTTTACTTTACTTTTAGTTAAGTAAAAACTTCAGGCGGAATGGGACCCCCTGTTCCAAACGCACAGTCTAAAACTGCACTACTATACTATACTATTATAAATGTCCCCGTAGCTCAGTGGTGGAGGTGTCTGACTAGTAATCCATAAGACACTGGTTCAAACCCAAAGGGTTGGGTGGAAGAGATTGCCACAGGCAATAACCCCGCCCTTTAGGTAGGACTTTAGCTTCTTTCTCTTTTTTGTTCTTGTTTCTTTGCTCAATCTTTTTTTTTTTAAAGATGAGTGTTTCACAGCCGTTTTTATTTCGTAGCCATGAAACAGGAGCTACTGTAGACGCTTGTGGTCTGTGTTGTAGCCTGCCCATCCCGTAGTATGCCTCCCCTCTGATGTGCGAGAAGTGACACAATACTTCCCAATTAGGTGCTGGGTCAACACGAGCGCACCGGAAGGTATCCCTTACAAACAATTGTAACCAAATTAAGAATACAAATTTTTGTCGGCACGGGGGATCGAACCCGGGACCTTCCGCTTTAATTTTTCTTTATAATTTCATTATATTTTACTGTATATATTTTTGTTATACCTAATAAAGCATACTATAATAATAATAAAACCCAGCCGGAATGTAACAAGTTTACCCTTAAATTTGGGATTTTTACCACGTAATAATACGTCTTGGGCTTACTGCTGGAATAAGGGGACTCATTAGTCCTAAATAGGGCGATATTATAATTATAAAATTATCGTTTGTATCTGAGTACAAAGAATCGAATTTAAAAATACAAAAGTTCCCAACTTCGCAATTTTGAACTCCATTAATTTATCAATGAGTGAGTGAGCAATTGAGCATATCCTTTTAGCCTCATGTTTTTAAACTAATTGGTTGTACAGTTAAAGTGACCATTAATAAATTGTGCAGTACAGAAACATGTTAATGGAATTATTGCTTAAAAATGTTTTAAAAACTAGCGCATTATATTGTTTTCGAATATTTTGTTAGAATGAATACCTACATATATTGTTTTTTTTGTTTTCCATTAGTTTAGAATTTTACATGTTGTTATGTTAATGTTTTATTTCATCTGTTTATGTTTATGATTACTCTCCTGACAATTTTCTCGTCATCATAATATCTATGGTTGGAGGGATGATTATTATTCAACAAATTCATGTCGGCCATTCTATTAACCGGGTTAAGGGACTCTTGGTATCATTCTTGAAGTATAAACAATTCATTTTCCTCCCAAACTCCCTCCGGACTTTGTTTCATTGGTTTGTTCTTGTTTGAAAATAAAGCTATGAAATTTTATTAAAAATGGTATTGTTCTGTAATGTATTTAATTGGGAAAAGCATTTGACACCTCTAGGAGCCGAAAAGAACTGGGTCAAGCCGATGCACCTTGGAGAGAAAAAAGATCAGTTTACACTTCATGGTCCAAACTGGTCTCTAAGATACTTTTCTTTGATCTAGCACAATTTGAAAAGAGAACACCGGCTTAGTTAACATTTCCTCCAAATCGATGTAAAAGAGATTAACCTATCTCCTTTTGGGGTTAAAAAAGAAATAAAAAAAGATGGTTTAACTGATGAGGTTTAATTTCTTTCAAAGGTGAATAATCAATCAATGTTGCCTGAAATAATCAATGTAAATGACCTTATTATTTGACAAAAATTAAACTACGTACCTACGGTAAATGATCGTCCTCTCTCTGATTCACTCATCGCAAGAAACTCTATTATTTTACCTGAAACAAGATTCAAATTCAATAATGAATAGTTATAAATTTCTCATTGCAATTTACTTAGTAACTAACTCAACAATCAGCTAATATTTTGTCCATATTGAGTCTCTGAACCTTCTAAAAATATACAGGGTGGTCCAGAAAGTTTGCACCAAAATGATAGGGGTAATAAAAGAGACCATTTCCAACAAAAATATTCCCGGACATTTTCCTTTATTTTTTTTCGTTTTCAAAATGGCGGCCAAAACGTGTGTTTTCAAATATTCCAACTTTGGTTTGGCTTTTGATTTTTTCAATTTTTTCTGTACCACCTAGAAAAAAACGGATGGCATTTATGAATTGAAAATAAAATTTTAATTAAAAAAAGTTAAATTAACCCGTTCAATGTTTTAATGATCATGCTCATTTAGGCTGTCAAGGTTCTGAAAGCACATATTTGAAAAACACACGTTTTGGCCGCCATTTTGAAAACGACAAAAAATAAAGGAAAATGTCCGGGAATATTTTTTTTGGAAATGGTCTCTTTTATTACCCCTATCATTTTGGTGCAAACTTTCTGGACCACCCTGTATATATATATATATTACAGTCTACAAATAACACATGCTGAAGAATATAATTAGCTACGATACATGCAGTATTATAAATTTTGAATTAGATTATTATTTTTTTTTTTAATGTAGTATAGATATTTCTCTGAGCCTGTACAAGTGTCATTGATCATTGAACCTCTTCAGTTAGATCCACTACTTACAATATTTACTGATTTGATGCGGACGTGATTAATCACACTAAAGCATTCGACAACAACAAAAAAAATAACATTTTTTGTAGATACCTACATTTAAATGGTTGGCAAACAAAAAAATGATTTACAGCTAAATTTAATATGGAAAAGGTATAAGGATCATTGACTGACTCAAGCGAATGTATTTCAATAAAACTCTATACGATGACCTGATTTTGTATGCAAATTATGTAAGCACAGTAATAATTAGCAATTATGTAAAGCTATAATTAGCATTTTTATTATGTAAAGCTATAATTACCTCTACTCTATATATTATTTTGTCATTGAATTTTAATAATTGTGACATTTCTTTCTTTTCTTTTACTTCCAAGAAATTTCTAATATTAGAAATCGGAAGTACTGTGTTCGTTATTTTACTTGATTTTATTTTCTGTCCAAGCAATTAAGCATATTCAGTTTTTTTATATATATTATTTCGTATTTTTAATGAAATTTCTAGGTAATTGTATAGGTAATTGTTTTCAAACTCTGTTAAGTATAAGGATTATGTTTTAATACTATACACTCAAAAGTTTTCCTTTAGTTGAGATACTGAGGATTCGTTTAAGTTGGGATTCTTGGATCAAATTTTAACTATCGAGATATTTTATTAATGTATATATTTATTTCTTAATCCACAATACACGGGGCATTCCAGCATGAAGTGTTCCAGTGACTCGGCTTTAGCTAAATAACAGAGGGTACATCTTAGTTCTGTTTCCAGAACATAAATTGTCTTTATGAATGGTGATTCTCACCAACTTAAGACCAAAAATAACTCCTAGTGTCAAAAAACCACTTTGCAACATCCTACAGCACCAAAACTATCAACATCTCATGTAAATATTCAAGCAATATAAAAAAACCCAGAAATTAGATCAGAATTATGAAAAAAAACTTCTAAAAATACCAAAGTGTATACCGCTCAGTCATATTTTTTATGCTTCTCGACTGTATGGTTTCTTCAGATAACTTGCCAATTTTACTTGTAAAATTGACAAATATAACTTTCAAAGTTTTTCTCAGCACGAACAACAGGTATAAAGCCTAGTTAAAGTGGTTCAAGAGAGAAAAAAAAAAAGTTTTTCTAACCACATACAACATCTGAAAATTTTGGCGATCGCGTAAATATCCAATATTCCTACTTTGACTGTATTAATAAATCGTTATCACATAATATCATTAGATGAGTACATGCATATTTCAAGAGCATTCAAGAAAGAATAAATTAAAACCATAATTCTGAACCCGTGTGAATGATACATACTTAGATATAGATAAAACATTCGACAAAGAATATAATATTACAATTTGATAGATTCAAGTGCTTAGATAGGTGACGGTGAGAAAAACTAATTCGATTTATACTAAAATCAAGTTCCCAGCACAATCAGGTTTCTATCGTTAAAATTATGAATTCCACACTTCCCTATTGTTCCGAGCTATACTTTCTGTGTGGGACATGGAACTATTGTTGCACCATAATATTTTTTACTGGAAATGTAATTCATTTTTAAAACTATTCGCTCTTGGAACAACGTGGATAAAAAAGATAGTTATATTGGTCAATTATTAAGTGTATAATCGAGGTCGAGAAGACTGTTTTCGTAATCACTGCAGAAATAATTTATTATACTCATATTTTTATTATTTATCATTAATAAAGTTCATAAATACATAGTGACTACATAGAAAAACAAAAAATAATAACATAAATACAAAAAATAAAATCAATAGATTCAAAAGTATAGTTTTTTCTAACATACTTATAACGAAAAAAATATTCTTCCAGTAATTTGTATAGATGTCTGAACCAATAGTTATTACTAGTTCGTAAAACAATCTTTTTTTCAGAAAAGATAAATAATAATTAAGAAATTTTAAGAAAAATAACCCTTAATATTTTTTATTTTTTGTAAAATTGTATAGATTTTAGTTATATTTTGAAGATGTTAATAAAACTACAACCCGTTCGTTAATCAAGATAATTAGTAAAATGCCAAAGACAAAAATGACATTGACTATGCACTATTATTACAACTGACACATTTGTAGACAGCAATGGCGCCCTTACAGTCAACTCGCTTTAAACTCCCCCACCGGGACTGGACTAACATTCTCGTGTATTGGAAATGTCTGATCCCTGTGTCTCAGGTCTGGGGCATGTTCACCGCAATAGGTAGGTAAGCTACTTCTGGTCACAAAAAAGAACACAATAGAATCAAAATAGACCCGATTTAAACTTCCCCGTCGGAATCTGGCCATACACATAATAGAAAAGACACTATTGAACCCCTTCGCCGAGACTGGACTAACATTCTAGTCCTTTTTTAAAACAAATTTAGGGGTTTAACCCATGCGTCTTTTGAAAGTGCCTCGTACCAGATTCTACCAACTGACCTCAGCTCGGAGTACTATGTGTTGTTACATTATGCAAAGAGTCATTGGGGGATATCCACTCTCAAAATCCCCGAATCTCAACCGTCACACAACGCACATGGATTGGTTATTACGTTCAAATTAACCAATCAGAGTGCGTTGTGTGACAGTTGAAAGGAAGATTTGGGGATTATGAGAGTGTTTCTGGAACGGTCTACTGGACTATCAAAGGAAAGAAATCATTTTTAGTGAAGGTGTTTTAACTGTTGCACATCTTTTTGACGTTTAAGGGTGTCAAGGGCGTTCGAAACAGCTTTCAACTCCCATTCACTAAAACTCAGCCACGTAAAAAGTTGATCTATTTAATCTGTTCATTACCCATTATGCACTTGGGCCTTTTTTTTTTTCTTTGCTAGTCAAGTGGTCAACGCGCTGGTCTGGTAATCCAGGTAGTGTAGGGATCCGTTGGTTCGAATCACACCCAGTACACGAATTTTTCCTTACACGAATGAATTTTAGTTTGTGACCACATAATAATAAGACCCTGAGGGTTATATGGTCGAAAATGCTTTATGCTTTGAGAATAAACCTCACCTGGTGGTTACCTTTTTTTTTTGAGCTTTATTAGGAGAACTGAGTACAAGTAACAGTATAAAATTAAGAAAAGAAAAGGAAAAAGAAACAAATTACAAAATAAATAAGTAAAAAAAAGAAAACAACAATAATGTCCTACCTAAAGGGCGGGGTTATTGCCTGTGGCAATCTCTTCCACCCAATCCTTCCACTAAAGAGTATTATTATTATAATACGGTTCCCAATCTCAGTAGACGTTGCTTAGTTAAAGTGATCCTTCGAGAACTAATGGATTCACCGAGCAACTGACCCTGATTATTTTCTTTCCTTATTTCAGTTCTCTTTGGAATCGGTCTACACCAACTCTTTACTCATAACATCATCATTGGCATTAATATCACGTAAGTACAAAAAATTATGTATAAATTCGTACTTACTATGAACAGAATAAGATGACCGCAGAGAATTGTATATTATAATTATATCTAATAAAAGTATATTCCTCCCATAATTCATAACTTTTTGATAAGATTAAATGCTTGAGAAGTTTCATAAGAGACCCAAAGCTGAATTCATGAAAAGCCTAATTTCTCAATTAGATGTTAAAATCACCGACTGACTCATGTAGTTTAATGAAGAAATAAATAAAAATTACAAAGTTATCAAAATAAACCATCAAAACTATAAACAACATTTGCGATCCTATTTCATAATTTTGTGAAGCCCACTTTCAGATTGTCCAGCAAATAAGTATGTAACGAGTATAACAAAAACGGCAAAGTAGTCTATTTGGTCTAAACCTCAAAAATAACAAAAGAAAGCCGGCATAATCTTTGATTAAATTACTTTCAATAAGGTTACACCGGGTCTAATAGCCTCTTGGACAAGTGGTCAGACGGGTACAATAAGTTGTTTTATGATCTAGTCACAAGTGCTACTGCTTCAATCAGAGCAAAAACTAGAACAATGGGGAGATTAATAAAAAAATATTACTCATACCTGACTAATAAAAAAAACATTTCCTCAAATAAATCAAAGTAGATAACAAGGTGAGAGGTGTAAGACATAAATATAGGTAGGTAGTATCTCACTTTAGTAATTTTGTGAGGTTTGCGAATTTTTGACACGTGGTTTAATGTTGAGAAGCAGGACAAAACTATAGTTAAATAATGACTTGGTGAGATTTTTTTTTACTGTTTACTGTACGCATAAAAAATGTAATAATGACTTTCTTTGTGTGTTCTTCTGTTATTTTATCTTTATTTAAAAGACATTTAAATCTGGGCGCACATGAAGTGTATCTAGAGCAATAGAGCAATGACTGATTTTCATTTTTACTTTCCTTATCCTTCAACAAGGAAAGTATTGTATTTGTCGAAAATTTGATAAACCCAGTTTTTCATATTTCTGGACGAGTCATAGCCCCAGGATACCAAAAAAGTTGTTTTCGGCCATTGGTCCGTGCTTTCAATTTAGTCCATGTCTTCAAAGTGTTGCTGATTTGATTTTGAGTGATTTTATTTGTATTCTGCTATATCCATGCTTTCCAAGTGTTGATAAATCTGATAATATTAAAAAAAAAAAAAATGAGTTCATCTCCGTCTAAGTTATGAAAGTGTTGACGATTTTCTTGATGTTGTTCTTTCTTTGAGTTTTTTTGTTTACTATATGCTGACATAATTTTTCACCTGCGTTTTTAAAATTATTGTAATTAATTGAAGCAGTTTTTCCTTATCAATATTTAATTTTGAAAGCAAGCTTTTTTTTGTCTCTTTTTTTTTCAATTAGGTATTTTCATAATTTATTATATTTTATAAACCTACACTATTTTCTCAGATTCTCAGCGGTTGGACTGTTTGGCTTGGAATCTCACCTACTCCTGGTAACGCTTAGTGGGTAAGAAATTGAAAATTATAATTATTCATATCATAAGAATGATTCATTTATTTAACTTATCTAATAATTTAATCAAAAGTGATAATTGACAATTTGACATTACCCGTCACTCGTATGTAGCTGAGTGGATATACTCTAAACTCGTTGTGGCACCAGTGGAAGAGAAAGCTGCATGCTTTAACCTCACCCCTTAAATCAGTTTATTTAACTATTCTTATAAAAATTATGTAATTATATGGACAATTTGTAAAGGAATCTTTAATTTCCGGATACTTGTAAAACTGAATTACTACAAAGTAACTGCTAACGTGCGATAATACAGGGTGAAGGAAGAGCTTATCGCCTTGTTAAAGTCCCGTGTAACAGGAAGAAAAAAAAAAAATGTACTTTGGGCTGTACAAAAGAATACAGCAGAATAACAAAGGTAGATATTATTGCCACCCTTGATCAAACTTTCTTTGTATCTTTAGAGTAGGGTAAATTTGTATTTATCATGTTCACACTTATATGTAAAGTTTGATTTCAATGGTATTTTATTGAAATACAATTCAAAATGAATAAAATTTCTTCAAGTTGGTTGGAAGTGGGAGAAGAGGCGACTTCATTAGCATCCAAATTTACTTTCATTCATTCACAAGGAATCTTTGTCTTTGAATATGAAATCAATTAATCTAAATCTCTATTCATCGTCTTGTGAATTGAAATTTTCCGTTTAAGAATCTACATTACTGAATTTGACTGATTCTTTTTCTTTCTCTTTTACTTCCGATAAATTTCTAATTTTAGAAATCGGAAGTATTTTTACTTTGCCTTTTTCCAAACCTACTTGGGGTCGGCATTTGTCCCATGAATCCTTTCCTTCAATATATTTCTTTGAAACTTTTTGACTGGTTACTTTGCACAAATGACACAGAATAACTTTGGATTTTCAGTATCTTTCCACAAAATGCATATTATTCCTAATGGGAGAGAAAAAGTTTTTTTTGTTTTGTTTTTGTTTTTTTTTTTCATCAGTAAAGATTGTTTACAAAAGTTTTCAATAAATAAGATATTTTTTTTTACATTGTAAATTGTAATTTTGTGAAGGTGTTCACAGAAGAGAATATACTACGTATATGTATACTAGCGGGCTGTCACCCGCTTTGCGGGCCGAGGCATGGCCGTGAAAGCAAAAAATCCTTTTTCGCCAATGGTAGGTGTTATAGTGGGAATTTCGAAAAATCCCGTCTTATTGCACATCTAGACTATAAGACAAAGCTACCTACCAAATTTCAGCTTCCTAGGACTTACGGTTTGGGCTGTAGAGCGATGATCAGTCAGTGAGTGGTCAGTCAGTCAGTGACTTTGACATTTATATATTAAGATGAGTAGTCACCGTGGCAGAGTGAGTTAGCGCGCTAGGCATTGCACACATCGAACCCAGGTCGATTCCCAGCGGAGGAGGATTTTTTCTGCTCTGTACTTGGATGTTCGGGGTCCACTCATACCTCGTGAGGAAAAATGAGTAGCTGCTTTGATGTGAAGCAGCGACCAGTGGCAGAATCATAGGCAAAAATATAATACAAGATATTGTAAATTAAAGTGGTAAAGTCCTATGATCCTGCGCTACCCACTAAAGTTGTGACATAATAACACAAAGAAAAAGCATTATACTCGTATATGTATATGTAATATAGACATTAATACCTACATAGCTTAAAATTGACATATTTTGCCGTTTCAGGCATCTTCAGATTATTTGAAAGAAAATTTAAATCAGAGCAATGTATTCTTCTCTGTTAGGATAGTAAAAATAACTTTTCGATTTCAATCAGTATAATTATGTATAACTAAGGCTTAAATGTAACTTCAACTAGATAGGGCCATTTGTAAGTTCACTTGCACACATGCCTTATTATTTTACCCAGGTAGGTACTTATTTCCTAGAACAATTTTTTCATGCTCTACTCTCTCCCAGTATAACCACTAAGATATACAACGCATGCCTTCCAGGAAATCGTATCTTGGATTTTAAGTAACAAACGCAGTTTTCCTAAGAAGAATTTTTTTTTCTCATAGGTATTACAATCATTTGAACAGAAATGACATTTCGAATACACAAGTTCTCATTCCATCACTGAAGTTAAACTACGTCGAGCGTGGTGAGAACAAGGATTGGTGGCCGTTCTGGTTACAATTCTTCCAGAAAATACTGCAATGGTAATTTTCTTTTGTAAGAATACAATTTTTTTTTATTATTTTTTTTGAAAAACTAATATTTTATTTTCAAAACTTCCGATAATACTGACTCAGAAGAGTCAGAAGTAAGAACCACATCTACTGGACTCTACTTGGTGATGTGCAATTGTGCAGCATCCATGGAACCTGTGACTCGAGTGAGTAATGTTCTTGCTCTGTATTATTTCCAGAAAACCCCATCCTGCTGACTCAGAATCTCCGTGATGCTAGATTTCCTTGATGATCTTCAAAACATCTTTTTTCTATGACGCGAGTCAGCAACGTACGTACTGACTCATGTCCCTGCTCTGTATGCTTTCTAGGAAATACTTTTAATCGCCAAGATGCAGAGTATGCAGACTCAGAATCACCTACATGCTGGACTCTGCTATGTAATATGCAGGGAAAGTCAGCAGTCTATTGACCTATGTCCCTTCTCTTTATTATTTCCAGGAAACCTGATGCTGCTGACTCAGAATCCCTAAGATGCTGGACTCTGCTGTGTAATGTGCAGGGAAAGTCAGCAGTCTACTGACTTATGTCCCTTCTCTTTATTTTTTCCAGGAAACCTGATGCTGCTGACTCAGAATCCCTAAGATGCTGGACTCTGCTGTGTAATGTGCAGGGAAAGTCAGCAGTCTACTGACTTATGTCCCTTCTCTTTATTTTTTCCAGGAAACCTGATGCTGCTGACTCAGAATCCCTAAGATGCTGGACGCTGCTGTGTAATGTGCAGAAAAAGTCAGCAGTCTACTGACCTATGTCTCATATCTTTATTATTTCCAGGAAACCTGATGCTGCTGACTCAGAATCCCCAAGATGCTGGACTCTGCTGTGTAATATGCAGGGAAAGTCAGCAGTCTACTGACCTATGTCCTTCCTCTTTATTATTTATAGGAAACCTGATGCTGCTGACTCAGAATCCCTAAGATGCTGGACTCTGCTAGGTGATGTGCAGGGAAAGTCAGCAGTCTACTGACCTTTGTCCTTTCTCTTTATTATTTCTAGGAAACCTGATGCTGCTGACTCAGAATCGCCAAGATGTTGGACTTTACTGGGTGATGTGCAACATCCTTGGAACCTGTGGCGTAAGTCAGCAGTGTACTGGCTGATGTCTCTGTTGCTGTTCACACAAGCCAAAATATCCTGGATGTATGAGGCCTCTGGTAAGGTTAAAAAAAAACACAATACCTACTTCCGATTTCTAATATTGGAAATTTATCGCAAGTAATAAAAATTAAAAAGTAGATCAAACACCAAATACCCTTATTGGATATAAATTACTTGTCACGTCACGGCTGGGTTTCGAACCCGTGACGTTTGGATTACTAGACCGTCGCCTGATTCATTTTCAATTCAAGTGCGGAAAGTATAAGTAATGTTTCATTTAGACAGTCAGCGCAAGACAGGTAGTCCCATCATGCCAACAGTTTGTACTCAAGTTAGCTCTAGTAAGATGTAAAAAGTGTAACTTTAATTAAGTTTTTAATTTAGTCTAGACTACTCCAGATCATTATTGAAACCTTGACGTAACTTTCAGCCCTCTAGATACATGGCATCTTAAAATAGCGAATAAATTATGGAAAAAGCTCGTTTGACTTTTAAGTATCGAAGATTAGGTTTCCCTTAAAGTTCTAATCAAAAACCGATATTCGGTTCATTGAACTTTGAAAATGTGAAACTTAAAGTAAGATACCCGGCTCTTCTCTCCCCAAGTTTTTGTAAGTTTTGGGGTACGTCTAACTTTGTTCAAGTATATTTTGTAAACATGAAGTTCAGTTTAAAATTCAAAATAGTATATCTTTGTATTGATTCAAAATACAAACACAAGTGGATAAGTACACAGAGTGAACGAAAAGTAACGGAACGGACTTTTATCTTTTAGCGGCTAAAAATAAAGACCTGAATTTTTTAATTTTTAACGCAAGTTTTCCAATTTTTTCGCGGAATCAAAAAGTCTACAAAAAGTCCCTCACTCGATACTTTGACCAAACGGACCTTTTGAACAACATCGCGGAATCATGGACTTTTCTACGGAATAAAAGTGTTTAAATCCAGAGTTTGATACATCGAATCCGTATAATTTTTCATGCTAAAACATTGTGGCATTGTTTTCTTTTCTTCATTATTTACACGTCTGTTCATACAGCTCATGATCAAACTGTTGTCCTTCTGCCTCGAACACTCGCTGTAGGGCCGGATGTGTAAATATCGAAAAACCAATGCTATCAAGTCTTGTAAACCAGGTAGCGTAGGGATCCGTTGGTTCGAATCCCACCTAGTGCATGAATTTTTTTCATTAATTTGAGTTTGTGACCATATAATAATAAGACTCTGAGGGTTAGGTGGTAGAAAATGCTTTGGGCATTAACCTAGTCTGGTGGTTAGCTTCCACTTAAGAGTATTATTATTTAGCATGAAGAACATGATTTGATGAATCACACTCTGGATTTTCACCTTTTATTCCGAAGAAAATTCCACGATTCCGCGGGATTAATCAAAGATCCGTTTAGTCAAAGTATTGAGTGAGGACGACACCCTGTAGAAATTTTGATTCAGTCAAAAAATGGGCAAACATGCGTTAGAACTTCATTAAAAATTAAAGTCTCTATCTTGAGCCGTGTACAAGATAAAAATCCGGTCCGGAACTTTTCGTTCACTCTGTATTGTATGAAGTATGAACGTATACACAAAATACAATGTCAATGGCACGTTTACTTTTCTTGTTCAGCTGTTATCAAGGGCATGGAACCCCGGCGGCTGTGCAGCGTTCAAATTCAAAACCTCTTATACATTACTAGCCGTTTGCCCGTGCTTTGCAACGGGACTAAATTTCAAATTTACTAAGGCATGGCCGTACTGCTGGACAGCAATGCTTTTTTGAACTTTTTATAATTTTTCTGGATAAAGCGATAATGGTTTTGGGGGGGTCAATTCTGAGACATTTTTCGCTATCTCTTACCGTTTTGGCTAAACAACTCCGGACAAACAAACAAACAAACAAACAAACATAGGTAGGTAGGTAGGTAGGTAGGTAGGTAGTCCTTTTTCTGTTTTATATATAGAGATAAGTTAGTTAGCTGTATTATAAGTTAGCTAGCTTAGGGGAATTATGTCCCTGTAGCTCAGTGGTAAAGGCGGCAGTCTGTGAATCCATAGGTGGCGGGTTCGAAACCCAGCCGGGACATGACAATTTTTCCTCCCATGTGGGATTTTCACACCAGAATAATACGTCTTGGGCTTACTGCTGGAATAATGGGACCGTATAATAATCGGTCCCATTATTAGTCATAATCGGGCAGTATAATAATAAAGGCGATATTATTATTATTGTGTTGTAAATATGAAAACCAATAGAACAATTTATAATATTATCAATCTATCTAAATAATATTGACTATTCTCGTACCAACCTAGGCAGTCCGGTTTGAGACATTCCAAATTCGAAACCTCTTAATACTGGCTATTCCCAGCCCAACGCAGACTAGCGCCCGAATTATTACACTTATTTTACTATTTTTTAGCCTCTCTCTCTTATTCGAATCACAGCAACGATTCTCCACTTCTTCTTGTTGTCTCGCTAGAGGACTATAAACAGAGAATAAACTAGCCCACCCTAACAAGCCAGGCTTGCTTGCAGTCTCCCAAGGGTTTAATGGCTTGAAAAGAAATATCCCAAGTTCTCACGATGGCGATGGTTGATCGCACATAGAAATATGTGCTTCAGAACGAGCCAAATTCTCACTAAGGTTGACGATATTAAATCTAAATTTAAATTGACGATATTTATAATTTTTGTAAAAAAAAAAAAAAAATGAAAACGAATAAATATATTTTGATTTGATTTGATTTGCTTGAGACCATCACTCCCTCCCAGCTGTAGCCAATCTGGTTACAACAACAACAACTTCATGTTCCTTTCCTAAACTATCCCTTAACACGCCCTCTGTTGGGAATCCCAGTCCCTTTATATCAGCCGTTAAGTGATAGTGGCTTGGATTAACAAATCCTGGATATTTAATTCCTGTTTAATAATACGGCCCTAAGTAGCTGGTTTCTCTCATCATCTTATGAATTACTAACATTATTCACCACACGTCGGTCGCACACAAGTGCAGGGCGTTACTTGGTTCCTTTTCCCTTGCCCAAACAACATTGGTTACCAACAACCACAATTTGTTGAAAATATATATAAATTGTGACTCAGCGGAACACTTACCAATTGTTTGAAAAAAATAAGATGAAAAAAATAGTACCTACCCAACTGGTTTGTGACTTTTTAGAGAATGGAGGATGGAGCCCCGCCTCGTCTCTTTAAGAATTAGGTCATTACATGTTAAAGAGAAGCCGACCTTCGTGACTCAGTGGTTGAGAGCATTGGTTACTAACCCGGAGGTTGCGGGTTCAAATCCCGGCCGGAGCGGAAATTTCTGACCGAAATTTTCCGTTTCCGGAATGGCATGGATGTACAGGTAAAGTGCCCTCAAGTAATGCGAAAGCGGTTCCGGGGCACAACTACCTTTTTTAAAAATTCAAAAAATATTTTATCATATATATTTTTAAATCAATTTAAAATCCAAATCGTCTCATAGATAAAACACCTCCCGCATATCCGCTGTCCTCTTCATTGTTCCCCACACACTCGCCGCATTTCCAACCTGAACAGCCAAACTTATTCTTTGCATTAGGTTATGATTTTGCTCTCTTCTCTCCCGTCACACATGCTATCCGCTCTCCTGACTCTTTTAAAAACTGCTACTTCAAAAAATAATAAGTAAAATTATAGAGAAATGTTTTCCCCCACTCCCCCCAGGTATCCAGCTCATCATCCTGGCCGCCCTCTACCTGCTCATGTTCATCCAGCACGAGCTCAGAGTTCGACTCCTCCGCCAGACCACCACCTCCACCTCCATCACATCCAAGATATTTCGCATCCGCACCATCTCCCTGGCGGGGGAGGAGGAGGAGATGGCAGTCTTTGAGAAGTGAGTGGAGGTGTTGGAGTTTTTTTTTTTTAAAAGATGAGTGTTTCACAGCCTTTTTTATTTCGTAGCCATGAAACAGGAGCTACTGTAGACGCTTGTGGTCTGTGTTGTAGCCTGCCCACTGCCCATCTCGTAGTATGCCTCCCCTCTGATGGGCGAGAAGTGACACAATACTTCCCATTGAGGTGCTGGGTCAACACGAGCGCACCGGAAGGTATTCCTTACAAACAATTGTAACCTAATTAAGAATACAAATTTTTGTCGGCACGGGGGATCGAACCCAGGACCTTCCACATGGCAAGCAAGTGCTTAACCACTGAGCTAATCGCGCGCTCAGTTCCACAAGAGAAGCACCAATTATCACACCGACCTCTATTTAGATCTGTTGTGAGTGGAGGTGTGATGAAAATACGTAGATTTACGGCGGAATTAATAGACGTTTTGTAATACCTCTGTGGCGCTAAGTCTCGGAGTTCGCACTGTCCAAGATAGGGAAAATTGATGCTAAAGAATGACTTAAGCTATCGATTGTGTCTATTAATTGTGTAATTAAAGAATAGATATCGAACTTCTCTAATCGGGTTCAAACCTGCTTCACATTAGATACACAGAGTTTTTTGGGAGTTTTTTTTTATTGTTTTTAAATCTATGGTGATGAACTGGAGATTTCGATTAGATTCTAGAATCGATAAGATGCTGGAAAGTCTTTTCCAAAATATGTAATACATTTTTGTATGACTCAGAGTAGAACAATAACATTCCAAATAGACAGAAGCAACCAAATTACTCAATATAATATTAATATTTAAATATCAACTTCACGTAATAATATTTGAATAATAATTTTACGTAATAATATTTGAATTTTAGTAGTCACTGTGGCAGAGCGAGTTAGCGCGCTAGGCATTGCACACATGGCGACCTGGGTTCGATTCCCAGAGGGGGAGGATTTTTTCTGCTCTGTACTTGGATGTTCGGGGTCCACTCATACCTCGTGAGGAAAAATGAGTAGCTGCTTTAATGTGAAGCAGCGACCAGTGGCAGAATCTTAGGCAAAAAAATGATACAAGATATTGTAAATTCAAGTGGTAAAGTCCTATGATTCTGCGCTACCCACTAAAATTGTGACGTAATAACACAAAGAAAAACCATTATTATTATTATTATTATTAATATTTGAATTTTAATTTCACGTAATACTATTTGAATAATAATTTCACATAATAATATTTGAATAATACTTTTCCAGGATCCCCGAGACCCCAGAATCAGAAGAGTCACAACAGGAAGAGGATCCCGGCCTGGTAGAAATTCAGAGCCTGGATGAAGACCCCATGTTGACCATGTAGCAGCCTTGAGACATGCCAGTGTCGCGTCTTGTGAAAACACTACGAGACGAAACAATATTCATGTCTCGTTTTTTAGGAGACGAGAAATTTCATGAATTCTTTGAGACGAGGCAGGACATGTTTCGTTTTGTGAAAACACAACGAGACGAAACAAAGTTCACGTCTCGTTTGAGGAAATGGACTTCCCAATACGAGAAACTTGATGAATTCTTTGAGACGAGACTGGACATAAATTTCGTCACATGTTTTTTGACGTAAAGAGATCAAGACAGTGGCCCTTTTTTGGAGCCATGAAACAGCTTGTCAAATTCTCTCCATGCTTGTCGTAATTTAACATCTGTATTTTTTGAAGGAATCGTTGGTTTTAATAATCATAGATTGGATTAAAGATGAAATATTATTCATTATTTTCCAGTAGACAATAAATTCATTTTCTATGTTGTAGCTTGCCCATCCCGTAGTATGCCTTCTCTCTGATGAGCGAGAAGTGACACACTACTACACTAGAAATTGAGGGTATTATATAAAGTGTTTTAAGTTATCATATTTATGTTAATCACAACCAATCAAACTCGCTCTCCTAAATCTTTGCTTAACTTGGGACTCGAACCACCGACCTTCGATTACAAGTCGCTTATCGATAAAGCTACTGAGAGATCCGTATTGTATGAATTTTATTCCATGAAAAGAAATATTTTCTGTCGCATTTGTAAGGAATAGAGTAAATAATACATCCTTCCGACCTCACAAGTGGGTTAATCAGATCATGCTGTTGTTGATCGAAAGTCTGTTTGTTCCTTCATCTTTCTTGTGGAATATTGAAAGAGCTCCAGCGTTCTATAATACCCGCCAGTATGAGACTAGGGCGAATGACAAGAAATACATTGTTGTGAATGTAAATAGGGGGATGTATGGAAAGTTATTTCCAACACATGTGTGTGGGAGGGAAAAGGGAGATGGAGAGGGAAAGAAAGGCAGAAATAAAGAAAGAGATAGAAAGTGTAAGAAAACTGAAAATGAGAGGATGATAGAAAGCAAGGATGATATTCTTTGAGTGTGTGTGTGAGATGAAGGAAGATATTATTCGAGTATGTGTGTGTGTGTGAGGAAGAGAGAGAAAGAGAATAAGTGAGAGTGAAAAAGAGAGGTAGAAAAGGAGAGAGAGAGAAAGAGAAGAAGATGTTCTTTAAGGGTGTGAGAGAAAAAGAAAGAAGAGAAAAGAGAGAGAGAGAGAGAAAGAGAACCGGTGAGAGTGAAAGAAAGAGGACGAAAAAGAGAGGAAAAGAAGAAGATATTCTTAGTATGTGAGTGTGTGAGAGAGAAAGAGGAAGACATTTTTTGAGTGTGAGTGTGTGAGATATAAAGAGGAAGATATTCCTTATTGTGAGTGTGTGAGAGAGAAAGAGATTATGTGAGAGTAAAAGAATTTGGAAGAAAAAGAGAGATACAGAGGAAAAGATTCTTTGAGTGTGAGTGTGTGATAAATAAGGAGGAAGTGGCAGAGAATGCCTAAGGCATTAACTTCGCCCCAGATTACAAAACAATTGTAATTAAAAATTAATAATGATCTTTATTCTTTTATTTTTATTTTTTTGTACATACTTTTAAGTTTTTTTTTTAAATTTATTGCTATTAATTTTTTGTTGATGATTGTTATGTAAAAAAAAAGAAAGTGTAAATAAATAAATAAAATAATAATAATAATAATAATATCGCCTTATTTATACTGCCCGATTAAGACAATTAAAGTCCCATTATTCCAGCAGTAAGCCCAAGACATATTATTATGTGGTAAAAATCCCAATTGGGAGGATAACAAAAATAAATAAATAAGGAAGATATTCCTTAGTGTGAGTGTGTGAGAGAGAAAAAGAACATGTGAGAGTAAAAGAATTTCGAAGAAAAAGAGAGATACAGAGGAAGAGATTCTTTGAGTGTGACTGTGGGAGTGCACGAAATAGGAAGAAAGAGAGAGAGAGAGAGAGAGAGAGGGAAGATTCACATTAGCGTGACGAGAGAGTGACGTGTTATTATTGTATGTGCCTAATCTAGTAGTTGTGATAGATGAATACCTCCCCCCACCCCCTCCTCCCCCAATGACACCATTATCCATAGGGTGTGTGACAAGTAGAACGTCAATCAATACTGACATTCAGGAAATATACATCCATGAATTGTGTACCCAGAGAATGATTCTTGTTCTTTTAAACACCTTGCAAATGTGAGTCTGTGGGGAATAGAAGGAAAGGAAGATGAAAAAATGTGTACGATCCTGCTGTAGATAGCAATTTTGGAAAAAAAATCTGCTCTTCCATAATAATGACTTTTTGTATTGCCTAATTTCATTTTAAGTTAACATCCAGTCGCTAGAAACTCAGTAAACAGCTACACACGTAAACCTCACCCAGCCTGAGTTGGGCCAGGAGTAGCCAGCATTTCGAGGGTTTGAATCGAAATGGTCACCCACCAAGTCGTAACTGCGGTTGATGCTGCTTAGCTTCTATGTTACCACAAAAACTGGTGTACTCAATGTGCCATCGACCTTGTTGGCTAAGTCAATACTAACTCTTAAGTTTCAAGTAGTTATGTTAGGCTTAGATCGATGGAGAACTGTTGTAATGCCTCAAACGTGTACCCTAAAATCAACCATCTTTGTTAGTTTTGAAAATCAATACAAGACAATTCAATTTGGGCCTAATTGAATCTTAAGTTTCAAGTACTTAATGTACTCATGTTAGACTCACATCGACGATGGCTGGCTAAGTCAATTATAACTTTTAAGTTCTCATGTTAGGCTTACATTGTGGCTAGCTGGCTAAGTCCATTATAACTTTTAAGTTTTCATGTTAGGCTTGCATTGTGGCTAGCTGGCTAAGTCCATTATAACTTTTAAGTTCTCATGTTAGGCTTGCATCGTGGATGGCTGGATAAAGTGGATAAGTTAATCTTAACTTTCAAGTTCTCATGTTAGACTTACATCGACGCTGGCTGGCTAAATTAATCTTAAATTTTAAGTACGACGCGTTAGGCTTACATCGACGTTAGCTGGCTATGTTAATTTTTTTATTTTTTCTTAAAATTTTAATTCAATTTGATTTGTTTCGATATTGCTACTATATGGTTCTTCGAAATAAAAAATTCAGTATACGAGTATGAATTGTAATTTTTAAGCAGTACGAATAAGACTTACACCGTTGGCTCGCTAAGTCAAGACACATAGACGTTGGCTGGTTAAGTCAATCTTATCTCTTATGTACTACGCCTTAGACTTACATCGACGTTGTCTGGCTAAATCTATCTTATCTCTTAAGTACTCCGCGTTAGACTTACTAGAAAGCAAAACGAAAATATTTTATGCACACGGCGCGGCGGGTCGTGTTATTTTAGTACCCACCCTCGTTTGCCTCTTGCATAACGACTCGGAAAATAAATCTGTTACATTTAATGCCTTCGGCGGAGTCACGTAACTGTAATAGATTTATTCTCTCTCAAATGTCTACTATAAAACCTCCTTGTTGCCATTCGACGCACATACTTCTTGAAAGATGCCTAGAGCAGGGCAACTTTTAGTGCTGCTGTTTTATTATGACATAGTGAACGGAATGTGAAGTATTTCAAGCTCCCACTGAGTTTGGCAGAAGGTTGAGTGAAAGAAAATGATGATGGGGAAAAAGAGGTTAGCTTTTCTGAAATTTGTTATATTTGTGTTAATCACGTTCTGATATCACAAATACTCAAACTCGTTTTACTATCCACACTCAATCCAGGACTTGAACTACCGACCTCCAGGTTACAAGTCCGCCGCCGTATCATAATTACTTATTTTGAAGAAGAGATATAGAGAACAAGTCAAACTGAATAGAAATATCATAATTGGTAAAATAAACAGTCCCTATTATTTATTAAAGAAATTTTAAGTAAGAGTTTAGATTTAGACTCAGTAATTAAAGAGATCCAAAAAGAGACAAATTTACACAAAATATCAGCAATGTCCGCTTCTAAAATAATATTATGACTGAGAAGCCTGATATCTCCGGATTTAATAGAAGTGGGGATAAGTTTAGTCATACGCATGGCGGCATGCATCAATTGCACTCAATATCTTGAACAATGTGTAGTGAAGATGTATAAAAAAAAAAAAAAAAAACTTTCAAGTTACAAACCGTCTATATCGACACAGATAATTATGTAACTATTTTTTTAAATAAATAACTGTAATGACAAATCTCTATTATAAAAACCAGTTAAGATTGGTTTGCAAAGATGGTGCTGAAATGTAGGTATGTTTATTGTTTATATTATTTTTTTAGATTACTGACAAAAGTTAATCCTCATGAGCAGTAAACAAAACACAAACTAAAATATTATGTATCAGGTACATGTGTTACTGACAAAAGTAATGCCGAAAGTGGTCACTCAAAGCCAAAAAATTATAAATACCTTATTAAAAAAATAGTACTTGCTAAAAATATCACTTAGACATACCACTGTGTATTTATTACGAGAAAAACACATTTATGATTTGAATCCTTGTCATAAATAAGTGAAAAAATGTCGAAAAAGCTGCTTTCAAGTATGTTATAATAATTATATACGTAGATATAACTATCACAACTTCTCACTTTTCTGTTTTTACCTAAGACAAAATTTTGATTCTGCAGGTACAGAGATTGAAATTTGTTTTTCAAAGGAAACATAAGAAAAGAAAGAAGTTTTGTACGTAAACACATAACACTTCTTTGTGTTTAACGCCCTTATAATTTGAGTGCACCTCTACAGTAAAGTAATACATACAATATTTTAATCTATGTTAATATGTACTCTGTCTATTCTGTGTATCACATGCTGCATTAAGTTTGTTAGTATACTTTTTCAGCATGAAGTGTTTTACTATCAGTCAGCAAAAGATATGTTACTCGAGTACAGGACCTACAGCAAGAAATTTATTGTAGGTTAATGTACAAAATATGCACTCTGTCTATTCTAACCTATCTTTACAGCAATCAACTTTGTAAGCAATGAGTCAGCACACGAAGTCTAAGACCAAGAACAGATTGAGACCTTCAGTCAGCAAACGATATGTTACTCAAGTCTTTTGCTTATGAAAAGACAGGCAGCATACATATATGAGGCTAAATAGTATGAAGGCTCATAAATATGTAAATCAGAGGGTATAGCATCTGCATCTCTGTCAGAAAATCAGCAGATACGCAACATATTCTGTTGAGCCTAACAGATGTCTGCTGTCTACATGCTGACTTAGGAAAATAAATATGATCGATGTGAGTAGAAGAAATGTTTCGTTAGAAAATGTTTATTTTTTATATTAATTTATTTTGCAAACAGTTTGCCTTTTTCAAACTTCATACAACAGGAATTTCTTGAATGACCTTATTACTGTGGCCCATCATCATACAATCTTTTTGATGAGTATTTTGTCACAGAATCTCTACGTTTGACAGTGATCTGATTAAAATTTAATGTTGAATATTGAGAGTTAAATAGGTACATGTATAAAATTAGAATTCATTTTTCCATGTTCATAGGTATGAACTTCATATAAATTATCAATATTTATATATTTTTCTTTTCTTTCTGAAATTTAACCTATGGGGCTATGGGCCTATCATGTTTGACAATCGGCGCTCGGCGTTGCGTCAATAAAATTCACGAATTTACATTTTTCTGTCCCGGAGTTAAAGTTGAGATAAAATTTATCATACTTGTGTTAACCACAATCGCGATATCACTACTCAAACATTAAATAAAACTTTGCTTAACTATTTGGACTTGAACCACCAATCTCAAGATTACAAGTCCTGTTATCAAGGGTGGTTTGACTGTACCTGTATATAAAAAATTGTAAATAAAGATTGATCTAAATTGTGGAATAATAATAATAATAATAAGTCCGCACCTTATCAATCAAGCTGCTGAGGTTCGCCCAAGAGTTTCGGTGATAACTCCTGGAAAAACCTTTGAATTTAATTCCTTATACTGTTTTCTTTTATTCATGATAAAAAATATTTGAAAAAATTATCTAAAACAAAAGTTACAACACTTTCCAGCGTCAAAGAAAACAACAGCTTGCGTTATAGAGACATACTGTATCTATACATACAAGAAAGCTGAAGAAACATAGAGGTCTTAGGGATGCTCACCGGAGAATTTAGCGGGATTAAGAGAGTACACGGAAGCGAAACATATCCAAGACAAATGTTCCTGATACCGAGCATTGTAAAAGAGGGGAAAATAATGAGAGAGAAAATGGAAAAGAAAGAAACGAAGGGAGGTAGGGGGTAGGGACAGAGAAAAAATAGAACTATACAAAAGGATAAAGAAAAAGAGAAACAAAGAACTTATAAAAAGGGAAAGAGAAAGGGGAAAAGATGGAGGATGGTAAGACAGATAGAGATAAATAGAGAGAGAGAGAGAGAGAGAGGATTGTGAGAGAGAGGAAAAGAGAACTTTAACAAGGACAAAGAACGAGAGAGAGAGAAAGAAAAAGAGATTTCAGTGAGAGAGATAGATGGAAAAGCAAATATAGAAATAAATATACGAAGAAAAAAGGACAAAGATAATAATTGGGGGAGAGAGCCTTTTCCTTTCCGGCCTTTGAGTAGACTAAAAGAAATTAGAGGGAATAGGAGGAGGAGGAGGGGAGGGAGAGAGAGAGAGAGAGACAGCACGAGACAGAGAGAAAGAATAAAGAAGAGGGATGTAGATAGAGAGCGAGAAAAACAGAGAGATAATGAGATAAAAGGTGGAAGATTAAGAGGACAGAATGAGAGAGAGAGAGAAATGGGAAAACAGAAATGAGAGAGGCATAGTGACATAGATAGATAAAGAAGTAGAAGGGTTTAAAGAAATGTAAGAAGAGAGAGAGAGAGAGCTACACATAGAGAGAGAAAGATAAAAGGACAAATGAGTGAGAAAGAGGAAGTAAGAGAGAGAGAAGGAAAAGACATTATTAGGGGCTAAAAGAGCAGCCGGAGAAAGACTTAAACATTTAGAAAATACCTAACATAAGAACTGTCCCCGTTTATTACTGTCAGAGTTAATCTATCTTCAAGACAATTTAAAGCTAGGCCTAACTCACAGCCCACAACAGGCTGAAACTTTCAGATTAAGATATCAAGGTATCTTAAAACAACGACCTAGCTACTAACTCATAATAAATCAAATGTTTTTATCCAAGCTGGTTTTGCACTGTCTTATATGAGAAAAATTGCGATTTTTGTAGAATTTATTGATGACTCAAACTCTAATGGAATTGTTTGTTTGAATGGTTGAATGGAATGTAAAACCCCCGTCATGATATATCATGGTTGAAAGTTAAAACCTATAAAAAAAAAAAATGAGCAATGTATGCACAATCAAATGGCTGATGACTGATTAAGCGTAAAACTTTATTAGCAACTATGCAATTGGGGTAAAAACTTGCACCATGCTGCTTTTTGGATTCAAATGAAACATGCTTCAATGTTGCATACTTCGATATGTTACCTCGGAGGAATTCCGTCTTCCGATATTGAGGTTGTGGAGAGATTCATCGAATAAAGAAGAGAAACCACAGACTATCATTTCGCTAGGAAAAACAATGTTTAGCGAATTGAGAAAGAGATAGGTAGATAAAGACATTAGGGAAAGAGAGATAGTGAGAGAGGGAGTGAGAGCAAGGATGGAATTCCATCAGTTAAGGGTTTAAGGAATCTAATGAAAACATTTATCTTCAGGACAAAAGCTGTGTTAAAGAGGGATATGAAAGAGAACAAGAAGAGACAAACTAAGAGGAATTTCCAGAAAGAAAAAGAAGAATAGAAAAACACAGAAAATGATAGAAAGAGAACAAGAAACAGATAGAGACGGAGAACCAGAAAGAAACAAAGACAGATAGCATGACATAAGAAAAACATTAGACAATAAAGAGAGAAGAGGAATTATGAAAGATATCAAGAGATTGTGGAATGGGATGATGGAAGATGAAGCGCTAGATGAAAAGCATGAGAGAATTCTCGAAAAGAGGAGAGGGAAGATATTGTGTTGGCAGGTCTAGACGTCCTCTTATTCTTGCAAAAAAATAATAGAAATTAAAAAGAGCATGTTGAGAAAAGTACTCGAGGCTTTTCCTATCTAGATTTAGACCTTTGATTTTCTCAGTTTTATTAATAAGTAGTATAGTAGGATAAATGCTACCATGTCGTAGTTTTTACTTTCTATTACCTATAATGTATAGAAAGTTTTGTTTTCTAGTTGGTAATTTTAATAATGTTTTATCGCTTTTCTTCTTGCGTTCTATCAAAATTACAAATATTATATTGTATCATAACAATATATTACCTAACAATCATTATACCTATAGGTTATGTATATGTACATGTTTTATGTAACAACAATTATCATACGAGTAAATAAATATGGGCTATGCCCGTTAATTTGTTAAAATCAAAAATTATATTGGTAATCATATTACTCGCAGTCTTCTTTTTATGTAAAGAGAGTTCTATAAGAATCAAAGTCCTTGCCCCAAAAAAGATATAACTCCCAGTCTAAACTGTTCAGATATAAATAATAATAATAAGCTCGGTAAATGGGTGTTTATTAGAGGAGCTTGTCCTATTTACAAATGACAATATATAAACACAACAATAAAGGTAAAAAATATGTAAAATTAAATTTTAGATATCACAGTGTCAAAAATTGTAGTTAAATTATTGTAAAGATAATAGAAAAATCAAATATTAGAATGACATACAAGTTTAAAAAAGTAGACATATTTACAGACGCAATAAATCACAGTAAACATCACATCAAAATTTGTTATAAGAAGACATCACTAGATGATGTATTAGCTACTCTCATCATTCTATTGATAGCTGAGTTGCAAGCGTAGTTAGTTCCACAGGTTGGAATATAGAATGTGTTGCTTCTCCTTAGTTATTGAACATAATGTACTTGTTTTGATTAAGGGGATTGAGATATTTACTCGTACGTCCTAAATAACCGTTCATCACGACAGAGTTTTACCTTCTACACTCTTGGTATCACAACATTAACCCACATAAAGCTCAACCAGCTTATGGTGACAGAATTTTTTGTCTTCTAGACTAGACTAAGAGCAGTAGTCACCACACAGGGAGGCGGGTTAATGTCTTACAGTCCTGTGTTATATGTAAGTCTTCAAATACAGTTTTTTCCTTTAACAAATTGAAAAACTAATTATGAAACACATTTCCCTGAATATCCTCATTTCCTCTTCCTAAATTTATTTTCCCAACACGGCCCTGACCGTAGTAATAGAATTGCTGGAGATAATGGAAGTGCAATGAATTTCCCCATCAGGGGCCTAATGACAGATGAGGCGCCCAGACAACAGGACAGCGGGAGATATCTGAAATAAATGTCGGATATTTTCAGCAGATCGTGAGGAAAAAAACTTTGACTTCTTTTTCTATCACAGAAACTTCTTCAGTGCAATGAAAACTTGTTGGGTGCTTCCAATGTGTATCTCATCTGCTTCATCAATGAGACGTCTGATGGCCGATCTTTTATGAGAGTTTTCTGGACGTACTTGTATGTACTTTGATTTTCAAAACTGGTAAACGACGGAAGGCTGGTTTAAGGAACTAGGACATCATTTGACAATTTAAATCATAGAAATTGGAAACATCACAGGGTTTTCAGGAAAGATTCGACATTTTATTATTAAGTGTTTTTAAATATCTAAATCAACAAGGTCAATTTTTTTGTATAAATAATAATGCAGAGTTTGGTTGAAGTATTTAAAAGGTTTGTGGTTCTTCTTGTTAAATTAGCATTTTAACAGGAATATATTACCTCCCCGACTATGTGAGGGTAACTTTCATCTGATATACTATATATTGATAAGCATGACATTGGTATAGAGAGACTATTAAACTTTCTGAACAAAGACCTGAAGCGTCTATTTTCTTCTGGTTTGGTATTAATGCCTCTGAGAATTGCCCGTAGTCAATGAAGGGGCGTCTGATTTATTATTAACTTAATTATAATATCCAACTTTTGTTTCTCTAAAGTTTTTTTTCTTCTCTTATTTTCCAGCTTTTTATTTTCTCTCTCAGCCCTCCTTACTCTACTTTCCTGTCTATATATTTCAATGTATTTCTTCTTCTT
Source organism: Bactericera cockerelli (assembly GCA_024516035.1). Lineage (NCBI taxonomy): Eukaryota > Metazoa > Arthropoda > Insecta > Hemiptera > Triozidae > Bactericera > Bactericera cockerelli. Next base: position 32,693,189 of record CM044960.1, on the reverse strand, counting down.
TTTTCAGTTTTTTCTTCCTGTCTTTTCTGAGTCTCTCCTTTTCTACCTTAAACATTCTTTTTTATCTCTCTCTGTCTCTATACTACATTTTTCTTTCATTCTATTTTATTTGTATCTCTTCTTCTTTGAATATGTCTGTATCTTTATCTTCTTCTTAAGTTTTCCTGTACACCCACTCTTTTTGTATGCCTTTCTTGTTGCCAAAGTTTAATTTTCAAGTTCGTTTTCAAGAATCAAGAAAATATTGACTCCTTTTATCACACTCTCTATGCTTCCATTGTGGATCATGTCATTTCTACGAGTAGATTATTGTTCCAAAGTCTTTCTAAGATGATAACAATAAAGCCAAACACAATGGTGAAAGTGTGACAAACTTACAGCTAAGTAGGTTATTTACTTTGGGGAAAAGAAAGTTGGGGATGAAAGTTTGAATAAATATTCTGCACATATGGGTTAGGCACATAATGTAGGCTTCATTCTATACGAAACACTCCATTTCAAAAAAAATGGGACGGTTTAGGCGAAGAAAAAATGTGTTATTCTTATCTTTTGAATAACAAAAAAAAGATACATTTACGTTACATTACGTTAGGATAATTATAAATAGACCTTTTTGTGAGGAAATATGTACTTATACTTCATATTATTCCTTTTTCTATGGCACTGAGTGTATCTGATAAGTTACTTAATAACACTGAAGCAGGTATGTTTAATCAAACATACAACGTTTTCAGCATAACAAGAGCATAAATATATTTCCCCTTTGAAAGTAACTTTTTTGGTGGGAAAAGTTTGGCTGTTTGAAACAACAGCCTCCACATAACAACCCCCATTGTAACTACCTCCATTGTAGCTACTTCCACGTAGGGAACGACCTGTTAAAGTTTGAGAATTTAAACTTTTGTGTGTGGTCTTGTCATTCGGCAACTGTTGTAGCTTTCGCTGTGAAATATGAGGACTGCTTCTCTTTAACAAACACAATTGAAGCTAAGTGGTAGGGAATGTCTTCAACATTAACTTCGCCCTAGATTTCAAACAATCATATTCAAACTCACAATCAAAAAATGCTTTAAAATTAAAGCATTTTTAAAAAAAGTTGAATTCGTCCAACTGCGCGCGGGCTGCACAAATGGACCAATGTCTGTATTTCATTGAAAATTTGGGTGAGAATTTATTTGTTTAGAGAAAATAATCATCAACAACTTTGATAATGGTTTCTGACGTCAAAATCTATTCAGTGGTTTCTGAGATTTTCGCGTTAAAAGGAATATTTTTAACAGACCGACAGACAGACACAAAACCAATGTTGCTCAGGAGGTTATGAAACGTTCAGAAATATGAAAAAAATTGAAATGGAAGTTAAAAAATATTAGAAATTCCGTTTTTTAGTATTAGAAATTTCTCGGAAGTGGTCTTCTGATATCTATTGTATTTTTATATTAACAAAATAAAGTTTTATTTTTATTTCAAACTCTCATAAATCAACGAGTTACCCAAAGACACACTATACAAATCAGACAGGTGTTGTTACATTTATAGATAATTGGAAGTGAAGTTTCACACATTTTTGGATTAGAATTTTTGGTGACATCGGAATGTTCTTAGCAATATCAACGGACGTGACGAAGGCCAAAGTCGTACTAGTACAAGTTATCCGTCAAAACTGGATGATAATTCAAAACGCGTGACGTGGTGTCTGTTTGCAATGTCTGTTTATTTAGTTATAACTAAGTGGCTAAATTCTTATCATGGCCAATCCAGATGTCAAATCAGTTCCAGGGCTTTATTAGCAATATCTTTATTTATTTTTGAAATAATTAGTACCATCCTGGTACTTTCACTGGTGTTTCTGTTTTGATTCATTAACTGGATGAACTTATTTATCATTGATCTTTAATGGAAAACAATCAACACGTACTATTTTATATATCACTTTATTAATTTTGCTTGACAATTCATTAATTGATTCAGAACTTACGTGTCTGTTTATATGATTAAGAACACTCACTTATTTTGAAAGTTTCCTAATTGCCAACATCCACTAAACGGTTTGTCCCCGCAATGCAAATCTACTTCATCTGCGGCTTCTCCACTTGCAAGGACTTGGCCACCACGCTTCACCTCTGCCGCTATCTCCAGTGGCGCTACCCCCATCACTTCCACTTCAAGCCCCTGGTGACCAGCAAGCCATGCTACGCCACTTTTGTCAAATCTCTGTGTCGGAAGTTCGACTGGCCGACGTACACAGGCTCTCCAATGATTTGGAAACAATCCGGCTGGGCATCGCACAAAGACACGGCCGTCTTCATTGGCGACGAAAACAAGTTTCAAGAGCTGGTGAATGAGATTTATGGCGTGGAAACGTTTGTCCCTTGCGAGGTACGTCGTGGGGGGAATGGCCCTAGGCTTGCCAAGGAAATAGGGATGTCAGGAACACAGGATGTGGCGGTGAGAACCTTTTACTTTCCGGCCTTTGATTGAGCGGAAGAGTGTGAGAGAGAGTTGTGGATGTTTGAAGAGAAGGAGATAGATGGAAAAAGAGAGAGGGAAAGAAGAGATGTGGGATTAAAAGAGAGAGAGAAATGACGAAAAGAGATAGAGTAGGTCAGAATTAGGTAATACGATTTGTACCTTAAACAAAACTTGATGTTCAAAATCTGTATAATGTTAGATTTTAACTCTCTAGTAAAACAATATGCGTTTGCAAGTCGAGAAACACAAAAGTAAACAGTCCACTAACTAACGGGTTCAATTTCAAGACAACTAGCACATAAATTTTTAACAAATATCTCACTTCGACAGTTTCATTTATTGAAGATTAAGTGCATGCATTAGAATAATACTAAACTTGTCCGCTTTGATATTGACAAACAAATACACAACATTCACACAAAATAGATGTACTTGTATACTCTCACCACAACAATACCATAATCTGTCGAGCTTATCTTATCAATTATACAGAGGAACAAAAACATTGAAGAACAAACAACTGTAATAAACGTTTACAAAAACAATGAGCTAACAACGAAGAACAATATTGTTAGAATAACTTGGAAACTAAAAGACAGCAGACTGTTTGCGAAACAAAACATATTCCAACAATCTGCCACGGTGAAGTAGCTATGCAGATGCAATAATAGCAGAAACTGTAGCGTCCTTGGTACTGTGGTGCTCTCAGAGTATCCGGGGTTCGATTTTCGATGAAGTGCATAATTCTTGACTGGATCTTATCTTATCAGTCCTATTATTATTATTTCGTTTTATTTCTCATATTTATACATACTATGGTAATAAAGATTATTCTATGGGCTAGCAGTAGCAAACGTAGAAGTATTAAAGTGTTGATAAGGAGATGTTGATATTATGATGAGTGGGACAGGAATCTTCTGAGCGTCCGTCGCTCGAAAATATGACCGGATAATATCAACGTTCTCCTCATACGACCAACGCTTTCGGGAAAGGACAGCAGGAACCGTGCGCTGCCGCGTTGATCTCATTGATAACAAAACGAGTTATTAAATCACATTGATCATCTTAATTGAATTTTTTTAAAAATTATTATTGTTATTATGAAACGCTTTATTAGAAGAACATAATTATATACAAACAAATGATGGTAAAAATAAAATTACAAAATTGACAAAATTAATATAAACAGGAAAAAAATAAACAAAATATATACATATTATGTCCTGACTAAAGGGCGGGGCCTATGGCAATCTCTTCCACGCAACCTTTCCTATACAAAAATATACACGCTAACAATCCCACATGACTCATGTATTTGTTATGAAGATTAAATTTACAAATATAAAGAGTAGATGAGAAGTTTGGATTGAATATTATAACAGGGAAGAAACCGGACAATCTAGCTGTTATTAGTTCAAGTGTTCAAAATACTTTCGAATGTAACTAACATTAAAAATAAATTAGAAATCGGTCATTTATGAAAAATAAAAGAACTAAAAAGAATTAATTTGTATCTACGTTTCAGGAAAAATTCAACCTAGCAAAGGATGAACACAATTACTTTTTGGAGATGAACAAAATCAAGGACATGCCTCGAAATATTGAACGCAGAATCGTTTGCATTTTGCATGCCGGTCATCCGGCAACTCGCATTCTGTTGGCTGAGATATTGTTGAGTGGAAGAGCGTTTCAAAAGAAAGATGGCGTCGAGATTCGGCTTCTGGAAGAAGATGAAGCACTGAAGAATGATGTGGATGAATATGTGCGAGATGCTACCTACCTGAACACGGAAACCGATACAGGTACCTGGTACATACATCATGCATCTTTCTGTCAGTCCCTCTAGCTCAATGGTCAAAGCATCAATCTGGTAAGCCAGAGGTTGCGGGTTCGAAATCTAGCTAGGGCATGACAAGCTACACTCCCATTTGGCATTTTGACTACATAAGAAAACAAGACTTACTGCTGGAATAATGGAACTCATTTGTCCTAATCGGGTAATTATTAGGCGATATTATTTTCATAGGATAAGTTAACTGTTTATAAGAAAAAAGATCCGTCCAGGGTTAAATGTTGCGTACGATTAAGAATATTGAATAAAAATCGATTAAGACTTTGAGTTGATTCTGCCTTGTCCGATAACGGATTTTATTTTATTGTTTCACCCACCTCAGTAGCTTGATCAATATGGCGGCGGACTTGTAACTTGGAGATCAGTGGTTCAAGTCCCAAGATCAGCAAAATTTACTAAAGCTAGTTTGAGTAGGTGTGACATCATGAAAGTGATTAACACAAATCAAGCTCGCCGGTAGGCGAGCGCTCGTCAAGTAGCGCCAGCCAACCGGCCTATATTAACACGAAACAGAGTTTATATGTATTTTGTTTTATTGTTTTCGCCCACTTCCCGCTAACTTTTATCAATTTTTATTTCAAATTCGTAATGAGACGCGAAAATAGATTGTGTTTCATGAAAGCGCGAGGTTCCTACGTACAGTTAAAGTCGTTTTCTGGCCACGCCGAAAATCTTGAATTTCATAAAAATATTCATACGGGTTTTTTTTTTTTTTTTTCAGACCAATTTTCTGTCAAGGGTACAGCAACGTGTGCTTATCGTGGAAAGACGTGAGATACGTTTTTGGAAAGGAAATTTTTATTTCTGCATACCTTTTATAGTTTCAAGTATTTATTTTTTATAGGATAGGAGATACAGCCTTTTACAAGAAAACCGTATTTCTTTTTTCTTTTTTTTTCTGGTTATTTTGGAGCTGCAATTGTGGTATTTTTTAAAAGTCCTAATTATAAGGAATAATATTTTGACATAACCAAAGTATTTTACTGGACCAAAATTGAGTTATAGCCTTTTACAAGAAAACCGGATTTCTTTTTTCTTTTTTTTTTCTGGATATCCTAGATATTTATCTTTAGTGTTTTTAGAAAGGTCTAGTCAGTGGGAACGAGCACACTTAATTTCAGATGGTTGAAACAAGTAGAAAAGTATTTAAAGCCCTCTAAAGGAATATCTATAATGAACCCCGGAGCCACCCCTATTTATCCCAAGTTGATGACTGAAAGTTCTTTCTAAAGGTCTAATTACGCAGAATTGTACTACGATGTAAATAAAATTTCGAAAAAATCAGCGACAGTGTGAGACATAAAAGGAAAAAACTGAATTTTAATTTATGAGAGTAACAAAAATCTTCACCTCACACAAAACTTAATTTACACGATTAACGTCCTCGCTTCATCCAAGCTGCCAACAGACCAACTTTACAGATTGGGAATAATAACGTCGTATAACTTCGTTCAAAGATTTCTACATCACGATAATATTATCATAACAATCATAATTATATTTCAAAGGTAAAACATTTCTTCAAACTCACTACTGAGAAGAAGCGTGCCTCTGATTTATTATTAGAAAAGTATAAATATTGGCCAGTAAGAGGCAGAATATTTATTAATGTAGATCAAATGATAAATTTAATATAATAAAATATTAGTGTAGGTAAAATACAAAGTTTGCAAGGTGACCTGGGTTTGAATCCCGGCTAGGTAGAATTTTTTACTCTGTACTTTGGATGGCCGGTTTTCTGTTATATCTCGTGAGAAAAAAAAACAGTAGTTACTAGTTTGAGTCAACCTCCTATGACCGTTTAATTTCGAATGAAGTGAGTATGGTTTAACTCGATCAACATTGAAATGTCACAATCTAATTATCGGTCTACCTATACTATGTATGTAACGTGATATAAGTTGTATATTTTGTCCAATCGAGCTGAAATTTTCAGGGTATGTTTCATGCATCCATGTTTGCCTATTTAATAATAAAATTATTAAATGTTTATCTAGCCAGCCTCCGTGACTTAATGGTGTTGTGATTACTGCCCGCAGTCCAGAGTTCCCGAGTTCAACTCTCGGTTGGGGCAGACTTTTCGACGAAAATTCTGTTTCATACAAACACGTGAGGCTGGCATTTCCGGCCCTACCCAGGCTGGGTGAGGTTAATGTGGGTAGCTGGTACAATTCCCAGCGAATGGAGGGTAAAACTCCCGTCCTGACTATCTCAGTCAAGACGTTAAAACCAAATAGAATCAACTGGTCACAATAGATCTAAGTAGGTCGCAGTGTTAATTGTAAGGTTTTCATTAGAAACCCTGCAACCAGGTCAGATAATAATAATAAAAATGTATAATCTAGAACCAATTTCTTACTTTTTCTGTTTATACTGATTATGCTGAAATGACACCATGTTTAGCAACTTACCGACCTCAGTAGCTTGATCGATAAGGCAGTGGACTTGTAACCTAGAGGTCGGTGGTTCAAGTCCCGGTTTCAGCGTAGATTTAGTAAAGCGAGTTTGAGTAGTTGTGACTTAACTTTAATGTTTAGGAACTTGAAGTTAGGCAAATATATGGGTCATAATTTCTTAAAGTCATAGTAAGAAACAGTTTCAAACAATCGGACGGTTTAGGGAAGTGTAGATTATGTAACTCAGTTAATAAACTAGGAAGTGGGAACTTCTAATTTATTGAAACACTAGCGCTTTACACCCGCCGCTTCGCCAGCCGATCACACACACACAACACACCACACCACACCACACCACACACACACACACAACACACACACCACACACCAAATCACACACACACACACATCACACAAAAAAAACCTACAACTTTCTCACTTTGAGTTGATATGTCGTAACTTCAAATTTCAAAAAAAAAAAAAAAAAAAAAAAAAAATGTCATTTAGGTCACAATATTTTACGTGTTACCCATCCATTTTTTTACCTTACCTGGCGTAGCTCAAGAACGGCTCATCAGAAATTCGTGATCGATATGTCAATTGAAAGCTCAAACCCTTGCCTAAAACTTTCTGGCTTTGAGTTGATAGATCGTTGCGACAAATTTCGAGAAAAAAATGTCATTTAGGTCTAAAAACGTAAAAAAAATGTGTCGGCCTTCCAAGTTTTAGGACTCGCCCTTTTCACCGGGGCTGGATAAATTTAAAACCAAAACACCCAACAAATTTTGTGAACGGAGATTTATCTCCTGTACACGTTCAGAATGAAAAAATGTGAGATTTAGTTAGTGTGAGATTTAGTTAGTGTACTGATGAAAGAACCGGTGCTTTTGTACTTGGTTTTTGAGTAATTACTCGAATCCACTATTCCATTTAAATCCGCTCTCAGAATCTCAAAAACGAAGTACAAAAGTACCTGGGTAAATACTCGGTACTTTTATGTAATCGATTACTGAAGTACCGGTTCTATGAAATACTCGGTATTACCCATCTCTAATTATTGCCAACAATACTGAAACGGGGTACTTTTCTGTTAGTGAATCTAGCAGTGGGTTTCAAAATTTGAAAAGATCAACAAAATTGCTGAGCGCTATTTATTGTCACTGAAAGGATCACACTTGTTATCTCAAGATTTCTCCTCTCTTCAGAAAGTATACTATAAAATTTTCTCTCAGCATCTTTCTAAAGTTACTTTTTTGTTTGCGGGGCTTGGTGGAAATGGGCGTAAGCCGATTTACGCCCTTTTTGCATGACTGATTGAGAAAAATCAATTAAATCAAAAAGTAGTGATATGCCCCAAAAACACTTCGTGTAAAAATAGTCGTCAAGTGTTGGAATAATTAAAAAGAACTGATATCAAAAACGTCAATTTTCTATGTTTCAAGGAATTATTTTTCACGTAATTAGTCACACAACAAAATAATACTCTTGAAAGAACCATGTTGTATAGTTACAGAACCACGTTCTTGACTACTGCACACTGTTTTGTTAGCAGATTACTACACATAAATTTCAGAACAAAACAGTGTGCAGTAGTCAAGAACGTGGTTCTGTAACTATACAACATGGTTCTTTCAAGAGTATTATTTTGTTGTGTGACTAATTACGTGAAAAATAATTCCTTGAAACATAGAAAATTGACGTTTTTGATATCAGTTCTTTTTAATTATTCCAACACTTGACGACTATTTTTACACGAAGTGTTTTTGGGGCATAATGTTAACTGTGATAACTTAATACTCTCTAAATTCAAATTTTCAGTACAAATGAAATTAAAGCAGGATAACGACTGCGCCATGGAGACATCAAACATTTTCGTATTCGAAATACTATGTATATTATTATGTGTTTATTTAACCGACATCACAATACCAGATCCCCTTATAATATGAGATATACATACATACTATACTATACTACATTCATACATTAACCTGAAATCTAGACCGTAATGTCTTCTACATCAAGCCCCTAGGCTCGTATGATCTTCATCTTATTATGCTAACGAGCTTTTATCCTGCGGAGATTACTGAAAATTCCAGAGAAACAATGACTTTAATGGTTGTTATCTTTTCTTAACAAATCTAGAAATATTTAGGAATAAAATTATCCACGATACAAAATATATGTATAGGTTCAATAGGGTGTACAAACCTGAGCAGCTCGATCGATAAGGCTAACTCGAACTAACCACGGATAGGCTAGGTATCTGTGACTTCACTCTTGAGATTAGAATAAATATGATAACCCTCTTTTATGAGACATGGACTTTTTTTCGATAGACATGTAAAATCTTCAAGACATCTAGATAAGAAGAGTTGTATTATTATCATTAGTCCAAGAAGAAAAGAGCACAGACAAAATCCGGAACCGTATCGATAGAATTTCTCTTTGATCGCTCAGGGACATTTAAATCTGTAAACAGCCTAAACTAAAACATAATATTATGCTCTACTTCCGTCTCTGAAATGATTAAAATAATAATATTCAGAAAAAGAGCAGGACAAAAACAAGAAACGAAGATATCATACTTTGTATAAAAAACAAGAGCTTTTCTTCTTGTTATCATTGGCTTTCTCAAAACAACATAGCGGCCGGAGAAAATTGTGTCCTCTCATTTTTACATTTTTTCCACAGGGGAAAACGTCATCCACTCGGTACGATCTCTGGAGGAAGGCTTATTAAATTGCGACCTTCTTATCTGGATGCCTGGAGCAATGGAACATAAGGATGGTGGAGGGGGAGATATTGAGAGTGGCAGGGGAAATTCTGACAGGGTGAGGGGAAATGTTAACGGAGGGAGGGGACATATTGAGGGAGGGAGGGGAAATCCAAAGGGGGACCTTATAGAATCCGTGCTGGTTGCTTCCAAGAGCTTGGCAGCTCGACTGAATGAGATGGAGCTAGCGTGCAAGATCCTAGTGTTCCCTTGTGAGGACGCCTGCTGCAAGCTGACTTGTCTAGCTGAGTTTCTGCACAAAGTTCGAGCATTCGATATTGTAGGTAAGTAATTATAACTATAATATCGCCATTTTTAACATCCGAACATGTAAGGCTGGCATTTCCGGTTCCGCCAAGGCTGGATAAGGTTAATGTGGATACTTGGTACGATTTCCAGGGAATGGAGGGTAAAACATACGTTCTAATCCGGACGTTAAATCAAATAGAATCGTTGGCGTTCGGAAGGGCATCCATCCGTAAAAATGTGCTACAACCAACCAACCTCGACTATGAGGTTGAACATTGCCGACCCCAAGTAGGTTTGGGAGTAAGCAAAGTGAAAGAAGAAAAGGTTGGTACCAATAGCTGTGACGTCCCCCAACGAGACATTTTCTTTATCATAAATAAAATTATGTTTAATTATAAGTTCTTCATGTAACTTGGAAATTTCTTTTCAAGTAGGTATAAATAAGCAAAGATCACAGAGCCCCAAAGTCAGAATATGTTTAGGAGAACGGAAGTAATGTCCTGTTGCTGGAAAAAAGGTCGCTTCCTTTTCCCCTTGCATGCCGCAATGTCACTTAATCCAAGTATCCGTTTCTAATAAATCCTAATGGTCCAGTTCACTGGCTCGAAAACAGTGACTTCGAATTATGGCCCAAGACCAAAATTTATATTGGTTTTAAGATTTCTATTTAACAACTTGAGTGCCAGACTGTTTTTTGAGAACTTCACTTCAGTGCCATGAGTACCCATGTGGGATCTCAATCGAGCCTGAAAACACTCAAAGTGAGACCCCATTTGGTTTCTCAGAAGATGTTTTTTTGATTCAAAAAACTGTTCCAGCAGGCCTTGAGTACCCATATGTGGTCTCACACAATTCAGGTCTTATTTATAGGTAACATTTATCTAAGATGCTCTAGAAACACAGTCTCAAAGTTTCAGATCGATCAGAGAGAAAAAAATGGCATGGCACGGTGGGCACGGACTGTCATTTTTCAGCTTGGCACTGAAGTGAAGTTTCATGAGTACCCATTTGGGATCTCATGGCACTCAAGTTGTATAGAAGAAACGTTCACTGCTGAAGTCCCATCATTTCATAAATGCACGAACTAACATAAAATAGGAGAAAGCTCGCAAACTTTCCTTTCACATTTGTATGGATGTGAATGGATTACAAGGTTCAACTTTATAAATTATAATTTTCCGTATGAGTTCTTTATTCTCGACCACTTATCATAGATGATCTATCAATTCATTATACCATATACCTTGGCCTAGTGGTAGCATGCTCGGCTTGGATTCTAGGTGACCCGGGTTCAAATCCTAGCAGGTTCGGATTTTTTTCAGCTCTGTACTTTGTGTGTCGGGGTCTACCCTAGTTGGGGTGGTTGTAGGCGGGGAAACGACTAGTGTGGGCATAACGAGATTGATAGTTGAATATGATGGTTGGTTGGAGGTTGGAGATAAATATGATGAATTTGCATTAGTTCTCGTATTGTCGATGCTACCCACTAAATATTGTCACATAGTAACACAAAAAACTTGCTCTGTATCTCTTATTGAAGCGAAGTTAGAACTCGCTTGATAACGATTCAGAAGAAATGAAATTGTAGTGTATGAAATATGAAACTAAAATCAAATAAGAAGATCTATTATAAAACTTTTAACGCTATAACAATGCCTGTTTTTCTAGATTTTCTTGAAAGTCATTGTAATAAAACATCATTTAACGTACTAAATTTACTCATACTAATACCATTATCTTTTATAACTTGATTCCTGAAAATCCAGCCTTTTGATTTTCGAAATTAAAGGTTTTATAGCATCAGTGCCGTTACCCGGGACTTATTGGATTAATGGAAAGCACAAGGCTTTCGTATTACCTAATAAAAATCCTGGAATAGAATTTTATTTGTAGAACTAACCTTTCCAGGTACACAGATACTAAGCAATGTATTTGTTGGCACCCCAGTTCCCCTAAAACTTATAACTGAACATAATGATATACTCGTATAATGTGAAGAAAAAAAATATCAACTGTCAAAATTGTGAACAATCATTTATGTCTACATGTAAGTAAAAATAGATACACAATGACCATGCATGTGAAAGCTACATTAAAAAATGCCATTACTCTCCTTTCTATAGGATAAGGAAATTTTAAAAATATATCAAACGTCATAATTTCTGAATAATCATTTAGACATTAGTTCTTGTTTGTCAATATGAGTGCGGAAACTCAAGGGTTGACGACGCTAAAAATGAAGACATTAAACAGAAATAAAGTTCCATTGTTCATTACTTACAATCCAACACATGTGACGTTCATTAAGATTGAGCTTGAAAACATAAATGTTCTCCATGCAACATTCATTTCTTTGAGAACTAAACGGCGACGCCGCTTTAAAAAACACAATAAACCTTCAGTATAAACAGAAAAATGAAAAGTTGTACTAGATGTACATGTACAGGAATAGTCTATACCTGGACAGCTTTTAAAAAACATACTGCCTCACAAATGTTTAGTAAGTTAATAAATTAAAGAACTCTCATACGTTTGTTCTTGTTTGTTATTAGATAAAATTTCAACTGATCAAGCTAATTTATCGGAACAATGAAGACATAAAGTGATCAGAAAAAAAACCAACCCAGATACATAGTAAACATTCTATGAAAATATGTGCTGCGGATCAAACCATATGTATTATTTGATCATGTGACCAAATGATAAGACTTTGGGGCTAAATGGTAGAAAATGATTTGAATGAGCATTATTATTATTACTATTACCATGTACATGTAGATAGACATGTTATTGACCAACTAAGCTAAAATCACAAAGCTTTAATTAAACGTGAAAGTTTTCCAGTAGACTTATAAGGCATAGAAAAAATTCTTGCAAAAACTATTCAGTTTCTTACAATTTGCTGCGAAGACAATATAGTACAAAAATTTTCGTGCTGTCTCTTTCTAACCTCAATTTTCAAAGGGCATCGCCCATGTATGCAATCTAACCAAGTTTGTTTACCTACCTCCTTAGTCAAGAGAAAGAAAAGCAATTGAGATTTAAGCTCTAGCTGTAATGAGATTTCGATTAAGTACAGCAGTCGGATTGCACAAAGCGAGACACTGGAAAAAGAGAACAAACTTTGTTTGAAAATCAAATTATGTAAACATAATAGACTAAAGCAAGAGCTAGAAGAGGATGCAGAGTGTAAAGCGGAAAGGGAGATGGGTACCGGAAAATGAATAGAAACTGTGCTTCTCACAATAAGGTCACTCCTGTGAAAGGAAAAAGAAATGGAGGAGAAAAAAGAAACAATGGAAGATGGAGGGGAAAAACAAAAGATAAAGGAAACAAGAACTGAAATTTCGAGTTTCATTTCATGTTATTAAAATTGAAAATCTGAATGCAGGAATAAATACTAATTTGCATTTTGTATCTATTCTATGCAGACAGGGACTTACTGCAGCAGAACACGTTCTATTACCACAGACAGCGATCAACTAATCAAGATGGATTAATAATCCAGTGCTGACAGACGAAGAGAGGAATTTAAAATTCATTTTAACCGGATTGATAAAATTTTGCATCTAATTCAATGACATTTAACATTTCGTTGTTCCTCTGTAAGCACTCGAAATAAAGAGAATAATCACTTGAAAAAGAGATAGTGTTATGGAATATAGTAAAAAAGCAACCTTATAAGACTGATATCAATCCGGACTCCATGCCTTCTCGTAAAAAGTATTTGTCGGACCAGTTTAGTTTATGCTCATTCCAATAGTTCGATATATATTTTCGTATCTTTTATTATTAGATCAGTTTTAAGTTACGGTATTTCCCCATTTCCAGTTGAAACAATTAATATGTATTTTTTTTTTTTTTAAAGAATAGCAGGTACATTTTTACTGAGTCTTACAGAAGACTCTATTGATTACGTTCTACATTTCAAACCAGATTGACAACATAATACGAATCAGCCCATTTTTATTGGAATCGTTTTTCATATTTATTTCAAACCGACCTAAATTTCAAATCATATTGACAACATAAACGAATTAACACATTTTTATGGGAATTGTTTTCCATAATTAACATAAAATGTGAAAGAAATTAATAAAATCGTCTTGTTTTATTTATATTTTGGTTCACTTTGCAGGCGTAACGGAAGATGCAGCCCTCAACGTACTATCCCAAGCTTCTGAACAGACAAAACTCCTTAAGCAAGACTTTCTCACGATTCCTGCAGTTTGGGGTTTCATCGGGTACAAACACTTTGTGGACATTTGCAGCATGAAGCTGAAGCACCGCACAGACATGACAGATGGGACTATCCTCAGCGAGGAAAGACAAATGATGCCTTTCCATGATCACCTGCAACCAATCTGGGAAGAAACAAGTTCCTCCGCGGGAAACATTCTCAACCAAGTCTCCGCTACGGTGGATCTCATGAACGAATGGTTCTCTGACAAACCATCCGGGCGGACGTTCAGCGCTGCGGTGTTATCAGATGGCACATTCGATATTCCAAGTGGACTGTACTTCTCTCAACCCGTCATTTGTGTGGATCATGAATGGATCCCCGACAGTCAACATCCTCCGCCGATGGAAAAAATTTCATTGGAAGACCTCTACAGGGACGTTCTACCAACACTTGAATCGCACCAATTAGGTAAGTGGCGCAGATGTAGGTCACAGACGAGCTTTGTATTCGCTTCATCAATAATCTCCACGCGTTGAAAAGTGAACTTTGAGGGGAAAGTTTCTCCATAGTTAACAGTGAATGGAATTATATTTACAATTCAACCCGTATAGATTTCAAGAAATACTTCATGGCTTCACTGAAATGTATTTACAGATAATTAAAAATAGAATAAACCCTCCTCAACCCTTTGAAAAGCAATGATGTAAATAGGGTGTCAAGCAGTCAACATTTCACAATCTCTAAGGTATTCAAATGATTTCCTTCAAAGGTATTTATTTTAGTTGTCACTTTGCTTATGTTTAATTGACAGGTTGCAAGTGGAATGCTATTTGGATTTCCGAGGACAAGCAGAACACTTATGATTTCTTAACAGATACATCAGACACCTTTGAGAAAGAGGTTCCTTCTAAACCGATCAGTACTGAACAGAGATATGAACTCAGGAAATATCTAGGTTAGTCTTAATATGGGTCGGGTTAGTACATCTGTATTTTAATCCGTTATGCCAATTGGGTTTATACTTTTCAATTAATAAAGGTCTACTGTCAGTCAGCAAATTTTGATTTCAAATTTATCTAACATAATTATTACTGGCCATGACCTGCTTCATAATTAGAGTAATTATTCCTTAAAGGTAGATAACGAAAAGCGCACCGCAGACTGTGCTTGAACTCCTTAAAGCTGCTCCAAGCAATGGTAATATGCGAATTCATCTTGTTTTGTTTCCCTATTATTATTGTTGATAATATTATTAACATTTCCATTGGAGAATTTGTACGGAATCAGAAGCGTAGGTGGAGAAATAATGAGGTGTTCTTTCTGCTCTTGTTGTTATTCATGACTATTTTTACTGTTGGCATTTTTGTTGCTCTTGATGTCGAAGCTAATATTATAATTGAATATTTTTCTTCAAAATTTCACCCTTGACAGAAATAATTTTTTCCAAAATTAAAAACAAGGACGGAAAAGAATCTAAAATTCATATTGATGTTGTAAAAGAGTAGAATTTTCTCAAAATTGCCTTACATGTTGTAAAAGACAAGTCTTCAAAAGTTTTAGAAATACTGAAATTCCCACTTAATAATAGGTAAAATGAAAAAAAAAAATAATATATACTTCAAAAACTCACAATCAATTTGTAAAACAAAGAAGGACACCTGTTAGTCAGCAAATCTTGTAAATTCTCATCCATAGACTCTCAGAGAAGAGGGTGGCTGTAATTGAATGAGACACAAGAACTGTGAAGTACAAAGATTTAGTAAATTTAAGAGTGTATGAGTGAGAGGGAGAGGAGCAACGAACAAGAAGATTGATGAGTATGAGGGGAGAAACTAGAGAAGACAAAGAGTGTGAGAATGATATTAGAGTAGAAAAAATACATGGAAGGAAAAATAAAAATAAAGGAGGTGAGAAGAAGAGTAAGAGCGATAAAGAGAGAAAGATAGAGGTATAGGAAGGTAGATATGAAAATATATTGCAGAGAAACAGCAAGGTGAAAAATAAAAGGTAATAGAGTGAGATAAAAGACAGGGAAGGAAAACAAAAGAAACGGCATAAGAAAGAGAGAGAGAGTAAAGCATTAGAATGACTCTGTCACTACAAGTTATAGAAGTTAAATGAGACAGGACTAATGCATCGAGAGATATGGAAGCAGTATTGAAACTCAGAAAGGAGTGAAATAAAATACCTTTGCTCTTAATCTCAAAGAGATAGAGCTTATGAAAATGTACGACGACACAGTAAAATATTGTCTAATCGTCTAAGAATGACAGGATATAACCAAGCCATAGATCTTAGAGATGACCATGTGAAACATTCATGACAATGTGAAACCTACTTGAGTAGCCGAGTGGTTAGCATTGTGGAATCCAAAGTCAATCTTAGTAAGTAACTACTAGGATCAGAGGTTAAGATAAGCCAGACTGTCACTCAAATTGGGCTTTATGACTGTGATTGGTTGAAACTCCAACTTGAGAACGTGTCTGTCTTTCTTAATTTAATTACAGTTTCATAATTTGGCCCTAGTGTTATGAATGAAAATCGGTCATTTTGGCAAACATTATTGTTACGTATAGTTTTCATTTGTCCGTATAAGTGTAAGGGCAATCGCTAGGCACTACATTTAGGTAGAAAATCTGTCCTCAATAAAGGCACGATTTTTACATACGGCAAACCTTTCCACCCATTTTCTTCTTTCCTTCAGCAACAAGACGAGTTTGGTTTATCTTACCTAACGGAGAGAAATCAGATGCAGAAATTTCCTAACTTCTATAATAACATATAATGTCTTTTCGTCAGAATTGTCTAATTAAACACGGTGTCATTCAACGTTCAATTTTTAGGTCTAATACTAGATTCAAGGTTGGGCTGGAAATCCCACATTCTATATTTTAAACCTAACTTGCATCTGCAATATAATTATGCAATAACATCAATACAAAAGAAAGTGGGTTCAGCGCTGCTTTACACATGTTGCCTCATTCATAAAATGTCAGAACACCTTACAAGACATAAAGATATACACAACCCTACAATACACGACACAGAAATGACATAAAGTAACAACAAACAATATATTTGATAGATCTTTTCTGAAGCGAGGAATTCAACTTTATAATTCCTTGTCAGATATATTAAACGAGAGAAAATCCCAATCACTTCAAACAACAACTTAAAAAAGACTAATTGAAATTGCCTCATACAGAATAGAGGAATTCAGGTGGTAAAATGTGGTCAAGGGGTAATGAAATGTTGGGTCTTTTTTCTCTCTATTTTTTCACTCTTTCTTTTTCTCCCTCTTTTTCTTCAATGTTTCTCTTCTCTCATTTCTCTTCTCTTCTTTGTTTTCTTACCAACTTATTTGTTTATTTTTAAATTTTTAATTGAATTTTAATTTTAAAAAATGTGTAAAACATACATTGTATAGTTATTACACCGTAAAATATTTGATTGATTGATTGACCCAACACTTTGATACTGGAATACATCAGTTCATTGGCTGGAACATGATACACCACTGCAATAGAACAACAGTTCTTTGTTAGTATTATGAATATCTTTAAATAAGACTTCTTTGTATTCTTTGTCCTCCTCGTGGTTCTATTCTAATGATTATCATCATTTATTGTTTGTTCTTTATTTCTTTCATGTAAATCAGAATAAATACAAACTTTCCCTCGGAAAATAATTGCAATGAATTTCTCTATTCTACTTTGGTTTTTTTCTTTCCCCTGCATTTCTTTCTTTGCTTCTTTATTTGCGTTTCTTTGTTTTAACGTTCTTGTTTGTTAGAAACATTTATAACTTCTTTTACTGTCCATAAAAAATATTCAAAATGAAATTGATAAGAAATTGTTGCTCATTATTTGATAGAATGTTAATTTTATTAATGAGAAAAATAAAGATAGGTATGTAATAGAAATATTAATTCGTTTTTTATTATAAAACTCTTCAAAATCATACATAATTTAGTTACCAGACTATGTCATTTTTATTTGTATTTATATTATTTTATATATTAAATCATGTCATCTCAACAACCACCAGGTAGTTCTTTAGTGTCATTCTCAAATATGAGGAAGATTAGAGTGGAAGTAAAACCAACGGAGCATGAATTTCTAGACTAGCACCTTGATCACTCGATCACCCATGGATAAATAAGTAAATGGAGAACTCGTACCGTAAAATCGGCCATCTTTTTAGTTTTAACACAGAGGAAATCACAACAATAAAAAAATATTTTTTCTTCTTACATGCTGTTTGAATTATGTCTGTTAGGGGATAGATTTATTATCCATTAATGTAAATTATTTTTTATTTATCTATACGATCACCACTATATATATTATCTATATTATATTTTTTTTCCATAGGTAAGGGAACCAATTGTATCCGGAAAGTTTCAAACAGAACATCCACGATATTCCCCGCGATCTATCAGACGGTGGACAAAGTATGGGCCAAGAGACGACTGAAGAGACACAGGCGTGGAAATACTGTGGGACATAATGGAACCAATAGAAACAGTTCCAGGAGATCAGTTGGAGTTTCTCATCGATGAGTATTTGGCGCAGTCGATGGTCAAATACGGGTAGAAGATGAAACTGTGGAAGAAATAATTGAAAACGAGGAAGAACTTGAAGAAGAAAAAATTAGAAGATGATGTTTAGCTAAAAGAATAACTTAGCATATAAACTGTATGATAGCATATTCAATAATGATACAATATTAGCTTACAATATAATTATAACCTAACGAAAAAAAAAAAAAACTTTTGCAAAGTATTATTCAATTTCCATCGCTCTAGAGTTTCAAGTGAGTGTTGAATATTAAGTATAGTAATAATAATAATAAAAAATAATAATATAAATTCCAACACATTATTCTGTACATTAATAATCATCGATATCTAGAATGTTATCGAACAACTATCCGTTTACCTGTACTATGTAACAAGAATAATAGTAGATCTCGAAATGGAACTATACTTTTTGGTTCAAACTGTCACAGTAGTGGTGCGTCGATTCCTTTCCTGCTCTACCACCCAAGTCCCTTTCTTCTGCGTAAGAACTTTCCACAAGTACTGCAGGTGAGACCTGAAACCATCCAATCTCATTGCGTGGTAGTAGTTCTTTTTTTTACCTTTTCAGTGTAAATTTAATATTTTTCAATATCTGTAATACACATTTCGTAGTAGCGTTATTGAACCAGTGGCCTTTTTTCTTCGAACCTCTAGTAACTGGGAAATTTTGTCTTTCGCCTTTAAAGCCCCAGTTACTACATTAATTCAAGACTTTGAAACGAAATTTTGTGGTGCTTTAATCAATGTAATATTATAATCCTAAAAGAGCTTTACATAGAAGTTTTGTACTCAATCATCTCCAATTAACTTTGTCAACCAATCTCGACCCTTCAAAAACAAATTTAATTTCTTCAAAGTATTTTTGATTTTAAGCCTGTTTAAATTTCAAGACTAAAGCGAATAATTGATGCCTATAAAAGGGTTAAAAGGACTAAAAGGGAGAAAGAAGGAAGAGGAGAGTAAGTAGAAAGATAGAGAGGGATGTAGGGAGGAATAAAGAGAATGAGGGGAAGAGAGCGGAAAAAGTAATAAGTTCAGAAAATTATTTCTTTTCATATTTCAGGAGAAAAGAGAATAAAAAATATCTCCCTTTTTTAATGCTTTGAATTAGTTAACAAACTTTTTGTAATTACTTTTTCGTAAGTACCTACATATCATAATTTTGAATTTTCTTTACTCATTTTGTAATTATCATTATTAAAACATTACAATATTTATATTTTTAATCTAAATTTATGTAAAGATTATAACAAGAATTGTAAGAGGAAAATTAAAAACTTTCTCCTTGAACTTGGTCTTTGTGAATCTTTTTTTTTTTTAAATTAATTTTAATTTAATTACCGTGTAGAATTTCAAAGGTATGTAAATAAATATATGAAGAGCTATTTTTATGTCTTACACTAACATGTTTAAGTCTTTCATTAGCGTTATAAGCACAGCCCTGTGATTTCTCAAGTCGTTTATTATTTTACTTTCGATAAAACCAAAGTAAGGGCATAATTCATTACCAGAATGGTCAACAGAAACATACAAACAAGTACGAGTAAGTATTTACAATATGTTTTGTTAACAATTTAAAAAATATAATTTAAATTATGGACACAGTACTTCCTCGTGAATGGCAATCATCATTTTTGACTTTCTACTATTATTAGATTCTGATATTTTAATTCTTTTGACTAAATCACTTGTATCTAAAAAAGTTCTCAACTGATTCTCTTCAAATTTATTTAGTAGAATACCGTTTTTCTTACATTCTAAATTCTACAAAAAATTCTGTATTGGCAAGTCGAGAACCTTTTTGCACTCTTTGGTCAAGTTTTTCGCTTATTTTTCATTATCAGAGTTCAAAAATACTATTCAATAAAACATACGAAAGTACGATTTTTTTAAAAGAAAATTTAATATTAATTATACTTTATAAACTCTATACACGAAATAATATAAATATACATATAAGAGTTAACACACTGTTCATTTTTGGGTTAAAATTTGCTTATGTAGGTACAATAACCATATAGGCAATAACCCCGCCCTTTAGTTAGGACATATGTTTTCAAATATTTTCTATTCTTTTTCATTTTATTGTATATATTGTTTTTTTCATTTTTTCACTGTTAAAATTATTATTTATATGTACATATTGTCCTTTTGTATCTAATAAAGAATTATATAATAATAATAATGTATAAAGGGATGACTGCATTGCAATGTACGCTCAATACGTTCATAGCTAAAAATAAGATACGAGAAAACCTGAATGTCTGACTCAGAGATACAACTTAAGGAAGGAAAAGTTTTATAAAGTTCCAACGAAGGAGGTCAGAATACAAAATTTAAATATCCATGAACCAATGTTCTAACCAATGCATTGCAAGGCGAAGCATCAGAAATAGGATAAGAAAAAGAAAAACTCAACAAAAAGAATAAAATAAAACACAAAACCCAAAGCAAGCGTAGCTATCATAACAAGCACCAAAACTAATAATAATAGTAACACCAGAAAATTTAGCTCCGTGGTAAGATACTCGGTTGCCAATTTTGCGAATGGTCCTGGGTTCGAATCTCAAAACCGACAAAAAATTTAATCCGGAAATTGGATTTTTTCTTTATTTCCTTTTTTTAAACTTTCGTGCTGTCACAAATACTCAAAATTGCTTTACTAAATTTTGTTGAATATGGGACTCGAACCAACGAACCCCAGGTTACAAGTCTACCGCTTTATCGATCTAGCTACTGAGATCGGTTACTTTGGTTATCAATGGAGTCTCAAAGTTTAGAGAAAGAAATGAAGTAGATACACTGGAAACCTCTTGGGTATTATTTATATTTAAATACTCGTCCGTGAGCCTTTCAAATTTCAAGGATTTCCGGAATCAAAATATCAAACAAACGGAACAGCTCCGATTCTACTCTCCTCTGAGTCAGGAAGAAGGGGGGGGGGGTATTGGATTAGCGTTGGTACGGGGCTGAGTGAGTATTGACGCAGCCTAATCCGTCAACTTTAATGTTAATGCGGAGCGAGAATGGAGATAAAGCGAAAGGGACAGTTCCAATGTGTTTCAGAGGGAGGGAATGAAAGGGAGAGTTCAATGTTTTTGGGAGAGAGAGAGAGAAGGATAGGTTCAATGTTTTTGAGAGGGAAAGAGAAAGAAAAGAGGAAGGAAGATGTTCAATGAATTCAGGAGACAGAGAAAGAAAGGGGAAGAGGAATAGAGAGAGAAGAAGGGAGAGAAATGGCGAAAAAAATATGTCAAACTCTCTCACACGTCAACACAATGCTGTAAAAATACCTGATGTACCCTCTCTCTCTCCTCTTCCTCCCTCCACTCATTCTCCTAATCTTCTTCCCTAAAACATCCATCCCTCATTGAACCTGTCTTCCTCTCTTCCACATTTTTACTTCCCTTACCTTTTAATAAGGAAAGTATTGCATTCGTCGAAAATTTGACCTACCACCTAGTTTTTCACATAGATACCATAATAAAACTGATATTTTTATGCGCAAGTAAAACATGGCCAATAAAACAAAAGATACTCCTTAAAATGTAGGCCTTTGAAAACAAGGTTTTGAAACAAATAGTAGGACCGATATATGACCAAGAAAACAATCAATGGAGGAGAAGAAAAAACAAAGAACTGAAAGACCTATACAAAAAAAGAAAAACGCTTGCATACGAGTCTGCAACCATTGGGACTGGTGCAACAAGTCAAGGACCCTCGCGGTCCGTAATGACTGCGGAGTAGGTAAGTAAGATTTTTTTCATATTTTTGAACGAATCATAGCCAGGATACCAAAACGGTTGTTTTCGGCCATTGGTCTTCCGCAAAAACCGCTCCTTTGAATCGTTAAAGATAAAAAGAATAGGGGTTTACTCCGATATTTTTTTTCTATTTCTTGAACTTTTTATAGCCAGGCCCAAAATTTACCGATACATTGGGGGGACCCTGTTGCACTAACTTTTTTTTATAGTAATTTATCTTAGATGGGAGTTGTGACAGATCAAATCCAATGATTTTGAGGTGTAAGTTTACGAATTAAACATTATTATTTTTAGCTAAGTGTTACCGTTGAGTCACCAGTATCGAAATTTGACTTATTTTCGAGTGATAAGGAAAGTCGTGTGGTGCTGCACCATTTTATTTCTTTATTTATACCCTCCTTTTCATCCTTTTCTCCCTCATACTATATC
The DNA here is from genome assembly GCA_024516035.1 of Bactericera cockerelli. NCBI lineage: Eukaryota > Metazoa > Arthropoda > Insecta > Hemiptera > Triozidae > Bactericera > Bactericera cockerelli. Next base: position 32,670,486 of record CM044960.1, on the reverse strand, counting down.
TCTATCTCTCTCTACCAGTTCTCTCTCTCTCTCTCTTTCTTCCTTTCTTTCAAACTCCATGTTCTCTACTAAAGCATAAAACACAGGGTATAAATATTGACAGGTTCAATCTAGCCCGCAGTACACAACATTTTATTACGGTGCCCGCCCTAACTCACATACTCTCTCTCTCTCTCTCTCTCTCTCTCTTGCTCTGTCAATATACCTTTTAAAATACATGTTCCGGTAACTTCTCATCTCTGTCTCTCATATACTATCTTTTTTTTTACTTACACTATCTGGTTTCGACGGAACACATCACAGTTGGGTCCACACTCCACTGCCAACGCCAAAAAAGGTTAGGTGGAAGAGATTGCCAAATAACTCCGCCCTTTAGTTAGGACATAGGTATATCAAAAAATTCTCTCTTTTTACTTCTTTTTATATTGCATTTATTAATTTGTATTAAATTATCTGTGTTGTATAATAAAATTATACATTATGTCCTTATTAATGAAGTGTAAAATAATAATAATAATGACACGTTGAATTCACCAGTTCTCGTTCTGTGACTGAAGTTAAGCAAAGTCCAGAGAGATTTGGACTTGGATGAGTGACGATTGAAATTCTTGATGTAGGTTGTTACCGGACTCACTCATGCTAGTTGAGGTTAATTTTAGTAGCTGATTAAAACAGCAAAGAGCGGGTAAATTGTGATAATATAACCCTGGCCTATGTATTTTATGTATGTAACTAGCCGTTTGCCCGTGCTTTGCAACGGGACTAAATTTCAAATTTACAAAGGCATGGCCGTACTGCTGGACAGCAATGCCTTTTTGAACTTTTCATAATTTTTCTGGACAAAGCGATAATGGTTTTGGGGGGGTCAATTCTGAGACATTTTTCGCTATCTCTTACCGTTTTGGCTAAACAACTCCGGACAAACAAACAAACATAGGTAGGTAGGTAGGTATTCCTTTTTTCTGTTTTATATATAGAGATATAACCTTGTCCTCTTTGTACTTTTCTCAGTTTTGTATTTTAATTTTTATCATTACTTATTTGTAGATACATATTATACATTAAGTACTACTAAACTTATTAATAAATAATTTATTAGTAATAATAACCATGCAGTTGAAAGTAACGTTAAACATCCCAAAAAAAAAACCAGCGCCACACTCGCCCACTCTATCCCTGCCATTAATTAATCTCCGAATGAATATTCACCTACTGCGAAATACACACACACATTGTATACAGGGTCTTCATAAAGTCTCACCCAGGCCTAGGTTTCTCGAAAACGACTCAGAATATCAAAAAACGCAAAAACCCGTATTCCTTTATATTTAGGGGGATTGATTTTCAGCCAATTTTTTTTTGCCTACACGGCCCCGGTCAGGCTGGGCATGGACCAACTTTAAAATCTTAAATAGAATGGTATGTCTTGTGGCATATTGTTTTAAAGGTCTTATTGAGAAAAGTTGATTACAACAAATTTTAGTGAGCTACAACTTACCGTTCTTGAGATACAGGGTCGGACGTCCTGCGTAATATCCATATATTTTGACTTATAACTCATTAACCGTAAATTATGGAGAAAAATTTTCTTGTTAATAATAACTACTTCTGACAGGACCTTTCGAATAATTTATAACTCGACATATTCTGTTGATGTTAGTTGCTGGTCGGTTTTGTCAGCCAGCCGGACGAACAGTCGAAAAAAATTCAACGAAAAAACAAATCAAATTTTAACTTGTTCGAAAGTTCTTGCCATAAAGAGTTATTATTACCAAGAAAAATTTTCTCCATAATTTACGGTTAACGAGTTATAGGTCAAAATATATGGATATTACGCAGGACGTCCGACCCTGTATCTCGAGAACGGTAAGTCGTAGCTCACTAAAATTTGTTGTGATGAACTTCTCTTAATAAGTCCTTTAAAACAATATGCCACAAGACATACCATTCTATTTAACATTTTAAAGTTGGTCCATGCCCAGCCTGACTGGGGCCGTGTAGGCAAAATTTTTTTGGCTGAAAATCAATCCCCTTAAATATAAAGGAATACGGGTTTTTGCGTTTTTTGATATTCTGAGTCGTTTTCGAGAGACTTTATGAAGACCCTGTATACACACACACACACAAACAAAATCCTTCCCGGAATATTTACCCCCCCCCCTCCTCCCTCCCTCCCCCGACAAGTCTCGAATGTTGTGGCTACGAGGCTTCGGTTAGACAATTAACCCCGCCCCCAACCCCCCCCGCTTCCTTCTCCGTGATTGTCACTCTCAGAAATCCGAGACAACAGTGGCAGGGGGGAGGGGGAGTAACGCTAAGGTGGGTGTAATAGGGCAGCGCCCTCTGCCCTAGCGATAAGGATGGGGGCGGGGGTGGTAAATACCTCCAAATCACCCCCCTCCCCCAAATTACACACACCTTGATCTGCACATGCATGAGCTCAAATTTTCGGAATTAAATTTTAACGAGATTTTCGTCGCTCGCACCGCCCGATTTTCCGTTTAATCTCCTTTCTCCTCCCACCCCGCTCGTGATGATTCTTGTGGTGGAGAAGGGGGGAGGAGAGGAGGAGGAGGGGTGGGAGAGAATGAAAGCGAGACTAAGAGGGGATAGAGGAAAGAGAGAGGGAGAGCGAGAGAGAGAGCGAGAGAGAGAGCGAGGGAGAGAGAGAGCGAGGGAGAGAGAGAGGGAGGGAGAGAGAAAGGAGGGAAGAAAAGAGTGGACTAGTGTAGAGAGAGGGGAATCGAGAGGAGGAAGAGATGTAAAAGAAAGGGAAAAGGAATAGGTATTACAGTGAAAGGAGAGAGGAGGTATAGTAATGGTTAGGGGTCACTTTGGAATTTAGTGTTGTTTATAGGACATAATACCTATAATAATATTATGTATGTATTCTTGCAGTTATATAATGTACGAACAATGTACATATTGTGTACTTTTTTCATCTATCCTTGTATACGTAGGAGTATTTGAGGTGATTTCTAGTATAATACAAGGGAGAGGATCGAATTTCTTTCTATCCTCCCTAGTTTGGGAGGAGGGGGGAGGTATAGTTTGAATGAATTTCCAAAATCTGACATTAGACTTGTAACAATTTATATTTGTGCGGACCTCATTCGTGATGTTACAACTACTCAAACTCACGCTGCTAAATTTTTACCGAAATCAGGCTCGAACCAGCAACCTCCAAGTTACAAGTCCGTCGTCGTGTTTATTAACGGAGCAAGGCCTATGTACAAAATATCAATATACCTCTATGGGTGTCAAAAATGAAAAAAATACAAATGTCAAATTAAATAACACTAAAAATCAATTTTAATAAGACTTTTTAAGAATTAACAATACTTATATGTATTATCAAGTAAAATTTATCATGTCACCCTTGGAATTGGCTGCCCGTAGCATTCTGTTAGAGGGTGAAATCTAATATGATATTACAGCATGGGCGTAGGAGTAGGGGGGCAAGGGGGGGGTCACTGGCCCTGCTTTATTAATAAAGTTATAAGCAGTCACCTATCTAAAGTAAAATTTCACCCCCCCTCCCCTCCCTTTCCAATACCTTGAAGTGGTTGTTGCCCCCCCCTTTTGCCAAACCCTTCCTACGCCCATGTATCACAGCCCTACTTTCATATTAGTGAAAACTAATAATAATAATATCGCCTTATTTTTTACTGCCCGATAGGGACTATTATTCCAAGACATATTATTATGTGGTAAAAATCACGAATGGAAGGATAACTTGTCATGTCCCGGCTGGGTTTCGAACCCATGAACTGTGGAATCATTGGATTCACAGAGTGCCGCCTTTACCACTGAGCTACCGGGACGGACTAATATTAGTGTCTGTCGACAGTTTTTTCTTGTTCGTTTGTCAACAATGTCATGTTCATGAGGCTTATCGAAAGCTTTTTATAATCTACCTTGTTATATGTGTTCCATATGTAGGTATGTCCGTATATAAAGTTATCATATTTGTGTTAATCACTTTCGTGATGTCACAACTACTCAAACTCGCTTTTCTAAAACTACGCTGAAACCGGGACTTGAACCACCGCGACCTTCAGGTTACAAGCCCGTCGCCTTATCGATCAAGCTACTGAGGTCGGTGTATGTCCGTATATGTACTTATGTACAACCAATTGTACATACATACGCGTTATAGATGGATATTGAATACTGCGTATTTCAATTGCCTGTTTTGAAGTAGAAATGTATGGATATGGATAGAAATGTATGGATAAAGTGTATTATAATGTAATTGGGTGTATGTCAAATTTCATTGTAATTGACATACATCTGTTTTGTATTGCACTTAAAAAATAAATAAATGAATTAAAATATAGCGACCAGTGGCGGCCTCAGGAAGAGAAAAGAGACTTTCATTGAAAATGATGTGATTTGAAGTTTTGTGATATTGAGTCAACTTTAAAGCTGTAACATCATATTTGTGTTAATCACTTTCGTGTTATCATAATAGCTTCGTGATAAGCTTTATTAAAGCTACCCCGAAAACCGGGTTTTGAACCACCGACCTCCAGGTTAGAAGTCCGCCGCCTTATTGGTCAAGTTCCTGAAGTTGGTTAAAGCTGTTATATAATAGCATATTGAAATCTCATACATGCAGACCTGAATTCCTTTAATCCATCATGACTACGACCACAATGTTTTCAGATACATTTGTTGACTAAGGCGCAGAAAATTCCTTTGAGCTTTGACCTCGTCCACTTGTTACCTAACATAAAAGGATCTATCATTCATTACTATCATTTTAAGTGGTCTTAAATGTCAAGAGTGCTTTAGTTTTAAGTGGTGCGTTTCTCTAGAAGTTAGTTCGTGGGAAAGATTTGACGAGACACGTCGTGGGATGCAGAGGTTGACCACACTCACCACATCTGTATGCCTGTTCAGTGACTAGTCAAGTAGTGATGCTCGATTAACCGATTAATTACAAGTCGATTAGTTACTAATCGATTACAATTATCGGAATCGCTTCTAATCGATTATTTTCACAAGAAATTGATTTTCAGATTAAATTCTGAAATAAATGATGTTCGATTAATCAGTAGTAATCGATTAAGTACAAGGCGATTAGTTATCAATCGATTACGATTATCGTAATGGTTTCTAATCGATTAATCGATTACCTCGATTTCCAACTAATCGGAGTATCACTATAGTCAAGAACAAACGAGTCTTCTGAACAATGATATAAAGATGACTCACACGTCATTATTGTGTAGCTGCGTCCATCTCGACGGCGCCATTGTGCACTGGTTGTCAAGTGGTTAACGCGGTAGTCTGGTAATCCAACTAGCGTAGGGATCCGTTGGTTCGAATCCTACCCACAGTGCATGGATTTTTCCTCATTAATTTGAGTTTGTGACCACATAATAATAAGACTCTGAGGGTTAGGGGGTAGAAACTGCTATGAGCATTAACCTCACCTGGTGTTTACCTTCGACTAAACAGAATTATTATTATAGTAGTACAGCATTATGTGTACTACATTATTGAATTTTTTTTCAGTAGTCACTGTGGCAGAGCGAGTTAGCGCGCTAGGCATTGCACACATGGTGACCTGGGTTCGATTCCCAGCGGGGGAGGATTTTTTCTGCTCTGTACTTGGATGTTCGGGGTCCACTCATACCTCGTGAGGAAAAATGAGTAGCTGCTTTAATGTGAAGCAGCGACCAGTGGCAGAATCTTAGGCAAAAAAATAATACAAGATATTGTAAATTATAGTGCATGGTAAAGTCCTATGATTCTGCGCTACCCACTAAAATTGTGACATAATAAAACAAAGAAAAAGCATTATTATTATTATTATATTGAATTTTTTCTCACACAAATATAGGTATGTAGTTTCTCAAATAAAAGTCTACCTCTAACTAACCAGAAGAGGCGTCACGGTGGTTGAGTGGGTTGTGTACCCTGCTAGAATGCTTGTGACACGGGTTTGATGCCCGACGGGGTAGAATTGTATTTTAGACTTGGATGCCCCGGGTCCACTTATACCAGTCATAACTTTCCAGGAAAAATGAGTAATTATTTGTAGGAGGTGCTTATTCGTATGGGGTAAGAGTACTGTCATTGTACTCATAATAATATAATAATACTCTTAAGTAGAAGGTAACCATCAGGCGAGGTTAATTCTCAAAGCATTTTCTACCACCTAACCCTCAGGGTCTTATTATTATGTGGTCCGAAACTCAAATTAATGAGGAAAAATTCATGAACAGGGGTGGCATTCGAACCAACGGATCCCTACACTACCTGGTTTACAAGACTAGCGCGTTAACCACTTGACTACCAATACACGTAAAGATTTAATTTAATTGTTTTTTCCATGTAAAGATTTACGTAAATTGAAGATGCACCTAGAGATTTAATAAATTTAATTAAACATTTAACTGTTGTTTTTCTTTAATGTCTCTTTAAAATTAATAAGGTTCCAGGTCAATCGAAACGGGGGTTTTATCCTCTCTTCGTTGGAAACTAAAAAACCAGAAAAACAAAAAAACGTACCATTAAATGTTAAGTTCTTCCAGCTCTTGGGGCAAATAAGAAAGTTCTATCCACATGGAAATAATGGAAAAACAGTATAGAATATTAAAAAGCGAGAAAAAAAGTGAGCCACAGGCCGCCTTCTGATGGCGAAAGACGGAGAAGATATTAGGGGGAAGATATATTAGGGGGAGAGGATATTAGAAGGAGAAGATATTAGGGGGAGAAGATATTAGAAGGAGAAGATATTAGGGGGAGGATGTATTAGGGGGAGAGGATATTAGAAGGAGAAGATATTAGGGGGAGGATATATTAGGGGAGAGGATATTAGAAGGAGAAGATATTAGGGGGAGAAGATATTAGAAGGAGAAGATATTAGGGGGAGGATGTATTAGGGGGAGAGGATATTAGAAGGAGAAGATATTAGGGGGAGGATATATTAGGGGGAGAGGATATTAGAAGGAGAAGATATTAGGGGGAGAAGATATTAGAAGGAGAAGATATTAGGGGGAGAAAATATTAGAAGGAGAAGATATTAGAAGGAGAAGATATTAGGGGGAGAAATTATGATCTGCGCCGCCTTCTTCTTGATCTTCATTTCATTTGGAAAATGCTCTCTCGTGTTTTTCTGGCGCAGGGCCAAACTCCCGACGCAAGAAATACCTGCACAGCACAGGGTAAAGTAGTGAGGAAAAGAGGAGTTCTAGCGGGGACAGGAGAAGAGAAAAAAAATACAATGCCAATTATGAACACAATACTTCCTCGTGAATGTTTAAAGTTCATTATACTATCGCTAGAAACAGAGATTTTTTACTGAATCACTTGAAATCTACATTCTACATTCAAAAAAGAATTCTGTTTCGACAAGTCGAACACCTTACTTTTGGAATATTATGATCAACATTTTCGCTATTTCCTTAATATCAAGGCTCAAACATGAATTATTCAATAATAAAATACAAATGTATTATGTAAAACACTAGTACGTATAAACATATAAAAATTTATCAAAATCGGGTGTACCGTTCACGAGATACAAAGTGGACCCGTTGTGACGAGGTATATTTTTCTAGAAAACTATTGCATGTACAGAAAATTTATTCCAAACTTATGTAGTCATATTTGGATGGAAAATCTGAAAAATATGCAATAAAATTGAGGTCGATTCATTTAATATTTTGAAGTTGACCTTCAAATAACCTTGAAGGACAACCTTGGCAGATTTCTAGAGGTCATCAAGAGATGTCCTTCTATAGACAATGCAATCAAGTTCGGAATAAATTTTCTGTACATGTAATAGTTTTTGAGAAAAATCGACCTCGTCACTTAAACAGGTCCACCCTGTATAAGTGTTTCAGTAAAAAGGTAGAGGTCAGGCACATGGTCTCCATCTCAAAGAAACGCCACGCGCGAAGATCATTAATTTAAAATGGGACCATCTAAAATACTTTTTCTATATTATGTGTGTACAAAATTTCGTAATTTCTGAGATTTGCGCGTTACAAGGAATACATAGTAACAGATTGACAAACTGACACAAAAACAAAGTTGTTCAAGAGGATATGCAACGTCCAGAAAAAATAGAAATTAGAGCAAAAAATATTATTATTATACAAAACGAGCACAATACCGTTTCTAATATAGAAAATATAGGAAGTAAAAAGGAAATAGGTAAAAGAAACATGGTATACCAAGGAGAAGGGAATAGGAACGGTAGGAAATATGGAAGAATGGGGTAAGAGGGACGTGGGAGAATGAGCGAGGGGGTAGAAAAGAATGAAAGAAAATCATATGATTTTAATGAAACCTGAATGAATTTCATCTTTTCCTTTACTTCCCCATGTATTATTTCATTTCTATTTGGCTCGAGTGAAGAAAAATGTCTGAATTAGATCCCCAATGTGTATTGTATTCCAATCAGGTCGGAGTATGCTGCTGTCCCCATTATTAATTTATGAGGAAGAATTGAAAGAGGTTGATGCTGAAGCCAAGAATCACTCCCTTGGAAATTGGTGAACACTGGGTCTTACTATAGCTAGTATGTGCAGATAAGTGGAGGTATACATACACACTATACAGTTTTCGAGATTTTTATTTGTATTTATTTTCTCTCGGTTATTGTATCCAGCTCAGTTACAATTATCATAAATGTGTTTATCATTATCGCGATGACACAATCACTCAAAGTCAGACTACTAAATTTTTCAGGACTTGGGACTTGAACAACCAACCTCCAGGTTACAAGTAACCCGCTTTATCGATCTAGCTGCTGTGGTCTCAGTTGTCTGGCTTAATTTAGAAACTGAATTAAAAAATTCAAGCTCGAAGCCGATTTTTTTATTATTCCCCATGAAAGATTCTCACCAAGTGAGAGATAAAGTGAAGGGAAGTATAGAAAGAAAGAGAGAGAGAGATTAATAATTGCCGTAGGTATTAGAACCGTCCTAGATCAAGTTTTGTTTAATAATTACAAATTTGTTTTTGTAAATGTATAATAATATATTGTAAACAAAACTTGAATAAATTTGTTTAGTAATAATTAAGCAGAGAAAGAGAATCAGAGAGAGAGAAAACGGAAATGCAAATGTAAAAATAAAGTGTGTGAGATACAACGATAGAAAAAGAGAAACAGAAAATGAGAAACCCATTAAAATGGATTCATATACAATAGATAGCGAAAAGAGCATTTGGAGGTAACATTTTCAGACCTTAATACTGTGACAGATACTACAAGGATATGTTGATCCTTCAGAACAGAGAGGACAGGTGTCCAAGTTTCTCTTAGAGACAATAACAGGATCATCAGAACAGCTCTAGCGGAAATTTCGAGAAGGTCAGAGGGGCTATCGTTCCCTCTCCGTGCTATTGCTCAAGTAATCCTAAGCTGTCGCCAGCTTACCATTTATCATATTGCTTATAGCAACCTATCTCAGCAACTTTATTGACAAGGCGGCGGAATCGTTATCTGGAGGTCAATGGTTCGAGTCACACTAGAAACCGGGAATATTTATTTGGGCGATTTCGAGTAAATTAGTGATAACTTTTTTATTTTTTTTAAATATGATGACTTTGCACTTATTTACTAAATGTGTAGATTTTCATTTTATAAAATAGAAAAAATAATATATTAAGGTCCAAGCGGCTATTAGCGGGTCAGTTTTTATATTTTATGCTCGCCGTTAAACTGGGTGTATATGCAATGCGCAATCGTTATAAATCAGATCGCTTGATACGGACATATCGACGGGTAGGTATAAGTGTATTTTTTTTTTTTTTTTTTTTAAAGATGAGTGTTTCACAGCCTTTTTTTTGTTTCGTAGCCATGAAACAGGAGCTACTGTAGACGCTTGTGGTCTGTGTTGTAGCCTGCCCATCCCGTAGTATGCCTCCCCTCTGATGGGCGAGAAGTGACACAATACTTCCCATTTAGGTGCTGGGTCAACACGAGCGCACCGGAAGGTATCCCTTACAAACAACTGTAACCAAATTTTGTATCTACGTACAACTTAAGAATGAACTTATGAATATCTGTGTTAAATGATAGGTGGTGAATAGGTTTGGTGGTCAAAAAACCTTGTTTAATTACCTACATTAAGTAGTTGAATATTCACAATATTACTAAAATTGCCATTATTAAATCAAAACGCTTACAATGGTATGGTCATGTAATGCGAGGCAGTAACAACTTAACAGGAAATATGAGGGGAAAACGCTTGCGAGGAAGGCCAAGATTGAGATGGTTAGATTCTATCAAAAGGGACATGGAAACTCTCGGATGTAACAACAATGACCGGCAAGTGTGGAGGAAAATGGTCGGCGAGGCAATGAGTCGATACCGGCTCGAGTTGCCAGTGCAGTAAGTAAGTATTAATACAAAATAATAAATATTTGTATAGCTAACAAAAATAAATAAAATGCTTTTTTCTTGTGTTATTATGTCACAATTTTAGTGGGTAGCGCAGAATCATAGGACTTGTACCACTTAATTTACAATGTCTTAAAATTTATTTTTGCCTAAATTCGCCACTGGTCGCTGCTTCACATTAAAGCAGCTACTCAATTTCCTCACGAGGTATGAGTGGACCCCGAACATCCAAGTTACAGAGCAGAAAAAATCCTCCCCCGCTGGAATCGAACCCAGGTCACATGTGGCAATGCCTAGCGCGCTAACTCGCTCTGCCACAGTGACTACTAAAAATAAAATAAGACCAATTGTGATAGCATAAAAATAATTAATGTAATCAGTAGAGTTAAATCTGACTGACTAAAAAAGAAAGAAAAAAGTTTACAAATTAAAGGATTCAAACCATCTCTATATGTACATTGATTTAATATATACTGGATAGTAAAACGATGTGAACGGAAGACATAACAATAAAACAACTAGGTTTATTAAAAAACACCCTGGCTTTACAAGCGACCCAGAATCTATTTTGTATGCACGCCGTGATACATCTGATTGTGCAATGTGCAATGAAAATACAAAGTGCTAGATACCTATTTTTATCTGAATAATTAAAATAAAATACAAAATAATAGGTATCTACAATAGGTAATTCAGGATTATGAACTAATAATTTACCTTATTCTTCAATGAGATCCTCGAGATAAAGTACAGCGAATCTGACTGCTCACGAAACTTTAGGAAGACTCCAAAACTTGTCGGCTGAGAAAGTCTGTAACATGGAAACGTAACATGAAAATTAATACATTATTAAGATAATGTGTTTTTGTGTTATAATATCACAACTTTAGTGGATAGCGCCACACAGGAATTTTCCTTTTCCATGATTATTTCAACACCTTATTATTTTTTGCCCATAGTTCCGCCACTGGTCGCTGCTCACATCAAAAGAGTTACTTATTATTCCACACGAAGTAAGAGAGGACCCGAACATCAGAGTACAGAGCAGAATAATTCTCAATACGATTTGATAAAGTATAATACTCTTGTATATAGATATATTAATTTGTATACGAAAAATTAAAAATAAAATTAATTCATACGAACAAATGCTATATACTGATTAAATTAGTTATCTGATTGAAACAACTCATTTATATGTTCTTCGTTAATGCCATAAAAGATATTTTTATCTCAACATATTATTTAAAAACTTTAGCGGCAACAACGGAAAATGATGTATAAAAAAAACTCTGAGAAAACACCTATTAAACAATATGTTTTTAACAAATTTTCGAGAGGTGTCATGTATAACATCTTCAGTAACAATAGGTCCTTTGGACTTTCGTCATACCCTTGATAGCGGCTATCGGCCACCCCTCCGCTGGCTCACGAACGGGGTGGAACATTTCAATTTTAATTTTCCAACACGCGCTTCATATTATCATCAATCTTTTACAAGAAATAGGACTAGAACAAAGGAAAATGCTGCATTGCAAGAAGGAAAAAATGTCTGCAAAGGATTTTCCTCCCCGAGGTGCCAATCAAATCTAATGGAAGATAAAAGACTCGGGAAAGATGTTCGGTGAATTACAAAATAAGGAATCTGGTATCTTATCTACCTACTTGATATTTCTATTGCTCCTTCTAGAGAAATGAGCATATTATTATTCTGATTCTGTTGTTGATAATAAGCATTTTGCTGCATTTCACGATGGATAGTAAATATGCTGATGCTTCTATCTGATGCTTTCATGGTGTTTCATTTAATGCTGATGCCTCAACTGATGTTTTCATGATGGTTTATATAATGCTTCTACTGCTGATCAGAGTAATGATGATAGAAAATAAATAGAGGTATAGGTATAGAGAGAATATAAAGATAGAGAAAAGGGTGAGAGAGATAATGAAAAAAAAATAAGTTATGCCATGGACGCCGTAACAGGCCTGTGCATGAACTCGCCACACGCGGGCAGGCAAACAGCATGCATGGCATGCTTGCCGGTTGAATAATTCAATTTTCAACTTACAAAAGTCTGCATGAAGGAGACGCTCATGCATGCATGTGCGCTGTGGCCGGCTTCACAAAATGATCATGATTCTTGTTATAAGAATGATAGTTGTATTGGAGACAGAAGCCTCATTGAGAATTGCAAATAGCCGTAGGATATCCGATGCAGTTTACTGACGTCATACTATCTATCTCTCTCTCTCTCTCTTTTTCTCTCTCTCTCTCTTTCTGTCTCTCTCTGTTTCTCTCTCTCTGTTTCTCTCTCTCTGTTTCTCTCTCTATCTCTCTCTCTCTCTCTCTTTCTCTCTCTCTCTCTCTCTCTTTTTGTCTCTCTCTGTTTCTATCTCTATCTCTATCTCTCTCTCTTTCTGTCTCTCTCTGTTTCTCTCTCTATCTCTCTCTCTCTTTCTCTCTCTCTCTTTCTGTATCTCTCTGTTTCTCTCTCTCTATCCCTCTCTCTCTCTCTCTCTCTCTCGCTCTCTCCTATTTTCATTTTCTTTCTCTGCATATCTACTGGTCTGCAATACATATACATATTATAATATGTAATAGGACTCTCTTTGCAAATCCATAATTATTATAGAGAAAAGTCTATTCCGATTACCGACTTCAGTAGACTTGTAACCTGGAAGTCGATGGTTCAAATCCGAAATTCAGCAAAGATTTAGTAAAGCGAGTTTGAGTAGTTGTGACATCATGAAAGTGATTAATACTATGATAACTAAGTCTATTTCAATCGTCAATCTGCAAAGTAAAGAAATAAAGTTGGATGACGATAAATAGAAGGCCTTTCTACACTGTTAAAAAATCCCTACTACTTTTGTTAACAAAACGGTTGTAATTATAACATAATATCATAGAAGTGTTTAAAGTAAAGAGAGACATGTTCCGTTCAAGCACCAGCCGGCAGCCTTTAGAGGCAATGATACCTCTGGGCAAAACGTTTCAATCAAAGGCATTCGTGTGCTCTATTGAACAGATTACTTTTCAGATGATCACAGGACAGATGAGTCTGACAGGCAGACACAAAAAAGCCTCTATATCTTGTTTGTACAGCTGACACTGACTATACTGGGTTTGAATAAAGCAGGCGTTAACTACGTAAAGAATATGCTGTCCTTCCACACAAAATATGCAGGATGTAAAGAATTTAATAATAGAAATTGATGCACGGAATTCTGAGAGGTAATAAAGAAGAAATTGTTTTATCGTTATCAGTTGTTTTCTTTTATTATTAATCCTGAAATTATTTTCTCCTGAGCTACAAAGTTATCATATATTATTTGTGTTCATCACAGTCGTGATATCACAGAAACTTTTAGCAAACCTATGCTTAACCAACTTAATTGTTGACCCTTACCTGACCTAAGGGTTGAGTGGAAGAGAATAACCCCGCCCTTTAGGTAGGACATTAGCTTTATTCTCTTTTTTGTTCTTGTTTCTTCATTCAATCTGTTTATTTTTTCTTTAGAAATCCATTGTATTTTACTGTATATACTTTGCTTTGTCTTACCTAATAAAGCATACATATAATGATATAATATTTTGTATTTTTATTGTGATTTTTGGAACTAAATTATATAAATGAAAACAGGAAAATTAAAAAATGGTTCGGTTAAGTTTTATTGGTCTCATGATTTCAAGTTTTTGTTTTCTCGGATGAATTCTGTATTTCTGTTACACCCTGTGTGTTGTGTGTACGACATGATGTTTTATACTGTTGAATAAGAATATAGAACAATAGGTAACAATCACCCGTATTTGCCTATGTACTAAGTGCTGTATAATAGATTATATGATGTAGGACAATATGTCTAGGTAACAATGAAACCTGTGCCTTAACGACCATAATCGCTTATCCCCTTTGAAATATTATTTCCCTTTGCTAGAGATATCTCAAAACTGCTGGGCACACTTGCTTTCACTTTGATATCACGCTCAATGTTCACTTAGCTTCACTTTGATATCACGCTCAATGTTCACTTAGCTTCACTTTGATATCACGCTCAATGTTCAAAAAGAATGAGAAACGAGTTAGCGTCCTAATGTGAATTTATTATTAAAAAACTTATTGGTAATAGGGTAAAATGCCCACTTCTTCGACATCTTAAGGTTTTTTTTTAGTAAAACTTTAATATAAAAAAAACTGTTTGACCTATATAAATGTTTGTATGCATTTTTAAATCATTGTTTTCTCTAGAATAGGAATTCAGGTTTAAAATCCCAATTTATTTTTCATAAGTATGGCTAAAAGGCCAAAATGCAAAAAATGTCAAAAACACCCGGTTCTTTGACACTTCGTCCTAATTGTCGACATTTTGATTCCTAATTTTCGACATGTAGTTTTTGATCAGTTTAAGTTCATACTGTTTTCTCCCTAACTGTTATGAGTAGAATAGAAAGAAAAAGAATTTAATGTTTCAGAACAAAATCTTTTAAAGAACTTTTTATTATAAAACAAATAATCAAAAAAAAAAAATAGGAACAACATTATTATTTCGAATATTAAAAATATGTAGGTAAGGTATAAAACAAATATTGCGTATAAAACAAATATTGCGTTTTGACTGACTGACATCTCTCCTAAAACCTACAAAAAAACTAAAATAAAAAAGGAACAAAATTAAAATTCGGATATCTTCTCAGGTTTTAGCTGAACTAAAAGTTAAAAAGTTGTCATCTTTTTCAAAAGTTTGAGTCGGATGAACTCATCTCTGCAGAATAACATCTTTTGCAAATATTCAATCCTTCCACATCAGAATCATTCTCAAAGTCCCGATTATAATTCAGTCCATCAAGACACAGCAACAGGTGAAAATCTTTCTTACAAGACCAACATGTGACACCTCTGGTATCTGCACCAATGTTTTTCCCACATTCATAGCAGAGACCGGCGAATAAAGTTTTTGGCCGGCTAAGTTCTTGACAAGGCCGATGGATGGGGCTACTTTGTGGTGGATTTGACTGATATATATCCGTATCATCTTGCTTTTGTCTTCTTGCAGCATCTTTTTCTTCTGCCGCCCTCTTTTGTTGTATATTTTGTTTCTCTTTTTTAATAAACTTCATAATTTCGCTTGAACTAGTTGATGGGATTTCTTGAGGATCATCCGGGTCGTCATCTGTTTCTGGTAAAGACAGGAGTTTGAAGTTGGTCTTTTTAGGATATCTTTTTTTCTTCGGATTTGCTTCATCGTACTTCTTTTTCTGTATTCTTTGCTGCTTTGTCATTTCCTTCTTTTCATCCTGAATTTCTTTTTCCTTCTTCTTTTGGTCGTCTACATTCCTCCACTCTACGCAACTTATAACATACGGCTTGCGGACTGTTTTCCTCGTGTTCTTTCTTTGGGGCGTTTTCGGTACAACCAAAATATTTTCAAGTGGAGAGAGCTTGTATCTTTTTAGAGAAGTTGGTGTCTTATTGCTTCCAGAAGCAGAAAAATACGAAGTAGTGATGGCAGGAGTAATGCATTCAACTTGTATTTGTTGTATTTCTGGCATATGTTGTGTTTCTTGTATGTGTTGTGTTTCTTTTATTTGTTCTATTTGTTGTATTTCTTGTGCCTGTTGTGTTTCATGTATTTGTTCTGTTTGTTGTATTTCTTGTATCTCTTGTGTTTCTTGTATTGCAGCTTCACTCATAGTGTTCTGATTTGGTCCATTCTTCCGAAAACGCTCGAACAATCTATACAAGGTGAGAAAGTCTTCACCGCAAATTTCATTTTCAAGACTTTGGCCCCTGGTCTCAAATCTTCTGAGGTGAGCTTCAGGTACAATTTCTTTGAAGTCAGCCAATGAAATTGTCATTTCATTTTCATTACTAATATATGATTCTGTTGTTTGGATGCGATCTTGTCCTATTGGTTTTGATGTTTTCGACAAGCATTTTGTAAAGTTTATATTATCTGGATTCCAAGGAAAGAGACCTGCGCCTTTGAAGCTGTTTTTCATAGTCTCGGTTGTAACTTTATCTAAGGCTTTCTTCAATAGTGGAGCAAAGTCCGTTTTCTTTATGTTTGAAGTGTTATTTTCCTTCCAAGTTTCAAGTTCTTCTTTCCAAAATGTTTTGAGAGGGCCGAAGATTCCAACGTCAGCCGGCTGGAGGATTCTAGTTGCGTTGGGATATAACGCCACCAGAATGATACCAATTTCTTTACACAAACAACTCAGGTCGTAAGTGGCGTGTGACTTATGGCCATCTACAAATAATACTACAGGTTTTGGAGTCTTCAGTTCTTCTAGATGGCGGTTAAACACGTTAGCTATATATTCGTAGAAGACCTCACTCTTCATCCAGCCTGTGTCGGAGCGACCAACTCCCCACTTGTCTGGTATACTGTCTAGAATATCATTTGGGATTCGCTGATATTTAGTTACAATCATTGGAGGACACACCTCACCTGCTGCAGAGAAGGAAAACATCACAGTAATGGACTCTTTTTCATTTCCTTGCATTACCTCGTAAACATTTTCAGTACCTCTGGGAACAAGCACGCTTCTGTTTTTAGGGCACAGAACGAAACCACTTTCGTCCCCATTCCATACTCGTCTGGGGTCTTCTAAGATTGACCTAAGGTTGTGATCCTCCATGTACTTGTCAATTTCGGTGAACCATTTCCTAATGTTGGCCTCTGAAACATTAGCACTTGCTGATGTCACAGCCTCACTTTTCCTGTAGACTATATTTGGATGACGTTTTAAGAAAAGAGTCAGCCATTTATGACCAGGTGTGCCATTTTTGAAAGGTCTCTAAATTGTGCTTCTGAACATAAATTTTTACAGCCTTAATAATCTCTTGCTTTCTTTTTGGATAACCTTTCCTCGCACAATCTTGTAACCAATTGATAATTGCCTGCTCATCATTTTGACCCAATGTGGGCTTTGTTCCCCGTCTTCTTTGTGTGGGATGAGCAATGCGGTACCTCAGTGTATTTCTAGGTATTCCGAACTTCTTTGCTACAGTAGAGAGTTTCTCACCAGACAGCACAGCAGCTCTCGCTTCTTCCAAAGCAAGAGGATTTGACTGGGGTTTCTTTCTTGCAGTTTTCTTTGCCATCTGAAAAGAAAAATAATCAAACCAATAGCCAGTACCAAAATTCGGTGGCTTTTGAAAGTAGGTTTTTAAAACATATATAAATTTTTTATTGACTTTTATACCATTGGGTTAAATAACATTGCTGGAAAAAAAGTTTAAAAACGTGATATATAAGTGTCGAAGAAGTGGATACAAAAAAAAAGTATACTTTTCCTATTTTTTTACAAGTGTCGAAAAAGTAGAATCTCGTACAAAAATGTATCCAGTTCTTCGACACCTAAACCACGATGGCGGTCCTTTGAGAAAGTAAAGTACTGTGCATTTGAACAGATGAAGAATTTTGTCTATTTTTACAATCACTAAAAGAAAATATAAAAAACAAAAAACTGTAGCCAGCAAAGCTTAAGGCGTAATCTATAATCCTTAGCAAAAACACTAAGATTTCATAAAAAAAAATACAACACAAAACTCCGTAAAACAATTGGTACATGTGCAGAACTAAAACTAAACACTTTGGTGCTTTTGATTTGCGATCGTAATCATAATAAATTCCCCTCCACTCCTATTTATAAGGAGGGGAAAAAAAGTGTCGAAGAAGTAGCTAACTATTTCATGTGTCGAATAAGTGGGTGTTTTACCCTATTTTTTTTTAATTTTTTTTTATATAATCATAGTATAATTTTTTTTTTTTTCTCATTATTTTTATCTTTTTTTTACTTTTTATTCCTAGTTGTTGCTTTCGTTTTTTATTCTTCTAATAGGTCATTAATCATGCTAATAATATCACCTCATCTATACACTAACCGATTACGAGTCCCATTATTCCAGTAGTAAGCCTAAGAAAACAAAAAAATACAATATTTTCCTTATTATAGAAATATAGGGGATTATGAAAGTAAAAATAGATTGGAAATTTTATTTGATGTAAATAGTTTTCATCCTGTATATACCTAGACTGCCTAGACAGCACACATAAAAGCTGATGAAACAGCCTCCTCAAACTTTACAATAATGACATAAAACGCTGACACAGATAAGCCTTTGCATGTACATTGTGAGGCTATAGTCAGCCCATAAAACTATCACTTACACTTCGCAAATATTCACTCTACCCGTCTTCTCCTCTACTGTCTTTGATAACTTTCACACTACCTTCTTCAGTGAAACCTGGATATAAGAAAACTCAAGGGACCGGAATTTTTTCTTTTATAACTATCCAGGTTTCTCTTATAAAGAGGTTATTTTCCCTTTAGAGAGGTATCTATATTTGACCTGAAAGTTATTCTCTCACATGAAGGTTGGTACCTACTGCGTTTCGGGGCACTACTACTACTTATTATTTTTTTTTCAAATTTCTCTTATATCCAAGTTTGGCTGTATTAATATCCCCCTCAAAGACGTAATTCAAGAGCCATCCCCCGAGGTATAGCGGTTGTGACTACTATACCGGTAGTCCAAAAGTCGTTAGTTGCGGGGCGTCGCTTGCGACGAACTTTCATGCTACTCCATAATTATTTTAATGTATGGTTCTGACCCATTCATGTCTGTCTGTACATCCGTTAGTTCGGACTAGTTCATCCGATCTAATTTAATCATACACATATTAAAACCTGTGTTATGTCTTTAAATTGTACATCTCTAAATTCTGATTGCTCACTTTGCCTTCAAAAACTTTTGTCAGCTATCCAGGAACCACTCAGTTTTAGTTGGAATTCCATTCCCTTTCCTCTGAAATTACAACCAAGAGACACAAACTCGCTAACTATCCTCCTGTCCTCGTCCTGTTTTAGGACTTTCATAGTACAAAAGTGCTATTTTGAATATTTTACAACCCCAACCCTCTTTCCCATTACAACCCCAACCCTCCTACGTCCCATTAAAAGTCCGCCCCTCCCCCATGTGTTTTTCAGTTGTAACTCTGCATATTTACACTTGTGTACTCCATATTACTAATAGCCATTTCTATACCGCTGTACAGTGGTGGGATTTTAGGGTTTGGTTACATTAAAGCAATGATTTTATGTCTCGCTCTTCTAATGTGAATTTAATTATCATGTTTTATGACAAGGATGGTTCTCTAATCTAATCCAACCTACGCATTTACAGTGTTGAGTACTGTTGAGGAATGTTCTTTTCAAACATCGAAAATTTCGCACCATTAATAAAAATACATTGCCAATTATGGACACAATACTTCCTCGTGATTGGTTCACATTGTATACACTTGGCAATTTTGAGATTTCATACTAAATCATCTGTATCTCCAAATCGCTCAACTGATTTTATTAAATTTGTTTATATGGCAGAATATTATTTTTTCTTCATTCTATATTCTACAAAAAAATTCTGTATCGGCAAGTCGAAGACCTCATTTTTGCATTTTTTGTCCGAAATTTGGATTTTCATTAACAAAAAAAAAAAAAAAATACAGAATTTCATCGAAATCAGTTCTAGCGTTGGAAATTCTTTGTTCCAAAGAGGCCCAACTTCTCTTGTCTCCGGTCACTGATGTGAGGCATTCCCGCATTCACCGCATGATAGAATAGAATAGAAATTATCTTGTTTATACTGCCGAGGTGAGACTAAAAAGTCCCTTTATTCCAGCAGTCTAAACAAGGTCTTGTATATTTTCAAATTTAAACAGACATTTTGCACATACATTTAATATTCTTAAGATTATATACATAAAAAAAAACCTTGCTTAAGTTAAAAAAAAAGAAAAAAAAAATAAATAATAATAATAAAGATAATAATATTTTTTTGTAGAATAGTACTTTTGTAGAACAAAGATAGTAAATTTGTTCTTTCTAGATCGAGTAAATTTTAGGTTTTCTGATTTGTGAAAATAATTTCCTCTAGTATAAAGAGATTTCTATTCTATCCAAGTTCCACTGTATGTCCATTAAATTTTCATTGTATATTTTTTCGCATACCAACTCTATATCATCCACATCCAGTATCATATACGAGTGTAAGCCTCTAACAGGCTCTTCTAGATATGAATACCTAATACCCCGTTACATTCTATTAGTGAAAATACTCTTCATTCATTCGAGGAAAAACATGAAAACTTGGAAATAAACATAGGTCAGGTACTCTTTGCTTTATTGTGAAGTTATTTTTTATAGCAGTGCATTTTTTTTTTTTATATATATTTTATATATAACGCAAAAAATTCAGAGCCGTCGACAGCACAATGGATGCACAAGTCTTGAACATAAAATAACATAATTATCCTAAAAAGTGAGTACTTTATAAGGAAGAAATAAATAACATGTACATAATATCTGTAATCATAAAATTATTATTATTATTAGTAAAATAGTAAAGTTATCATACATGACTGTGTTAATCACAATTACTGAAACTCGCTTTATTTTTTTTGCTTGGGTGTTGAACCACCAACCTCAACTTTACAAGTCCGCCACTTTATCGATCAAGCTACTGAGGACGGTTAAAATGACTAATATTATTACTATAGCTGAAAAACTTGTTAGGTAGGTCCCAGACTTAACATTTCGTGATGTTGGCGATTTCCTGCCCAACCCAGGCTGGGTGAGGTTAACAAAGTGTTAACACAAAGTGTGCAGTAGCACGTTCAAATTACTCCTACAAGTAAAGGGTGACCCCGTCTCAAATGACATAAATGTGAAATTCAAATCGTAATGGCGCTGTAACTTGTTCCTATAGAAACTATCACCAAAGGTCAAAGAACGCCATTCCATTAAAAAAAGGGTAAAAGCGAAGTTTAAAATGACAGAAAAGAGTTTTGAAAATATGACGTAGCGTTTGATCACTCAACAACTCTATATTCTACATCGCTCGTTTTCTTTTGGCTTTTATATTTATTTTATATCCTTTGAAATACAACACGTGGCACGTTGGCATGGTCATATTACAACAGTTCATTAAACTTTATTCAGCTGACCCAGCTATGTACCAACTTCAATACTGATTTACAGTCGAACCTGGATATAAGAGAACTGGATATTAGTGAAACCTGGATATAAGAGAACTGGATATTAATGAAACCTGGATATAAGAGAAATGGATATTAGTGAAACCTGGATATAAGAGAACTGGATATTAGTGAAACCTGGATATAAGAGAACTGGATAATAGTGAAACCTGGATATAAGAGAAATGGATATTAGTGAAACCTGGATATAAGAGAACTGGATATTAGTGAAACCTGGATATAAGAGAACAATTTCCAGATCAAATTTACCTCTCTTTAACCGAAAATAACCACTTTATGAGGCCGAAAAAATGTCCGATCCTAGAGTTCTCTTATATCCAGGTTCGATTTCACACTAAACTTTAGTAAAAGGGAAACACTAGGCCAGGCGAGGTTAATACTCAAAACATATTCTACCAACTAACATTCAGAGTAATCAGAGTCTTATTATTATGCCACACTTCTGATTGACATAAATAACATGCATTTGTGGTCAACTGGTGAAGGCGCTAGTTCTGTTGGTTCAAATCCCACCCAATGCATGATTTTTTCTTAATTTATTTAAGACTTTGACCACAATACATAATGATGATGCTGATGATGATATTAATATTTTTAATAAAAATACTCTTTTAGGTAACTCTTTTAATGCTCAAAGCATTTTCTACCAACTAAACCTCAGAGTCTTTATTTTTTTTTTACACTTTATTTTTTTACAAAACAATCATCAACAACAACAAAAAATATAACAATAAATTAAAAAAAAAACTCAGAAATATGTACAAAAAGAAATTTTAATTTCTATTACAATTGTTTTGTAATCCGGGGCGAAGTTAATGCCTTAGGCATTCTCTGCCACTTAACCCCGGCCCTACACAGGTTGGGTGAGGTTAATGTGGATAGATGATTGATGGTACGATTCTCAGTAAATGGAGGGTAAAACCTCCGTCCTAACAACCTATCGCAATCAGGACGTTAAAACCAAATAGAATTAAATGATCACAATATATCTCTTTAGGTCGCAGTGTTGATTGTAAGGGTTTCACTGAAAACCCTGCAACCAGGCCAGATAGTAATAATAATATTGTATGATCTTTAAATTGTTTGTAAAAGTTGCACCTAAAACTTTGCACAAAAAACAGCAATAGAGTTTGAAACTCTCATGTTTTTCAAAATATTGTCAGAGCTCTAGTGTCTCCAATATGTCATTCACTCTCCTATTATTAGAAAGCTCGAAATAATACTAGAGAAGTGAATAGAATAAAGAGCTTTTATAAAATTGGCATCAAATGTCAAACTATCACTAATATCGAATATCTTTTATCACTTACAGGAAAACTTGTCAGTTTTTCTTATATGTCACGGTATTAACTCAGTGGTGAAGGTGGCACTCTCTGAATCCAGGGATTCCAGAGGTCGTGGGTTCGTAATCCAGGTAGCGTAGGGATCTGTTGGTTCGAATCCCACCCAGTGCATTAATATTTTTCTCAGTAATTTGAGTTCGTGATTGAAAAAAATAAATAAATGATAAAATAGTATGAAAAATAAATAAAGAAGAAAATAATACTAATGTCCTAACTAAAGGGCGGGTTTGTTGCCTGTGCCAATCTCTTCCACCCAACCCTTTCTGAAGTTCTGGAGGAGCTGAACTATTATTGAGAATTCATTTGATATTTATAATGGAGAATAATAATTTCGATTTTATTAAATTTTCTTTCTCTTGTTCATATTCGTGGGAGGCTATGTGTCTACAATATACAGGGTGGTCTCGGGATGATATGAACTTTCTTCTTGTTAAGGGTTTTAGGCAATGACACTTGAAATAATAATAATACTCTATAGTTGAAGGTAACCACCAGGCGAGTTAAATGTTTGTGAAGCATTTTCTACCATCAAACCTTCAGAGTCTCATTATTGTGTGGTCATATACTAAATACTTAGATTAATGAGGAAAAATTAATGCATTGGGTTGGAATCGAACCAAAGGATCCCTACGCTATATGAATTACCAGACTAGCGCCTTAACCACTTGACTACCAATAGGGAGTTTTGAAATCTATTAATGGCAGAAAAAGTTCAAGAGGATAAATATCCCCCCAAAAACACCACTTCGTGGTTAAAAAAAGAAGAACGCCTCACTCAAAAGAATGATTATAATTAGCTAAAAATAAATGATATCAAACTGAGAACACCTTACCCCTTCTCTTTCTATATCTCTGCACTCCTCTGTGAATTTATTCCTCTTATGTTTATCTTTCTTTATCCTTTCTAGGGGTCATCCCAAACTTGATTTCTCTTTAAATTTACTTGTTGCACGGCAATAAAAATTGGCGGTCGGAGTATGATTTTTCTGAACTTATTTGATTTGAATCGAGAAAATTACACCACGACCGCCATTTTTTATTGCCGTGCAACAAGTAAATTTAAAGAGAAATCAAGTTTGGGATGACCCCTAGAAAGGATAAAGAAAGATAAACATAAGAGGAATAAATTCACAGAGGAGTGCAGAGATATAGAAAGAGAAGGGGTAAGGTGTTCTCAGTTTGATATCATTTATTTTTAGCTAATTATAATCATTCTTTTGAGTGAGGCGTTCTTCTTTTTTTAACCACGAAGTGGTGTTTTTGGGGGATATCAGTTCTTTTTGTACGAAAATATAGGTTCATACACTACTGAAACATTATGAATAACAAAATTAAATAAGCTGGGAAAATGTGAATGTACCAAGTTGTCTTTTTTTTAAGATATAGTTTAAGTAGTAGGTATTTAATTTTTCTAAGGTCAATATGTAGTTGGATCACAGATTTGGCCCCCTGAGTCCCCAAAGTGAGTAAATAATATATAAATTTGCAATGCAAGAACTTTTGATTCTATACTCCACATGATTAGGTTTATCTTTCAATTATGAATAGACCTCGGAGCCTCCTGAATAGACCTCCTATGAGGGACACTAAAACACCTGGATTTATAAATGACAAAGAAATTATTTGTAATCAACTAATCACCTTATCAAGGTGAAGTAATGAGTTCTCTCCCGTTGACCTTTTCTTACCCGAATTCTCTCCGGCTTGTCGTAGGGGTCACCACGAGTATCTCTCCCGGAAATAAGACCATGCTTTTTTACATTAGGTATTTAAGAAAATGAAAACTATAAAATTATCATTTTTATATAAGAATCGACCTTTTATAAAGGAAATCTTTAAAATTTCTAACTAATGAAAGGCAATGCCTTCAGTGTATAGTAAAGTTAGGTAAAATACATCGAAGGCCATGCCTCAGGAATATCGTGAGGTTAGGGATAATACATAGAAGGCAATGCCTCGGGTTTATAGTAGGGTTAGGTAAATATATAGAAGGCCATAACTTGGGTTTATCATAGGGTTAGGAAAAATACATAGAAGGCCATGCTCAGGTCTATATCAATAATTCCTAGATGTTTCGATTATAATTTTTATGCTAGGCCTAAACTATGTTGGTATAAAATCAGGTAAAAATGCAAGCAACGGGATACAATTCGGTGTTGATAAAACCATGAGCGGGAGAGAACTCGGTGGTGACGTCCCTTATCAATACCTCACGAGGTATGAGTGTACCCCGGACATAATGGACAGATAAAAAAACTTCCTTGAAGGGGATCGAACCCAAGTTATCGTGCGTGCAAGCCTAGTATGCTACCCACTTGGCCAAAGTCACTACTTTGTCACAACTTTTAGTGAGTAGCATCGACATTATGAGAGCTAATTCATCATATTTTATCTCCATCCAACCATGATTGTCCAAAATCAATCTCTTAATGCCGCCACACGTCATTGGCCAATTCCGCAACTACAAAAATTTTCCTCGCCAGGGTAATGAGGTTGTCATGAAGATATAATATAAAGATCGGAAAAACAAAACAACGTTAAGCTCAAAGTGAAAATATAGAGCTAAAAAATTTCGTCCCCGCCAGGATTCGAACCCATGCTGACTGGGTTGCAGATCGAGCTTGATACCAATAGACAAAGTTGTCTTCTGAAGAAACGGACGGAAATTTATTCAAAAAACACAACATCAAGAAAAAGCAGATCCAAGAATTATGCATAACAATTCTTAGGGATACACTCAACATTATCCATCGCCATATATACTCATAAGAGATGTCCCCAAAGATGCTGCTGAAATGATTTCATCCTTAAAAATTTCATTATACCCTGAAATGTTTAAAGAACAGACTAATGACAAGAATGTTTGAATGGTATACTGTGTCAGTTGGCAACTCTTTGTTTAGAGCAGTTCAAAATAAAAATTTATTTTGTTAATAAAAATACTTGGAAACTTAAACATTAAAATTTTGCAGTGAGAGAGCGAGGTCATCTTGAAAAATACATACTGGCCAAGATCTGACCAGTAAGCTAAGGATTCGAAGGTACCCATCCGCCAAAGAAAATGAAAAGGCCACCAGGTGCCACCCAGTGGACCGGATGAAGGAATAAAATCAAGAAATTTGGTATCTGCTCATCAAGATCTTTCATTTGATACCACTTAAGAATAGTATTATCCTTCAATTCCCGATTTGGGCTCCCAAAATCCGAGGCCGCCCAAATGGTCCGCCCGCTTATAATTTAGAATTTTTTTTTGGTCCGGGCTCATCTCCATTATATCTTGATCACTTTAGACACCTCACTTAATCTTCAGTGCCAAGTTAAGGACACGAAGTCGGGTCTCAAAGGATCCGTATGAAAAAAAAAAACGGAAAAAAAAAAAAATTATGAATCTTTTCATGTCTTTCACGATTGTTCGGGGGTCTCGGAAATAGGGTTCCCGTTGGCCTAGGAAGTCATACAAAAAGTCAAATCAATTTATTTTTCAACGTAGAGTCCATTTCTGCAATAAAAATCGCAATTTTTGAAATTCATGTTGCACTTTTCGCTGGCTGAAAGTACATGAAATGCATGGGAACTATGTTTTCCGTAACCTTACACTCTGCCGGGCTGTCTCTTTCTTTGTATAGGCGTTCTTCACACCTCGGCCGAGGTGTTTGATCAACTCTACCAACAAAAAGTTGTACCTATTTGGGCCGGAATGAAACAGGATTTGTTATTCCAAGCCACTATCACTTAACAGCTGATGTTACAGCGCTGTGATTGGTTGAAATTCCCACCAAAGGACGTTTTAAGGTATTCATTAATTTATTAACTAATCTAATCTTGTTTCAAAAAACTGTTAGCGTAATGAGGCCCCCTGTCTCGAGCCGACAGTCTAAATAAAACCTTGCTATAATTCGGGGATTCGGGCTTACTTAACAGCTGACATAAAAGCCCTGTGATGGATTGAAATTCCAATTAGAGGATGTGTTAAGGATTGGTCAATCTAATCCTGTTTCATAATTTGGGCCTCCGAATCCAACAAATCCAACAACACCCTGTTTCGAATGCAAGGAAACTTTGTAACAAAGTTCGCCGCCGTACACATAAAGTTTTATCAGACTTGCAATTTTTTTTTTCGCCGACTCTGGAGTTTTCCAGTGTTTTTTTTTTTTTTTTATCGCTAAATATTTTATAAACACTCTTGTGCACTGCATTTTGCATATGGTTCCAGCCTAGTCGCGCCGCAAACTCATTAAAAATGGAGAGGATCCGGGGTAGAAATTAATGTAGCGTGGCGTTCTAGCGTTCCGTGTCATATTTTATGGCGCACGGAGGCGCTATCTTGTCGTCCCGAGCGCCCGTATACCTTATGGCGCAGAGAATTTGCTTCATGCCTCTTGACCTGGGGCTATCCCTGCCAGGCAAGGTTTCGGGGTCCAAGGGGGGTAGAATAGAGGCGTACCCAACGTTGGAGATTCGAGACTCTCACCGCGATACCGGTTGGTAGTAGTCAGCATTGATTGCTTGTTGGATACACGAGGATGAAATTGAATTTAAGCAAAATCGAAAGCAATTGATTGCTCATCGGTGACTACAAGATTGTACCTTTCATCTTCTTCGGGTCTGTTTTGAAAGACAGACCCCTCTCAAGAGGTAATAAGTTGAGTAACTTTTGAATACCCCCACGGGGAAATCCTTTATGCACCAACATGGAGAATATTATTATATTATAGAAATGCCTGTGTGAACCCCGTTATGAGACAGGAGCATAGGAGGAACTCGTAAACATTCAAACCAAAAATGCTTTCCGAGGGGAATGCCTGCATAAGGGAGCATTACAAACATCAATAAGACCAGTACTTGCATGAGCCCTATTTGGTATTGATATAGCCTGCTGTCGGTTACGGCAGCTCTTTGTCACTGTGACAAAATATCTCATTATTTTGTTTCTTAATTCGGAGAAATTTCGAATATTAGAAACTGGAAGTATTGTGTTCGTTTTTGTAAAAAGATTAATATATTTTTGCTCCAATTTCAATTTTTTTAATTTGGGTTTAATGTTGTTTTTGATCTGTATGGTCATGTAAGGGTTGGGTGGAGGAAATTGCCATAGGCAATAACCCCGCCCTTTAGTTAGGACTTATGTTTTTATATATTTTCTATTATTTTTCATTTTCATTGTATAATATATTGTTTCCATTTTTTTCATTGTTAAATTAATTATTTTTATGACCATAATGTCCATTTATACCTAATAAAGCGTTGTATAATAATAATAATAATAATGTAGGACGAGAGTTTTACTCTTCATTCACAGGAAACTCACAAATCTGCCAACATTAACCTCACCCAGCCTGAGGATTTAGTTGGCTCACCGTGGGAGGCGGTAATAATAATGTACGACGAGAGTTTTACTCTTCATTCACAGGAAACTCACAAATCTGCCCACATTAACCTCACCCAGCCTGAGGATTTAGTTGGCTCACCGTGGGAGGCGGTAATAATAATGTACGACGAGAGTTTTACTCTTCATTCACAGGAAACTCATAAACCTGCCCACATTAACCTCACTCAACCTGACTTAGGCCGGAATGCCAGCATCATGAAGTCTTGGCCTCGCTGGGCGTCGCCTAACTTTGGTGATCCTACGAGAACCGGAGCATTCAACGCGCCATCGACGCTTCCGGAAACATGACTAAGATCTGTACTTGTGAGGTCCCATAGCAGCTTAAAGCATGCACCAACACATAACACATAATAATAAGAAACACATATTAAGGACAACATAAGACGACCTCATAAACTGGTGTCATCCCCAGGGGACGCCTGCATGTGCGAGCATTAGGAACACCATTAGTACGAACAGTGAGAAGACCAACATTAGACAAGTGCTCGCACGAGCCCCAGAGGACAACATAAGTTCGCCCCTTATCGGAAATGCAATTCCGAGGGAAAGAGTCCCAGGCTGGCCATTCATTCCGATTTATTTCATTAGTCCCCAACCACAGTCCCTTAGCTTTTCTCAAGTGTTAGAGACTTTGGTCAGCGACAGGAAATTACTATCTACCTATAAATTGCTAACATTTTTTTTATATCCATATATTTATAATTTTCACTGTCGTCATACGTCTAAAAGTCGTACACGATGGATAAAATAATAAATAAATAAAATACTTCGGATTTCTAATAGTAAAATGTAAGACTTGGTTACGTTTTTTTTTTTAAATTTAAATACGAACAAAAAAATTGTTACTTTTGGATAACGAGTTTGTAGAAATACACTAGCCAAAACAAAATAGGGCCCACCTGAAAATTTTCATGACATCGTGTATAGGACACCTTAAAGTTAAACTTTAGGGTATTAACATGTTCTAATCTTGTTTATTGGTACTCTGAGACAGTTCGTATGGTTTTATTTATGGATATCACTGAGTAATTAGTATTTATTTACCTTTTCTAGAGATAGTGCTCTTTGTGACAGTAAAGTTAATTTTTAATGGTTGTTTTTAATTTATTCTTAGACCAATAATTTTCAATAAAAAAGTCTTTTCGGGTGTTTTGTATCTTTTTTGTGACACTATGCCGGGTATTCGTCGACATTTAAATGCAGAATCTCGCTCTCGTGCCATCACCTTGCTGGAAAATGGAGCCTACCAGAGATTGGTCGCGAATCGGCTTCGTGTGTCCCGAAGAGCCATTAGAAACTTATGGAATCGTTTTCAAGAGACGGGTAGTGGTGAAAGAAGACCTGGCTCTGGACGACATCGCATTACTTCGGAGCTAGAGGACCGTTTTATTCGAAGAATTGCCCTACAACAGAGATTTGTCTCAGCTCCTGCGATACAAAATCAATTGGAAGCATACTCAAACGATCAAGTAAGCGACCAAACCATTAGGAACAGGCTCAGAGAATCTCAGGTGAGGTCAAAAAGACGTTTGGTGAAGCAAAAAGTGATAGCAGCTCACCGCGTGCAAGATTAAGATTCGCGCGAGAGCACATCCAATGGGGTATGGACAACTGGCAGTGGGTGCTCTTTTCGGATGAGTGCAAGATTAAGTTTCTTAGTGATGATTGACGGATTAGAGTATGGAGACGTACAGGAGAAAGAT
Organism: Bactericera cockerelli; assembly: GCA_024516035.1. Taxonomy (NCBI): domain Eukaryota; kingdom Metazoa; phylum Arthropoda; class Insecta; order Hemiptera; family Triozidae; genus Bactericera; species Bactericera cockerelli. The sequence goes on along the minus strand of CM044960.1, from coordinate 32,640,621 downwards.
TTTCTGAGCCCTGCATTCACGAAACTGATCGGTATGGTGGCCCAAGTGTCATCGTATGGGGAGGGATAAATTTAACCGGTAGAACAGAGCTTGTAATTTTCCGTGACAGCAGAGTAACCTCGGAGAGTTACATTGAGCAAGTCATTGAACCTCAGGTGATACCATTTGCACATCGTTTGGGCCCGAATTTTGTTCTCATGCAAGGTAATGCTCGCCCTCATATCGCGCGCGCTACCAGGCTAGCTCTTCAGGAGGCGAATATCGAAGTAATGAACTGGCCTGCAATAAGCCGCGACCTAAATTCGATCGAACACGTATGGGATCAACTCAAAAGGAGACTTAAACTACAGAGATTGGCCATAGGATCTCAAGAAGAACTGATACGGGCCTTGAAACACGTTGGGACGAAATTCCTCAAGAAAACCTTGTCAATCTCATTCAAAGCATGCCAAACAGCATAGAAGAGTGTGAAAAGAAAAGAGGGGGACACACTCATTACTGAGAATTGATCATCACCACTTTACAGCGACTCAGAAGACTTTAAACACAACCTGAATAATTAAGGTAAACATGACAGTTTTGTCAAAATTCCTTTAAATGGTTGAAATAACCTTTTTTTCCCTTAAAATACTGTCACTTTTACTTAAATAAAATGAGTATGCCCTAAATAAATACATTCCTAAACTTTCTGTATAAAAAAATAATACTTATGCTTTGTTATTTAGAAAAAGTTAGGTGGGCCCTATTTTGTTTTGGCTAGTGTAATATTATTTTTGTCATGTCCAGGCTGGGTTTCGATCTCGCGATCTCTGGATTACTAGACGGACGCCTTGACCACTGCCAGGATGTGACTGTGTGTAGTTATTCCACTAATCTTATCTGGCAATTATTGACGAACAATCGCTGGCAACGAACATAATATACAGGGTGATTCAGAAAAGTACCGTCAAACGTTAACCACATAATCTATGGGCTAGTTTAGGAGGGGTCAACTCTATAAAAGAAAGTGCGCAAATGCTTCCTAACGGAGGTACACGCCCCTTAAGGTGTTTTTAAACAATTGAAATTTTCAATACACTCTGCACACGCTGATGACAAATCAAAACTATCAAAAGTCAAGTTTTCAATTTACTTCACTTACATCCATTGTTAAATAGTGAATTGGCTGAAAATTCTTGTTCTAAAATTGTATGCTAGTTGCATAGGTTTCAAAACTTAATGCGGTTTTAAAATCTTCAATTTCAATTTTCAAACTTTTGTGTTAATTTAAGGGAAAAATTATTCAGACCATTTTTGTAGACAATGACATAGGTTTTAAAATGGTGAAAACCAAATTCAATTACAAGTAACGACTAAAAAGTTAGAACGTTTTTTCTTCCATCTGACCCTCCTCAGACCGCCCCTGAAATTGGAATGCTGTTAAATTGTATGCCAAAAGAAAGGTTTCATTTAGTATTGAGAGTGATTTTTTTACCATATCGCGATATCCCAAATAGGTAAGCCGTAAAATGAAAATTTCGATTGTTTAAAAACACCTTAAGGGGCGTGTACCTCCGTTAGGAGGCATTTGCGCACTTTCTTTTATAGAGTTCACCCCTCCTTAACTAGCCCATAGAATATGTGGTTAACGTTTGACGGTACTTTTCTGAATCACCCTGTATATCCGTACTGGAGTCGTCTAGTGCTCTAGTCGACCCTGTATAGCCTCCAGGCTCAGCATAACGTGTAAGATATTATACAGCTCCGCGGAGCTAATTAAATCTGTGCACAGCATTTCTGTGGATCCGAGGGGGCGAACTTTCTTTAAGAATTCGTTCAGATTATCCAGAGCCGAAGCTTCATTTAGATCATTTAAGAAATAATTTTAATCGGGAGTTTGTTTATACATAAAAAAAACACTACACAATAACCACACTCTGGACACGGAAGGAGCCCAGAAAATTGCTGCTGGGTGTCCACAAGGATTACTACCCCATCAATCCTTCCACTACCATGACATACTCATGGACACGGAAAGTAAGTATTTAGGTCATCAACAGTTTTATATGGGTAGTGGAGAATTATAGCACTTTTTCTTTTCCTTGAATATTGTAATAATTTGTCCCATATTTCTGCTACTGTTCACATTAACTCTCAGGAGGTATCAGACCACCCGAGCATACAAATATACAGAGCAGAAAAGGTCTTACGCTGCAAGGAATCGAATCCAGGTCAACGTGCGTGCATGCAAGCCTAGTGCGCTAACACTCGGCCAAATTATTTGCATAGTATAGTCTCTCATGAACAGATTTAATCAATCAACTTCACACAATCAAATGGTTATGACCGTGCATAATCAGTCTGTTAGTGACTGTGCATTTGTGCAACCCATACCTAATCTATCTGTTTTCTGTGTTGACACAAAATGCAAAAGCCAGAGTCCCCTATCCGCCACTCGTCTCAGGCAAACACGACATAAATTTCAGTTTGCTTAAGCTGAAATTTAAAATTTCAATTAAAACTAATATGAAAAACCCCTCGCCTGCACGCTAGAAGAGAAGAAAGTAGTTGAATGTCAATTTATATGCTCAACTTTTCACTCTGTTTTCTCACGGAAAAACACACATTCATAAAATTCGTTCATGTTCAAAACAAAGAAAGCATATGCAAATGACAACGCTGTGGAGCGTTGTATTAATTACCACCAGACCGAGTTTTTCAAGATGGGAATAAATTCTCGATGGATTTGGTCGGAATTAGAATATTTTCGCTGAAACAAAGGCGGTAGAGCGGTGGAAAGTAAAACATCTTGTACCGGAAAGAAAAGAAAATAAATTAAAAAGTATGGTTAAGGAGGTGTAGGGTAATTTATTAAGTAAAACACACATATTTATAATGTATGTACATTGTACATAATAAAATTAGCTACGCTATATATCAAATCTGCAGTAGGTAGTTAGTTTATACTCATAAATTGCATGTAGGTATTTGGTTTCTTTGTTTAGTAATGATAACACTCTTTAGTGAAAGGCAACCACCAGGTGAGGTTAAAGCTCAAAGCATTTTATACTACCTAACCCTCAGAGTCTTATTATTATGTGGTCACAAACTCAAATTAATGAGGATTCGAACCAACTGATCCGTACGCTACCTGGAGTACCACACTAGCGCGTTAACCACTTAACTACCAGTGCAAGTTTAACTATGAAACAACTTTAGATGGTGGCACATCATTACGAAACTCCTAAATCTTCTGATAGGATCATTTACCACAGTTACTTACTGCTTGCTAGTAATAACGCTACTCTTAACTATTCATACAGATAGCTACTCATTTTTCCTCACGGGGTATCAATGGACTCTGTAGGTAATATTTACGTAATACAGTGGTAGCTACACCGTCGTAATTCGAACCACCTACGTTCGAGTCTACTTATCTAGTGCGCTACCTATTCGAACACAGGGACTACTCATACAGCCTGAATGAGGTTCGAACGGTATCAGAAATAGTTGCAGATTTTGAAACGATTACTTTGCCAATCTTGCGTAAACTCATAAAAAAATATAAACTAACGTAAAGAAAAGAGAGAGAGAGATCAGTAAAAACAGTAAAAGTGGATGAAGTTCTACGAAATGAAGACTAATGAGATTTTTCTAGAATCTTGTCTATTTCTCTAGAATCTCGAGAAAGTTGTCGAGATACGAAGAAGGTACTTGAAAAGGTCTTGGGAAATATTTGCACAGTTTGAGCACCCAATAACATAAACAGCATGACGACCGTTAAATCGTAACGTGTTTCTCTCGGAACGATAGTTCTGAAAAACGTCAAAAAAGTAGGCTACCTGTAATACCTACTAGCTAAAACTCGGCTCTCTATTGCAGGTTATATAGTTTTTGACTAGGGCTGGGGTCCTATTTGGATTTTTTTTAATCGTTTATTACCTTTAAATACCAAAACAGATCCTTTGCCAAACTTAAAGTCATTTGGTCAAGTAATTTTGAAGCTACGCTGATTATGGAGAAACGAAATTAAAATGAATATAAATGGATTTTAGTATATTCTGTATATTTGTATTACGCATTGCATATTCAAAAAAATCAGGCGTTTATACAATTAAAATAATTACAATTAAATTTCAACCTTTTTGACCAAAGTTCAGGATTTTTGAAAGGTTTTTTTCTAATTTTGTATTGTATTTTATTTTTTAACTTTTGTTATTAAATTTGTTACATGTTTATATGGACTCTTTCCGTAAATACAAGTGCCTTTGAGCACCATTACCATTACCATTATGAATTCTACAATAATGAGGTTTAGAATATCAGTTCCACATTTCTTGACGTTTCTCTTCCCCATAGTTGTGTTTAACGGTTGATAGTTAACGCCATGAAACGTCTTTGGCTGCTGCTATCTCTCCATGAATACTTAACATTAATGATGAAATTTGTTATCACTTATTCTCTATGGTCGACACGCCTTAACTACTTGTATTCCTACCTACAAGGTGTATCGAAGGTTTGTGGAACGAGATCGCCTTAACTACTTATTCCTAAAAGTATCCAAAATGTAATTGAACGCCCAAACTCTTGGTATCTACATTCTACAAGATGTATCTAAGGTTTGTGAAACGGATCGTCTTAACTTACAAGATTTATCCTAAGTATATTTGACGGAAACGCCGGAACAACTTGTACCTACATACTCTTAAATGTAATTTTAAAATACGTTCCACAGGAAACCAAACCACTACGTTAATACATATTCTTTACCTGTTTATTTCTTTACACTTTTTTCTATACAATACAAACAATAATAAATTATTAGAGGAAAAAAAAAACAAATATTTACAAAATAAAATATAGAAGAAAAAAAATATTTAAATTTACAACTGTCTTGTAATCCGAGGCGAAGTTAATGCCTCAGGCATTCTCTGCAACTAAAGCTAAAAAGATCTCTTTTCTCATAGTTCATGTATGTAAAACAGTCAAAAGATTTTTTTGAGACTGTCAGCAATAAGACTTTTTACGCCAAATCAATGAGCATAAATCAGTGTATATTATTAATAAATTTATAAAAATATATTTCGATGTTGGGTGACACATTTTTCGCTGCTTGCAAGAATCACTTTTGCAAAAATTTAGAAGAAATAAAGTAGAGCGCACAAAGAGACATCCCACCCTGTAACAATATCGGGTGATATACTATAACAGCTAAGGAAGACGTACGAACATTAATGTTATAGCTACTGACATCAACAAATTGTTGTGATAGCTGCACTTCCTTTCTTTGGTTGACGTTTTAGAACACAGGCCATTTTGAAAATAGAAGGTGTTCATCTTGAATAACCTTTGATGTTAAGATATAAATAAATATGCAGTTTAGAAAAAAATTAACCTGAAAATAAAATGTAGACATTCTTGTTGGGAAAATAGTAAACCCGTAAAGTAAAATATCACGATAACAAAGATATCTGGATTACGTTACCAGACTAGTGCGTTGACTATCAGTGCACCAGTAGGTATATTAATCGTACATAATCTTCAATCGCTGAAAGTTTCTGGCTTAGATAAGCTTAGATCATACAAATCTTAGACTAAGATAAAAGGAAGATAAAGTAAAAAAAAAAAAAACCAATCTCAGTTGCTTGATCAATAAAGCGGTTCAAGTTCTTTACCAGAAAAAAAAATAAAGCGGTGGATTTGTTATCTGGAGGTTGGGGGTTCAAGTCCCCACTTAATCATAAATTTAGTGGAGCGAATTTGAGTAGTTGTGATATCACTACTGTGATCCACACAAATAATATTCTTAACATTAAAAAGAAATATGATGTAAACAGAGGTCACGAAGGCTGCCTCAGAATGTTAGGAGAACAAAGTTCATGATTATCTTCTCCATTGAAACGCACTTCCACAAACTAGAAACTTCCAATTCCCGGGAGATGCAAATTTCTTGAATGGACCAAAGTTCAGCCATGATTGACTTACATACTATTGATGAGGTACATAAGAAACTCGACGGGAATAATTCCAAACATTCTGGCACTCGTTACAGTCGTGGAAAACTTTTGACCGGGAACTTTTGAGAAGAAAAAGTTTCGTTTGTGTTATTCGAATTGACAGAATAGGGTTGTTTGTGGTGTCGAGCACTTCAAGTTGGAACTGGATGGTGGATGGTAGGTGTTTTGTTCCAACTATTCTGAAGCTCCGGGCAGAAATGTTCACTAGTTGATGTTTGTTTTGAATGTTGATGAGCTGTGTACGTGATGGTTTGTGCTAACATTCAGTTGGATGTGTTCTCGAAAATTCATTCTGATAGTTTTGCTTGTGAAATATGTAGTGGTATTTTTTGTAAATGTAGTGTTTTTTATACATAATTTCAAGGTTGATTCAGCAGTTTTCAAACAAACACCAGCTACTATGACGCTTGTGTTCTATGTTATACCTTACCCATACCGTGGTACACCTCCCTCTGATAGGCGAGAAGTGACACAATACTTCCCACTTAGGTGCTGGGTCAACATGAATGCACTGGAAGGTGTCCCTTTCAAACAACTGTAACTACATTTTTGTCGACTCTGAAGTCTGAACCCGGGAGCTTCCGCATGGCAAGCTAGTGTCTTACCATTTAGCAAGTCGTCTCGGTATGACCTGAGCAGTTGAAAGGGATGTTAACCTCAACACATCACAAAAAGGAACGTTATGATCTTCTCAATCACAGAAAAATGCAAGACCCTCCTGTTTTCAAAATAAGGGGCAAACCTATTATCTAGATACGACCTGAGCAGTTGAAAGAGTCGTCGAACTCCCAAATCATCATAAAAACAAACGTCTTCTCAACCACACAAATACATAATAATATGAATGCAAGACCCTCCTGTGTATTCAAAACCAAATATACAAGACGCTTTATCCACCACTATCTCCTCAACAATATTAACACATCATCTTGACAAGACAGGAACATTTCAATTGAAATTCACTTAGCTATGTGCAGTCAGCATAATGCAGAAGACACATCCTTGGAGACCGGCTGACTCAAGTAATTAAAAGCCTTCCCCCCACTCTCCCTTTCAGATGACTCAACCTTTTAGTGCATTAAGCTTCAGCACATTGCTGATCTAGCTTTCTTCTTCCTCACATCCATCTCTGTCTCTTCTGGTCCCTCAGACTGTTGTCACAAGGAAAAGAAAATTTGTCTTTTCAACAATTTTACCGAAAGAAACCGAAATCGTAGAAAGAAACCGTTATAATAATATGTTTTCTGGCAGCGGAAACTGAATCTGTATAAGGCGTTAAAAAGTAAAACTACGATTTGTAAATCATACATGGATAGGAAAATAAATTCTTTTTTTAGGTAGACTAAAAGCTTTCAGGTTCAATAAATGGCCCAAAAATTCAAAGATACTATCACAAAGAAAAATATCTTACAAAATAACACTCACAAAAACTTTCTATAGCCTAATTAAAGAAGAAATGTCGTGACCGCAAAAGATGCCTACAAAAAGCATTATTATTTCATTTATTTTCACTTAATTCTATCATTTCAGTGAAACCTAAACCTTGCTAAATATTAGTTCCCCTTTAAATCCTATTTTGTTGCTTTTGTATTGCACGATCTACCCCACAATTATCATAATAAAAACACTTTTGAGTTTTGGAAACAAAATGTTGTTCAGACCTCATCATCCTATATTTACTAAATATTGAGTACCTGAGTAGCGTGATGAGCATCTCATTACCTTCTCTTGAGATCACGTGACCGAATACCTCCATGTCTAGAGACTGGTAAGGGTTTTCATCATAATGAAGACGATGAAGAGTCTATTGATGAAGAAGATAATCTCTGTATCACTATCTTTCTCTATGTATTCGTATCTCTTTCTCTCTCTCTTGTACTGTATCAGGTAACTCTCTGTTTTCTTTAACTCTTTTTTTTGTCTACTTCTGACTCTCTTTTTTGAACAGTCCATCCATTGATGAAGAAGATTTTGTGAAGGAGAGAGACTTCTCAATATTTTTCTCTCTCTTTTTCTACATTTTATGTATGTAAATATCTCCCCCTATCTCTTTATATTATTCTCTATCCCACTCATTCTCTCTCACTCTAACTTTTACAGTTCCTTTCTCACTCATTTTCCCTCTTTTAGGTCAATTGAAGATGGTAGTTAAGGTAGGATCTCAGGGGAGTTGAAAGATATTATTGTGCTAATCTCTCTCTCTCTCTCTCTTTCTCTGTCTGTCTACCTATACCTGTCTCTTTCTCTCTCTTCCTCTGTCTGTCTTCTTGTATATCTCACTCTTTCTCTCTCTCTCTCTCCCTCTTTTCCTTTCTTTCTCTTTCTTCATTTCTAGCTTTCTCTATCTATTTACCTGTCTATATCTCTCTCTCTCACACCATGTCTTTGAGAGCAATTACACTCAGAGTAATAATAACATGACATAATTTGTAAAGGATAATGAACTATTAGTGATAATAACAACAGGAAGGGAGAATTGAATAGAGATAGAAAGAGAGAAAAATTAGACACGAAAAATAAAAGAACGAGAGACAGAGAAAAGAAAGAAGAATAAGAAAGTGAGAGAGAAAAAGAGAGACAGAAAGACGAAAAAAGATACAGAAAAAGAAGAAAATACTGACAGAAACAGAGAGTGAGAAAGAGAAAGAGATGGAGAAGGAGAGAGTAAAAAATTATTGACAAAGGAGGATAGGGCAATAGAAAAAGTAAATATCGAAAAGGAAGATAGAGAGGAATAGAGGGAGAAGGAAAGGTGATAAAGGAAGACGAAGAGAAAGTGACAGGTAATGCGGATGTATGGGAGACAAGGCGAAATTATTGAATGTTTCCTGTTCCTCTTCCTTTCCTACTTTCCTGGTCTGTCTCTCCATTACTTTTAGTTTCCTGGTCTGTCTCTTATAATTTCTTTTGATTTTAAGGTCTGTCACTTATTTCCTTTTGGTTTCCTGGTCTGTCTCTTATTTCCTTTTGGTTTCCTGGTCTGCCTCTTATTTTCTTTTGGTTTCCTGGTCTGTCTCTTGTTTCCTTTTGTTCTCCTGGTCTGTCTCTTATTTCCTTATGGTTTCCTGGTCTGTCTCTTGTTTCCTTTTGGTTTCCTGCTCTGTCTTTTGTTTCCTTTTGGTGTCTTGCTCTGTCTTTTGTTTCCTTTTGGTTTCCTGGTCTATCTCTTGTTTCCTTTTGGTTTCCTGATCTGTCTCGTGTTTCCTTTTGGTACCCTGGTCTGTCACTTGTTTCCTTTTGATTTCCTTGTTTGTCCTATTTCCTTTAGTTTTCCTTGTATTTTCACTTTAATTGCATCAGTTGTATTACGTCAGAGTTGGACATCTGTTCAGGCTGGGAGAGATAGGCGTGGAGTTTCCAGCGAGAAAAAGAACCAATCATCGAGTTACACCCAAGGTTAAAGAGGTGGAAAAAGTAGCTCTTTATTTAAGCGGATGAAGTTATTGTCATTACAAAGTACGGTAATGGATCATTTTTGGACTATGGTATGTTAAATATGTATTGAAACGAACTTTTATATAAGAGAACTGGATGTAAGAAAAACCTCAATTACTATAAGAGGATAATTTACATTGCCGATTTACCTTTCTAAGAAGTTAAATAAACTTTGTATAAAAGAAATCTGGATATATGAGAAAATAATCCGGTCCCTTAAGTTCTTTTATATCCAGGTTCGACTTTAGGTATTATGTATTTTTTTCTATGCATATCTAATTTTTTGTGCTGTGTAGGCTGAAATTTTCGATTAGCACGAAAGGTGTCTCTTGTGTCTAGTCGACTCTACTGTCAAAGGTAAAAAAAAAGAATCTATTGTCAAATTGTAACCTTTGAATGTGGCAATATTTGATGTTTAAAGTTTTGCAAAGGCAATAGTGTGTTGAAAATTGTAACCACCCTGTTGGTACACCAACTTTTCAATATCCCTATGGTACATGAAACGTTTCGAATAAAAAGCTCATAAAAACTAAACATTATAAAGTTTGATTTCTGATTGAAAATTATTCGCGTTCGACATGCCAACAAGAATTTATTGACTCTTTCACGTCATATTGTTATTGTTTTTAGGAAAAAAATTCTGTTTGTTTTTTTTTTTTAATGTTTAAATTAAATTATGTCTCCATGCGGGTTTGAGAAATACACTTGGCGTCATTAAAATAAGCCGCTGTCCCCGATCATAGCAATTGGCATTTTTTTCTTCTTCTATTTATTAGTTTATTTCTTGTCTTTTTTAAATATGGTATACCTTGTAATTGACACCAATTAAAGAGACCTTGTTTAGACTGCGAGAGTAAAGGGACACTTTAGTCTCATTGTAGGAAAAACAGAGTATTTTATTGTATTGTAATACATAAAGCATTTTATTAGTGTAATACATTTTTAGATTTGTTTATTTTTACTTTCTTTTATTTCTTTCTGAATGAGATTTAGTTGAAAATTGTGAGACGACTTCGGGCTTTATTTGCAAAGAAAACATATTTTATTTACTGTACTTTTTACTGAAACATGTTTTGTGGTGAACGAATATATGCATAAAATTAGATAGAAAATCGAATAGTTCCATTTTCTCTGCCGTCGAGTGTAGTCGAAGCTCTCTGCTATGCATGAAATAGAATGATTGGTTATCAGCTTGTTGGAAAACTTTTTTTATACCAAAAGAAATTCATAGAAACTTGTTTTTTTTACCATTTCCCTAGTAGACACGAAGTGGGTAGCTCGAACTTTATGCAGATGGAAATGAAAGAAAGAAACCGAAAAATATACTGAAGGAGTAGTTATCATGTCTGTGTTGAATTGTTGATATCATGATAATATATCCCAGCTACTCAAACTCTCTTTACTAAATATTTGCTTTACTTGGGACTTGAACCACTGACCTCAATCATGCTACACATTCGGTGCATAATGTGAACACGTGCCAATAACATCGCTTTTTTATTTGATTTGCATGTTGATTTTTTTCAATTTCCTTTTTTTTTGAGAAATTTTTTCTAATTTTTGGTATTAGGAACTTGTAGGTGTATTAAAGTAAAGTAGCCTTTCTTGAAGAAATTAAATTGTAATAAAAATATATACAATATTAGGAGTTTAAAATTAAATAAAAAAACACATAATAAGCTACTGAAGTCGGTTGGCGAGTGATGTTACTATGAGTACTTTGATAATGGTGTGAGTAATAAGTTCTCGTATGAAAAAAAATCGAAAGGGTCAATAAATTGGTAATAAAAACATATAGCTAATTTTATGACATAAAATAACACTAGTAGTACTGTGAACTGTGAACCTCACACAGATTCTCTAATAGAATTAAGTGTCATTATAGAGAGCATGAGGACATCGAGACCCTTTATTCAATACTAGCCGTTTGCCCGTGCTAAATTTCAAATTTACTAAGGCATGGCCGTACTGCTGGACAGCAATGCCTTTTTGAACTTTTTTTAATTTTTCTGGACAAAGCGATAATGGTTTTGGGGGGTCAATTCTGAGACATTTTTCGCTATCTCTTACCGTTTTGGCTAAACAACTCCGGACAAACAAACAAACATAGGTAGGTAGGTAGGTAGGTAGTCCTTTTTTCTGTTTTATATATAGAGATACCCCCTCGATGGGGTTTTAATTAAAAAAATTCAACCGGCCCACTTTTGTCGCTATTATTTCGATTTTTACCACTGATTTCACTACTGAACTCAAAAATATATTTTTTCAGACGACTTATTTATTTTATTTATTTAGAAACTCTTTATTAGTAGGAAGAACATATATATACAGACAAATAATGGTAAATATAAAAATAGACAATATTAATAATATAAACAAGGAAAAAAAAACAAATTTTATTAACTAAAGGGCGGGGTTATTGCCTATGGCAATAGGACATATGCCTATGGCAATAATTTAGAAAAAGAATTATTAATTTTCACTAAAACGGTCTCAATTCGGCCCCAAGTGACATAAATCAGTCCAAAACAATAGGTTAAATTTCTAGAACCCCTATGAACATTGAACATGTCTATCAAATTTCAACAATATTGAAGAATCTAATCGAGTGTTATCGCGGAACAGACAGACAAACCGACACACAGACTGACAAACGAAAGCCAAGTCGTCCAGTACCCAAGTTAAAAGAGAACCTCACTTAGTTCGGTTGATTAGTAAAACACAAGAAATATATTATCTTTTTTCAAATGAAACGTGTACATTTGTTATAAAAAAAAAAAACCAAAAATACCACAGTTGTTATGAAGAAAAACAAAAAAAAAAAAAAAAAAAAACATATTCTTTGAGAAGCCCTCTCACCTCTCTTAAATTAAAACATAATAATACAAAGGCTGTCTCAATTCGTTTCTAAATTTTGTTTTCTTTTCAGGTAATTCTGTGAAAAGATGGCTAAACATGGTAACCCGCAATTTTTTCGAAATTGAGTTATTAACAGATTCCTAATGTACTCGACGAGCTCTATCTACTGGTAGCATCAGAATTTCGCTACGATGTATAGTTTCTTGGATAATAATTTTGAAAAAACGTGATAAGTGACATTTTCGAAAGTTCAAAAGGTGGTAAAGCATGTTCAAGTATCTTAACAAGAAAAAATCTTTTACTTTTCAACAAATTCTATCTTTCATAAGATGGATAAACTTGATCAAGTCCAGTGTCATATTTTGCCGTCTGACGAAATCGTATTATTGCAGTATAGTGAACTGGGCAAAATATGGTAAAGGACGTTATCAGAATTTGGTATCGCACAAAAATTTTACTTTCTCAAGAATTACAAGATGGCAGAATAGGACTCTTTCACTCATTGTACACAATGACAAAATAAGACATGTAATTATCCTTGTTTGTCTAGTTTGTAATGACTGCTTTCATTTGGTATGAAAGATGGCAGAAAAAGCAAGGGACTTATCATAATTCACACTTTCGAAAACGTCTTTTTCACAGTATCTGTAAGATGGCAAAACATGTTAGCAGGAAGAAAAAGTTGAATATTTTGATTCTTACTCAATATTTTTTTAAAATAGATCTATCACTATAAAGCTCGAGAACATTCTGCCTTATGTTCCAAAAATGAAGCTTTAAAGTTTTAATACAAAAAATATAAAATTATTTTTGTAAAAAAAAAAACGAAAAAACACCGTTCTGAAAAATTTGAAAATTGCGGGTTACCATGTTTAGCCATCTTTTCACAGAATTATTCTTCGTGTTTTTTTTATGAAAAAGAAGGAGTGACGAGAATAATATTATAAAAATGTAATGTTCCAAATGTATAATGCGGAAGTTGAAGCAACTGAACCAAACAACCTCAATTATGAAGAAAGTGTTGAAAAACACCGACCCCAAGAAAGGTTGGAAAAAAGCAAATGGTTCAAAGCAGAATATCTGCTGTGAACCAATCAAAAATAATTTATCATTTTGTTGAGAATATAAGATATATTTTTGCAGGAGGGATACTTTGTCAAGTAACGTCATAATTGAGAAAAAGAAGAAAAACACTTGTCTTCACTCGACAGAAATTTGAAATATGAACAGTTATAATTATTAAGGAAACAAGTAAGTTCACAGAGTCGACATGTTTCGCCTACTCCTGTAGGCATTTTCAAGACAACTGAAAAACTACATTTGAAAAAATCGCGCGTTGCTTCTTGGAGCTCTTAAGAAAGGTATACACTATTCACTATACGAATTTGACTAGAAAAATTTTTTGGACTAGAAATGGGAAGGTTAGTTTACAAGGGTAGGATTAGTTGGAATTTGTCATTGCATTCCACTTGTGTGTTGAAGACTTTTTTATTTTCTCTAAGAGCTTTCCTGATATGGTAGGTTTCACGTATGCCAAGTTTAAAATAATTACTAGGTGAACAATTGAGGACCCGAACTTCACACAGACTGGTAGGAATATTATTTTCACACATATATTGGGCAAACCCTAAGAGCTCCAAGAAGCAACGCGCGATTTTTTCAAATGTAGTTTTTCAGTTGTCTTGAAAATGCCTACAGGAGTAGGCGAAACATGTCGACTCTGTGAACTTTTATACTTGTTTCCTTAATAATTATAACTGTTCATATTTCAAATTTCTGTCGAGTGAAGACAAGTGTTTTTCTTCTTTTTCTCAACGAGAATATAAGAGTCAATCTAAAGTCACCTGTACAATTCTATCACCTGTGATATTCCTGACATTTCTTCATCGTTAACTTTTGCTTTCTTTCAAGTGATGTATGGTTCAATTATTTTTATGAATACCTTTGCCCCGTTCCAGAAACACTCTCCACTCTGTAAGTCCCCGAATCTCCATTTGAACCGTCACACAACGCACTCTAATTGATTATTGCGTTCAAATGAACCAATCAGATTGCGTTGTGTGATGGTTGAAAGGGATATTTGGGGATTATTAGAGTTCGCACTGAGAGTCATTTCTGTGACGAAACTTGGGTTAGAGTAATTTTATGAATACCAGACGAAAAATTAAGTCATGTATTTAGAAAAAAGATGAAGGCTCTTAGAAATGCTGTGCTACCCACATAAATTGTGAAAAAATTTCTGCTTCACCACGAAGAATTCATACTTGAAAAAAGTATTTGCTAAACTCCACAAGCAAAAACCTTGTGGTCAAACATACTGAAAAACACATGAGAAAAAATTCAAGGGGCAAAGAGGAAAGCTTTTTATCGTAGGAATCTCTAACAGCCTTTGAGTCTTGTTGAAAGGACTTCATCCCTAGGGACTTGTACGGAGAAATCTGCTAGCTGTGTCCTAATTGAAGAAAGTTGTAAAGGGCTGTCTATAACGCTTGAACCACAGATAAGAGGTAGACATAGTTTACTATAATTATTTAAACGTGCATCTTCAATCGGAATTATATTGTAGGGCTATAATTATACACTTTACAACTATACATAGTATGAAATACTTGCCGACCTCCGTGGCGCAGTGTTTAAGAGCATTGGTTGCTGACCGGAGCTTGCGGGTTCGAATCCCCGGAGCATAAAATTTTGAACGAGTTTTTCGTTTCCAAAATGCCATGGATGTAAAAGTAAAGTGCCCTGAAATAATGAGAAAGCTGTTTTGGGGTACAACTACCTTTTCAAAAACTTAAAAAACTTATAAAAGAAAAATATGAAAAACATCTTTAATAGCAAATTAATAGGACACTGGACACATAGTAAAATCATTCCATAGAAGCGCTTGTGTTCCTGCAAGATATGAAGAAGTTTCTTTGTGGTGTGATCCTTTATGTAATAGCAACAAATTGTCTTCTTCGTCCATTTTTTCTCTTTCCTTGGCTGGGTACATTGCCCGAGGGAACATGGAAAAGATGAGTGGCTGTTTTTTGTCAACTTCTTACCTAATGAAGTTCATTTTCCCATGAAAGTTATTGTAGGCATCTGAGTCTCATAAAAGTTGAGGTCACAGAAAACAATATCATGGAAGCAACCTATGATAGAACTACAGCCTTTATACACTGACAAATTTAGCGGAACGCATAGGTTTTTTCTCATAACGTGTGAACTTCTTGTTGGACAAAAATATGTTTCATATTTTTTTTCTAATTGAGGAAATCACACAAAAATTGGTACAGAGATAGCAAAAATATGAAGGCCTCTTAATCAAAAATATTGGATTGAGTGTAGAATTGTCTTGCTTTATGTATTCATCCTCATTCCTTCTTGTCTCAAAAATGTTGGAGCCTTGATGGACAGGTCATTATTCCTCTGAAGGCAAAAAAAAATCATTGAAAACAGTTTTATTTTTCTACACCCAGTATCGGAATGGTCGACAATGACAAGAACTTCATTCAATTTTAAAAATTGGTCTTCATGTTTTTACTATCTCTGTACCAAATTTTGTGTGATTTCCACAGCTAGAAAAAATATGAAAAATATTTTTGTCCAACAAGAAATACACACGTTGTACGAGAAAACACTTATGCGTTCCGCTAAATTTTGTCACTCAGTGTATGACGCGCGACTTGATTTTATGCAAGAACTAGCGGGCCATGCCTCGGCCCGCTTTGCGGTGTTGTAGTGGGAGTTTCGAAAAATCCCGTCTTATTGCACATCTACGCTATAAGATAAAGCTACCTACCAAATTTCAGCTCGCTAGGTATTACGGTTTGGGCTGTAGAGCGATGATCAGTCAGTCAGTCAGTGACTTTGACATTATATTAAGATTAGAGTCAATGATATATTGAAAACACCAGTGCTCTACTCGTTAGTTTACTGAAGTGAGGCAAAGTCGAGCAATTTCATACTTGGTAGGTGACCAGTGTGACATTCAAATTCGAACCCTCGTGATGCTGGCGGGATTTGCCAACACAAGCTGGGTGAGAATGGTTAACTTGTTTGTGAGTTTCCAGCAAAAAGAGGGCGAAACCCCCGTATTGAATGATCTAGATGTAAGAGAGATGTAAAGAGAGAGATAAAAAAAAAAAAAAAAAAAAATAATAAAAAAAAAACAGAATTAGGAAGCTTACCACCAGTTTCCTTGTAGCTATGTACAATTGTACAATGTACTTGCGTTCTCAGTTGAAACGTTGGGTCCTTGGGCAGCTGAGTCGATATCTTTTCTAAAAATGATTGGCTCTGCCCTTCGGCGCGTTTCTGGTGATTCTCGCTCGCATCAGTTCCTGATACAAAAAATATCACAGGCCATCCAAAAGGTCAATATCTCGAGCATCAGAGGCACGCTCTCTCCCGGTAGTAAGTTTTAAGAAATGTTTTACCTTTGAAATATATACCATAAAAAAAAAAAAAAAAAAAAAAAAAAATTAGTTGAGTTTGTCTTCATTGTACAAGTATTGTAATTATCAAGTAATTATTTTGTGTTGTATATCCGTTCGACCGCATTTTTAGAAAAATAATGTAAAATTACTTTAGTCTTAAAATGTCTTCTAGAATTGACTCTGAATTTTTTAATAAAAAATCTTGGACGCCTTGTATATGCGCCTGTGCTTTAGAATTGGAAAATCTCATTTAACCAAAATTTAAATTGGATTCAAAATTTCCTCGGTAAAAAACTCGGTTCCCAATAAATTTTCATGCTCTACTACAGAAGGCAGCGTCTACACCAAAACCTCAATTCCCAAGCGCCTCGAACTTTTACCCGGAAAAATCCATCCTACCGAAAAAATCCCCCCGCCTTCCGAAAAATTCCCCCGTTCAGTGAAAATCACCCCGCAAGCTTGGCACCGCGTGAAATCCGGCCCCGGCGTGAAGCCAGCTCACAATTCCCACGTGATCAAACAAAATATTTCCCCGAAATATTTTCCCATTCAGGTGAAAAAATCCCAAAATTTATGACTCCTTCTTCATCACTATTTGCATTATTATTATTATTGCTAGGATGTAACCGTACGAGGTTTTATCCTTTCAAGGCCGTATTTTGAAACAATATTGTGTAAATTATCTAGGTTTTTGTTAATACCAGCCACCGTCTTTTTTTTACTTTCCTAATCCTGTAATAAGGAAAGTATTTTTCTTCTATCTAATGTTCAATTGAATTCTTTGGAATATAACCAAAGATTTGGTGAATGACTATTAGTTCCTATTGCTTACAATTTCATCCGATACGTGAGCACTTGAGCAGTCAAGGCACCATCACTTAACAGCTGATATAAATGCGCTGTGATTGGTTGAAATTCCCACTAGAGGGCGTGTTAATGGTAACTCATTCATTTGAGTTTGTGACCACATAATAATAAGACTCTGAAAGTTGGGTAGTAGAAAATGCTGTGAGTATAAACCTCGCCTGGTGGTTGGTTACCTTCCACTAAAGAGTGTTATTATTATTATTATTATTTTTATAAATGTATATTTTTAGTGGTAAACGAGCGTAACTACTCAAAACCACTGTGCGAGGTCAATACTATTAAACCTTCTGAACTTTTTTAACTCTTATTTTAAAAATGATTGTTTCACAGACTTTTTTATTGCGTACCTAGCTTTAAAAAAAAAAAAAACAGCTACTTCTCATTCTTGAGGTTTGTGTTAATGCTTGCCACTCCTGTAGTATGCATTTCACCGACCTCAGTAGGTTGATCGATCAGGCCGGGGACTTGTAATCGGAGTTCAATGGTTCAAGTCCCGAGTGAAGCAAAGATTTAGTAAAGCGAGTTTGAGTAGTTGTGATATCACGATTGTGATTAACACAAATATTACCTTATATTATGTTTTTCACCTAATGTACGAGTTCCCCTTATGTTATTTTTAGCACTATTCTTATAATTTCAGAAACAAGGGTCTTTTTGGTAAAAATAATATTTACAGAGACTCTTAGGTGAGAGTCACTCCGATTTTTTTTTTTTTAATAATTCCGCCCCAAACTCAAACCATCGTAAAACCTTTTATAACTTATATTAACCTTACCTGATCTCCTGCGCTATCCATAACCCTTTAGAAATATTCCTCCATTAATTTTGTGATGCTTTGCAGAAAATCAGAAAATCAGAACTGCACACATTTTGTCACTAAATCTGTCACAGAGATCTTCGTCACCTTCATGAGTTGTTGCGGACAAACAGAAACCAAATTTAATACCTTTTTAAGAGTCTTGGGCCATGAAACTCCGATTTTGTTTAATTACTTCGATGTGATCGGGCTGACTGTACATTTCAGGAGGTTTTGGTTTTGTGTCAATGATGACCACATTCCTTTGCTGGAAAGTCAGTCCTGTGATCGCAAGGTCCAATTTGGACGGTCTGAGCCTGTTGTTGACAATTTGAGTAGCTGGGGTAGCATTTTTTATAAAATTCAAGGTGACAGTAAAATTACAGATTTTTTTAAAATTTCAAATATTACTAAATGATAATATAATAGCAAGTACTATCGGTTTGAATATTTGTGTTCTGAAGATAAGCAAAAAGCCCAAGGTTGTGGCTGTTTGGTTGGTATTTTTTAAAACTTGTTTTTTCGTTATTTTTATTTTTTAGATAAATTTACTGACCACACAAAAGCAATTATATATTTTCACGTGGAGCAACCCAAAGGCCACACTCAAAATCTGTCTCTTATTTTAACTCTATGAGTATAGTTTCCTCTTACAATTGTGTCAATGTGAAATGGCATCAGGTTGCACAATGGCACAATGCACATGCAGGAGACTGCTACAATGTTATACCTCCATGCACTATTATTACTGCACATTACTTTAAAATCCGTGCACATAGTATCCTGCTATCAGGTTCTATATTAAAATACTCTCGTCCATGGCACAAACGGGCTATAATTCATCTCTAACCATCGTGGCAGGGAAACGTATAAATCACCCCGCCTATGTGGAGCGAGCAGGGGAGAGAACCTTTGGGTGAGTACTCCTCTACACCGGTCTTCCTGTAATGATGGAGGACCGGATATGTAATGAAGATATGGAAGACGTATAAATAACATGTCAGAGGATTTCAGTGCAATTATCAAGTTGTGTTTTTCTCCAGTGGCGATCGCACGTTGAGATCAAACCGTAGATTTTCCAGAGAAAACTCCATGAAGTGACAGTTCAGCACGTTTGAAGAGAATTCCAATTATAAAATGATACCAAAGGTCTGTGTTTTCATTATTATTTATTTTTATTTACTATGTAAACAACAGCATTTTTTCCCGCGGCTAGCGTCCTACTTGGAATTTTCTAAAAACTATTTTTTTTTTAGTACCGTTTTAAATAGCTAGGTCCTTAAGCTTTTAAATAGCTAAAGGAGACTCTGTGATACATTTGGAGTTATTTGATCAAACCGTTTTGGAATTCTGTTGATTTAGATGAACAAATGTAAATGGATTCTAAGTGTACATCTATTCATATTCATCAAGTAAATAATTGGTACCTACCTACTTCCTAGTCTTCCTACCTTAAAAGGTCAAGGAACACAACATTAATCTGATCACGAAATGAGTTTTTCAAAAGTTGTTGTTTTTGTTGTTGTTCAGGAAAACGTGGAGGTTTAATGGGAAGATGGCGCATATTAATTTTATTTGTGAACCAACAACGTTTCCATTTTACGAAACTTTTAATGTTCAATGATTGAAAATTTGTTTTTTCCATTTTAGAGCTTTGGAGCGACCTTTCTGAAAATATATGGACAGGAGAAGCGTCGTCAATAGAGGAAGAAAGAGAGGGAGACATTATGCAGATTGAAAGAGCAAGGGAGGCAGTAAAAAGAGAGAGGAAATGGGGAGGAGGAAAAAGAGGAAGTAGGACAGGAGGGACAATATAGATAGGTATGGTGAGGGGGGAGAAATGGAGAGTAGGGGGGGGGTATAGGGAGGGGTCAGTGAGGTTTGAGTTGAGAGTGAAGAGTAGAGGAAGAAAATGGAAAGGTAGAGGGAAATTTTTAGGTGGATAATATAGAAGGGGAGGGAAAAGAGAGAGAGAATTTTGGAGGACGAGGAGTGATAGGTGACGAAATGCTGTAAGGGTTTTTTATTATTGAATATTGACAACACGTTCCAATAGTTTGGAGCAGACAACAGCCATGTTTGTGTTTACATACGGGGGGTAGTAGATGTTTGGGGGAAACTCAAATCATTGTGCAGGGTGTCTGGACTTCAGAACATATCTTAAAATTATATCCGAAGTTTGCTTTTGTAATAATATTAAAAAATCTATTTTTATGTATATTTTCGTAATTTTATTTGAACACCTCGTTTTTTTAGAGTATTGTTTTGTGTTTTTTACTTTTTTAATTAATTTCAGAAGATAAGTGATATTTTGGTGATGCATTTATGAACTCTAAATTTAGTTAATGTATGGTTAGTTAGAGATTCATATTTAATTCATTTAATCAAATGACTTTTTCAAGCATATAAACATAATATTTCTAATACCAACCTATTAGATTGAAATTATTTTCATTTTAACATGTTGAATTCTTCCTAAATCCATAATGCGGACATTTTTTTGTAAACCTAGACTTGGAGTACTCGTTGGTACTTTTCAAATGTATAAATTTAATGTTATATATAGAAAAAAAGATAAGGAAAGTAAAAAGTTTGAATAGAAAAGAGGAATAAGACAAAAAAAATTTCTTCTAATTTTGAAATTCTAATTTTGTTGACCCTGTAGATTAGTGTAGAGCTTGCAAATATGTCATGCCAAATTTATTCTATTGTCGCGAATAGAAGATGAACTGTTCTTTTCCATTCTTTTTTTACCCCCACTCTGTCCTATTTCTACTTTTACCCAACCCTACCCTATCTATTAAAATATTCCACGTACTTTGTCTTCAAGGTTGGTCTTTGTTTTCTTTACGAGATTTTCCTGACTTCATTTCCGAGATATATTTATAGTATGGGGTGTTCTTTATTAGGACCTCACACCACAAAACAACTCTATTGCGAGTTTTCAATGGTACAAAAAATGCATAATGCCATATAGTGCATACACATTTTAACCAA
Organism: Bactericera cockerelli; assembly: GCA_024516035.1. Classification (NCBI taxonomy): domain Eukaryota; kingdom Metazoa; phylum Arthropoda; class Insecta; order Hemiptera; family Triozidae; genus Bactericera; species Bactericera cockerelli. The sequence continues at coordinate 32,619,250 of CM044960.1, read as the reverse complement.
CATGAAAGCATTTAAGGGTGAGACATTTGGAGTTTTAGTGGTTTTCGTGGTTAGAACATTGACGAAGTTCTTACTATAATTTCCAAGTTGTACACATTTTAGTATATTATTAATCAGGAAAAGAGATGTTTTTGATGAACAAGATATTTTTCAGATGGGCAAAATGTCTTTTTTTATACATGGTATTTTTTTATGTATAATGTGTGTATAACACAAACCATGATTGAAAAGATTAGCCAGATCTTAACGATTTTACACAATACTGACTGAATTCACGTACAGTATTGACTGAATTGACTCTTACAGTTAAAAAAAAAAAAAAATGCAGTTGCATTCTAGAGAATTCAGACAAGGTATGCAACTAAATAATTATATTTGTCGAGTATTCTTATTTCTAATTTTTTTGTAGTCACCGTTGCCGAGTGAGTAAGCGCGCTGGGCATTGCACGCATGGTGAACTGGGTTTGATCCCCAGCGGGGCAGGAATTTTTTGGTCTGTACTTGGATGTTCGGGGTCCACTCATGCCTCGTGAGGAAAAATGTGTAGTCACTTGTATGAGTAAGGAGTAAGTGGCTGCATTACCAGAGTAAAAAGAAATTAATGTAATAGAATTCGAAAAGTGAAGGAGTCTCATAGTAATGCTGCGCTAACCACGAAATTGTAAAGAAGCCTTGTGCTTCACCACAAATAAAATCGTACATACATACACATTTTTGTTTTTATAATAAAAATTAAATAAATTTCAAGGTAAATATTTTCTCCATGAGCGAAGAGTACTTAACAACAAAACATTGTTTGGTAGTTTTCAATGTTAGAGGTAGAATAATAAAATTTCAAGGGTAAGAAAATACGTACATTGCAACTTGAAATTCAAATATGGAGACACAAAATGGAATGAGTTTTTAATGTGAATTGATTTTCTCAAACAGTAAAAAGGTAGATATTAACTTACATTTTTTCAGCTGTACATAGTTCCATACGTATTGAAATTCGAAAATACATCCAACCTCTTTAATTTACTAAATACTAAGCTTGACTTAGGGCGGAACCAAGATAGACGGTCATGACTTAAGTTCTCAGTTTTTTCTATTAATTTTGCCCTAAGTTTTTGATTCTTGAACACAAACGGACAATACTCCTAGCAGAAATCCACACACAGAAAGACGAAATCCCTGAAATATGAGAGTCAATGGTGCAGGGTCCTGCGTCATTCTGCCGGGTATTAATTGACTCACTCTCACACTCAATTGTCCTCATCCTTCCTTCTCCCTCAGCCTCACTGTCCCTCTCCATCAGTTATCCTCACCCTCCTTCAGTGGGTTGCAGTAAATTTCATAAGCATTTGCTAGAGGTTGAAGGCAAAGAGGATCATTGTATTTGATACGTCAATTTATTTGAGTTATATCATAACACATGGTAGAGGTGGTCGCTTAATGACATCCCAGGGAGCAGTTTCCAGTTACGCGTCATAAATTATCCCACACACTCGGTTCATTACGGTACACGAACAATGTAGAGCCCAGGGCTGGGCGGGGGAAAAAGGGATGAGATTTTTCCCTCGCTGCGGAAAATATCCCGCCCGCCCGTGTCGGTCTCAATATTTCACAAAGTCCTTTTTCTTGTGCCTCCCCGCTTTTCCCTATTATTTTTTATGTCTTTCACGTCTCGTTTTATTTTTCTTAATAAGATTGTTAGATCTGTGGAATTCATTTTGAACCGGGAGTGAGTAGGTAAAAGAGTTTTTTTCCTGTCATAAATAAAAAATTGTGGAACAGATTTCTCTCCCGTTTCTTTTTTTATGGTTTCTTCTCCCTTCGGCGATTGATTTTTATTAGCTGCATCGTTGTTTCCCTGTTCACATGAGATGGGGACTTTGTAGGTGTCTGTTCCCTTGCTATAAGTAGACTTTCATTTTACCCCAAAGGAGTCAGTAGAGGCGACGGTGCAGGTGGAGTTATTCCTCCGTACTCAGCTTGTGGCTATATCTAATGGCCAGCTGAATAATAATAATACCACCTTATTTATACTGCCTGATTAGGACTAATGAGTCCCATTATTCCAACAGTAAGCCCAAGATTTGTATTATTATGTAGTCAAAGTCGCAAGTGGGAGGATAACTTGTATGTTATTATTATTTCTTATCCATTTATAAGGTGTTGAAGGATTCGAAAAAAAAATAATTGACGGTTTCGCTTTTTCAGTTACTTATAGTACCTTTATAAGTTACGCCATACAAATCGTATATTCGATAATATTAGTCTCGTGAGGAGAGTCGTTGTTGGGGTATGAAAATAGGATTTATCATTGCAAAAGAGAGAAGTAATTGTGAGAGAAATATTTTTTTTAAGGTGCTTAATTTTTTTTTTTTTAAGGTCATTCGCACCGTGTAAAAGTTTACATCTTTCTAAACAAATGAGATCTCGATCCCGTCTTTGCTATCCTCAAGAGAAGGAGGAGTGGGTAGTGATGTGTGAATAGGGGCAAGAACAGGGCAATCCAAGATGTGAAGAACTGTGAGTAGAACTCCACACTCACAATCAGGGGGAGGTTCTCTACGGCGTAAGTGACCATTAATTGAATGTTTTTAATAAATTGTACCGAATTTTGATCAAATTTATAGTATTCCTGTAACTACTAGGTATACTTTATTCCAGAATAAAAATTGTAGAGTAATAATGAGGTCTTCCTTATAACAAAAAAATAAAAATAATAATAATATCGTCTTGTTTATACTGCCCGATAAGGACTATTAAAGTTCCATTATTCCAGCAGTAAACCCAAGACATATTATTAAGTGGTAAAAATGGGAGGACAATTTGTCATATCTCGGCTGGGTTTCGAACCCACGACCTCTGAAACCTCTGGATTCACAGAGTACCGCCTTTACCACTGAGCTACTGGGACAGACTGTCCCGGTAGTTCTATAGCAAAAAGAAGAAATAAAAATAGAAAGAGAGAGAAGAAAAGATAGGAAAAAATAAGAAAAGACAAAATATGTTAGAAGGGAGGTGGCAAGGGACGAAAGCGAAAGTGCCACCCCAGCCTGAAATTAACCAAACTCAGAGACAAGTGGGGCAGCTGTTGAGAAGATGGAAAATGACACTTTGGAAAATGAGCGAGTGGGAGAAAATAAGAAGCAAATGAGATGGGAATAGAAGAGAGTGAGACAAAGAGAGATAAAGGAGGAGGAAAAGATAAAAAGAGGAAATAAAAATCAAGAAAGAGAGAGAAAAAGTGATCTTAAGAAGTTTTGGATTCTTGGAAATTCAGTGTTAGGGTATAATTTTTTCTGCCATTCTTCAGAAGGTTTCAGAACCACAAATGTGCTTAACTGCCTAGTCAAGTTCCTGGAAGGTATTGTAATATAGCATGAATCCATTGTTTCGAATCCCATCCAATGGATAAATATTTTTTAATGTCACCTAATCTGGACACGAGGAGCACCCCTCATCAGGCAGTATAACTAGTTGTCTAATTTAACACTAAAAGGAAAATGTTAGAGAGGAAAATTAAATTCATCCTCGCATTTTATAACTCCTAACCCAGCCCTCATCTCTCTTTCTTTTTCATTATATCTCATTATCTCTCTCTTTCTTGGTTTCTCTCTCTCTCTCTCTCTCCCTCCCTCCCTCACTCACTCTTTCGCTCCCTCTCTCATTAGACAAATAACAAAAGATTAGGTTCCACCACTTTCCAAATGAAAAAGATGAAAAACAGCACCCTCTTCGACCTTCATGTAATAGCAAAATAGCGAGAAACTGCACAAATGCAACATGCAATTTCACCACCCCCCCCCCCCCCCTCCCTTTCTCTTCACCATCTCACCAATGCATCACAGGCTATCATAAATGCGGGTACGAACTTCAACATACAAAAGTACGAGTATTTGAGACCCCCTCAAAACCAATTTAACAATCACCAACCCCTCCCAAACTATTTTTGTAAGCTCAAGTATTCAACCGCCTCGAAAATTTACTATTTTGATGTATAAACATTCGAAACCTTCCTCAAAAATTTAACAACTGAGGCCACCACACCCCCCCCCCCCTCGCGCCCCCTCTGAAACCATTCCGAACTTTAATATTCATTGTTTTTTTCTTCGCCAAATTAACTCTGCCCCCTTAGACCCCCCATCCCCTCCGCGCCAAAAATCACCAATGCGTCATAATACTTCACTCCCAAACCGTGTGAAACCCCCATTACAGGGTGTGAACAGCACACACCACCCTCATTACACCTAATTAATATTTCTCACGGCGCGCCACACCAAATTGATTACCCTGGCATGCCGGGGTGCAGCAATTACAACATTAATTACACATTACAACACTCATTACTCATTACACAATTACATTACGCGAGTTTTTTTTTTCTCTACTTCAAAATTCGCTCAAGTCACGTGATTTATGAAAATTAACCCGTTGGGTGCTTTGTAATGACAGGACAAAGTTTGGGTTTGAAAATTACCTATATCTATTATTGTTTTATAATCTTGGCATAAGATAGAAAATTGTTTAGAGGACTGAGTCGAAATAGCGACCCCGTTTAAACGGGAAAAGGCAAAAATGTTTTATAATTTAAAGTTTTATCGACATTTAATCAGATCTTCGTAGAAAAATTATATATATATATATATTTTTTTTTTTTGGAACCACCCATTCTTTAAATGAGATAAATCTCCGTCGCATTTCAATCACAATCGACTTCTGACTTGATGGTTTCATTAAACGAATTTTTCATGAACCCTGCAAAATAATAATAATACGTGTTAAACAGGTGTATATTTACGGGCCAAGCCCTATATAAACATATAAGAAGATTACAAATACAAATATAAGTACAAAATAAAAGCAAAATTCAAAATATTTATGAAAATTATAAGAAAGTGTTACAGGAAAAAAGAAACTAGTCAAAAACGACAAAAATCACGGATTTAAATTAGAATAAAGCATTTTTCAGCCTCGTTCTCTTACTGTAGTTAATCAATCCAGTGAGGTTAGACTTAGATTGAGTTTCCAGCAAATGGAGGGTAAAACATGCGTCGTGATATGACGCCCATGCAGTTAAAAAGCAAAGTTAAAATCCAAGAAAAAAGACTTTCCAAAATTCGTACGATTCACCTGAATTTGGCCTGTGTGACTATACATGGGCTAGTATCATCGTATTAGATAATTCAGAAGGTAAGTAAATGGGTCCCGGTTCCGATTTATCTGGATTAACAACGCCCGAATATGCACAATTTTGAACGAAATATTCAAAACAAAATAAAGAAAACAAATTTCCAGTGAACAGTTTCATCAATTACAAATAATAGATTCAAAAGAGCGGAGATATAGTTTTGACATCAATGGGGGAAAAATTAACGAAGCAAGAACAACTCTACGAAGCAATATGAAAGTTGATTTTGTATTTTTTTACTGATAACAAAATACTCTAAATGGGTTAAAACAACTTTCCTGTGAACTTGCCAAGGAATTTATCCATTTTCAGGGGTTGCAGGGGGAGGGGGAGGGGGTAAGGGGAGAAGGTGTAAGGGTGGGAAGAGATAAAGAGGGAGGGAGAAGAAAAACAAAAGAGTAAATTAATATATTCCCCATCCGAACATTTACTGAACAATAAATCCAAAATTGGAAAGCGATGGAAGCTTTTTTGCTGCATGTAAAGGGAAGTGATTGCTTGTGAAAGGTAGATTGCTGAGTTTGGAGTTTGCGGACTTAAAATCCCTGACACTAACTACGGTGCATCATTATCGATCTCCATGTCAGAATTATTATGGTCGACTCGCGATACTTAAATACATTGAAATATGACGATAATAATTTAAAATACAAAAAAAAAAACATTCATATCTATGAAAATATTGTTTCAAAACACCTAATATGAAAATTGATTATAAAAAAAAACAATTCTTAGTGTTGTAAAGCCCTGTTGTAAAGAAAAAAATCGGGGTTTAAAATATGCACTAAACAGAGTTAAGTGAGTCTGGTAATCCAAGTAGCGTAGGGATTCATTGGTTTGAATACCGCCCAGTGCATAATTTTTTCCTCATTAATTTGAATTTTTGACCACATAATTATAAGACTCTGGGGGTTAGGTGGTAGAAAATGCTTTGAGCATTAATCTCTCCTGGTGGATCCAGCACTATCGATATGTATTACTATATCCCACAAAAATCTACCGTTAAAAAAGGGCCAAGTTCCAGAACTCCTATCCTTTCGCCAAAAAGGTTTCGCCAATGAATGCAGTGATATCTTGTTTGCGGCCAAGTTATCTTGGTATTAAACTATTTCTTTTATTAAAACCCGTTTTCTGAGTTCCTCATTTTGTATGTTTTTAACTGCAAACTATCTTACCCTCAGAGTCTTATTATTACGTGGTTACAAACTCAAAAAGGAGTGGGATTCGAACTAACGGATCCCTACGATACCTGGGTTACCAGACTAGAGCGTTAAGCACTTGACTAGGGACGAGGACATAAATTGGGTCTACTTCTGTATTTCTTCTCCGATTTCAGGACAAAAAGTTCACAGAAATAGATTCAGTTAGAAGGACACCTCTTACCTTAAGCCTTTTAAAAGAGTTGGCGTTAGGACGGTCATCTAGTAGTACAATGTGGAAGTAAGAGTACTAGAAATAAACCAACCTGAGGAAGATGTTGAAAAATGCCAACCCCAAGAAGATTTGGAAATTGACAAAGTGAATAAAGAACTATTCTCCCACTTCTCCTGTAACAAATAATCTTCATGGTCCATTAAAATCCAAGCAATAAAACACTTACTGGGCTAACTGATTGAAAAATTTGTGCTGGTGTGTTTCTTTGACTTGACAGCTAATTTTCAATGTTGAGCTTATGAATTCCAAATCCAAGCTTCTTATTTCTTGTGCTCTGAAGTGCCCTATATTGCTCTCTAAGAAACGGAATGAAATCCCAGACTCACCTGTGAACAAAAAACAAGGACACGGGATTAAGGAAAAAATAGTGGTATTAAATTTTCCCTAGATATTATGGTTTTGTATTTTGAATGTTTTTCTATAATTATTTACTCAACCAAAGTCCGATCTGTCCATCAAGTATTTTATTTTATTTAGAGTTAACTAAGCCTATGATTTTATAAAATTTATTTAGTACTTATTAATAAACAATTTGGATCAAGTTTTATTTACAAAATAATGATATCGCACCCTCAGAATTAGATGGTGATATGTCAAAAATCATGAATTTTTTTTTATTACTCTATCGAAATAAGCAAAACGAGACCTTTCGTTTGGTATAAGAATTATAATTCTAGCTCTTACCGTTCCCGAGATAGCGCTAGTGTTGTTTATTGATTATGTCGAAAAAGTGGAGGGAGGTTGGAACAAGATGGTATTACGATCAGTTATTACCAAGAGCTCCTTGGATCGAGACGTACAGTTCTTGGAAGATAGTGATATTTGCGTAAATTTTGATTTATCACTCTCTTTATTAAATTTTATTTTCAGTAATTGACATAAAAACTGAATTGTGCACGATTTTTTTGAAATATCACTCTCTTTGTCGAACATTTTTTTGTGTTTTGTCAAGGTAGAAATTACTAATACAAAAGATTATGTTATATTACTTTCTTTTATAAATTATTATTTTTTTTTTTTTGACTTAAAAATAATCTGGCCCGGTATTTTCGCTATACACTTGAGAGCAATAAATTCGGGACAGGACGTTTCACCGTTTCAGTTGGTCCTGGTCAATTTGTGTGGCATGAAGTTGCTAAAGTATGCATATATTTGAAAAGCTTGTACTCATACCTTTCAGAAAATACACAATGTTTCCGGGTTATGTACTATGCAACAATGATAATGGCCACTTTCCAGAAACACCTCATTTTGTTGATGAAAACACGTGCACCGAGGGTATTTTAAATTTGATTTTTGTGTTGTGTTAACGCTTTTTTGGCCAGTAAATTATTGAATTTCCTTAAATGCAACACTATGAGGAAAGAAATTCAGTTGAATTTTTCTTTTCATCATGGAGACATCGCACTCCATAGCTGTGAAAGTGGTTTTACTTGTGAGTCAAGGTGTTAAGCAAAGAAATGTTGCTAAGGAGCTAAATTTGTCGAAGTCTAAGGGGAACAGAATTTACCAAAGGTATCTCGGCAGACAGGTAGCTATGATCAGAGACCAGGATCTGCCAGACCAAAGAAGACAACTGCCCAGGAGGACCGATTTTCTGTCATGACAAGCTTAAGAAATCGAGACTTGTCTGGTGTTGAGGTAAAACAGCAGCTTGTTATGGCCACTGGTGTTGATGTCAGCCCTTGGACAGTAAGGAAACGCTTGAAAGAGAAAGGTCTCATACCAAGAAGAAAAGCTACGGGACCCAAACTCAACAGACAACACCGACAACGTCATTTACAATTTGCCCTTGAACACGCTGATTGAGGAAATGGGGAATGGGGGCACGTTCTGTCCACGGATGAGAGCCGACCCTGCTTGTTCTTCAATGACAGACGTAAAAGGGTGTATAGAAGACCAGGTGAACGATTTAATCAATGTTATATTCAAGAAACTGTGAGTTTTGGTTTAGGATCTTGTATCTTCTGGGGTGGAATCTCTATGGAAACTACAACAGAGCTCGTTATCATCAATTGTGGAGGACAAGGAGGTAACCTAACTGCAGAGAGGTATGTCACTGACATCATTGAAGATCATGTTGTCCCTTATGCAGGTTTTGTGGGTGATGGATTCGTGTTAATGCAAGACAATGCCCGACCTCGTACAGCACGTATTTAATTAATGCTTTTTCTTTGTGTTATTATGTCACAATTTTAGTGGGTAGCGCAGAATCATAGGACTTTACTACTTTAATTTTCAATACCTTGTATTATTTTTTTGCCTAAGATTCTGCCACTGGTCGCTGCTTCACATTAAAGCAGCTACTCATTTTTCCTCACGAGGTATGAGTGGACCCCGAACATCCAAGTACAGAGCAGGAAAAATCCTCCCCCGCTAGGAATCGAACCCAGGTCACCATGTGTGCTATGCCTAGCGCGCTAACTCGCTCTGCCACAGTGACTACTTACAGCACGTATTGTAAGTGACTTTCTCCAAGAGGCCGGTATTCGAACCCTCAACTGTCCAGTCAACAGTCCTGATCTTAATCTTATTGAACACCTCTGGGACGAGCTTAAATCCAGTGAGGTTAGACTAGAATGAGTTTCCAGCAAATGGAGGGTAAAAACATGCGTCGTGATATGACGCCCAATGCAGATTAAAAAGCAAAGTTAAATCCAAGAAAGAAAAGAATTTCCAAAATTCGTACGATTCACCTGAATTTGGCCTGTGTGAACTATACATTGGGCTAGTATCAGCGTATTAGATAAATCAGAAGGTTAGTCAATGGGTCCCGGTCACCGATTTATCTGGAATAACAACGCCCGAATAGGCACAATTTTGGAACGAAATATCAAAACAAAATAAAGAACACAAATATATCCATGAACAGTTTCACAATATACCAAATAATAGATTCAAAAGAGCGGAGAATATAGTTTTGACTTCAATGGGGGAAAATTAACGAAGCAAGAACAACTCTACGAAGCAATATGAAAGTTTGATTTTGTATTTTTTTAACTGATAACAAAATACTCTAAATGGGTTAAAAACAACTTTCCTGTGAACTTGCCAAGGAATTTATCCCTTTTTCAAGGGGTTTGCAGGGGAGGGGGAGGGGGTAAGGGGAGAAGGTGAAAGGGTGGGAAAGAGATAAAGAGGGGAGGGATAAGAAAAACAAAAGAGTAAATTAATATATTCCCCATCCGACACATTTTACTGTACGAATAATCCAAACTTGGAAAGCGATGGAAGCTTTTTTTTGCTGCATGTAAAAGGGAAGTGATTGCTTGTGAAAGGAAGATTGCTGAGTTTGGAGTTTGCGTGACTAAAAAATCCCTGACACTAACTACGGTTCATCATTATCGATCTCATGTCAGAATTATTTATGGTCGACTCGCGATACTTAAATACATTGAAATATGACGATAATAATATAAAATACAAAAAAAAAAACATTCATAACTCTGAAAATATTGTTTTCAAAACACCTAATATGCAAAATTGATTATAAAAAAAAAAAACAATTCTTAGTGTTGTAAAGCCCTGTTGTAAAGAAAAAAATCGGGGTTTAAAATATGCACTAAACAGAGTTAAGTGAGTCTGGTATCCAAGTAAGCGTAAGGGATTCATTGGTTTGAATACCGCCCAGTGCATAATTATTTCCTCAATAATTTGAATATATGACCACATAATTATAAGACTCTGGGGGTTAGGTGGTAGAAAATGCTTTGAGCATTAATCTCTCCTGGTGGATCCAGCACTATCGATATGTATTACTATATCCCACAAAAATCTACCGTTAAAAAAGGGCCAAGTTCCAGAACTCCTATCCTTTCGCCAAAAAGGTTTCGCCAATGAATGCAGTGATATCTTGTTTGCGGCCAAGTTATCTTGGTATTAAACTATTTCTTTTATTAAAACCCGTTTTCTGAGTTCCTCATTTTGTATGTTTTTAACTGCAAACTATCTTACCCTCAGAGTCTTATTATTACGTGGTTACAAACTCAAAAAGGAGTGGGATTCGAACTAACGGATCCCTACGATACCTGGGTTACCAGACTAGAGCGTTAAGCACTTGACTAGGGACGAGGACATAAATTGGGTCTACTTCTGTATTTCTTCTCCGATTTCAGGACAAAAAAGTTCACAGAAATAGATTCAGTTAGAAGGACACCTCTTACCTTAAGCCTTTTAAAAGAGTTGGCGTTAGGACGGTCATCTAGTAGTACAATGTGGAAGTAAGAGTACTAGAAATAAACCAACCTGAGGAAGATGTTGAAAAATGCCAACCCCAAGAAGATTTGGAAATTGACAAAGTGAATAAAGAACTATTCTCCCACTTCTCCTGTAACAAATAATCTTCATGGTCCATTAAAATCCAAGCAATAAAACACTTACTGGGCTAACTGATTGAAAAATTTGTGCTGGTGTGTTTCTTTGACTTGACAGCTAATTTTCAATGTTGAGCTTATGAATTCCAAATCCAAGCTTCTTATTTCTTGTGCTCTGAAGTGCCCTATATTGCTCTCTAAGAAACGGAATGAAATCCCAGACTCACCTGTGAACAAAAAACAAGGACACGGGATTAAGGAAAAAATAGTGGTATTAAATTTTCCCTAGATATTATGGTTTTGTATTTTGAATGTTTTTCTATAATTATTTACTCAACCAAAGTCCGATCTGTCCATCAAGTATTTTATTTTATTTAGAGTTAACTAAGCCTATGATTTTATAAAATTTATTTAGTACTTATTAATAAACAATTTGGATCAAGTTTTATTTACAAAATAATGATATCGCACCCTCAGAATTAGATGGTGATATGTCAAAAATCATGAATTTTTTTTTATTACTCTATCGAAATAAGCAAAACGAGACCTTTCGTTTGGTATAAGAATTATAATTCTAGCTCTTACCGTTCCCGAGATAGCGCTAGTGTTGTTTATTGATTATGTCGAAAAAGTGGAGGGAGGTTGGAACAAGATGGTATTACGATCAGTTATTACCAAGAGCTCCTTGGATCGAGACGTACAGTTCTTGGAAGATAGTGATATTTGCGTAAATTTTGATTTATCACTCTCTTTATTAAATTTTATTTTCAGTAATTGACATAAAAACTGAATTGTGCACGATTTTTTTGAAATATCACTCTCTTTGTCGAACATTTTTTTGTGTTTTGTCAAGGTAGAAATTACTAATACAAAAGATTATGTTATATTACTTTCTTTTATAAATTATTATTTTTTTTTTTTTGACTTAAAAATAATCTGGCCCGGTATTTTCGCTATACACTTGAGAGCAATAAATTCGGGACAGGACGTTTCACCGTTTCAGTTGGTCCTGGTCAATTTGTGTGGCATGAAGTTGCTAAAGTATGCATATATTTGAAAAGCTTGTACTCATACCTTTCAGAAAATACACAATGTTTCCGGGTTATGTACTATGCAACAATGATAATGGCCACTTTCCAGAAACACCTCATTTTGTTGATGAAAACACGTGCACCGAGGGTATTTTAAATTTGATTTTTTGTTGTGTTAACGCTTTTTTGGCCAGTAAATTATTGAATTTCCTTAAATGCAACACTATGAGGAAAGAAATTCAGTTGAATTTTTCTTTTCATCATGGAGACATCGCACTCCATAGCTGTGAAAGTGGTTTTACTTGTGAGTCAAGGTGTTAAGCAAAGAAATGTTGCTAAGGAGCTAAATTTGTCGAAGTCTAAGGGGAACAGAATTTACCAAAGGTATCTCGGCAGACAGGTAGCTATGATCAGAGACCAGGATCTGCCAGACCAAAGAAGACAACTGCCCAGGAGGACCGATTTTCTGTCATGACAAGCTTAAGAAATCGAGACTTGTCTGGTGTTGAGGTAAAACAGCAGCTTGTTATGGCCACTGGTGTTGATGTCAGCCCTTGGACAGTAAGGAAACGCTTGAAAGAGAAAGGTCTCATACCAAGAAGAAAAGCTACGGGACCCAAACTCAACAGACAACACCGACAACGTCATTTACAATTTGCCCTTGAACACGCTGATTGAGGAAATGGGGAATGGGGGCACGTTCTGTCCACGGATGAGAGCCGACCCTGCTTGTTCTTCAATGACAGACGTAAAAGGGTGTATAGAAGACCAGGTGAACGATTTAATCAATGTTATATTCAAGAAACTGTGAGTTTTGGTTTAGGATCTTGTATCTTCTGGGGTGGAATCTCTATGGAAACTACAACAGAGCTCGTTATCATCAATTGTGGAGGACAAGGAGGTAACCTAACTGCAGAGAGGTATGTCACTGACATCATTGAAGATCATGTTGTCCCTTATGCAGGTTTTGTGGGTGATGGATTCGTGTTAATGCAAGACAATGCCCGACCTCGTACAGCACGTATTTAATTAATGCTTTTTCTTTGTGTTATTATGTCACAATTTTAGTGGGTAGCGCAGAATCATAGGACTTTACTACTTTAATTTTCAATACCTTGTATTATTTTTTTGCCTAAGATTCTGCCACTGGTCGCTGCTTCACATTAAAGCAGCTACTCATTTTTCCTCACGAGGTATGAGTGGACCCCGAACATCCAAGTACAGAGCAGGAAAAATCCTCCCCCGCTAGGAATCGAACCCAGGTCACCATGTGTGCTATGCCTAGCGCGCTAACTCGCTCTGCCACAGTGACTACTTACAGCACGTATTGTAAGTGACTTTCTCCAAGAGGCCGGTATTCGAACCCTCAACTGTCCAGTCAACAGTCCTGATCTTAATCTTATTGAACACCTCTGGGACGAGCTTAAAAGACGTGTCCATGCTCGAAACCCGCCCCCAATGAACCACAGGGACCTGAAACAGGCGCTTTATGAGGAGTGGGAGACTATCCCTCAAGAAACGGCTGCCAACCTAATCAAGTCCATGAGAAATCGATTGCAGGCTCTCATACAAGCTCTAGGGGGTAATATCAGATACTAAGAGGTAAGTAACAGCCAAATTTCCATGAAGACTTCGAATAAATAACACAAAAAACACCGATATCATTTGCAGTGTTTTCATGCTCTTTAGACCTCTTTTTGGTAATTGACTTATTATATTAAAAAACATGCTCACAATGAAAAAAAGTATACACCGTCTTAAAACCAACAAAATTTCCTTTCTTGGGATACTTCACACTTGAAAATCCAATGTAAAATAAAAATTATAAAAATCAAAAACTTTGAGAAAGTTACTGTCCCGAATTTATTGCTCTCAAGAAATTTTTTGAAATTCATAATTATTTGTTTTTAGTTATTTCTTTTTAGAAACTTTGAGATTAAGTCTCAAGAAACAGTAAAGTTTATACTCACATTGTCTTGTTTTCTACCTTTTACTGCTTAGCAATAAAACAATTGGGTATTTTACATTTCACTTTTTTAAACTGAATGAGTTTTCTTTTCTGACTTAATACCAAAAGCATAGATTTTAATGTACCTCCAGTTTCAAATTGTCTTTTATTCTTCGATTCATATGGTAATATATTGCTATAAAACTAAATTATCAAGGTACTATCATTTCAAAATTGTAAATAGATGGTGCTATCTCGAATTTTTTTCGAGATAATACCCACTTTTGTTCACTTCTCATGGAAGAAAAGATAATATAATACGATATCACCTTATTAAAAATTGATTTTTTCTCGAAAAAAGGCAAAATCATAGAATGAAGTTTTAAGTCAAAATGCCTTATTTTCGAACGGTTACAAAGGTAAGTTCTTTTGAAGAAAAATACATTTTTTTTACATAGAACTATAGAAAAGAAGATGCTCAACTTAAGAACAAAACAGTAGCTTTTATTGTATTAATACAGCGATAAGTCAAACTTTCTTTTGCGATTTCCCAAAAGTTGGTGTTTTTGACATATCACCATCTAATTCTGAGGGTGCGATATATAATATATACATACATGGATATTAAAATTAAGAAAACAAAACTTGATCAAGGGCGGTGCTAATACCAACGGCATTCTTTCAGTAATTTCTTTGGGACAAAAATAGGGCGTTTAGGAGATATAAATTATTCATATTTATTTTTTTGTAGCTGATTATTTAGCTCTGAAGTAATGTATATCGGTTCCGGGGCTAAAACTTCAAATACCAAAAAAGCCCTTTCACAGGCTCCAATTTTAAAACAACACTTGAGTTTGAAACAGCAATTTTGTCTCTCCACAAAAAATATTATATTTTATTCTTAGGCATTGTCTGGCGATTGTTATATCAAAGGCATGGTCTATGGAGGAGGACTCATACTCGTACTATTCTCTGTCTTGTAATTGAATACATCTGTGCTATTTTTTTCCGGACAGATACCTATATGTATATTTTTTCAGGGTCTTATTCAGACTGCGCCATGTCAATGATATTTTTGCGTAGATTGATCACTGCTTTTGTATTTCATCAATATTTATATTCAAGTATATGATTATGCGTACACTATGTTATACATAGGTACATTAAATATATAAGTGTGTAATATTAGGTACCTACCTAAAAAGCCCGGAAACGGAAATAATAAATTTACCTTTTGTTAGCCTAGCCCAAATGATTTATAGAGCCAACAGGCGTACGAAATTTCACATTAAATTTTATGTACCTACCTCAAATATTGGAAACCTATTCTATTAAAAATTCTATTCTATTAAAAATAATTTCGGTGTATGTGGAGACCGTCATGTTATTCTAGGCCTGAAAAAACAACTCGAGAAACAGAATTACATTTTTTTAGACCATTGTACCAACCTTGTTATTCACATAGAGTTTGGAATAGTGAAAAAAGACAATATCATCTGTTGGCAAGATGCCAGAGACCTTTATCACTATTAGCTTGAACAGAAAAAGTTTTCGAAAAATGAGAATTTTAACTTTAACTTACTTAAGACTTAATAATTTAGCCTATTATTGGCTTTGTAGCAAATTAAAAATAAAACCCGTAAAATATTTTCAATTCCAGTTTAAAAAATAAGTTATCATAATTGATTTAAGCAAAATACTGCTGTCGTATGTCATAGACACTGAAACCTGATCTTCTACTACGGACCACTGACCTCCTGGTTACGAGTCCGCCGCCTTATCAATCAAGCAACTTAACTTGGTTACTCTTTTTTAGAAGTTTTGCTCACTCCAATCTCAAGTGTTCTAATCCAAGCAAACCCCCACACCACACCCGAATATTCAGTTTAGTTTCCCAGTCAGCCAGTAGAGCTGTTTGTTTTTCTTTAAAATTCTCTCCTCACACGAAATCTCTCAAACATAAACAACCCTAGACGTAATTCGTTAAAATAATAGATGCGCTTTTTTGGCCCTCTGCCATGGGTCCGTATGTCAGAAAATTTTGAGAAAAAGACACTGCGGAGGGGAAATTATGTAAATGGTGGTTTCAGCACTTTGGATAAATCTAAACAAAAGGATCCCACTTCTTCTCCTGCTGGCTGGCGGTGGGAACACCACGTAATAAAGTATGAACGTTTAGACGAAAGTTCATATATCATAACTTGCTTCTTTTTAAGGCCCTTAAGCTTCGAATCTCGCATTATGTATGCCACTCCTTCAGGTGTGAGATTGACAGGCGATTTATTTCTCGCTTCTGTGCTTTGAAATCTAACAAATTATAATGTGTGGAAAAAAGTGAACTGCAGAGCTGCTTATATGGGAGGAGCTATCATTTGTGATGTTATACTGGGTATGCCTTAATTGTTTTTGAAGGATTAATATTGATTGAATATTATTGGATCCAAGACTTTTTCCAAACTCCAAAGTTTCAAGAAATTCATTTTTTGGGTTTAATGTCGCTTTTTTACAGCACACCTGACTAATATGAGTTATCTTTTGAACTTTGTTCCATTTAAAAAGGGTTCAGTCGGCCAATAATTATTCAGTGAGAGGTTTCGACTTTTTGGAATAGATGTCAAGGTTTGAGGGACCCACCAAATTTATTCTATGTACACTCCATATTATGACATTCATATGAAATATTTGAGTATGTTTTGATAATGAATATATTTCCACCTTTCTTCCTATTCTGAAAATTACAATAATTTTAAAGCGGAAAAGGTCCACCCACACAAATCGACTGTGCTTGAAAGACCTTTTGAATCCCGTTTTTAAGTCATTCAGTAAAAACCAGCACAAAGGATAAGCGAAGGCTATGCATTATTATTTTAGTGGACTATTATTCGAAATGATAAGGTGGAAATTTCGTATTCAGTGAAAAAGTTGGAAACCATTTATATCCTCAACCCCTTGACTTTTCCGAAATTGATATTTGTTTTATCAATTCGGGGGAAATTTGTACCAGAGATGGAGGGAGGAGGGAGGGAGAGAGAGAGAGAGAGAGAGAGAGAGGGCAGAGGGTAGAAAGAACATTAGAAAATTATTTCCCATGCAGTGTACCTACGTAGATCCTGGGATTTTCCCTTGAAATAAAACCCTCTCGCCAACAA
The DNA here is from genome assembly GCA_024516035.1 of Bactericera cockerelli. Taxonomy (NCBI): domain Eukaryota; kingdom Metazoa; phylum Arthropoda; class Insecta; order Hemiptera; family Triozidae; genus Bactericera; species Bactericera cockerelli. Next base: position 32,602,196 of record CM044960.1, on the reverse strand, counting down.
TGACAAAGGGTGACCTTTTTTTTCTTCACTTGACCCTTTTTGAGTTTCCATTGTAGCAAGGTAAAGGGGATACCTTTGTACATTTTGCCTCATTATAGAAGCGTTTGCCCCTGATAACACATCTCTATGGTGTGTATTTATTTTCCATTGATTTTCACGAGAGTGAGGGGGGGTGGGGGGGGGGGTTAAATTAATTAAAGCTCTTTGTAAAAACTGCACGGTATCATATAGATTTGTAACCGTGATTAGTAGCTTGATCAAGAAGGTGGCGGACTACTAGGTAACCTGGAGATCAGTGGTTCGAGTCTCAAGTATGGCGAATATTTAGTAAGACGACTTTCAGTAAGTGTGATGAGTTATACTAGAAATCAGAAACATAGATGAGGAAATGTATGCACTGGTAGTCAAGGTAATCCAGATATCGTAGGGATCGGCTGGTTCGTATCCAACCCACTGTATGATCTATTCCTCATTAATTTGAGATTGTGACTACATAATAATAAGACTCTGAAAGTTAGGTGGTAGAAAATGATTTGAGCATAAACTTCGCCTGGTCGTTCCCTTCCACTAAATAGTGTTGTTATTATTATAAATGCATAACGACTTACTATAGTCTTGAAAGAAGAAAAACCCAAGTGATGTGTCTCATCTCTTTCTTTTCTTTAAAAAAAAACCCCAAGAACGAATATTTTAAATAAAGAACACGTAAGTAATAAATCGAAAGAAGATGCAGAATACTTGCACCATGTTATCCCCGTGGTAAAATTTACGATACTGGTAAATCTCTATCTAATTTATGGTGATACTGAACCTATGAATGTGCCATACACTAAATCCAGGTTTGTAAGCACATTATGAACATGTTTAGGTACTCAGTACTATAATGCTCAACCACTAAGCTAGCAAAGATGCTATGCTAGAAAGAAAAGAATATTGTTTAGTTCTAACAAGAAAGAAAAAGTTTCCTTGTTTAAGTATGAGTACCTATGTATTACAATATTACATATATGTACCTACAAATGTATTACACATTTTTATTTCACATTGCAGCTTTTCAAGAACAGTCTCATATACCTAACGAGAATTTCTGAATCCGAGAATCCAATTCATAATGTTACCCTTCAGAAATGAGAGCACCATCTTCCTAGAATTTCACTTGAATGAAAATCCTTCTACAATCTACATCACAAATGATTATGTCTGTGATGTAGATTATAGATTTTTGTCTGATGTAGACAAATGATGCATACCCAAATCTATTCATTAGGTGCAACTTGAGCTTCCCACTCCCACATTATAGAGAAAGCAACCCAACGTACTCCTAGAGGAGCTCATCAATAAGGTGTCAACACTTGAGAAGAGAGCACACTGTTCACAGTTTCGAGTACGCAGCCTCGTAAGATGTAGCGAGCAAGAGAATAAGATAGTGAGAAAGATGTAGCAGAAGCAAAAACAAGTGGAAAAGAAGCACTCAAAGTATTAGACTGAAGGAAAACGTGTTGAAAAATATATAAACTTTGAGAGAGTAGACGCGAGAAAAGGAAAAGGACTGCAAGAGAGATATGGAGAGGGACCCGACCGTTGACAAAAGACAAATGTATTCAATCAGAGTGACAAATTAGGATGTGAGATTTGAGAAAGCACTGGTACATGCCGGGACGTGGCTCCCTTGATTCTGGGAGAGGGAGAAGATGAGGAAGAGAAGGAGGGACTAGAGCATGAGAAGAGAGATAGATAAGGAATAGAAAGAGAAGGGATGAAAACAGAGAGGCAAAGAATTCACAGGATAGTATGCGGGTATTTGGCCTTTTCATTTGTAGGAAGAAAAAACTTGGTAGATGGCGAAACATAAACGGAAAGTAGACCAAAAGTAGAGGAAAAAGGAAAGAAAATGAAATACATCTATGTATAATATCTGTATGTATATTTTGTAGTTATACATGTCACATATTGTAAAAGTATTGTTATCCTTTCATATAATATGTTATTGAAAAAAAGATGGACGGCATAAAATTCTGGTACATTATGTAAAATGGGGTTTTTGACACAAAATGATAAGGGTAGACAATAACATGCATTTAATATTTAAAGCATTGAGTTTTTTACAGCCTTTTTTCATTTTGCAGTAATAAAATAACAGCAATGTTAACCTTTAGGGTTCGTTTGAAGGTGCTTATTTTTAGACATTTGATTCGGCACCAAATATGTTGTCAGCAATATTTTCTATCACAGAACAGAACCCTCAAAATAAGAGGTTCATCTAGAAAACTGCTCTTGAGAAAGTGTAAATCAACATTTTCCACAAAACAGGAAATATATTGTTGTTGTAAACACAGCAGATCTAGAAAGTAGGTCACAATAAACCTCATTAGGTCGCAGTGCCGTTTGTAACCTGTTTGAAACCATAAAACCAGGTCAAATAATAAATGTAATTCAAAAATGGTCAATTAAACGATCATCAAGCAAAATGAAAGACAGATTAATGGACTTTTTGCAACACCTTTGTGAAGCTAGGTCTAGATTTTGCGTATGATCTTGGCTGGCGAAAGCCAGTGCGAAGTCATGAATTAAGAACTCAATTTTGTCAAAAAAAAAAATTCACCCTAATTTTCCTAATTGTAGGCATATCAAGAATAAATTCAAAATAACCCACTTATTCCATGAAAAGAAAATAAATCTCGAACGTCCTTGCTTCTAGAACTCTCAAGTCTCAACATTGTGCAGGACAGAAGCAGAGGTGTGGGCGTGGCACTGGTCCCGTACAGAATACAAAGCCGTATATTGGCAGACAATTTCGACACGAAAAAGTAATAATAATAAAAGACAAATGTTTATTTTACCAAGTTAGAGGATAAAGAGCAGGAAAAATTTCAAGTACAAAAAAAAAGGTCCCGATGATTCAGGAGAAACATTCAATAGAGCAGTTTCTGGGACAGGAAAGGGCGCACATTTATCTTCAAATGCCTTTTGAGAGTCTCTTACAATTTCCTTTATGTTGCTAACAACGTCCATCGAGCATAAAAGTTTGCAAAGTCCTTTATCGAATAACGCATAAACGAAATCTTGAAGCTCTTATTCCTTTATGGACTTCTCGATCAAGATTGTTAGATTTTGTACAAAAATGTTCAAGTTAGGACAAGTTTACGGGCGGCTTTTCTTTTGTGTGGATAAGTACTTAGACAGTCTATTGTTTCACTTTATGATTGTTTTGTTTATTATATTTCTTTGTAATGATTTGGCAACATAGGTTAAATAGAATGGACCCTAGTGCATAGTCAGACGTAATGGTCTCACAAATATCAATTGACTGATTAAGCTTCTACTTGATTGTTAAAATTTGAATTTGCGTACATACTGACTATAGTACATTGGGTAAAGTAACTCTAGTACATTGGGTAAAGTAACTGTAGTACATTGGGTAAAGTAACTCTAGTACATTGGGTAAAGTAACTCTAGCACATTGGGTAAAGTAACTCTAGTACATTGGGTAAAGTAACTGTAGTACATTGGGTAAAGTAACTCTAGTACATTGGGTAAAGTAACTCTAGTACATTGGGTAAAGTAACTCTAGTACATTTGGCAAAGTAACTCTAGTACATTGGGTAAAGTAACTGTAGTACATTGGGTAAAGTAACTCTAGTACATTGGGTAAAGTAACTCTAGTACATTGGGTAAAGTAACTCTAGTACATTGGGTAAAGTAACTCTAGTACATTGGGTAAAGTAACTCTAGTACATTGGGTAAAGTAACTCTAGTACATTGGGTAAAGTAACTGTAGTACATTGGGTAAAGTAACTCTAGTACATTGGATAAAGTAACTCTAGTACATTGGGTAAAGTAACTCTAGTACATTGGGTAAAGTAACTCTAGTACATTCGGTAAAGTAACTCTAGTACAATGGGTAAAGTACCTCTTGTACATTGGGTAAAGTAACTCTTGTACATTGAGTAAGAGTTAGTCTAGTACATTGGGTAAGAGTTAGTCTAGTACATTGGGTAAAGTAACTCTAGTACATTGGGTAAAGTAACTCTAGTACATTGGGTAAAGTAACTCTAGTACATTGGTAAAGTAACTCTAGTACATTGGGTAAAGTAACCAACTCACCGTGGAGTTTCTCCTCAGAGAATAAAGCAGACGGACAGCATTTTTCCGCCATATCCATGACCATTGTAGATGAATAATAAAACCTTCCGCTTGTATTGTGGTGGAAAAAATCAACTCGAAAAAAAAAAAAAAAAATTACGTCCGACCTTTCTGCTACACTTCCCTCCCACTTTTCAACTCCTTCTCAACTACATAGACACAATGATTACAATAGTTTTTAATACATATTTTTACTTGCTTCACTACAGTACTCTCATTTTTTTGTTCTCCAGACATTGTAATTTACAACGCTTTGTAAATTATACTTTCGCCTCATTGTGAAATACCTTTGTGGAGGTTTTAATTTAATAATCTCTCTCAGCACATGGGAATAAAAGCTAAATCAACACGTGTTGGCAACTAAAGAAATGAGTTTTTTCCTCTAGACGTCTCTTTAATATCAAGGTCAGTCGAGAAGGTATTAGCTTTCTTTTTGTTTGATTAATTGTTAATTTTTTCAGAACGCTCAAGAACAGGATTTCAGTAACAATTTATTTTACATTACATTAGTTCGTTGCTAATCTTGCTCTGAATAAGCTTTATAAGCAAGGTGTAAAGTGTTCTGAAGTTAGATGTTACTTTCACAAGTATTTATCTTCGGTAGAACTGACTTTCATCCACCACGCTTTAATACATTTTTTGATTAGGGTTTTAACGTCACTTTCACTGCAATTCATATTACGACGGGGGTTTTACCCTTTATGCGTTAGAAACATACAGACCAGCTACTCAAATTAACCTCACCCAAGCTGACTGGGTCATTTGCTTCTGGCTTTGTACTTTATGTAGGACAGGAATTTCATATTTGTTTTGGAGTTAGTTGACCGAGTGTTGACCATATTTTTGAGTAGCTCATAAGGCCTTGAAGCGATCTGATCCCTGTTGTAAAGTATCATTGCGTGCACTGCAGATAACTTTAATGTCATATTTTGTTCCTTGTAATATTACCAACTTCTTACTGCTGGAAGATTAAACTCTTGTTTAGGATGCGTAGTTATAAGGGACTCTTTCATCAGTTAGTATGCATGTGTTAACAAACGTCATCTATTTATAGACAACGAAAATTAAACAAAGTAAAACAAAAAGTTAAGCATTTATCCTCTAATTAATAAAAAAAGACAAAAACGAATAGCCTCCTATGTAGGTACTTACAGTAACACTATGTATACAGTCAAACCTCGATATAAGAGGACCCAAGGGAACGGAAATGATTTCTCTCATATCCAGGTTTCTCTTACAAGAGGTTTCTCTTATTATCCCTTATAGAGAGGTAAATTTGGACTTGGAAATTGTTCTCTTGAATCAAGGTTCTTACATCCAGGTTAAACTGTAATTAGCTTGACAAAATCCACTTTTGGCAAGTGTCCGAGAACTTTTAACTAGTCCAATATTGTGAAATAAACAGAAACTCATCATAAGATCTCATCAGTCATTCTTCTGTCACTCCTCAATAATACCCTAGTTCACACATAAGGGAGTAAAACGAGTCAAAAGAGTGACTTAAATTTCTCCTGATAAGGTATCTTTTTCTCCTATTTCTCCCTCTTCCTCATCTCTCATGTCTTCTTCAACTTGTTCGTCTTTTTTTACTTCTTCCTTTAGTCTTCTTCTTTGTATATCCTCAAAGCAACAGATAGCACAGATGCTTTATCCGAACATTAAATTACTCGGGGATAATGATTGATGAATCTGGGGTAAGCTTTTTTCTTTTCTAAACTTCCCTCTCTCTTTTTTTCATGTCCGCAACCCTGATAAAAAAAGAGTCTGATACATTGCATTAGAGGAAATTAATAGACGCTTCGATTGCCAAGGCGTAGAATTTGTGAAGTCACAAAGGCCACCGCTTTTCTTTCCTACAGAGGAGCTCTTTACAAAGGACCTTTGTACGTATAATATACTAGCGGGCTGTCGCCCGCTTTGCGGGCCGAGGCATGGCCGTGAAAGCAAAAAATCCTTTTTCGTCAATGGCAGGTGTTGTAGTGGGAGTTTCGAAAAATCCCGTCTTATTGCACATCTAGACTATAAGACAAAGCTACCTACCAAATTTCAGCTTCCTAGGACTTACGGTTTGGGCTGTAGAGCGATGATCAGTCAGTGGTCAGTGGTCAGTGGTCAGTGGTCAGTGAGTGTCTTTGACATTTATATATAGAGATTATCAAAGTTGCTTCGTTTCATTCTAACTACGTAATACTGCGTTTATACTAATTAGAACTGTAGTAGTTTTCTGAAAGGTAAACCTCATGAAAACTGTCTAAATGAATGAAAATGTCATAATATCAAGTATCAGAACACCAAGACCTTCATTTTATACTCACTCGAATTTTTCAGTAAAGTATATCGACAGGCATAATTTTGGGGCCATCATATGACCCACTTCTTTTCATGAACACAGCAGACAATGCATCAATCACGATAAAGAAAAAAAAAAAAAAAAAACTTCAACAGATTAAATCAAATATTTTGTAACCACTCCAAATTTCCAGAGCTTTACTTCATTGTAGGTATAAATTTAAAAATAAAATATTTTAAATTTTCACCGAAACGACCACCGAAACAAACAAACTACAGGTGGTCTAATACAATCCAAAATATTTTTTAAAATTATAGTGCCCCAAAGAATATATAAATTTCAATAATTTTGAAGTATCTGGTCGGGAGTTATCGCGGAATGATAATGAAAAAACAGACAAACAAACAAATCTTCCAGTATCCAAGTTGAAGCAGAAACTTACTGTGTTCGGTTAGTTGGAAATACATCAGGAAATAGATCCAAAAGTTAAATATTTTACTGTTTTTTTTTCCCGCTACTGGTTACTAATATTAGCTAAATATTAGAAATGATGAAACCATTGCATTCGATGCAAAATTTCACCGCATCTTACACATTTTAAACCGACATAATGTACATAGAAGACACTTTAAAGACACGAGACCATTTTAATCCACTGTAATGTATGAGAAAATAATTTATAGAAAAAGTAAAACACTTTAAAGTGCACTCAAGCGATGCAGCAGAATTATTAATAGAGAAAAAATGAGCAAAATTTAAAATAAATATATATTATATTTTAGTTTTTAGCATAAAAAAGTTACATAAATATAAAGTATACACAAAATGTACCATAAATTGTTACACATTAGTTGATGTGTGTATTTGTGCTTGTTCAACACCTTGCATTACAAATTGAAAAACTTTAACTCAGCAAATTAATACTGCAGAGTTTCAAACTGCAATAAAGAAAAATCTCTCTCGCACACAAAGACAAACACACACACACACATGCACACTCACAAACACACATACACACAAACTTTAAGCAGTTTATTTTAATTAATCACTAGGTAACCTTAAAATGAGTACAGCATGCAAGAGCAGATGGATCAAAATTAAAAAGTGCATGCTGCATTCTTCCCTAGAACCCTCATCGTTTATCATAGAAAGGGTGCCTCACGCCTCAAATTTGTTGCAATGTTTCAATAAAAAATTAAAATGAAGCTGATATAAATATGTTAAAATATGCTATTGAAATATAAATTCCTTCTTTTTAGACTACTAATAGAAAGTATTGTGCAGCACAAGATTAGACCATGCAGTTGAAAGCAACATAAAACCGTAATGAATATAGAAAAAGGATTTTTAAAATAACGTATAACAAGTTAGCGTTTTTGCTGTTGCTATAAATATGAATTTGACATGAAACAGTTTGAAATTATACCACTAACTTGTAGAGATATGTAGAGAAAGAAAGAGGGAGAGCAATATAGATTTTAGTCAGCATCATCATTCACAACTATTAAATTAGTCCAATACTGAACAAAGGTCTCCTACAAACATCAACAAATTATACAAATTAGTATAATACTATAATTTTTATATAAAAATACGTATATTTGTAAAAAGGTGTAGAGGACTACTTAAAAAAAGCCTTGTAGTTTCTACGTATTAAATGGCACAGTTCTATCTTACAGAGGAATAAAGAAAGAAGAAAATAAATAAAATGTTGACAGTAAAAAGAAGCAAACTGCAATACCTAGCACACATCACGAGAAATGAAAGGTATCAGTTGCTAAAATGTATCCTACAAGGAAAAGTCCAGGGAAAGAGGTGTATATCATGGAAAAACGTGGGGCCAGGTTTACATTAACAAGTACGGGACTTTTTCAAGCAGCGACAAACAAAATAATCATTACCAGAATAATTGCCATCATTCGTAACGAACTAAATAATTACCAGAACAAGAAACTTAAAAAATCTCTGTCACCAGACTCACATGTTCAGGCAGATTTCTAATACTTCTATTGTGAGCAACCCTAAATGGAACACCGAAACCACAACTGTAAGCTTTTCATTTCGGTGGAAGAATTTTACACAATTTTTAGGGGATCCCTTCCTACCATCTCTCTGTCTTTCTCACACACAATATTCTCCTTCTCTCTCTCCACTTTCCTCTCTTTCATTCTCTTCCAGGGCTCTATCTCTGTCTCTCCTTTCATACTTCCTCCCTTTCTCTCTAATTTTCTTCATAATCTCTCTTTCTCTAACTCCCTCTCTGTGTCTCTCTATCTGCCCGTCTCCTCTCTTTCTCTTTTTCTCTCATCTGTCTATCTCCTCTCTCTTTTTCTACCTCTCTTTCTCTCAGGCAGAGTTCAAACCAGAGCTTACTGTGTTGTGTTATTGTGTGGTGATTCCACACAGTGGTCCTAAAGGTTTAGTAAAGGGAAGGTCTGCTTTTCTTCGATTCATCGTTAAGGGAAAATGTTAGCGTGTGAATAATAAAGGGTGTAGTTATCATATTCGTGTTAATCATTTTCGTGATATCACAACTCCTCAATATCGCTTTACTAAATCTTTGCTGTGCTTGAGACTTGAACCCCCCACATCCAGGTGACAACTCCACCGCCTTATCGATCAAGCTTCTGAGATCGGTTGAATACGTATATAAATCATATAACCTTAGCCATACACGCATATAATGTTAGCAATTATGTAAACAAAGGTCTATAATATTTTACTGTACATATTTAGTTTTTAATCCAACGGCCTAATAACAACATGGTACATACTTTATTATTATAAGATCACTTCCACCCCCATAGCATATCACATACAAGTATGGAAATTAGGTAGGCAGTATGGAAATATGCAACTCATGCAATACTGCCTAAACACCAAGTCATCATAACCTGTTTGAGTCAGCATAACCTGTAAAGGACTGCATCAGCAGGACTAGACACAAAATCTTAATTGTGGACCATGGCGTTCTTTCTCACTCACGCTTTCCTCTTCTCGTTGTGTCTTCTTTCTTTTTGACTCTTCTTTCTGTTTCTCTTTTTTTTTCTCAATAATTTCCTTCTCTCTTTTCTCGTTTATTCTTCTTTCGTTCTATCTATTTTCGCTGATCTCTCTTTCCCTCCCTCTCACTCTCTCCCTCTCTCTCTCTCCCCTCTCTCGCTCTCTCTTTCCCGGTTCAGTCTGCAAAACGTTTGGATTACGTCAGGAGAGAAAATCAGATCTGCTGAAATTGCAATTAAAAATCCAGCGAGTGAACTATAAACGATGCAAAAAAGAGAGAAAGCCAAAGATTAGGGATAGAGAGAGAGAGAGAGAGAGAGAAAAGAGAGAGAGAGAGAGAGAAAGAGATAGGGAGAGAGATCACGGTGTGGAATAAATGAGGTCTATTTAAAACACAAGAACTTGGGAGTGAGATTGGAGAGGATGAGGTAGAAGGAAATGAAGGTTTAGCAAGAGGTAGAGAGGAATGTACAGATATGGGGTTCGATAGGGGGAAGGTGATGGAGGTTTCAAAGGGATGGAGTGGACATGAAAGAGGAAGATATTCAGAAGAAGAACGCTAAGAATCTAACAAGAAGAGTAAAGTGAAAGAAAACATGGTGTACTCCTTGGTACAAAATTCATATTTACATTATATATTTATTATACATATGTGTAGTGCATAATTACACAAGTACAAACTATATTCTCATGTGCTTGTGTCGCATAACTGTAAAGTAGATTCACACGGTGTGCAAGTTTTCTAATTGCAGAGTTTTATCATCAACGTACATACTACCTTTTACATTATGCAGCGTGTCCCCTGCGCCAGACCTGATATTTACCCAAGCTACCTCATGTGCTTCCCTACTGGGGCTTTTTAAATGTTCATGTGGTCTTTCATTTGGACCTTGTTAGTTGTTTAAATTGGCTAAAAAATGACTGTAGAAATGTTGAGTGGCTTTAGTACAAGAATTAAGTGTGTTAAAGGCATACAAAACATCTATGAAACCCGGTAAAACGAGTTATAAACAGCTGACATTAGGATCTCAGTAGACCGATTAATTATGCGGCAAACTCGTAACCTTGAGGTTGGTGGTTTGAGGGCCAATGTGGTAAATATTTAGCAGTTAATTGTGATGAATTATTTTTAAGGTGATTCCATTACTTTTCTTTCTGTAGGATAAGGAAAGTAAAATACAATACAACTGATTGAAGAAGAACTTGTGTTAAACAGTAATAGACGAATTTTACAGGTTGAGAGATAAAACCAACATGCATCAAATACATTAAAGATGTGAGACAATTCTCAAATCCATAAACGTTCTCATGAATTAATTTCGAAAGACATTATTTTGTAGTTGTATTTTTCTCATAAATAAATAATTTAATATTTCCTCAAGTGTTGCAGCAGCGCCCCATAAATTTCCTAGAACTGTTCAAGTGAAAGCCACTTCATCATCCTAATTGTCCAAATCGATGAAGTGCAAGGTCCAAGAGCTGCAAACCCACTGGCTCATAACAAATGCGATACTCTACCTATTGGGCGGATGTCATGTTGTTTCTAATTGTCTTAGACAGCCTGTCTCCATGAAGCAAGGATGAGGCAACAGATGTTTCTCAAAGATAATCCCAATGTTTGAATTCAGGACGCAACAGATAACTCGAAAGCTGTGCAAATGTCGAAAGCCCTACTGAAGGGTTCTTGTTTGTTTTCAATATTTAACAAATGACTTGGGACTCTCTGTCGAGGGTGATTAATTCTGGTGCAACTTTATCTACAATGGTGAGTGAGATTAGAATGGTAATTATAAAGTTTGCAGTTCGGAACGGAGAGTTATGAAGGCAGATGGGATGTCTTTTGCCAAGAAACTTTGTTCCAAAGATTTCAAGTAGCAGTAATAAGAGTCTATTAGCGTTGTGTACAGAGAAAATGGTGACTTCAGTTCTTGAAAATATCTATGTTTCATTGAACAAGAAGGCAAAGAGAGTGTCTTCTTATTGTGTAAGTCATTCCTAGAATCGGAAATCAAAAAATAAAAGTATAATTGCTTTGGTCAATGGTAATCAATTACTCATATGGATTCAACTTCTCTATTTTTTAAAAAAAGATAAATGTAAAGAACACGGGTAACTGCAGCCTAAAGATAACAAACTACAACAAAGATTTTTCTTTATTTTCAGAGAGTATATACTTGGAAGTTAACTTTTGAATCTACAAATCTATTTTTACGTAACAATAAAAAACCGCAAAAATATTTTTTTTTCCTTAGACATCTTTAGATTTTTCGTTAATCCTGTATCATGATTCAACCCCTTGGTACTTTTTGCAAAACGACTGTTTTTCCTTTGTATCATTTAACCCTTTGATCGTCAGCGTAGCATAATATATGCTATTAAAAGAACATGTCTTTCAAAATTGGTTTTTGAAGTGATATTTTGAGGAAATAACTATTTTATTTTTGTGGAGTTCATAGTTTCAGAACATTACTTTTTTGAAAAAAAGAGTGCTCTATCTATATCATTGCTTTAAAAGCTATGAATGTAGCATAGATGCTACATCGGTCCTGTGAGGTAAATGCTCCTACATGAAACCTTATCATTGCTAATACCTTCAAAATGTCAAAAAAAGCTCGATAAATATACCTAATTTATGTAAAGATTGTTATTTATTTTATTTCAAGCTATATTAATTTATGCTTTGAACACATATGGTTGGTTTGTTTATTTGCCTTCCACAACAAAAAAGCATGTAAAATTTGTTTATTTCCCTTCCACAACAAAAAGGCATGAAAAATAAGTGAAAAATTTCAAAAATGTAAAATTGATTTGATTATGTCTAATTATATGTAATTAATTTTTTTATTGTATTTTTTAATCGGGAAACTAGGTGTTTATACATTTCCGTGAATTTCCAAATGTGGAAAAATGGGATTCTACGGTATACATTTTTGAAAAAAATACTTGTAAAAAGTTATACCCTTATGAACCAATGTAGCACATGTGCTACATCATATAACTCAAAAACGGTAATAAATAGGAAGAAAGGAAAAGCACCACCATGTTCTACGACAAAAATTACCACTAGAAACCAATTTTTGATTTTTTTCTCCCACAGGATCATAATGTGGTAATCAAAAGGTTCAATACTTTTCCTTTTGTCTCGTTCCTTCCTGTCTCGAGCCGGTAGTCTAACTAAAGCACTACTATACTATACTATACTAACTTACTCTATGTCCACACTTTCTTATTTTAACCCGAATAATCCAATATGAAATCAGGTTAAAATTCACAGTTCGTTGCTCACTACTGGTTTGCAAAGTAAAATGTCTTTGCAATCTTTTAATCAAGTAATTGAGACTTGGATAACAAGATGGTGGCGACGTTCTAATCCATTGATCAAAGAGAAATAGTATGGATAGCACTTCATCAATGTCCTTTAGGAGAAAATATCCTTGAGAAAAAATCCAATGACAAGAAGTGCACCTACATCATTTATTTAGTTTTTATTCTTTCTCTATTTTGAGATGAGGTAAGTTACTTCCTATTTTTTTCTAATACTAAACTTGTGAATCTTATGATTATGTACTCTACTGTATGTACTCTACATAATGATACCATTATTATTTATTTATTACTTTTGTTTCTGAAAGTGATTTTTTTGTTATTATCTCCCCCTTTTCGGTACCTTTCTCTTTCTGCCTCTTCATGTATTACTTCATGTTTTTTTTCTCGCTATTCTTCTTCTATTCCTTATCTTTCTCCTGTGCTTCTTCTTGTATTCCTCTCTCTCTCTCTCTCTCTCTCTCTCTCTCTCTCTCTCTTCTGAAACTCATCATGCTTTTCCTTGTTCTCCTGCTCAATCTCCACCTCTTTTTCATCTTCGTCTTGTCTGGGAGAAGGAGAGACATTATAATTCATACGTTCAGTACCAACACAGACACTTTCTCGCATTTCCATTCATTATACACATAAACCCCTGAATATATTAAATGATATTCCACGGACTTATCCACCGGGTGTTAACAAAACATGCTTGAGAGGTACCTTGCTACATAGGTACCTCTCAAGTACAGGGTGTGTATTAATTCAAAAGCATTCATGATATATTATGATATAATTCTAAAACATACTGTAGTTATTGTTTTTTTTTTTCGTTTATTTATTTTTACCTCCGAATAATATGTAATCTTTAATTATAGTAAATATAGAGATAAAGACATAAGAACCATTTTCACTTAACCATTTTCATTGTGTAAATTTTCACTTATTTGAAAAATAATTATGTTTTTATGTTGTTCGTCACAATTTTAGTGGGTAGAGTAGAATCATAGTATACCACTTTATCAAACAATTTCTTTTTATTTTTGAAATTAGAGTTCCGCCACACATTAGAGCAGCAACTCATTTTTCCTCACGAGGTATGAGTGGAGCCCGAACAGCCCAGTATAGAGCAGAAAAAATCCTGCCCCGCTGGGGATCGAACCCAGGTCACCGTGCGTGCATTGCCTAGTGCGCTAACTCACTTGGCCACGGTGACTACTAATCAAAATTAGTAAAACTTTTTCATTAGTGAAATTTCAAGTAAAACTTGGTATGGATAATTTCCACGCAAGACAAACATTTGCAAGCCGTGCACGTCTGACGGTAGTGCATCGATATTTCACGACCGGTTATTAATCTAGTTTTAATTAATTTTACCGTGGCCACGTTTCAATGGCCACTGCACGTTACACCTGGATTCAAAGCGAAAAGAGGAAGGGTCTGTTGTCCGGAAAATTCCGCTTCCGGATGAGAATAATAATAATAATAATGTATAGCGCTGTAATGAACAAAGAGACCCCTGTTCGTAGGTAGCTTTTACTCTGTGCATAATTTTATCCATTGTTAAACATATTCATGGAGATGTAATATATTCAAAACTGGATGGGAGGAGGAGGAGAAGGAGGAATCGTGGGAGGGAAAGAGAAGAAATAGGAGGGGTATTGACAGGAAAAGGAGAGAAGGAGGAAAAGTATGAGAGGAAGAGAAGAAGAAGGAGAGGTAGGAGGGGGATTGACAGGAAAGGAAGAGAAAGAGGGAGAGATTAGGGAGAAAGAGGGGGGAAATTATGAGAGGAAGGGAAGACGACGAAGACGTAGGAGGGGATTTAAAGGAAAGGGATAGAAGGAGAGGGAGAGATTAGGGAGAAAGAGGGGGAGATAAGGAGGAAAAAGAGAGAGAAAGAGAAGAAGAAGGAGAGGTAGGAGGGGGATTTAAAGGAAAGGGATAGAAGGAGAGGGAGCGATTAGGGAGAAAGAGTGGTAGAAAAGGAGGAAAAAGGAGGATTGACAAGAGATAAAGAGGTGAAGGAGAGTGAAGTTAGGAGAAAACATGGAAGTTAGAGAGAAGAGGAAAGAGTAGGAGGAGTGAAAGAGAGGGAGAGAGAGGGTTTTCATTAGCGCTAGAACTAGTAAGGTCTAAATTGAATCAAAGCAAGGCTCATAGCGTTGTACATACGAGGTTTTTCAATTTAATTTAATTTGAATTCTTATAAACCTCACAGGTTCAAACACTTGCTCGACTTGCTGTTTCCGGCACGTCCCAGGCTGGGTGAGGTCAATGTGAGTATACAGGTTGGCTACAGTATTATTAGTATTCAGTGAAAATGGGGTGAAGCTCCCACACTCATTAAAGAAATGTATGCAAAACAAAATTGTTTAAGAATTCTCAGAATTAAGTATTAGGAAATAATGATCACCCCTCATCTAGGGTTAAAATCAAAAAGTTAAAATAGCTCTTTAATAAAATATAAACTTGTATAATGTATTTACATCAAAGATGGTCTATTCTTGGAACATTTTAATTGGTTTAGTTGAAAATCGTACTAAAAACAACGGAAATTTGTTCGTTAAAAAAATCATCAATGTTATGTTTCGTTGCAATGAAAAATAATTGTTTTTCTCGTTCTAATGTAAAGGCGCTATTATTTTCCATCGCTTCTTCAGTTTCTGAGCACGCTTCAAAAGTTCTTTGAAGTGTTAAGTTACCATTGTGTGGGTGTTCAATTTTACTTGCAATGAAAAGGAGACACTCTTACATATAGGTATTTGATATTTTGTGATGTCAAAAAATATAATATCTTTGTCATAAGAAGTATACAATGAAATTATAGATCAACTACAGAGATTCAGATGTTCTTTAATGTTAAACATTAAATTGATTAACAATATGTCATTCAATTAATCATTATGACGTTCACCGCTGATCCGCTTATTTTTATTTCTTTTATTCCTTATTTCTGAAAACTCAATACCACTTACAATTTGTCGTCAACTTACAGGAAATTTTAAATACTAGAATGTACATAAGAGATTCTCCTTTTTGAAGGGGGGGTTGTCCATTTCTTCCAACCGCAAGTTCATAATTATTACGCAAGTTCAATAAAAAAAAAAAAAAAATCACGACAAATATTACATAATTTTATGTATAATTGTTTTTTTTACTGGGCATTGGGTTCGAAGAGGACCAGCCCACGCGACTGTCTCCGGGCGCGCTTCAAACTTAATGAACCCTAACATGGGACACTCTGCGGGAAAAGTTTCCTCAATCGCCGAAATGGGAAGCTGAAAGTTGGCGAAGGATAATCCATACTTGTCACTGGTGTGCGAGGGTTATGAGTGTGGGTGCGGGGGGGGGGGGGTTGTAAAAGCAGTTGAGCGAGGAATGCTAGGTGATGGGCGGATGAGTCAAAAACAGGAGCCACTCTCCAAGTAACACTAGATAAAACTGAAGTAGCAACAGTGAATTTGCAATTTTTTTGAAAAACTCCCAAACAAAAAAATCACAAACCTGCTACCCACATTAACCTCACCCAGACAGCATCGTGAGGTTTATACTTCCCTGGATGTTGCTTAACTTGGGTGATCCTGCAAGGACCGTATACATTCCGACACGACCACCGACACGACCCGTGACACTGCCGCTGGCTAATTCAAAGTTTGTATCGATATAAATGATTGTGAATGATCCGACTCGAACCATGAATGGCTGCAAATAAGATGACTTTCACCATTTTGAAACAGAGGTCAACCTTTTTTTTTTAAACAGAGAATTTCTGTGTGAATGCGGCAGCTGTGATAGGAATTTTTGGAAGGAATTTTTTATATTATATACTTAATAGTTTTTTTAAAAAAAGTGTTGATATTTATGTAGTTGTGAAACAAATATATTCATTGTAAAAGTGTTTCACTTTCACGATCAATTTGGGGAGATTGAAATATTTTCTAAAACTTTGTGATTGTGTGGGCGTAATTAGAACATGACTGTTGCAGACAGGGTGACATTCTTCGGCAATTTGACGGGAACAATGTTGAAGGTCACCGTGCAATTTGCAATAAAACAGAATGAAGTTTGTCTGTGTGGGTTTAACTTCATTTCCAATACTTTGCTCCTACTACTCAAATAGAAAAAAAGAGTTAAGCACGAGACGGGGAAACTGCAACAAATACCAGAATAGTCTATAAACTTAATTCTCTTTTATGCTGGTTAGAAAATAAAAATATGCTGTGAAATAGTCTTTTTTAAGCTCAAAGGGCAACTGATTTAATGAAGACAAGTGAACGGCACCGGCAAAGAATCCTTTTTTAATATATAGAATACCTTAATTACCTATAAATAATACATGAAAAATTCAGTAATAAAATAAGGGCATTCCCGCACCATCTTAATAAGGAAGCGATGTTGCTCTAATGATGGAATATTGCTTCTGAGTCTTCACCCATGCTAAGACTGATGTAAAATCCTCTTCATCATTTCAAACCCTTAACATCAATAAAACACTTAATTGTTGTTGTTCTTATTGACATTAAAGTTAATTCCAACAAACTTTAACGTAATTAACAAATATAAGGAGAATAGAGAGATGCTGAGAAAAACTGTTCTCGCAAATATTTAGAACTTCAAAGTGAGGAACATAATTCTTAATTTGTTTTTTCGAGTTTACGTCAGTGGAGGATTTCGAACAAAAGAAGATGTGGAAAGTTCAAGAAGAAGAGATGTGCGCCAAGAACTTAAAATATATCATTCTACATTATATCAGCATCAGCATTTCAATATTTTGGATTGCAGGAGAACTTAACCATCTTATTTTTGGAGACTCATACAAATTTAATAGATATGAACATCTCCAAACCTTAAGTCAGAGTCGAGATATTACCGATATCATATTCTTAGTAAAATTAAACTCCTACGTATTAAAATCAACTGCCCAGTTCTCACATTAATTTTAGAACCATTTGTTCCCAAACAAGAAGCAAGGATCTATTTTCTCCTATACCTTACAAAAATAACATTGTAATGAACAAACCCTTCAATCGTGATAATTATGTCCCTTAAACACTATGTACAACAAGCATACTGACATCGACATTTTTTATGACAATCTTGAATCCATCAAAACCAAATCATGCAAGCTTCCTCCCTTACGCCAGGACTAGAGATTCTATTGTATTTACCTATTAAGATTTTTTTATGGTTCATTAAATTTGACATGTTCTTAGTGTATTTTTTATTTTGTATTTTATGTTTATTTGTGTAACTTTAAGTTTTAAGTTTCTTTTCTTTTTGTAGGGCCAATTATATCCCGGGTTATATCCCGTAGATATTCTACATTAATAAACATTATAATCAATATCCAGCATAGATGTATTTATGTGGAAAAGAAAGCCACAGGCTTTAACCTCGCCCCTAGGTTCACTACGTGTTCTTTTATTTTTCATGTCCTATTTGATGAATGTATGTAGTTAACCAATAAAGTGTTATATAATAATAATAATAAATAAAAACAGACTTGGATTCTTTCTTTCTTTTTTCTGTGTATGTTCGCATGATGAGAACATAATCATAAATTCCATATTTATTTTTCCAACTATAAAATGTGAGCACCATGGTATACTGACTTTGAAAATTTGTTTGACCGAATTGGTTGGACAAGAAGTCCTAATCCCGTCGAGTCTGGTAAACTCCTCCAGAATGAAGAGGAGGGGAGGGGAAAACTTTTCAGTTTTAAAAGGAAAAAACAGAGCGAGAAGAGAAGGAGTACTAGAAAAAGAGTTCCAGATAAGAAGAGGAGAAAAAGAGATAAAGAGTAAAGAAAGAGAGTGCTAGAGAATGAGAAGAGAGAGAGAGTGAGAATAATAATAGGCAAAGGAATAAGAATTGGTGAAAAATAAAAGGAGAAGAAGAAGCTGCTGAAGAGGAATATATGTGAGAAAGATATACAAAAAAAGGAATAAAGATGATAAAAAATATGTCAAGAAATGGAAGGAGGAGAAAAGAGAATGATTAAACCGAAGTAGAAGGAAACAGAAATAAGGGGCGATTGGAGCAAGAAGAACAGTTATCATATTTGTGTTAATCACGATGTGATGTCACAATTAATCAAACTCACCTTACTAAATTTATGCTTAACTTGGGACTCGAACCACCGACCTTCATGTTACAAGTCCGCCGCCTTATCGATTGAGCTACCGAGGTCGGTGAGCAAGAAGAACAGTAGAAACCCGAAAAATCAAAAAAAGAATTGGTAAGCAGACAAGTTTGATTTCCAGTTCGGTGTCGCTGGACAAAAAAGCAGACAAAAAAGCAGACAAGAAAGAGATAATGGAAAAAGAGAACTCAAAAAAAATATATGAAGAGAGAAAGAATAAAGAGCAGTAATTAAAGAAAAGATGAAGAAATTAAAAGATCACGGGGGGGAAAAAAAAAGAAGTGTTGAGAAAGGAAAAATTAAGAAGAAAAGATCACCAAAGATAACCGGAAAATTGAAAAAAAAGTAACACAAGAAGAGGGATTGGAAATAGTAGAATAGATGAATAAGTCCTACAGATGAAACAGAAGTGAGAGAAAGAGAAGAGACAGAAAGAGAAAGTGAGAAAAAAATAGAGAAAGAATTTTAATATAAGAAGATAGAGAATTGAATTGAATTGAATTGAATACTTTTATTTATTTATACAATAATGATATTACAAACAATACATCTCCTATAAGCTAAGTCTAACTTCTGAGGAGGAAAAAAAACTAAGCAGAACAGAATAATAAGAGTGCGGAGAAAGCGAAATAGTTCGTAAAGAAGACACGGAGAGAGAGAGGGAGACAAGAGAGTGAGAGAGACAGAAAGAGAAAGACTGAAAGAAAGAGAGAGGGAGAAAACAGAAAGAGAGAGTGAGAAAGCAAAAAAAGAGAAATAAGTCAAACGGTAGAAGAGGAAAGTCGAGCAAAAAAAAAAAAAAGGAAGAGGAATGGTACAGAAGAAAGCGCTTAACTTTGAAGTGTAAGGGTCCTGGACTTGGCCCCGCAATGCGGTAAATTACGTCAGACACAGGAAGCAGAGGCTGGCTTCTCCTCCATACATCAGACGGTCTGCAGGTCAACGCCCTGGACAGCTTCCGGTGCTCTGTAGGCTTTCGACGGCGTTTTCTCCAGCGACACCGAACTGGAAACTTTATCGTATTTTTTAACGAGCCGTTTACCTGTACTTCGTCGCATTGGCGTTAAGTGTCCCTACTCAGCTGCTATTGTTTATTTTGTATAATTTGTACCTATGTCCAAATATTGTAAAAAAAGGCAACTTGTTTGCGATTAAAGTAAAAAAAAAAAAAAAATTGAAGTCACCATGGTCTAGCGGTAGCATGCTCACCTTGTACTCCAGAAGACCCGGGATCGATTTTCTCCCGCTCTGTACTTTGGATGTCGGGGCGTACCCTAGCCTCGTGAGGAAAATTGGGGTAGTTATAGATTGGGCAACAACCAGTGGCGGCATTGCGAGATTGGTATTGGAATATGATGGTTGGTTGGAAATATGATTCATTAGCATTAGGTGACGTAATGTCGAAGCTATACCTACTGAAAATTGTGATATAATAACACAAAAGACTAACTTTGATCGTAAAGGTAGACCTGGCCAAGCGTTTTCGGAATTCAATATAATTATAACCTTTATCAGGTGGCTAGATCAATTTTATTTTAGAGTGTTTCGTTTCTTATCAATTTTTCCCTGTAGCTGCTGAAATTGCCCAGCCAGCACGTTTAATGCACCATGACCATGCAGTTGAAAAGTTCAAATAAAAAATAAAAAATTATAACAATGTAGAATGGTGCCCTCGAAGTATCTATGGAAAATCGATTCCAACATCACTTTTTCATTTCCTTAATTCCTATATTATTGTGACGATGTTTCAAGGATATAAAATTGAAAGGCGTGGGAATGGAATATAGAAAGCTTGAAATCTATCGCCTTCATTGTATTGGAGTTTTAATAGCATCCTTCATTTATAATCCCCTTGCTTCCAAGTTCCAAGTAAGAAGAAGATTAATATTATCTTGCCGTCGTGATATAACCATGCAGTGAAAAGAGACATTAGAACCCAAATGAAAAGAAAAAAGTCATGAAAAAAATCCCCATTTAAAACCACGACGGGGATTGGCACGAATGAAAACAAAATAGGAATACGTTAAAGTGCATTTCAAAAAATAAAACATTCGTTTTAACAAAGAAAAAATCAGTTTTACAGGAGTTTTACAGGATTTTGGGGACTTGAACCAATGCCTAACCTACAAATAGGACGGATTGTAGTTGTTCTAGATACAACAACAACATTGTACTTGATTCAGAGCGCCTCTCTTTGACAGAGCTGTATCGTTTTCTAAATTGTACCTACTTGCGAAATAATTGTGTTTTAGATCATAAGTTTGAGTTAAATCAGTAAAGGGATTCTTTAGTCTCATTTTGGCAAAATAAACAGAGTATGGTATTGTAAATTAGTTCAACAAAATTGTTTCAAACTGTTCATGGAAAGAAGTAAAGATTCGAATTATTAAATACGGATATCTGAGGAAAAAAGGTCAGACTTTTTACCCTGAAAAGACAACAAATATTAAACTTACATTAAAAATGAAAAAAAAAAAACATTAAGAATGGATTTACGAGGGAGTGTTCAGTCCTCATTACGAGAGTGTCTCTTATTTAAGTAAGCTCAATATTACAATGTAACACTGTATTTTAATTTTATATTTTTCATGTTCAAAAACATTAACTTTATAGAGTGCTTTTTTCTTTGCTTATTTTTTCAATATCCGGATATTTTCTACCCGGCCCGGAGTAGTAAAACATGAACCCAGGAGCTCACAGAAGCTCTTTGTATCAGTTGCCTTTTTCTACATATTTTAATAGCAAAGTAGAAATCGCAAGAGTAGACAAAGTTAGATATTATTATCATGATTATTGTTAGATCACGTTCATATTAGTATAATTAAAAATATAGGCGCCCATAAATGGGGCAGTAAGTAAAAAAATTAAAATATTCAAGCCTCCAACTGTAGACCAATTGGAATATCAATAAATATAAAAGTTTCTTGAAAATTTGATCAGTGAAAAAAAGAGGTTTTTTAGTTTAAAGTCGCTTTAAACTGCATGGTCAAATGGTCATATCACGACGCGGGTTTTACCCATTCTCTTGGAAACTCACAAACCATCTACTCAAATTAAGCTCACACAGTCTAATTGGGGCCGAGAATAGTCAGCATCTATTACTGAAGGAGCCCAAAGTAATTTTGTTTTCCTCTAAGAATTGTGGAGGCCAAAAGACCCTTCGTCGAAAGAAAAAAATCATTTTTCCTCTATTTTTTTTTGGGGAAAAAGACAAGAAAAACATGACAAGAAAAACTAAAGGAAAAATGATTTCCCATGGACACAAGAATCTTTTTTTTTCCTTTCGAAAATTTTGTTTCTTTAAAATTTTCTCTCTTCAAAACGAAACAAACTTCTGAAATGTGGGTAGAAAATTTGAAAAAGTTTGAAATAAATC
Organism: Bactericera cockerelli; assembly: GCA_024516035.1. Taxonomy (NCBI): domain Eukaryota; kingdom Metazoa; phylum Arthropoda; class Insecta; order Hemiptera; family Triozidae; genus Bactericera; species Bactericera cockerelli. Next base: position 32,579,936 of record CM044960.1, on the reverse strand, counting down.
TGGCTTGACGTGAGGGACACATTAATATTTGGAGTAGATGGCGGTTTTTCATTTTTTTTTTTTTTTTGAGGAGAAGTGGTTAACGTGCTAATCTGGTAATCTAGGTAGCGAAGGGATGTGTTGGTTCGAATCCCACCCAGTCCATGAATTTTTCCTCGTTAATTTCAGTTTGTGACCTCATAATAAAAAGACTCGGTGGATTAAGTGATATTAAATGCTTTGAACATTATCCTCGCCTGGTGGTTACCTTCCACTAAAGAGTGGTTTCATAAAACCACCTTTGACCTGGATATTAAAGAGATGATGAGCAAGAAAAACAAAAAAGCAGTTATATTTAGATTTCGTGACCCAATTTTTATTGGACTGCCGGGAAGTTCAACTCATCTGCAAAACATCAAAACGAACTCATTTGCGCTGTTCTTAACTTTGATCTCAACAAAAAAACTTTTCACTTTTGAAGTAAGATGTTTGTGCGAAAAACAAAACTTTTGCTGAACCTAATATAGCAAAGTTTTTCCTTCTTTTAAAAAAGGAAGTTCATTTTATACCTATGTTTTTAAATAGTTATGCAATTTAAAATAGCTAGGTAACTATCTAGTTCCTTAAGAAAAACATGGAAATCCCCTTTTAAGTCTATTTTCTTGTTTTAACAGGAAATTCTATTGCGTGAAAGTCATCAGAATTTTAAAATAAGGTAAAGGTATTTTAAAATTTATTTTTTCTTTTTGAAGATTTACATAACATTATTACCTTGATTTGATAGTTTGACATTGGTAAGATGAATAAGGAGGATTGTAAAAATACATTCGACATGGATTTTAGATGTTCAAAAAATTATCAAAATATAAATAAATTTTGCTCGTTTATAAAAGTAGGTTAAATAATCTCTAACGCTACAGCTTTAGTAGAGCTCCATTTCCAAGGAAAATAAGTTTAAAATAATTTCTACAATTTATAAAATTAAGTATATCAAATATAATTGTAAGTAGGTACATACTTAAAAAGTATTTTACAATCTCATATACAATATGTAGATACAATCTATACCTACGTAATCAATAGCTCCCCCTATGGCTCCCCCTATAGGGGCATTGGAGCTAAAAACATCTTATATAAACTTGGTTCGATGAAAGTTTTTACATCCAAGCTCATGAAGTATGTTCTGCTTTTCTCCTTGAGGATCAAAATCTCAAAACTTTTTACTAGAATTCCTAGAATGAACTTCAGATTTTCTAGGAATTTGTATAATTCTTCCAAAAAACAGTTCTATCAGACCAAGTTAACTCACCATTAACTAAACAAGAGCTCATTGAGAAACTTTAACAACCATTAGAAAAGCAAAACGAAATATTTTGAAAAAGAAAATATTGTTCTTTTCTTTGGTGTTGTAATATTATATAAAACTAAGATTCTTTTAAATTTTAAAAGAATACTAGTTTTATATAATATTACAATACCTAACAATTTGGATTTCTAATATGAACTTAATAACAAATAGTTCTTTTCTTTTTTAGTTTTCTAGATATAGAATCTCCAGAATGTTGGTAATTTCTTATGTGGCGGAATTACGAGATTGATCTTGAAATATGATGGCACACAAAAGAATTTTTTCACTATCCTGGGATTCGAAGCCGGGTCTCCTGTCTCAAATGATCAGCTACAAACTTGACCAAGGTGTCCTGTTTTTACTACAATATGGTAATTTACTTAAATTAATTTTATACCTACAACGTTTTGCTTTTTGCCACTTTCCTAAAAAACTAAATTTAAAAAAGTATGAAAATATAAACTAGGTATGTATGTATCTGTATAGAATGTTTATAAATTAAAACAAGGTATGTATACAAATGAGACAGGTACAAATGGATGTATACAATGTCTTTAATTAATTTAAATTTATGTAGCCCGAGTTTTCGTGTAATCCAAGCATAATAGGGGTTGTACAAAAAGCTGTGAATAAATGTACTAATTATGTATGCAAAAGGAGACGTATTGCTGTTGTTTTAGTAAATACAGGGTAATGTAAGCATAGATAGTTGAAAATATTAGAGCAAGGATATCAAAATAATAATAGTAATAATAATAATGGATAGCTAATTATTTAAAACCTAAAATTTAATATGTTTTTTTGTATGTGAAATGATATTGTTATCAACCTCTGAGTTGTTTTAGTAACTAAAGAAAACTGATAGAGACATCTAAATCATCATAATATATTGGGAGTTAAAATTAGCTATTGCCATGTCTATTTCAGATTGTATTTTACATTGTTTATATCTAGCAAGTTTATGTTGTTATTTCTGGGTTTCATGTTAGGTATTCTAATATTAATGGAAGATAATAGCTCGGGGAGTTTATCATGTTATTGAAGATTTTATATTATGAAATTTACGCTTTGATCTTTTCGTCGATTTTCCAAAGTTTTAATATTTAGATGTTCAATGAGAAGTTAGTATGATATATCGGTTTGGGTAAAGAGGGTAAAATCCATTGTCTTTAAAAAAAAAAAAATATCCTACAAATCTTTTATGTATCTGCTCATTTTTTATCTATTTGTCAGAGTTTTTGGATTCCATATTCTGTTTTGGATATAACAAGGGATGATTATAGTTGTATGATAGTATCTAAATTATGTTATGTTCGTTTTTGTATATTAAAGAATTGTTTTGCTCCGATTTCAATTTTATTAATTTCGCACTAGCGTTTCTTGCTTGGAGATAGACTATCTCGTGAATCACACAAGCGATTTTGATAAAAAAAAAAAAAAAATTGTATGTATATGCGTATTATTCTTTATAAAATATTATTTAAGTAGTCACTGTGGCAGAGCGAGTTAGCGCGCTAGGCATTGCACACATGGTGACTTGGGTTCGATTCCCAGCGGGGGAGGATTTTTTCTGCTCTGTACTTGGATGTTCGGGGTCCACTCATACCTCGTGAGGAAAAATGAGTAGCTGCTTTAATGTGAAGCAGCGACCAGTGGCAGAATCTTAGGCAAAAAAATAATACTGGATATTGTCAATTAAAGTGGTAAAGTCCTATGATTCTGCGCTACCCACTAAAATTGTGACATAATAACACAAAGAAAAAACATTATATTATTATTAAAATATTATTTAGCTGTTATATTTAAGTAAATTCGAAATATTGGACAAAAATGTTCAAAAAGAAGGTTTGTATATTCTAGAATGTACATAAAACAGTAGTCTAATACCATGTAAAACAAATTTGAAGAGAATCGGTTAAGAAGTTTTGGAGGTACAAATGATTATATATAAAATCTCAAAGTGCTAAGTGATTTTTTTATATAAAGTTATCATATATTTGTTTTTTGATATCACACCTACTCCAACTAGCTTTATTAAATCGACGCTGAAACCGGGGCTTGAACAACCAACCTCCAGGTTACAAGTTCGCGCCTTATTGATCAAGCTACTGAGGTCGGGTAAAATTGCTAAGTGTATACCATGTGAACCAATTACGAGGAGGTATTGTATCCATAATTGGCAGTGTATTTTTATTCTAATGAAAAACATGTTTACTGAAAATTAGACTTTCAGCTTAACACTTTCTTGAACTCTTAACAAAAGCATCCTTCTTTCATGCGCCATTGCGCCTACACATTTCTACAAGTTAGTATATTCCCTCCTCATGAATATATATTATATTTCTCAGGATTTAAGAAAGGAAGAGAGTAAGAAAGGGAGGGGGAAAGAGAAAGGATGAGAGAAAAAGAAAGGAAGAGACATCACGGTGATGTGGAAAGGAGAGACCAAGGGTTTTACTCTGCTTGATTTTTGATATTTCATTTTTTTATTTAAAATGAAATAAGAGGATGGACCTATTGACTATAATGAATCGAATCCAGGAATTCTAGTTACAATTCTACCGCAAATTCTTTTTTTCCCCCCGATTTAACGGCGCTTTAACAAGGCAATAAGCCTGTCGTTTGCGCCGGTAACCGCAAATTCTTGCTTATTGTAACTGACCATGCTTATTTATTCTACTCATTACTTTGACATCGCTTTAATCGCTTACAAGAAATATGGTAATATCACGACTGATAGGGGTTATTTGGTTACCATTTTGTATAATAAAAACCCCGCCTTTTTGTCAGGACATCTGTATATATTTTATCTATAATATTCATATAATTTTCTTCTTTATATTGTTCTTAATATCATTACTTGTTTGAACAAAGTACATAATATATGTCTTATTAAAAAATAATTCAATAATAATAATATACTTATAACTACAACTGTCACTTTCAACTATACCTACATATTTTTTTCTTTTTTCTTAAGGATCAAAAGGTAGTCTTCCACATGAAAGACAGAAAGAAAGAAAAGATCAAAACTTGGAGTAAACAGTTCAGAGAATAGAAAGCAGACATAAACGTATGAAGCGTCCTTTGAGTGAGAAAAAGAATTCTAAGAACTTAACAATGGAGAGATCAGTCCTATTGAAATGGAACTACTTACTTTGCTGGAAGGTTTCCAAAACATGATAAGCAGGCATTGGTAATACTGTTAACATGAAATGATTTCTACGTGTTCCTTCTCATTCCCTGAATACACCTTATTCCTTGTCCCTGAAATGGACATAAACATCTCTATACTACCTACATCCTACATAATATATATTATGTTAACATTGAAAATATTAAGTTTTTTTGTACCGACCTCAGTAGCTTCATCGATAATGCGGCGGACTTGTAACCGTTTTCAGTCCCGTTTTCAGCGTAGATTTAGTAAAGCTAGTTTGAGTAGTTGTGATGTCACGTCATTGATGCTTAGCATCAGATTTCCCTATCTTACACAGTATGCAACGGTCTTAGCTCCACAGAGGTATTACAAAAAAGTCTAGCAATTCCTCCCTTAGTCTTACTTTTGCAAGTCCGTTTTCATTTGAGTGAATTCCTGGATTTCTTTCAAACGGTTTTTTAGACTTCTCACCGGTAGAAATCTTAATCCACTTAAAGTTAATTTTTGCTATTTTACAGCTATTGATGTAGAGTTTTGAAAACTACCAAGTCTAATCAGTGTAGAAAGTTCACAAAAAACTCAACTATCGAAGTCTATCTGAAATCGAAAACAGAAGAAAGTTTCCTTTTACAAAGATTTGAGAAGTCTGGAAATGTATTTCCTTATATTTGAATGAAAATTGGAAAACAAAATGTTCTGTATGAAATTCCATAAGTTTTACAACTTGGGGAATACATATTGTTAAACATATTGAATGCACATACAGGGTGCAACAGAAATGCGAGTTAATTCTGAAACCATATGTTTTAGAGAATTTAGAGAACAATTTATGGGGGATGGGTGTGTGTCGCTCATTTTTGCCGCTCACTCATGGAAAGGTGAATTTCCATTTTAGTTAGAGACTAGACTCCTCTAATTCGTTTTTTGGAACATGTTGTTTAAAGTATTGACTTCCATTTTTGTTACACCCTGTATAGTTACAGCTTAGAGAATACACATATCATTGTTATATTGGTAAAGACTGATAGAACAGAAGGATTGTGTCTCAAGATTGTGTGAGCAATAAAAATGCTAATTTAATCCCCTTCTCTCTCTTCCTCCTTTTTTCCAATCTCTCTCATTCTCACTATTTCTCTTCCCTTTTTCTCCTTCTCTTTATCTTACATGTTCTCTCCTTCTTTCTATTTCTCTTCATCTTCAATGTTCTCTTCTCTCTCCACTTTCTTATTCCCATTGTCCAATCTCTCTCATTCCCCTCTCTTTCTCTCTCTCTCTCTCTCCCTCTCATTCTACTCTCTCTCTCTTTCTTTCTCTCTCTCTCTCTCTCTCTCTCTCTCTCTCTCACACACACACACACACACACACACTTCCATCTTTATGTGTCGCTTTGTCTTCTTTTCATTTTCTTTTCTTCTTGTATTTTAATAAACTTATCAATGAAACATATAGCAGTCATTTTGTTCTTTCTCAATGTTTTATGAACATTTAGTTGTACTGTTTGTGTTAAAGCTGGGTGCACGTGTTTTTTATGTGTATGAAGCAATTGGAGCATGTAGTTTCTACACCGGAACAGCAGCAGTAGGGAAAGAAACAGTACCTGACTCATGTAGTCGTTTTTATTTCTTGATGAGTGTTTCACAGCCTCTTTTATTTCGTAGCCATGAAACAGGAGCTACTACAGACGCTTGTGGTTTGTGTTTAGCCGGCCCATCCCGTAGTGTGCCTACCCTCTGATGGGCGAGAAGTGACACAATACTTCCCATTAAGGTGCTGGGTCAACACGAGCGCACCGGAAGGTCTCCCTTATACGAACAACTTCAACCAAATTTCGAAAACAATTTTTTGTCGACTCAGGGGTTCTAACCGCGGATCTTCCGCATGTTAGGCAAGTAACTTACCCCTGAGCTATTTAAGGGCACATTACAACAAATCATTTAGCGTTACCTAAGGTGCACCGATTGTAACAAAAAACTCTTTCACTCACCTGTGCACCATTATGATCCACTGTCACAAAAGAAAACCATGATCTATTCTGTCAACAACAACAAAAAACGTTCAAACCAAACAGAAAGCTATTCCTCACCACCCACGAGGGACGGGCTCCCGAACAATAGTTCAAAGAGAATGGGAGATACACTTGTTCTCGGGGATTACCTCTGTGCGACCACAAGGGGGAACTAACAAATATTTGAAATACGTTTCTTTTTTCGTCTCTCTTACTTTCTCGCTGCTTATTTTCCCTTTCCAATCGCTTTTCTCCTCTCTCTCCCTCTCTCTCTCTCTCTTTTTCATTTTGCCTCTATCTCACTTTCCCTCTCTCTATATTTAATCTTTCTCTTTTTTCCTCTCTCTTTCTCTCTCTTTCCCTCTACATCTCTTTCTCTCTCACATTTTTCCCCTCTCTTTTCTCTCTCTCTCTCTCTCTCTTTCCTGTCTCTCCATCCTTCAGTACTCCTCATCCTTCAGTACTCCTCATTCTTCACTACTCCTCATCCTACAGTACTCCTCAACCTTCAGTACTCCTCAACCTTCAGTACTCCTCAACCTTCAGTACTCCTCATCCTTCAGTACTCCTCATCCTTCAGTACTCCTCATCCTACAGTACTCCTCAACCTTCAGTACTCCTCAACCTTCAGTACTCCTCAACCTTCAGTACTCCTCATCTTTCAGTACTCCTCATTCTTCACTACTCCTCATCCTCTTTCCTTCAGTACTCCTCATCCTTCAGTACTCCTCATTCTTCAGTACTCCTCATCCTTCAGTACTCCTCATCCTTCAGTACTCCTTATCCTTCAGTACTCCTCAACTTTCAGTACTCCTCATCCTTCAGTACTCCTCATCCTTCAGTACTCCTCAACCTTCAGTACTCCTCATCCTTCAGTACTCCTCATCCTTCAGTATACTCCTTATCCTTATCCTTCAGTACTCCTCATCCTTCAGTACTCCCCATCCTTTTTATGTATTATCCCTTCTACACTCTACAGGACTCCTGTTTTACTACCTGCATACATCCAGCCATCTTAGAGACATTTTATAATTTTATTGTATCTTGTGAGACAAGTAGAAAATTTTCTTAAGGTAAGAACCCCGGTGCTTTATGCTTTTCAAAAAAATGCAATAAAAAATAGAATTTCGTGATGTTCGCATCTATTTTGAACTGCAGAGAGAGAATCTCTTTTTTACTTTCTGATACCTCTAGGATAGAAGTGTAATGTGGTATTTCTTCTGATAACAAAAAAATTGAAAAACTTGGTCGGTCAAATTTTTGACGAATACCATATTTTCCTTATTATACCTAGGATAAGGAAAGTTAAAATTGATTTTTGTCTCCAGAACGGTAGGTCGTAAACCTATTATTAGCGTGTAGGCTCAGGAAGTTACATGGAAAATACCCATAATTATAAAACATTACATTTCAAAGATGGTGGTGCTAGCGAAATGGACCCTAATACATGGAAACATCTTCATGAAGTTACATGTAAATATCTATTCTACATATCTAGCATACGGCAAAAGATACGGTGAATATTTTCAGAGTCAAATTGGAAATTTTAAACACATTTTTCATATTTTCTTCAATGTTCTTCATATTTTCTGTTTAAAAAGCCATCCATAAAAATTCTAGTGATAATAATAACACTCTTTAATGAAAGTACTCACCAGGTGAGGTTAATGCTCAAAGCATAATTATACAACCACCTAACCCTCAGAGTCTTATAATTATGTGGTCACAAACTCAAATTAATGAGGAACAATTCATGCACTGGGTGGGATTCGAACCAAAGGATCTCTAATCTACCTGGATTACCAGACTCGCGCGTTGACAACTTGACTACCAGTGCACTGGTAAGTATCCTTAATAGTAAGTTAAGAAAGTCGTGTGAGGTTCACACCAGTTTTTTTTTTTTTTTTTTTTTTTTTTTTAATTGGGGTTTAACGTCGCTTTCAACTGCCATGGTCATATCACGACGGGGGTTTTACCCTCCATTCGCAGGAAACTCACAAACCTGCTACTCACATTGACCTCACCCAGCCTGAGTGGGGCCGGGAAAAGCCAGCGTCACGAGAATTAGAATTTGAATGGTCACCCATCCAAGTCTTAACCTCGCTGGATGTCGCTTAACTTCGGTGTTCTGAAGGGAACCGGTGTATTCAACATGCCATCGACGCTGGCTCACACCAGTTTAGTTTTGAAGGTAACTCGAAATTCCAAGGGAGTGTGAGGAATGAGAATGGACTTGAATTCGTATTAATTTGTTCATTATCTCTGCTTGCGGCGCTTTCGCTCTGATAGAGTTCCAGGTTTAATTCTCAGAATATGTGCGCATCAGATCAAGACATAAGGCAGAACAGATTGAAAATTGCGACACATTATGAAATGAAATTAGACTATGAGAAACTATGAAACCTAAGAATCTAGCATACTGCGCGTTAAGGAAAACACCCACTCAATTATATTTATAGAAACGGTGATTGACGTGAAACTCTTGGAATACCTCCAGTCCCCGCCTACCGGGACTACTTTTCTTATAAAAATAAAATAAATTTGATTACCTCCTCTAGAAAAACACCTCTAGCACCGTAGAAAATAACTCGACTAGCATTACCTCTTAATTCAGAGAGATAATGCAGTGGGAATTCGCGATAATCTTCTGTGTTACCTGCAACATAAGACAAGAAATAATTAATGAGAGTTAATTTAAAAATGTATTAATTTTGAGACATTGATCACATAAAAATGCCACCAAAAGAACTGCTAGCATAAAGGAACTCTTTAGTCCCGCTCGATTAGGACTGAAGAGTTCCTAATCGAGCGGTACAGTAAATAATTATAAGGTCCCCTTATTTATACTGCCCGACTATTAAAAGTTTCTGTTTATAATGATGTGATATCTCAAGTACTGAAAATTGAATGACTAAATCTTTGATGTACTTAGGCCTCGAACCACCGACCTCAGGTTCTGATGTACTCTTTACTACTGCTCGGGCTGAATATGTAAAGAGTGTCTTTTAAACTACCGACCTCTGATTTCAAGTCCGCCGCCTAATTGATCAATATACTGAGGTCAGTTATTTTTATAGAAAGAAGTAGTAAGTGTGAAGTACCTAACTCCAGCACACTTACATCACATGGGACACGAAAGGAGCCCAGAACACAGATTCCTTCCACCACAAGATATCTAGAGGAGAGCTAATTAGTTGCCTTACTCATCTACTCACTAAGGTCCGAATTATGAAACAGGATTAGTTAATCTTAGTGGACACTATCCCTTAACTTTCACCTTGACAACAACTGTAGAGCTTTGTAGCTGCATATTACTTCTGTGGTGTAACGGAGCTGTAGACGACGGAAAATCTTATTGTAGAATACCCATCGATCAGCTGATAAAATCTAAAGGGTTGGCTTAGTTTTTCTTATCCTGTTTCATGATAAGGCCGTTAGATTCCATCTATTAGTCCTCAGTTCCATACCCTAGCTAAAAAAAAAATCCTTCCACCACAATCACATAACACTCCTGGAAAGCAAAGTACAAAAAGTAAAGTATTAAGTATAACTATCTATGTATGTTTCACTTTCTGTCTGGTTGAGTATACAATAATATACTCAGTAGTCGAAACATGTATACAGATTACATACCAAGGCACGAGAAAGAAAACAGGAAATGAACACAAACTAGGAAGGTAATAGGAGAAAAAATTCATTTTTCAGCCTCTGGAGAAGGAGTAGGTATACAAAAGAAAAAACGAATGCGTCTTGAAAACGGTCTGTGACAGATTACTTTCTCGTGGAATAAAAACAAATTGTGTAGTAATAAAATAATACAAAACTACAAATTAACAAATTGTGTAGTTTTGTACAAGTTTGGGAGGAAGTAAAGAAAATGCATAACGTATATTATCTCATTGGTACTGAACCTTTTATAATCGGCCATTTAGGATAGTTGGAACATAGAGAAAATCACAATAATAATAAATATTAATTTAATTCTTCTTCTGACATACTTTTGAAGGTAATAACGATAGCCATATTGAATAGTTATGTGACAGGTTTTTTATGTGACAACATCTATACCCAGCTGGGATTCAAACCAGTATCATCTCGCATGCAAGCCTAGTGCGTTACTCTATTCGGCCAGTAAGACAGTCGTCTAGAGTTATAGTATCAAATCTTACCTACTTTTTTTTTTCATTTCGTTACATTTATATTTTCCCCAAGATTCCATTTTTTCCTATCTCGAGTGAACTCGGAAGCACGAAGACAGCAAACTGCTACCTCGTGTCGGAGAAATGTGCAGACGTTAGATAAACGAAGACAGAAGACTTGCATCTTGTAATGTACAACATGAGAAAGTGCAGGAGACTCACTCATCATGAGGGAGTTAAAGATGTTATCAATGCACCTACACAACTATACCTATGTATACTTTATCTACTGCAGACAAATGCACATCTGCATCACGAATATTCACGAGTCAGATGTAAAAGAAACATAAAAATAAACAAGTAAAACAAAAGAAAGATACGTTCAATGAAGAACTACAACCTACAACAATATTAAACCTAATCGTAGACCCTCACTTCAGATCTCAACAACCTATACTGACCACTGACTAACAGACCTACCATAACATAAGGCGAAACTAAATAAATATAAATGTTCATGAGGCGAATTTAATTGGATATAAAGTTCTACAAAAAAATGAGATTTTAAAAACAATCAATAGAGGAAACAGCAGGAAACATCATGAGGAAATTCAAGATGGTGTCATTGCACCTACACAGCTAATGCAAGTGAATGAAAAAGGGGATCACGAGTTCAATGTAACAGAAACTCAAGATGCACATTTCAAATAAATCTATGTTCCAAAAATTGAAGAAAAGGTAGAAGAAATTATAAGAAGAATTAAATATGCTATCAATGAACCCACACTCCTACTTCTAAGTCAGCTAATGCAGGTGAATTAACAATTGCATCACGAGATTCACGAGTTCAATGTAACAGAAACTCAAGATGAACTTTTCAGATTAATCTAAGGGTTGGTAAATAGAAGAATAGCAGGAAACATCATGAGGAAGTCAATGATGTTATAAATGCATCTACATAAATACACATACGTCAGCTAATGTAGGTGGATGAACAGCTGCAACGAGTCAGATGTAACAGAAACTCCAGATGAACATTTCATCTAGTAATGAAAGCCTTAGAACGAGTCAATATGGCAATTATGGCATATATGTACATAAATATAGATTAAGCAAACTGTAACAAAAAGTAGAATTCAAGGAAAATGAGAAGCCTAGAATATATCTAGAAATATTTGAGTTTCTAGAAATATTCCAGTTACCTGAACGTAATATTAGTATGTTAAATGAAAATTTGGGGTTGAAAAATCATTTCACCCTCAAAGTAAGCGTCATATTTTACACATTTCACGAAAAATTCGTTTAGTCATTTGCTTTGTTTCTAATTGGTTTTCAGCACAACACTTTTATGGTTTGGCTTTATTTCTGCAGCTGCACCATCCTGACTTTGTTTGATATTCTTGAGTTTCGAAAGCGCTCTTTGAACTGCTATGTGCATTGTGTTATTGAAATGCTGGATTTATCTCTTCGGGCACCAGATTAATATAATAATATAATAATAATAGAAAATCTTATAAGGGCAAAGTTTTATAAGTAAAGCTATTAAGTCCAGATAATGATTTTCGTTTTGATTTCTTATTGATTGCTGGTATTTTATTTAGTTATTCATAGATTTATTAGCTCTAGACAGGAAACAAGGCCTTTGGATGCTTGAGGTCGAAAAAAAAGTTAGTATTCGTAGAATTGAAAGATAAGAAGCCCGAAATCTTGTGATAACAATTATTTTTTTTAAAGACTTTTTTAGAACGACTTTTAGGAGGTCTTTTATAGCAGTCCTTGTACAAATAACTTAAATACAACAGAATCCTAAAACACTCCATCTGCATGAGTAATAATTTTTTGGTTTCTGATAATGACAGACAATTTTCTTAGGGGACAAGTTTCAATAAAAGTACCTCATCTAGCTAATGTATCTCTTTTCTTTATTTCCTTCAGTTCTCTCTTTCTCTGTTTATCTCTCTCCCTCTCTCTTTCTCATTCTCTCTCCCTCTCTTATTTATTGTCATTTCTAACTTTTATCCTTTCTTCCAATTTCTTTTCTTGCTATTTCATTTTTTTTCTTCTCTTCTTTCTCTTTCTCTCCCCCTCTCTTTTATTTCTTTTCATGTTATTTTCTTTTTATATGCTCTAACTCTCCCCACCTCTTTCTTTTCCCTCTCTCTTTGAGATCTCTCCTCTGTTTCAAATTTGTTCCTGAAGAAAATCTGTCCGTCATTTTAGCTGTCATCTTAATATGATGAATTGAAGAGAGAAATTGTTTGATATTACAGTCTCGGTAGCAGATACGATGGGGGGGGGGGGGACTTCTATTTCGTTTTTTTAATAAAAATAAAACATTCCTTTGACTCTTAAGCCATTTTCGTCTCTAGACAGTATCTTAAAATCCTTTTTGTGAACATCAAAACCTAGTAGACTATAAAGAGTTATGATATAAAGAGTTAAGTGGCAGAGTATGAAATAACTTGGCCCGGATTAAAAAAAAAAAAATTGTAATTCTTAAAATAATTTTGTTCGATTTTTTTTTTCTAATGGAACTATTGTTAACCTTTTTAATCTATTCCGAGATCATTTTCATAGCTGAAAATGGGACATATGATAACCTTTGCACATAATTTGCACATATGATAACCTCTTGAGCTCTAAAAATGATAGATTTTGAATAGATGAGCTCTGAATAATTTTTTTGTATTTCCATCAGGGACCAAGTAATCACGCTGCTTCGCTTAGAATAAGACACCCTGTATATCGCACTTGTGATTAACACAAATATTATTATGAGTATTATGACCATTAATAATTAAGCAATGGAAACTAGTAGTGAATGAAATCTGTCAAGTAAAATCAGCCATCTGGGTTAAATTTAGCAAAGAAGAAATCACAACAATAAGAAAATGTTTTTTTCCTTTTTACCATATTGGATAGTTTGTTAATGGGACAATATATAATAGGTATGATACGTTATGTCTCCATTACTTTTTGTTAATTTATTTTGCTTATCTTGGAACTAATCTATAGATCTTTTAGAATGCACTTTTCTTTTATAATTTGCATATTTCTTTCATGTAGCAGATTCACTGGGGTCCAGGTTGGCTTGTAAGTGTGAGGGGACCAATGCTAACTTATAAACAAGTTAACTTAGCACCTAGAGCCTAGAGGAATGAGGGTTAAATGTTCTTGGCATACGCTTTCCTTATTCTTTACCTATCCTTGAATCTGAGCTGATCTCTCTCTGCTTTCATCCGCTTTCTTTTTCAAAGGTATTAATTTTTTGCCTTTGAAAAATGTAGCCTCTCTCTCCATCTTTCTTTCTTATCTTTTTTTTATATCTTTGTCTCTCTCTATCTTTTTTTCCTTCTCTTTATCATTATTTCCTTCTCTCTTTCGCTCTCTCTCTAGCTTCCTGTTTTTATTTCTCTCTCTCTTTCTCTCTCTCTCTCTCTTCTTCTCTCTTTATTTTTCGCTCTTCTTCTCTCTCTTTTTTTTTTACATAGGCTTTCGCTATTTTCTGACTTCTGTATTTTTTTCTCACAAGTTGTTTTTTCTTACTATTTATCATACTTATATCTACCAGGTATAATTATTATCATGTTTAGCGTTTCTTTTTCCTTTTTTTTTTCCTTTTCTTTTTTTGCATCTCTTTTTGATGAATTCAATTTACAAAACCAGCCAGGATGGGGAGGTAGACATCTTGGCAGAAATCTCTGACAAGACGCTGGTGGCTGAGATAAGGGAGGAAGTTGTTGAGATTAAAATAATCCATGTCTTCATTAAGATGAACTCGGGCGCTTTATTTACCTCTTGACGAACATAAATATAATACTGCAGAGAGGGAGAGAGAGAGAGAGTTAAAAAAGAAGAAGCAATAGGTAAAGTTATTTTTTTATATAGTTATAATAAGAAAAAGTCTTTAGTGGAAGGTAACCACCAAGCGAACTTAATGCTCAAATAATTTTCTAACACCTAACCCTCAGAGTTAGTGGTCTTCAACTCAAATGAATGAGGAAAAATTCATGCACTAGGTGGGATTCGAACCAACGGATCCCCACACTAACTGGATTACCAGCCTATTGCGTTACTCACTTGACTACCAGTGCACAGTTATACATACTTTTATTTAACGACGCTTTCAATAACAAGGTCATAATTCATCCTATATCTCAATTTGAGTTTCACCAACCATTTACTGGACAAATATACTCAAATGAACCTTAACCAGCCTGAGTGGGGCCCGGAATAGACAGCAGAACGCAGATTCTTTTTGTGATGATAGATGAGTTCTATACCTAAATTGTCACCAATTCATGTCCTCACCTGGCTGGACGTTGCCTAATTGACAATTAAAATCATGATTAAATTCCTTCATTAGTACCTATGCAACTAGGGAAAAAAAACCACTGCTCCATTTAGAAACTAATTTAAATTATAATTTTATCTCCTCATGCTGACAACGCAATAAAATATGGATTTGTATACCGGTAATATGAATGATTTATTATGAAAAATAGGTAATATGAGGTGTGTGTGTATGTGTGTAGGGGTGTGTGTGTGTGTGCCTGTACGGCTAATGTAATCAGTGGGGAAAGTGTCTATAAATTTTTACTGCAAGCTGTCGGTGGGAGTGAAGGGGGGAGCAGCTTTTGAAAAATGTGAATGATGCCAGAAAAAGGTGTGGCTTCAGGTCAGCACAAAGCTTTCTCTTGACTTGGGCCAGATGAGGAAGTGGTGCACATAAAGTCACTCAGAACAAGACTTTAACAAGCAAGCAAAGTGAAAAAAAATATTGCCTAAGGCAATAACCCCGCCCTTTAGTTAGGACATATATTATGTATATATTTATTTATTTTTTTTTTATTTTTTTTTATATTGTATTTTGTATTTTCGTTTGTAATTATTTGTATTGTATATGTCCTATTATCTAATAAAGTGTAAATAAATAAATAAAAATAAAAAATAAATAAATAAAATAATTCGCCGAGAAAAAAGTTAACGCTTCTCAATAACGTTTGACATATTATTTTATATTTTAAAATGTATCTATGTTGTCCTAATATTTTCAGAAAAATGTTTCCAAAACAATATAATAAAACCATCGCCTTACTTATTCTGACCGAATAGGACTAATGAGTCCCATTATTCTTGCAGCAAGCTCAAGACATATTATTATGTGGTCAAAATCAGAAAATAGGAGGATAACTTGTTATGTCCCGGCTGGCTTTCGAACCTACGATCTCTGACCAGACTTACTCCTTGACCAGAAACAAATTGAATCTATTGGTAAGTTTTGACATTTTCATGTCTTTGCTCTGGCACATAACCAAAATTATGTGACGAAATTATGTAACGAAATATTGAATTGTAAAGGGAGAAAAGAGGGAAAGTGTGTGTCATGCGCACAATGGCGAAGTATTGAATTGTAGAGGGAGAGAAGAAAGAAGGTATGTGTCATGCGCACAATACGAAATTTGGTCAGTTGGGTTTTGGACCTTGAATAGTAAAGATGAAAATGTCCTAATGGTTGCAGACTCGTATGCAAGCGTTTTTTTAAACAAAAATTTAACATCGCTTTCAACTGCATGATCATATCAGTAGTGACCGTGGCAGAGTGAGTTAGCGCGCTAGGCATTGTACGCATGGTGACCTGGGTTCGATTCCCAGCGGGGCAGGAATTTTTTTTCCTCTCTCCCTCCCTCTCTCTCTCTCTCTCTCTCTCTCTCTCTCTCTCTCTCTCTGCACATTTTCTTCTACAGTTTACAGTTTTCTCTTTTCTTCTAATTTACAAAAAGAAGTAAGAGCAAAATTCCACGATAAAACTGATAAAAGATAATAGAAAAACACATATTTTTGTTCTTACTTATTTCCTAATGCCGTTCACTCTGACGCGTGAGGAAGCAGGGTAAATCTAGTAATACCTTTAGTACCTTTACAGAGAAGGTGGTTAGGGGGGGAAGAGGGGAGGGGGAATCTTCTACTCACGTCACGATGGAATTTTCTCTCCCAAGAGGTGTGGAGGTGGGAGGTGAAAGAAGAGGGGGGGGAGGGGAAGAAGAGTGGAAGAGAGAGAAGGAGAGAAAGAGACAGAATAAAGAAGAGAGAGAAAATGATAGAGACAGATAGAAAGAGAGAGAGAGAGAGAGAGGTAATGATAGAGAGAGGTAGAAAGAGAGAGATTAAATATCAAGAGAGAGAAAGAAGGAGAGAAAATAAAGAAGTCTGAATGAAAAGGAGAAAGGAGAGAAAAGTGGACCGGAAAAGGAATATGTTGTACTCTGCGGTTTAACCTTCGGAGGTCATGGCCAGACGGAGGTTTTACCCTTCAGGTACTCGCTGGAAACTCGCAAACCAGCAATCCAGATTAACCTCACCCGGACTTGAATGGGCTGGGAATAGCCAGCATTACGAGGGTTTAAATTTGAATGCTCGCCCATCCAAAATCTAAAATGAAAGAAGAACTGGTGTATTCAACCATTGATTAGTCATGCTGATCGTCAAAGAAAGAAAATAAAACAACAGGATAAAGTGTAAAAGAATCAGGAGAATAAAAAGGGAAGAGATAGGAGGAAACGGAGGATTTGGAAAAGAAATTAAGAAGTGGACATGAAGAAGAACTAAAAAGATAATTAGAAGAAGTAATAAATGAGATGAAAATTGAAGGAAAATATGAATAAATAATGGAAAAAGAAAAAGAAAGAAGGAAGGTATAGAGATAAAGCGGGAGAAAGAAAACACAATCGATTTAAGTGGAAAAGGAGAATAATACATGCATACGACAAAAGAAAGGAATATTGTGAAAGACTAGAAGAAGAAGAAAGTGAAGAAAATGCCGTTGGTATTAGCACTACCTTTGATCAAGTTTTGTTTCTATAACTTCACTTTGTAAATATTCCATGTAGGTATGTATAATTCTTACTGCTAAGAAAACTTGATTGAATTAATTGTATATTAAGTATCATATTTGTGTTGGTCACTTTCGTGATATCACAACTACTCAAACTCGCTTCACTAAAGCTACGCTGAATCCGGGACTTGAACCACCGACCTCCAGGTTACAAGTCCGCCGCCTTTTCGATCAAGCTACTGAGGTCGGTAAAGAAAGAGGAGAGAAAGTAGGTATAGAAGTAGGAGGTGGATAAATAGAAAGAGAAGGAAAACTAGGCTAAACAAAGTTAAGGGGAGCTAGGGGTTCCATTCGTCATTCTACACGAGCAGAGCGGTGTCCAGTTACAAGTCCTGATGTCTTCTTCTGTTTCATAATAAAATTTTCTAATTCTCAGAGGAAAGTCAACACGCTTCTACCTGTCCAGAATAATTAAGTGGAGATGACATCCTTTTCTAAGCCTTGACGTTCGGCCTTTGAATGTATAACAGAAGCTTTAACAATTTTAAGCTACAAGGAAAGACATCATTATAATAAAATAGGAATCTTCTAGGTCGTCCGCCTCACCTCTGCAGAGGTCTGTTAAGAAACTGTCATGGTAAAGGAGGATAATAGCCAGCCTCCGCGGCGCAATGGTTATGACTACTCTCGGTATTCCATCAGAGATCCCGAGTTCGATCATCGGCAGCAGCAGGCTTTTACAAGAAATTTCTGTTCCCTCCAAACACGTGAGGCTGGCATTTCCGCTTTCAGGTCCTATCTAGGCTGGGTGAGGTTAATATAGGTAGCTGGTACTATTTCCAGTGAAGGGAGAATAATAAATACCCTCATTCTGACCATCTATGTCATTCAGAAGTTAAATCCAAATAGAATCAACTGGTTACAATAGATCTAATATGGTCGCAGTGTTATTTGTAAGGGTTTCACTGAAAACCCTGCAACCAGGTCAGATATAATAAAGTAAATGATGTTAGTAGTTACCGTGGCCGAGTGGAGTAGTGCACAAGGTTTGCACACAAGGTAACCCGGGTTCGAACCCGCGCCGCGGTTGAGTAGAGAATTTTCTACTCTGTACTTTGGATGTGCGGTGTTCACTCATACCTCGTGAGGAAAAATGAGTACGTATTGGAATGAGTAATGACTAATAGCGGCATTACGAGAAAGAATATGCTACTTAGGCAAGTGATGTGATTAAAAGGTTCGTAAAGTTAAGCTAAAAAAAAGAAAGCCATCCTGGCCATTAATTCAAGTCGAGAAAATATATGACCATTGACCATGTAGTATATTATAATTATGTATTTAGGTAATACTGACCATAGTGATCATATTATCCTATAGGTATTATGTATTGTGATAAGTAAATGACTATACCCATATATGAATAATGAATATAGTATGATTAGCATGTGATAGTTATATGTGTTGACCCAGTACCTAAATGGGAAGTATTGTGTCGCCCATCAGAGGGCAGGCACACCACGGGATGGGCATGCTACAACACAGAGCACAAGCGTCTGAAGTAGCTCCTGTTTCGTGGCTACTAAATAAAAAAGGCTGTGAAACACTCATCTTTAAAAAAAATATAAAAAAAATGTATAATTATATAACCATTTCAACTATATGACCATATCCATAGCTATTGACTGTTGAAACACCATTACTGATATGACCTCAGTATATTACGTGATACAGAACCTTATAAAAACTGTTGAAAGCGCCGTTACGTTAAGCTTGAAAAAAAAAAGAGAACAAAAAATGTATCGAGAAAGCCAGCGTAACCCTTCTGCTCATGCAACTCACAAGAAACATATTGTGAAAATTTTCGCTGGACGCTTTGCTCTTTTGAATCCGTTTTATGGCTTATTTATTTTCTTGCTAAGGAAAATGGAGTGGAATCGTCTAGTTAGGGGAAGCAGGAAAAGGGGGAGAGGACTGGATATAGAGAGGAGGATTTGGGTTGAAAAGGATAGGGATATGGGAAAGACGAGAGAGAGAGAGTTGGTAAAGAAAAAAAAGAGAAAACTGAATGAAGGGAACAGAGCAAGAGATTGAGAAGAAGGATGGAGAGAGCGAGAGAGTGCAGGGGAAGAGAAAGAGAGGAGGAAGAAAAGAGGAGAGAGAGAGAGAAGAGAAAGAGGAAGAAGAAAAAGGAAGGAGAGATAGAACGAGAGGGAGGAAGGAGGAAGAGAGCAGAAGAAAGAAAAAGGAGAGAGAGAGGATAGAGAAAGAGAGAGAGGAAGGAGGAGAGAGATAATGAAAAGAAACGAGGAGAGAGAGGTGAGAAGAGAAGATAGGAAATAGAGTGAGAGAGTAAATTTAAAAGATTGAAGAGAAAGTAATAAGATTGGTGTGGTCAGTTAGTTCTTCCTCAACTGATGGAGATGTTGTTTCTCTCCTTCTCCCTCCTCCGGGCTTCTCCATCTCCCTGTCCTTTCTTCTTGTCCACTTACCTTATAGTTAGGGACACGATATTAAAACACCATTTTCTTCTCCAAATCAAGGGTTAAAGAAAAGAAAAATGATATCAAAAAAAAAAAAAAAACGAACACACCACATCCAAGATCTAAGGATATACTGAAAAGAAAAAAAATGTTTGAATACGAATTTGAATTCTTATTTCTTCTACTTTTCTAGTTTGAATTTTACGGTTTGTTTGTAGAAGAAGAAAACGATGGAAACCAAAGTATTCCTGTTTGTGCATGACATGGTTTGCACACACATTTGCAGAATAATAATTTTTGCATGCATATAAGACAGAGAGGGAGAGAGCAGATGGTATTGCACAGGTGTTTGTCTCTGCAATGTTGTTACACAGGGACTCAATGTATTCGCAATTTAGATACAGGAAAAATAGTGTATAACATTATGAAAAGCACACATTTCGTAACCTTGTTCAAACATGGCTGACATTTCTATTGACATAATGGGACCAGATGCACTACACAGAGCTGAACATTTTGTTCTCATTACAGAGAAGACCAAAACTAGAATTCCGCACATGAAAATTCCTTATTCAGAAATTTCAGTGAATGCTTAAAATCTCAACATTTTCACTTTACCGAAAACTCATCGACATTCCAAAAACTAATGCCAATGCATCAAATTAATTTAAACTTCAACCAACCATCATCGTCTAATCTAAATCTCGTACTGCCGCGACTGGTGCAACTACCCAATTGTCCTTACGAAGATAGGGTAGGTCCCAAAAATGCGGACATCCAAAGTATAGAGCGTAAAATTTTCCGACCGTCCCGGGATGCGAACACGGGTCACCCGGAGTGCAATTCGAGCATGCTATCGCTAGACTGTGGTGACTACTGGAATTTGAATGATCAGAATAAATTATCTCTTTTTAAAAAAATCTAGTTTATTAGTAATTGGCTAAGCTTTTATCGGATTTTGAGTCTCCTTCATTTGTAGGTACAATCCATCTTCGGAGATGAATAAAAAATAAAACGTGGAAAATAAAACGTAGTACAGAATTTTCTCATTCTCACTTTCTTGAGAGAATTTCTTTACCTTCACAATTTTTCTTTTCTCTTCCAAGAATTTTCTTGTTATTAGTAATTGCCTAGGCTTTTACTCTGTGTGTTTTTTGTTATTTCATTCGGTTCTTTTTTCTGTTCCATATATTGTTCTTATACATTACTCAAAGCCAGTCAGACACAATAGATTAAGAGATAAAAGCCTAATGTAAAAAGCAGAGTATAATCTCTACCTACATTCATATGAACATACACACATACATGATATGTTTAACTTACATTCATAGGGCCGTATTCATAAAAATGAAATATTTTCTTGTGAGCAAAAGCTCGAAGTAAAAGCAAAAGATCTGAAGAAATAAATAGAAATAAAAAGCACTTGCTCATTTTCGTATTCAAAACCTTTTACTTTTGCTTTTTTTCGTGTAAGCCCTACATTGATCTCAACGCTAATGTCTAAAGGTCCTTCACGGTAAATTTATTATGTTTATCAGATTTTTTTTATATTTACGAGTATCATCTTTCTATTGATATTGTTTATTAAATAAATACCTTTGTAATTTGACTTTGTGAATGTTGTTCACCAGCTTCTTTACAATATAATATTATTTATTTAATGGAGATATTATAATTATGTGCGTGCGTTCACATTGGTGTGAAAATTATTCATATAAGTATTCATTATTACAAATTATAAAATATTCCCTTCAAGTCTGAAAAACGAGATACTTTGCCCATCACAATGCTATTCTGATGTCTTTATTTGATTTATTCTATAGAATGTCAACTTATTTTTCTGATATTTTACATTTTTTTCAATTGAAGAAATAGAGAAGAATACAACTTTGAACAGGAGAAACAAAATATTGAAAAGGAGAAAAATATCCAGTGCATTGTAGTATTAGTCCTCTAGCAAGTTATGTCATAGAGGTAGGTAGTAGGTACCTGCCATCTTTTGAATAAACATTTATACTTTCATTGAAGCAAACTCCACTTACTGAGGCACTCGCTTATCTAAGTCAAGTAGCTTGGAAAGGTAATTAATTTTCTCCAAGCGTTTTCTTACTCTCTAGAACTATTTATGCAAAGTGCAATTTTTATACACATATGATCTACAAGTATTGTTTAATTTTATTCTTTCGTCTCTAGATAAAAAATTACCCCCTCGTGAATAGACCATGCAGTTGAGAGCGACAATGAAAAATATATTGCGTAGTAGGCCCTGTGGTTGAGTGGTGTAGTGCACTAGACATCCATTCACAATAACCTCTGTTCGATTCCCAGCAGGGTAGGATTTCTCCTGCTTTTTACTAGGATGTCCGGGGTCCACTCATATTGCCTCGTGATGAAAGTAACGACCAATGACCGCATTAACAGAAAGACACTAATGTAATTGGTTTAGAAAAGTGATGGAGACTCTTAGTATTGCTTCGCTACCCACAAAAATTGTGAAGAAGCCTTAAGCTTTTACATATGGGCCCTTGTGTAATTTATTGAATGAAGAAACAACAATACTGCAATGTATCAATTATTCAATAGGAATTTTCTTAATTTTCTTCGGACAAAACTCCTAAGAGTCAACAAAGTACCGGGATAAATCTAGTTACTTATAAGTGGATTATAGTAATAAAAGTTTTCCTTCTGCCAAACAGGAAACAGTAGTACTTAATGCTCCACTAAGATATATTTATCTACATATTATTATCTAATGTGTTGCCTTTCCTGAGTCTGACACATATGTAGTTGTGTTGTTGACGTTTCCCAAAGGCTTTTAAATTGACCTAGATTATTAACTCGAACATTTAAGCTGCGCAATTGTGACCTGAAGGTCGGTGTTTGCTTTCAAAACATGGAGATATTTTGCAAGACTGGCTTGAGTAATTTTCATAAATTAGGTACTTGTGGTAATCACCACGATATGTGGTTCTTAAAAAATATTCAGCACTCAAACTGATCAAAGTTGATTTGTGAAAAAATACCTCATAGAAGAAGTCAACCCGGAACTACATATATGAATAAAGTGATTTTGTAGTTAATAGAAGTAATAATGTATTTTTATTGCGCATGAATACATAACTGCATGTAAACAACGTTGTAAACTATTTTAAAATCTCAGGACACTTCAAAAGTTTACATCATCATGGAGTATCATCATCGTGTTCGATGGTCACAAGTCTTGATATTTTCATCAAGTTTATACAAGGAGGCTGATGTTTCCACTTCTATACTGAATTTGCTCATAGTGGCTAATAAGCAAAGCTACTGCAAAAGTTAAAAATACTGACAGTGTGCTTTTACACTATCAGCTCAGGTGGGCTAGGGCTGTGGAGATGACAGTCGCCAAATACAAGTTTACGAATTTTTAGATAACCTGTTTATTATTTATTGCAAACTTTTTGGTACTATACACAATAATCATCATATTGCAACCCCGTCGACATACAATTTACAAAAGCATTAAAATTAACTTTGGCTGATTTTGTATTAGGTACTTAATTATTTATTTTCAGAAAACCATTTCGCCAGTTACGGTAACGTCAGTGAACTTGAAACATTAAAATTAACTTTTAAAAAAAAATATTATTTAAAATAGCCTACTCGACATTTTTTTTAAACAATCAAACAATATAATACATTTCCTCCAAGTTGTCTGACATGGGGCAAGCACCAACAGCTATATTTATTAGTATGCATACATATATTTAAATTATTAATAATAGATAAATAAAATGAAATTAATTATCGGGAAAAGGAATTTACGCTGGATGGTACAAGGTCTCAAAAGAGATAGTTTGGAGAGAAAAAAACCGAAGGAAACATTCGAGTAATAAGATTAAAGATCAAAAGGTACATGGAGAATATGAGAGGATACGAAACTATAAAGGTCAGAATTCATAAAGAAACATGATACTACATAATATTGCAAAATATTGTCATTGGAATATTCCATACCTCAAAGATATTGGCAGTTTTTCTCGTCCATGGCAGAACGAAAGACTGCAATATTGAAATAGCCAGAGACAGGAGATGTAAAAAAAAGGAAAATTAGAAGCGGCTATCCTGTAAACCCTAATATAATGAAAATTATATGGTAATCATAACTCACAGTAACACAAGGGACAGAGGACAAAATAAAAACGAAAACTAATTGAAGGAACATCAAAAACAATATCAGCTTCAACGCCAACAACAAAACAATAACAAAAACATATTAAATAACAAAAACAACAAAATTATTATCAACATTAACAACCAAAACATCACCTTTATAAAGAACAACAACAAAGTACAGGAACAAAAACCAATAGACCAGTAACAATAAAATCAATTTCAAAAATGCTAGTTTTAACAAACACAACAAAATTCTTATCAAAAAGAACAACCAAAAAATCACCTTTTGCAAAAACAATAAATAGCCCAGTATAAAATTAACTACAAAAACAGTAGGTTTAACAAGAACGAAAAAATTATCAAAAACAACAACCAGAACATCACCTTTATCAAGAAAAGTACATGAACCTGGAAAAACAACAAAATCATTATAACAATCAACAACAACAAATTATCTCTGGCCTTGTCAAACATTCTCATTTTAAGATAAATACCTTTTCTCTACTGTCATCTCTTTCTTTCTTTCTCTCTCTCTCTCTCTCTCTCTCTCTCTCTCTGTCCCTTTAATTTCCTTCTAATCCTTCTTTTTCATGTCTTACAACTTACTAACACAACCTCTTACGTTACTATGTACCTTCTTAACAGATTTCTTACTTCCTCATTTCATAAAATACTAGAAAAGTTTTGGTAGTTTAGTGTTTTGTTTCTTAATTCTATTGATTTAATGGAAATAACTTTCTGTGTAAATCCTATTTTATTCATATTTCATTTATTTCTCATGCTATTAAGGTCATGTCACACAATGTTTCTCCCTTTGGCAATCCAGAGAGAACACTAGCTACATTGCCTCTCTGGATAGCTAGAAACAATCTTTCTGTGTGATGAATTGACCTATGATTTTTTTTTTTGTTAAACCTGTAAAAACAGTTCAAAATAATAGTATTCAATCAACAGATTCGAAATATCTTAACCTGTTTTTCTCAATCATCATAAAATAAAAATAATAGGTAATAAATTATATATAAAAATGAGGCATCCCCGCTCCATCTTCGTAGGGTAAGCTTCTTATGAGCCTCCTCGCTCCTGTTATTCTCAACCCAACTTCTCTTATTATTGACATTTGTCCTTGTGCTTTCAACCAAGATAGTATTTGGGAATAGGGTTTGTTCCACTTTGTTGAAAGGTTGAATGACAATCTCCTCACATATGTGTCATATTCTTTGTGGAGCACACCTTTTACGGTACAGACTAATGGTGTGAATGAACCTCTAGCCTCTTTTGCTGGCGCATCATATTTCCTGTGTTTTTCTGCTGCATGACGACTGGCTGTTGTATTCCAGTTTTGAGAAGCATAAGAGGGAGCGTCAGCATTTACAATGCGGTTGTTTAAAAACGCTACCCTCCCTGCCTCCCAAACACCAACTGACTTGAAGTCTGCATATAGTGCTGGAACATCATTCGTCGGCTCTCGCATCAGAGGTTCTATTCCAACTTTATTGAATACTAAATTTACCGTTGCAGCACAAAAGTCCCTGTGTTGATCGTGTCCGTGTTTTATAAGACCACCTTTCTTACAGTTGAGTGCATGGATGATGGTGAAGTCTGTGCCACATCCATCACATAGTGTTGGAAGATTTGGTATACTCATCCCATATCTGAGGGACAATGCATCGCGGAACTGCACAGGTGATAGATCAAAATGATCAGCAGCAGTTGGTACCACTGATAACCAGTGACAGGCCTTTCCTTCAACAATTCGAATTAGGGGACGTTTTTGACTTTCAGGTAACATTGCAATCAGACTGTCACTTTCTTGTTTCTCCTCATTTTCTCGTTTCTTTTTTTCTTCTGTGATGACTTCTTTCATTTTGTTGACATGTGTATTCAGATTTAATTATTGATTTTTAATTGCATCAGTGAGTGTATGTACACATCGTTTTGATGTGTTCAAATGAAATATTGATCTACCAAACCATGTATATGGCATCCAGTTAAATGAGAGTAATCAATATATTTATACTTTTCACTTATGTATTATTTCAGAGATGATCTTGGATATCTATATTACTGGCATTTTTAATGACATATTCAAGATAAAAATAGAGAGGAAGCAAAGAACTGTATCGTATGACTTCCTCAAAATTATTCACGAGGGAGCTCTCCGAGGTTTGGACAGGACTTGAGATTTTCGCAAGCAATTTAATGTATATGAACGAGTAAAAGGTTTTCTCACAAACTTTTCGTTCAAATATTATCTTTTATTCTCTCCCTATCTATATCTCTCACTCCTTCCTTTTCTCTACCTCTTTTACAGATTCTCTCTCTATGTATTTCTCTCTCTCTCTCTCTCGCTCTCTCTCTCCCTCAGCATTTATCAGTATTACTTCTTTTCCCTGTTCTCTCCCTTTCATATCCTCCTTCTTCTTCGACTCCCAACATTTTCATACTAGATCCTCTGAATTTTTTATTTATAGTATCTTCTTCTCCTTCTCTTCCCTCTTGTACTTTACCTTTTCCTCCTTTTCTTCCATTTCTTATTATCTCCTTCTCCCATAGATCATCTCACCCGACTTGGGTAATCTATTTCCTCTCATTATTTTCCTCTTTCAATTTATTTTTAGTCCAATCAACAAACGAGTTGTAGAGTGAACATTCCAAAAGTTCTGACGCATAGGACGTAAGAAATGGAGGGAATGGAGGGGGGGGGATGAATTGACGTGAAAAAGTTCCATTTTCCTTTATATCTTGAGAACAATACTTTGTTTTTTTCCTGGCTTTTTTTTTACTCCAACTCCCCTATGTCTCTCAACTTCTCACTATCCCTCTCTCTATTTCTTTCTCTTTCCCATTTTTCTCTCGCTTACTCCCATATTTCTTCACATCAATTCCTTTCACCCCCCCTTTAATTTTCAACCGCAATTGTCGTTACTCGAGCACTGGAGCGGCACTCTGCCATGTTTTCCGCCAAACTTTTCTCCATGCGTCAACGTGAAGGTACAAGCAATGAATGGCATGAACCTCATGAGATGGCAAGTTTGATACGAAAAAGAGTCACACAAAACTTTTCCTATTAATAAGCCCTGGCAAGTTGGAACCAAAATTTGTAACGAAGGAACCAAATTATGAATTATTCTTTATTATTATTATGCAAAAAAATAGCAAATTAAACCAAAAAAGAATTGAAAATATTTATTTTTTTGACATACTTGATTAACCTCAGCAAGCCTTATTCAACCTTGAGTACTATCAGACTTTCCAAAGCGGATTTGATGGAAATTTAAATCAAAAGCGACCAGAGAGAGGAAGGGTTTTGCATGTTTTGAGACGTTGAGTGAAAGGCAACATATAAATCCGTCACATTAATAAAGATACATTTCATTCTTTCTTATCCCTCTCTTTCTATGTCTTGCTCTTTTCCTCTTTATCTCTCTTTCTCACTCCCTCTGTACCTTCCTATCTTTCCCCGTCTTTTCCTTCTTTCTTATCCCTTTCCTCTCTCTAGGTCTTGCTCCTTTTCTCTTTATCTCTCTTTCTCACTTCCTCTGTACCTTCCTATCTTTCCCCGTCTTTTCCTTCTTTCTAATCCCTTTCCTCTCTATATGTCTTGCTCCTTTCCTCTTTATCTCTCTTTCTCACTCCCTCTGTACCTTCCTATCTTTCCCTTCTTTCTTATTCCTTTCTTCTCTCTATTTCTTGTTCCTTTTCTCTTTATCTCTCTTTCTCACTCCCTCTGTACCTTCCTATCTTTCCCTTCTTTCTTATTCCTTTCTTCTCTCTATTTCTTGTTCCTTTTCTCTTTATCTCTCTTTCTCACTTCCTCTGTACCTTCCTATCTTTCCCCGTCTTTTCCTTCTTTCTAATCCCTTTCCTCTCTCTAGGTCTTGCTCCTTTCCTCTTTATCTCTCTTTCTCACTCCCTCTGTACCTTCCTATCTTTCCCCGTCTTTTCCTTCTTTCTAATCCCTTTCCTCTCTCTAGGTCTTGCTCCTTTCCTCTTTATCTCTCTTTCTCACTCCCTCTGTACCTTCCTATCTTTCCCCGTCTTTTCCTTCTTTCTTATCCCTTTCCTCTCTCTAATATGTCTTGCCCTCTGTACCTTCCTATCTTACCCCGTCTTTCCCTTTTTTCTTATTCCTTTCTTCTCTCTATGTCTTGCTCCTTTTCTCTTTATCTCTCTTTCTCACTCCCTCTGTATCTTCCTATCTTTCCCCGTCTTTTCCTTCTTTCTTATCTGTTTCCTCTCTATTTCTTGTTCCGTCTCCCTCTCTTCTCTCTCTCTCTCTCTCTCTCTCCTTTCTCCCTACTTTCCTATCTTTCCCCGTCTCTGTATGTATTTAAATCTTATTTATAAATTTTATAATATATGTCTCTAATTTCCTTCGTCGTGTCTCTTTCTCTCTTCTTTTTCTTTCTCTCTTTCTCTTTACTGTTCCTATTTTCATATCGGTCTCTTTCTTTCACCTCTAATTTTCACCTTCTCTCTCTCTAAATCTCTCCCATTCTAATTTTCTCATTTCTATACATCTCGCTCCTTCCTTATTTTCTGTCCCTTGAACATAACATATTCCCTTATATGTATTTTTCATTATACTCACTCTCTAAGCCTCTTTGCTAATGTTATTTGTAAGAAAGGAGAAAAGATGAAGAGAGAGAGAGGGCAACGGAGGGATAGATCAGTTATACAAGAAGTGTACACAACCTAATTCAGATTAAACGCCTAACCTGTCAGTCAGTTTATGAGTTTACACAGATGTCTTTCTTCTCTCGTTCTCTCTCTCTCTTTCTCTTTTTCTGACACACATCTGTCCTACTTCTCTCTCTCTCTCTTTGTTTCCTCGCTCTCTCTTTTTCTGACACATCTTTCCTTCTTTTCTCATTCTCTCTCTCTTTCTCTTTCTCTTTTTCTGACACACATCTACCCTTCTTCTCTTGTTCTCTCTCTCTTTCCACGCTCTCACTTTTTCTGACACACATCTACCCTTCTTCTCTCATTCTCTCTTTCTTTCTCTTTTTCTAACACACATCTACCCTTCTTCTCTCGTTCTCTCTCTCTCTCTCTCTCTGTTTCCTTGCTCTTTCTTTTTCTGACACACATTGATTGATATGAAGAGATAGGAGATGAAGAAAAAGAACGATAGCAAAGAGAATGAAGTAGAGAGAAAGTGAGTTGGTCGGGTTAAAAGGTTGAGAGAGAGAGAAAATTAAGATTAAAGAGAATGAGGAGAGAATCAGAGTAGTGCGAAATAATAAAAAAAGAAAATAAGAGACAAAGTAACTAGGGAAAGAGAAAGAGAGAGAGAGAGAGAAAGAGAGAGAGAGATGAAGAGGGAGAGAAAAAGAAAAATGAGAATGGTGAAAATGAGGAGAGAAACAGAGTAGAGGGAGAGAAAAAAACAAGAGAAGAGAGAGAAATAAAGAAGGAGAAGAATGGGATAATGTGAAAAATTAAGGGAGACATATAAAAGAGAGAGAGAGAAGAAGAGGGAGAGAAAAAGAAAAATGAGAATAGTGAAAATAGTGGAAATGAGGAGAGAAACAGAGTAGAGGGAGAGAAAAAAACAAGAGAAGAGAGAGAGAAATAAAGAAGGAGAAGAATGGGATAGTGTGAAAAATTTAGGGAGACATATAAAAGAGAGAGATAGATGAAGAGGGAGAGAAAGAGAAAAAAATGAGAATAGTGAAAATAGTGGAAATGAGGAGAGAAAAAGAGTAGATGGAAAGAAAAAAAGAAGAAAACAAGAAAAGTGAGAGAGAAATAAAGAAGGCGAAGAATAGGATAATGTGAAAAATTTAGGTAGAAATATAAAAGAGAGAGAGAGAGAGAGGGGGGGGGAGTAAGAGTGACAGTGTTTCTACCACTAAATGAGATAATAATAATAATAAATGAGATAATGTATTAGGAGGATAACAATATGAAGCGCGATGGGAATACATTATGTACTTATCTATGTCACCTATATAACATAAGTAGGTATGTACCTACATTGTACAATAAGTACATAGAGTTGGTAATGTAAAGTTATGTTATGTAAAGTAGTGCATCAATAAGTGTATACAGGGTAAGAATGAAGCCCATGTGATTTATGTGCAGGACTGGTAATGTAAAGTAATGTATTACTACATGTTCAGATTGTACAGGGTAAGACTGTAGCCCTTGTAGTAGACAGATGAGATGAGAAAGAGATGAAGAAAAAATATATTAAAGGGAAGAAAAAGGAGAAAGAAAAGAAAAGAGAAAGAAAGAAATGTTGAAACACAACAACAAATTTTTGTTTAAAAAAACGCTTGCATACGAGTCTGCAACCATTTCGACATTTTCATCTTTACTATTCAAGGTCCAAAACCCAACTGACCAAATTTCGTATTGTGCGCATGACACACACTTTCCCTCTTCTCTTAGGGTTGCAATATCGAAACGAAAATATCGATATTAGGTATATCGATAATATCGAAACCATAATATCGATATCCGATATTAGAAGACTTCTCTCCCTTTACAATTCGATATTTCGTTACATAATATCGTTACATAATATCGTTACACAATTTCGTCACATAATTTTGGTTATGTGCCAGAGCAAAGACATGAAAATGTCAAAAGAGAATTATAAATTAACTAGTTGATCAAAAATTGCAGCTTTTCTTGCGTTAAATAATCTTGACACATCTTAGCCTATCTTGACGTTACTTAACATGTTGAGGTCTAAAAACTATATACAACAAAGCCCAAGTATGTATGAAACATACCCTAACATTTCAGATCGATCTGACATTTCAGCATGAAGGGAAGCTCGATCGGACAATTATTACAACTTTTATCGCGTTAAATAGATACATAGATCTATATCTATTTTTTTATCCTAAATAGATTCTTTCACTTTGCCTTTCCCCGAACCTACTTGGGGTCGGCATTGTTCAAGTTCATGTGTGAGGTTGGTTTGTTGTGGCACATTTTCACGGCTGGATGCCTGTCCATTTAACACCAACGGTTCTATTTAACGTCCTGATTAGGACAGAGAGTTTTACCCTCCGCATTCGCTGGGAATCGTACTACAGCTGCCCACATTAAGCTCACCCATCCTAGGCAGGGCCCGAAATAAAGTAGATGAACCGTTACTTGAACCACGTGCGTCCAGGTTACAAGTCCGTCGACTTATCAATCAAGCTACTGAGGTCGGTGGTAGGGCCCGAAATAAATATGTAGATACATACATAGATAGTGACAGATGTCGCTAGAGTCAAACCAGACTCTCTTCGTTCGTAAAAATAAATGAGGTCAATTAAGTTGGCCCAGCCCAGTTGGAATTTTCATGTTTTTCTTAGTGCAATCGTTTGTACTTCGTTTGTACCGGATTGTACCGTTGGAATTTTCGTTTGTACCCATACCGTTCTCGAGATATTTGACTTTTTTGTGGGCTGGGCCAACTTAACGACAGCCCAGCCCAGTCGAAATTTCGAAATTTTCTTTTTATAAATGGATAGTGCGTCGTTTGTAGACGTTTGTACCGTTAGAATTTTCGTTTGTACCCAAACCGTTCACGAGATATTTAAGTTTAAAGTTTGGGTGCCAGCCCAGCCCAAGTAACTTTTTCAACTTTTTAAAATACCAATCGATAGAGCGTCGCTTGTAAACGTTTGTACCGTTGAAATTTTCGTTTGTACTCTTACCGTTCTCGAGATATTGAGGAAAATAGATGAGAAAAACGCGAGAAAGCATTGTGCGTTTTGAATGCACCTACACAAATTCCTCGAAAAGGAACATCGTTATTCGAAGAGGGGTGCGTTCAAAGACATGTACTCGATTTTGTTTTCTTATGAAATAATTTGAGTAGATTGAACAAGCCAGTGCTGCAGTGGATAACTTCTCGATTAGCTAATTGATTGAATGTATTAATACTTACCTTCCATATAATTTTCATCGTTTGTACCCACGTGGTTACCCATTTACGAGGACTTTAGTTTTTGCGGTACATCAGAGAAAATATGCAATATCTCTGGAACCAAATGGGTACAAACGACGAAATTTAGCCTATCGATTAACTTGATTGGTACTTACCTTTCATCAAATTTTCATCGTTTGTACCCACGTGGTTACCCATTTACGAGGACTTTAGTTTTTGCGGTACATCAGAGCAAATATGCAATATCTCTGGAACCAAATGGGTACAAACGACGAAATTTAGCCCATCGATTAACTTGATTAGTTCTTACCTTCCATATAATTTTCATCGTTTGTACCCACGTGGTTACCCATTTACGAGGACTTTAGTTTTTGCGGTACATCAGAGAAAACATGCAATATCTCTGGAACCAAATGGGTACAAACGACGAAATTTAGCCTATCGATTAACTTGATTAGTTCTTACCTTCCATATAATTTTCATCGTTTGTACCCACGTGGTTACCCATTTACGAGGACTTTAGTTTTTGCGGTACATCAGAGAAAACATGAAATATCTCTGGAACCAAATGGGTACAAACGACGAAATTTAGCCTATCGATTAACTTGATTAGTACTTACCTTTCATCAAATTTTCATCGTTTGTACCCACGTGGTTACCCAATTACAAGGACTTTAGTTTTTGCGGTACATCAGAGAAAATATGCAATATCTCTGGAACCAAATGGGTACAAACAACGAAATTTAACCAACCGAATACCTTGATTAGTACTTACCTTCCATATAATTTTCATCGTTTGTACCCACGTGGTTAACCATTTACGAGGACTTTGGTTTTTGCGGTACATCAGAGAAAGTATGCAATATCTCTAGAACCAAATGGGTACAAACGACGAAATTTAGCCAATCGATTACCTTGATTTGTAGTTACCTTCTATATAATTTTCATCGTTTGCACTCCTACCGTTCTCGAGATATTGAGGAAAATAGATGAGAAAAACGCAAGAAAGCATTGTGCGTTTTGAATGCACCTATACAAATTCCTCGAAAAGGAGCATCGTTATTCGAAGAGGGGTGCGTTCAAAGACATGTACTCGATTTTGTTTTTCTTATGAAATAATTTGAGTAGATTAAACAAGCCAGTGCTGCAGTGGATAATTTCTCGATTAGCTAATGGATTGAATGTATTAATACTTAGCTTCCATATAATTTTTATCGTTTGTACCCACGCGGTTACCCATTTACGAGGACTTTAGTTTTTGCGGTACATCAGAGAAAATATGCAATATCTCTGGAACCAAATGGGTACAAACGACGAAAATTATATGGAAGGTAAGTATTAATCAAGTTAATCGATTGGCTAAATTTCGTCGTTTGTAGAATTGAAGGCAAAATGTTCGCTGAGTATGCAAACAAGTGGTTTCAAATGCTTGGTAAAGCTTTATTCACTATTGGCTATCTTCAGTTCAAATTTGAAAAAAATCCTTAAAGAAGAAGTTATATGTTGACATGTTTTGCTTAAGATTCGACTCGATCTGAGATTTTAGATGTTTTCAGAAATCGAACGAACTTATCTTTCGAACCGTACGTCCGATTTCAATGAACTAAAGTGCTATTGATAGATCAAGTGTATTGTAAGATAAGCTGTTCTCGTTCATTTTCTGTCATTTTACATAAAGGATTACTTTTTAACGGAAAACACTTTTGACACACAACTGGGTTAAGAATGGTCTGGGTTATCAAAAAGTATGCATGCGATTTCAAAAAAATCAACGATATTAGGCAGATTTTGCGAAACTTTATCCCAAATTGGCATTAAAACATCAACATATTATTTCATTCTGTCCATGTCTTATCAAAAATGTCTATTTTGGTCTACCTCGAACTTTCAAAGGTCTTAAAACCTGGCAAAAATGCAAGCATCAAAAATCTGTGTTAGTCCATGCTTGACTGTTAGTTGAGAACTATTGAAATCAACTTTTGTTTTTCAAAAACCCCTTCATATAACTAAGTTATGCAATCATTTTGAAGGAGCCTTTGTGGCTTTCCTGTTGGCGGTACGGAAATTTTTTTGGAACCAAAAACGTATATTTTTAACTACTTCTCTCTAAAATTTTGTTTGAAATACCTAAAATTACATACTTGATGAGAATTGAAGGCAAAATTACATGTATGATAAAGTACCCCTTCAACTTACGCTGAGTATGCAAACAAGTGGTTCCAAATGCTTGGTAAGGATTTATTCACCACTGGCTATCTTCAATACAAATTTGAAAAAAATCCTTAAAGAAGAGATTGTATGTCGACATGTTTTGCTTAAGATTTGACTCGATCTGAGATTTTGGATGTTTTCAGAAATCGAATGAAGTTATCTTTCGAACAGTACGTCTGATTTGAATGAACTAAAGTGCTATCGGTAGATCTCGTGGATTGTAAGATAAGCTGTTCTCGTTCATTTTCTGTCATTTTACATAAAGAGTTACTTTTTAACGGAAAACACTTTTGACGCACAACTGGGTTAAGAATGGCCTGGGTTATCAAAAAGTATGCATGCGATTTCAAAAAAAATCAACGATATTACTAATCAAGTTAATTGATTGGCGAAATTTTGTCGTTTGTACCCATTTGGTTCTAGAGATATTGCATATTTTCTCTGATCTACCGCAAAAACTCAAGTCCTCATAAATGGGTAACCACGTGGGAACAAACGATGAAAATTATATGGAATGTAAGTTCTTATCGGTACAAACGTCTACAAACGACGCACTATCCATTTATAAAAAGAAAATTTCGAAATTTCGACTGGGCTGGGCAGTCGTTAAGTTGGCCCAGCCCACAAAAAAGTCAAATATCTCGAGAACGGTATGGGTACAAACGAAAATTCCAACGGTACAATCCGGTACAAACGAAGTACAAACGATTGCACTAAGAAAAACATGAAAATTCCAACTGGGCTGGGCCAACTTAATTGACCTAAATAAATGAAACACTTTGGAAACGAGACAGAGGAAAAGAAAAAGGACGATTTGGATAAAATGAAAGAGAGAGAAATAGTAAGACGAAGGAATGAAGAAAATGGGAGATAGGTACTAATTTTGACCGTAAGTTTTCTGCAAAAAGCTTTTTATATTTGCATTGAAGTTTTAGCGACAATCTGCAGTAACGAAACTTTTAATTCACAATTTCACATGTAAAATATTGCGTATGATACATACATACTTACATAGGTACATAGTGAAGATATGTATATATTGTATATGCACATTATAAATAATAATGTGGTACTAGACATTTTCCATGTTGTGAGTGGTATAACAAGAGAGAAAGGTTCAGAAATGAGCGTACTAGAGGTACAATACAATACTCTGTTTGTCCTGCAAGAATGAGACTAAAGAGTCCCTTTACTCATACACTGAAATTGGGGCATCTGGCGATAAAAATTCAGGAGAGGACATAACGAGCAAAGAGATGAAAACTATGAGAGTAAGAGACTAGCAGGATTTGAAATAGGAGTGAAAAGAAAGAGAGGGAGACCAAAGATGAGATGGAGAGACAAACTTGAGGAGGACCTAAGAGAGGAAAACTGAAAAAAGAAGACACGCTTAATAGAAAGATATGGAAGGAAAGGATTTACAGGACAAATGCCGACCCCAAGTAGGTTTGAGAAAAAGCAAAATAAAAGAAGAAGAAAAAAAAGAAGATATTTGCCTGTACTTCGCTATGACGAAACACAAAATAATCTAAGAATTGAATATTATCTGTACATTTTCTTTCTTTTTACATTTTACACAACGCCCTTTTTAAAAGGGAAATCACAAGTTAATAATATATAAATTTAATTTTCTCCAACAAAATACACTACTTGATTATACAGGGTGGATTAAAAAAATGTTTATACACCCGTTAATGGTAGATGACTCCGTTTTTTCAGCTTCGTAACTGCACACAGTGATTTTTGGTCTACCCTGTAGAAGAAGAAGATAAGAAATTTTGTATACACCCTGTACATGATTTATTCATCAAATCTGAATAAGGGAATTCAATTGAGACTGACAAATTACTCGGTATTCAGTAAATAAGATCACATGTACGTAGGTAGTATATTTAAAATATCGCTTATGTAAATTGTGCAGTATGATTTTGACGAATTGAAGACTTAAATTTATGTTCACAATGTATACAGTGTGTGCAAGGAGTGTCTTCAAGGGAAAGAGAGACAGACGTTATCGAGAGTTATTGGTAATAAGACTTCTTACTTTTTTATTTATTATTATTTTGAGAGAAAGATAGGGTAAAAAATATTTTAAAGACACCCGGACAGCATAGGGATCTGGATTTCCACCCGATGAAAAATCCATCTCTCATGAGAGGACAATATATGAACCGTTTATTTAACATAGATTATTACTTATTAGTCATAATGTACAATTGTACATGGATGTTGGTTTTGTACAAATTAAAAAAAAAAAACTATTCTTAAATTGTTTTTGGGATCAAAAATTATAGGTTATTCGAGATTCGAGACGGGAGGATTTTACCATCTATTCTTTGGAAAATAGAAACCAGCTATCTAAATATTTACCTCAACCAGCCTGAGCGTTGGTACTTCCATACATTTCACTAGCATGAAAATCATCTACGCTATTGATATTTTTACAAAATGTACAAAACTTTTTCTACATAATATGTACATTCTTGTTTTTTTTTTCTATTTTATATCTCTCCCTCCCTTCTCAATAAACTTCCATACAACAATCCAGAAATACTTGGCTGTTCCAGGCATCTGTCTTCCCCAAATTCCAGCATTTCAGTAGAACAACAAAATGCTAAGTGACTGGAGGCAATATCTCGAGAACGCCGGAATTTTTCCAGAATTCCTCGCGTCTCCGCTGCGGAAAAGCCATAGAGAATGCCTCCATCGCCATATTTTTACCAAAACTTATTAATAAGAATTTATGCGTTCCAATATTATATCTCTAGCAAAACGGATTTATTAGATGGAGTGCCTTCTTGAAATGAGGTATGGCGGCGTTTCTGAAAGGAGCGCTTTTCCTTTTGATCAGAGAGCAGCAAGAGAGAAGGGGGGGGGGGGCACTTTAAAAAAATACCATGATTTATAATACATAATGCTGATAGATGAGTATCAAGAGATGTCCCAATTTTTAGTGGGTAGCATCGAAATTTCGAGAACTAATACCACATACCACGGAATACCACAGCAGAACAATTTGACGTGTCTATTGCACATAATAAAAAACTTAAAAGGTCGGGACCTGGTGTATTTACGAGTGACGAGCAATTTCTGCTCGGTAAAACAAAAATGGTTCAGGAAAGTATGAAAGGGACAGACGGGAACACATTAAATTTTCCGGTTTTTTTTTCCCCCGCACAATATTTATGTGAAAATTTTATTAATGCAAAATTTCATCCAAATATTTACTGCCGAGTTCATCTCCTAGAAAAATATTTATGAGAGAGTCTGTGTATGCTTCAATCAATCTAATAATAAAAATATGTTCATATCACAATAGTTTCTTTCTCTCTCTCTTTCCTTTTACTATATTTTTGTCTTTTTCTCTCTCTCTTTTTCTATTTTTTAATATAAAAAAAAGTATAAAAATGTATACCTGACATTATTCAATTATTTCCCTATGTCTTTATATTAATTATTCTCTATCTCTCTCTCTCTCTCTCTCTCTTCTTTCTTTCTTATCGTGCACTGGTAGTCAGGTGGTTAAGGCGCTAGTCTGATAATCCAGGTAGCGTAGGGATCCGTTGGTTCGAGTCCCATCCAATGCATGAATTTTTCTTCATTAGTTTGAGTTTCTGGCCACGTAATAATAATACTCTGAGAGTTAGGTGGTAGAAAATACTTTGAGCACTAATCTCGCCTGGTTTTTACCTTCCACTAAAGAGTATTATTATTATTGTTTCTCTATTTTTCATTCCGTATTCCACACCTATTTCTATCTCTGATTTACTCCCACTCAAAAAATTAGATTATAAACAGAAAAAGTAAAAAAAAATGCAGAATAAAATAATTAATTCCTCAGTGATAAAAGAAAATGTATTGGCCTAGAGGAATTAGAAAATTATTATTTTCCATTTCTCGTTCTGGTAATAATTCTAGCCAGAGATACCATGATTTTCAGTTACTAGTTACACTAATAATAAAAATTTCTAATGGAAATGATAATAAATTAATTAAAAACAATATTTACCTTCAACACATTTTTTTAAAAAGCTTCTCCCACCTGTCACACAGGAAGTGTAAGAGTCATAAAGCATTATTTATTTTCAACTTAATGATGCTCTACTGTTTACCTGTGTATTCCAGTTGTACACTTTTGCTTGCAAGTATAATACGGCTTCTAGGTATGAAAATGAAAAGCATAAAACTTTTGCAAATAAAAATGCCGCCTGCTCTCTTTATTTCTCTTCCATTTGTTTCCTACTTTTATACCTTTTACTGCTCTCTTTCTCTCTCTATTTCTCTTTCTCTTTCCTTCTCTATATTTCTCTTTTTCCCTCTCCCTTAGTAACTCTCTCTTGTTCCGTCTTTTTTCTTTACCCCTCACTTTTCTTTCTCTCTCTCTCTCTCTTCCTCTCTTTTCTCTCTCTCTTCCTCACTATCTATCTCTCTCTCCCTCTCTACTTTTCTCTCTCTCTCTCTCTTTTTCTCTCCTCTCATTCTCTTTCTCTCTCTTTTCTTTCTTTCTTCTCATTCCCTCTCTCTCTCTCCCTCTCCCTCCGTCTTTATGTTGAACTTTCTCCTCTTGTCTTCTCTACCATAATTATTTGAACCTCTATTTTTCCAGCTTTCTTTCTGTCTCTCTCTCCCGCCATAATATGTAATAAAATTCATTCATTTCAGAATTGAAAACAGAATTGAAGGCATTATCACCACCCTTGATCGGGCTTTGTTTATATTTATTTCTTGTTACTATGTTCATTGTATATAAAAGATGTAAATAAAGCTTGATCCAAATGTTTATAAAAAAAATAAATAAAAACATCCTCAAATCTCCTGGCACACTTTCACTCTCTCTCTCTGTTCCTCCTCCCCCCTCTCTCTCTCTCTCTCTCTCTCTCTCTCTCTAAATATTCCTCCTCATTCTCTTCGATCTGTAAGGCCAACTTTGTCTTCTCCTTTCTACCTTTCTTCTCCTCCCTCTTTCATATATTGCTTCCCCTCCTTCCTTCCTAAATTTCTAAATTTTCTTTCTTCTCCTAAATTTTCTCTTCCTCCTCAATACTCTTTTACCTCCCATTCAGACACTTCCAACACTCTCCCGACACACATTTGCATAAAATTTTCCACCATCTTTGGCAACAAATGCCGCGATATGGCCCACTCCCCTCCTCTCCTCAGATTTATATCTCTCCCTCTTCCCTCCTTTTATATTCTTCTTACTTTACTCTCGATGTTTTCTCCTGATTCTTCCTATCTACCAACTTCTCCTACTAAATCTCCCTATCTTCCCCGCCTAATTTTTCCTCTATTCCACAGAGGAAACACTTTCGAAAAAATACAAAAGAGCCAAGGAAAAGAAGAAGGAAGGGAGAGGGTCATAAAAAGATCAGCCCCTACAGTTTATGTGCGTATACTAGACGCATTACACGCACAAAGCACCATAATACCTATCCGCTATCTGGGCTTACCTCTTGTGCTCGAGTAAACCCGAAAGCCGAAAACAGATTTTTATATTTTTTATTAAAAAAAGAGAATTATCTTCCTCCCTCATTTCCGCTTTCCTTCCTGCTCTCTCTCTCTCTCTCCTTCTCATTCCCTTTTATCTTTCTCTCTCCCATTCCCTCCCTCTCTCTCTCTCCTTCTCTCTCAGCCACATCCTCCCTCTCTCTCTCTCCTTCTCTTTTTCAGACTCATCCTCTCTCTTTCTCTCTTCCTCCCTTTTCTCCCTCCCCATAATTTTTAGAAATATTATCCTCCATATTCGGTAGTCTCTCATCCTAAACTCCCTTTCTCTTTCTCTCTCTCTCCATCTGTCTCTCTTGCTCTTTCTCCATATTTTATAATTCTTTCTTTTTTTTTCATCCTAAAACCATATATTAGGTATATTAATAAATCTCGCTTTTCTCTCTCTATCTCTCTCTCTCTTCCTTCTCAGTTTTTATGTTATTTTTGTACTCTCTATTTTTTTTCTTTTCTCTGTCTATCTTTACCTGTTCCTTCTGCCTTCCTCTCTCTTCCACCCCTTCTTTGTCTATCAGTTCCCTTTTTACCTTTATCATTCCCTTTCTCTCTTTCTTTCTTTTTCATCTTTCATCTATGATACAATATGCGAGGAAGCAATCTATCAATTGATAACTCTCATTTTTTGAAAGACACGTGTTCACTTTACACAAAGACAGCCGATCTCTCTAGTTGTACAAGCACATGTACTGAGTTCAAAGAAAGTCTAGTTGAAGAAAATGTCAAACGAATCGAAAGATGCTATTATAAATTTGTCTTTTTTTTGTTACTGAATCGAATTTTTGTCGGGAAGGTTTCATGAAAATCGTCTTTTATTTTTCCAACCATATAAAAAATTTCCAACCAAAGAAAGATTAAAAAGATATTGTTTGAAATATCGAGACACCCGTATATCTTACCCAATTACGGGGCCTGGACTATTATTTTTTTTAAATCCTTTAAAATAGGATAAAAATGAAAATACATAATTGAGAACAAAATGAACAAGAAAAAAAGATTAACACTGATAAAGGATAGATGTCCTAACTAAAAGGCGGGGTAATTGCCAATGACAATTTCTTCCACCCAACTTTCTTGTTGGGTGGATGAGATTGTATAAATTGTGTAACAGGAGAGAATCATAATTCAAGCTGGAATCACGTACTTCCCTCTCTCTTTATCTCTCTCTCTCTTTATATATCCTTCTATCTTTCCTCTTTTCTCCTTCTCTCTCCCTCTCTGTCGTGATGATATACTGTCACGTCTAGTTTTATTAGAACAATATGAGGTGAAAGAGACAGGAGAGAGAGTGATTATTAAGGAAAAGGAACGAGAAAGAGGAAGAGTATTGGGGAAAAGAGAGGAAGAGAGAGAGAGAGAGGAGGAGGAGATTGAGAGGGTGAGTGAGAAAAATGGAAAAGAGTAATAAAGCAATGTGAGAAAGAGAATTTCCATTGAAGTAGTTGTTTAAATTAACTATATTTTCGATTAAATATACAGAATTATTACCTCCTAGGCGACCTAGGATAAAGATAAGTTATTGGGAGAGAGAAAGAAAGAGAGAGAGAAAGTGAGACGGAGGGAGAGAGAGAGAGAGAGAGAGAGAGAGAGAGAGTCCGACCTCCAGGTTACAAGTCCGCCACCAGTTAACTGATGTCGGTTCCTTACGACAGTATATTTCATCCGTCTCTATTATAACCACTTTTTTTTGAGAGTGTTTTATTTATTTTTATTAAATATAAACAGGGACCGTCCTTCTGGCAGGGAACCGAGTATTTTTCAAGCGAAATTTCCGATAGATTTCTTGATAACACCTTGTAATAATAATAGACCCTTAAGTGGAAGACAAGCACTAGACGAAGTTAAAGCTGACAGCATTTTCTACATAACCCTCGATTCCTTTGTAGGTACATATTTAAAATTAATTCAAGTACCTAATACCTAATTATTCGAGTACCTAATACCTAATTATTCGAGTACCTAATGCCTAATTATTTATTCACAAATACTGCGGTACAAAAATTTTTAACATAAGTTTGTAGTATGCACAATTTAAGCACATACCTATAACCACCTAATTAGTAATACTGTGAAACTTTCAAGTCCATTCTTAGAAGAAAAAAAGATAAGTACAGCTATTCTGTAGGCAGCATCGATGGCACGTGGAATACACCAGTTCTCATTCAGGAACTGAAATTGAGCAACGTCCAGCGAGACTAGGACCTGGATGGATGACTGTTCAAATTCGAACCCTCGCCCTCGTTATGTTGGCTATTCCCGGCCACACCCAGGCTGGGTGAGGTTACTTTGAGTAGCTAGTTAGTGAGTTTCCACCGAATGGAGGGTAAAACCCCGTCGTGATATAATGACTATGCAGTTGAAAGCAACGTTAACTAGCCCCTGCCCCCACTAAACCACAAAAAAAAAAAAAAAAAAATGCTTTTTAGACATATTACAACTACCCCTACTAAACCCTAATAAACCAATATCACAAAATTGTGATATTTTAGTGATATAACGAAAATTACGTACCTCCTAGTATAAATACCTATTGAGAAAATCCCAAGTTCATTTTTTCAAGAATAAGAGACTTTGTTCCTTTTTTTCCCATCTGAGATTACTTATTCTATTCCAGGCCCAGACGCCATGTCGGGTATAAGGGAAATATAACATTCCACGCTCGTAGCCAGAGATTTATTGGCGGGATGTATTAGGTACAGGCAAGGTGTATCCAGTTGTTCCAGGGGGGTTGATGGAGTAGAGGGAGAGGGGGGGGGGTCAGGATGAAGTAGGGAGGCATATTGCGTTCCGGCTCTTGTTCCCGAAAGCACTCTCCACTCTCAAAATAATAATAATATCGCCTTATTTATACTGCCCGATTAGGAGTATTAATAATAATAATAATAATAATGCCCGGTATACGGGTACATTTATTAACGGTACAATACCTTTATACAAATTATAAACATGTCATAAAAACATTAAATTCTAAAAGAAGAATGGTGAACAATTTAATCTAAATCGGTTGAAAATTTAAATATAAAAATTGTAAAACATGAAGAAAAAGCAGCAAAATATGATCAAATATCATTTGCATGTCTCATCATTCGGTTGAGAGGGGCATAGTAGGTGTAATTGGTTGCGCAATTGTTGACATAAAATGTTTTTTTACCTCTCAAACGGCGATGACAATCAAGTGTGACAAGTCCCAATAGCTTGGGACTGTCTACTTCACCATTACACAATTTGATGAAAAAGTTGTCCTCTGCTGCTAGCCTGCGATCCTGAAGACTGGAAAACTCATAAGAAGAATGAGGAAAACGATACCGAAAGTAAGACAAGAACTTTTTTTGAACACGTTCAAGGGTAGATATATGAGTTTCGTAGAAGGGAGACCAGATAACACAGCAATACTCAAGGATCGATCTGATGAGGGCTTTATAGAGTATGCTGAAAGCTTCAGAAGATAGATCTTTAGAATTTCTCACAACATAACCCAGCAACCGGTGACAGCGCATTGCTAAGTTATTAATATGAGAGGAGAAACTCAATTTTTCATCACAAAGTATGCCCAAATCTTTGATCTCGTGAACATTTGACAAAGAAGTAGATTCGATGGAATAGGTGAAATCAAAGACGTTGTTATTACGAGAGAAAATCATCACTGAGCATTTATGAATTAAAGTCCCATTATCCCAGCAGTAAGCCCAAGACATATTATTATGTAGTAAAAATCCCAAATGGGAGGATAACTTGTCATGACCCAGCTGGGT
This sequence comes from Bactericera cockerelli, assembly GCA_024516035.1. Taxonomy (NCBI): domain Eukaryota; kingdom Metazoa; phylum Arthropoda; class Insecta; order Hemiptera; family Triozidae; genus Bactericera; species Bactericera cockerelli. The sequence continues at coordinate 32,536,470 of CM044960.1, read as the reverse complement.
TTCGAACCCACCACCTCTGGAGCTTCTGGATTCACAGAGTGCCGCCTTTACCATTAAGCTACCGGGACAGAATCTTTGCTTTAACCGTCCAACAACGCACTCTGCATAATTATTCAATTTTTTTTTTTTTTTTTAAGCTTTATTAGATAGAACAAAAAATATATACAGTAGAACACAATAAAATATAAAGAAAAACAAAAAGATTAAACATATATACAAGAATGAAAAAAAAAGAGAAATGTCCTACCTAAAGGGCGGGGTTATTGCCTGTGGCAATCTCTTCCACCCAACCCTTTTAAAAGCCTAACTAAAATAATGTGAGAGATATAAGATAGAAAAAAAAAGCATAAAATAGAAGAAAAAAAAAAAAAAAAAAAAAAAACAATAAAGACATAAAAAAAAGAGAAACGAAAAGGAATAAATATATACAAAGAATAGGGGGAAATAGTGAAAAAAAAAGGGGGGAGAGGGGGTGTTAATTTTCCAAGAAATGTATCTTCGTCAAGATCTTAAAAGCCAAGCGATTATCCAAAGTTCTAAGTTCATCAGGCAGTTGATTCCATAATCTAACAGCATTGACTGTAAAACTTTCGCCCATGTAAGTGGTTCGGTGAGTAGGAAGCATGAGATGTGTAGAACGTGTGTTGTGATGATGCAATGATGATAATGTATGAAATGATGAATGAAGATATGGAGGTGAAGCCTCCTTCATGATTCTCCATAGTAAGCACAAAGTCTGGTGTTCTAACCTCTTATCGATTGGTAACCATTGAAGAATTTTCCTATGTTGTGAAACATGGTCAAATTTCTTCAATCAAAAAATGTATCGAACACAAGCATTTTGTAACGTTTGAAGTTTATAAAGAAGGTTCGCATTGATATTTGACATAGCAGTTCCAGCATATTCAATTAAAGGAAATATAAGAGATGTGCATAGGAGTTGCTTTGTCTTACGAGGCAGAAACTTTTGCAAACGTTTCAGAGAATGAAACTTTCGATACACTTTTTTACCAATATTAACAACTTGAGAATTCCACTTAAGATCTGCATCAAAAATTAACCCAAGATTTTTAACAGTAGATGATAAAGGAATAATCTCAGAATTAAATATAATGGAAGGAATTTGGGACTGAGCGACCTGATGTAAAAGTGGTGGAGATCCTATTATAATGGATTGAAACTTTTTAGAATTTGGAATGATGCCATGGTTTAAAGTCCAGACTCTCAAAGCTTCAAGATCTTCATTCATCTTGAGGATTGCTTCGTTGATATTATCCACAGTAGTTTCAATGTAGAGTTGTAAGTCATCAGCATAAAGATGATAGGTACAGTATTTAAAAACGAAAGATATGTCATTAATGAATATTGAAAATAGTATAGGTCCTAATATACTGCCTTGAGGTACTCCAGCTACTATTGATAGTAAGCCAGAAGTTGAGTCTTGATTAAAAACGTATTGCTGACGACCCCGTAAATAGGTATTAAACCAATGAAGTACAATGGGAGAAAAATTGAAATGTTTTGAAAGTTTGGTAAGAAGAATGTCAAAATCAACCGAATCAAAAGCCTTACTAAAGTCTGAAAGTAACAAAATTGTAACTTTGGTACTGTCCATACTTTTACGTATGTCATCAGTTACTTTAATCAGAGCAGTTGTAGTGCTGTGACCCGGCCGAAACCCAGATTGAAAAGGATTAAACAAATTATTTAAATTGGAAAAATTAATTATTTGACGATGAACTATTTTCTCAAGGACTTTTGATAGTACTGGAAGAAGAGATATAGGCCTAAAATTGTTTAATCCTGTTGGTTTGGAATTTTTGGGTAAGGGAAGAACACGACCAATTTTCCATTGTGTAGGAAAGTTACCCGAAGAAAGTGAATTATTAACAATGTGGGTTAAAGGGATCACAATGAAATCCAGAATAATTTTCAGAAACTTAATTGAAAGACCATCATAACCAGACGCATTAGACTTTATGCTACTGAGAGCATGTCTAACATCTTGACAAGAAATCTCATCAAAACTAAACTCTGGATGTGTTGGGTTGGGTTGTCTCAGAATAGAATCAATCACATTCAGCTTGTGTGTTGGATTAATGTTAACAGGAGGTGTAACAAAAAAAGTATTGAGATCATCCAAACTAAACCGAGGATCAAGATGTTTAGTTGAAGAATCCACATTAATACCAAGACTTCTTAAAAACTGCCAAAGTGATTTCTCATCACGACAAGAAGCTATCCCTTCAGATATATAAAGCTCTCGTGCATCACGAACAGATCGAGTACAACGATTCCTTAAAATTTTAAATTTATCAAAATGATGTTGAGAGCGGGAATGCTTGTACTTAACAAATGCGCGATCTCTTTGCTTCATGAGCTTCAATATCTCAGGGGTGAGCCACTGTGTAGGTGGGTATTTTACTTTGGCATTTTTGAACGGAGCGTGCTTGTTCAGAAGGGAAGATATCATATTAGTAAATTCTTCAACTTTGGCGTCTACATCATTCAGTTGAGTCAAACAATTCCAATTACACCTTTCTGCATCTCTAATCAAATTATCAACATTCATATTACGAAAATCCCTGAACTTGATTTTTCTAAGAGAATATTTAACTCTACCTAATTGGTAGGCCATAAAGATTAAATCATGATGTGAAAAACCAGGCGCGGAGATTTGTCCGTAATACTGTACTTTATTAGATGACTTAACAATTGCCAAATCTAGCAAACTCTGGTAGTTATCTAAATGAAAAGTAGAGTTGGAAGGCAAAATAGATAAACCAACAGATTTTACTAGATCCTTGAATCTTTTAGATAAAATATTATTTATGTCAAGATTGCAATTAAAGTCACCCATAATTATGACATCATCATAGAAAGGCAGATAGGTACTAAGGAGAGTATGTAGATTATCAGAGTAGGCAACTCTGGGAGGCCTGTAAACAACAACCAACATGAGCTTCTTGTGACAGTAGTGAACTTCCAATAGAATATATTCTATGGTGTTCTTAACATTCGGATCAGAACATTGAATAATAGAATATCCAATGCCGTCACGAAGGTAGATTCCCACACCACCACATCCCGAATGAAGTCTATCGTTTCTTATCAACTGATAGCCAGGAATAGCAGCAATAACATCAGGTAAGGAGGGTTTCAAAAATGTTTCTGAAATGAGAATCGCATGAAAACAGTTATTATTGAACGTGGATAAGAGATCAGCATGATGCCCCACCAAACTCTGTGCATTAATATGGGCAACTCTGAATGAGGCGGAGAAGGGGGTCAAGTGTTGCAATAACGCTGCAGATAATGGAAGAGAACCATCTGACGACTGAGAATCTTGGAAATCACTGACATCAGAACTTGACGAATACACATTACCTGGAAAAATAAACACATCATTATCAAATGACATAAAAAAAGGGGAGGGGGGAATTAAATTAGATAGGAAGTGTTACAAAATATAAAACAAGTGACAATGAAACACAAATCTATATAAAAGATGATACCTATTTGGCTTAAATGGGTACACTAGATATCACTGAACATTGAAGAGAAAGGGGGGAAAAAAGGGGGAGGGGGATGAAGATGATTATATAAATAAATTCAATTGAAGATGATACTCAGAAGACAGGAAAAAATAAATATATAAAAAAAAAAATATATATTTAAAAAAAAAAAAAAAAAAAAAAAAAAAAAAAAATCGTATGATAAAGATCTAGTACCTAGTTACCCATTTAGGTAAAAATGAATGAGTATCATAAAAAAAAAAAAACTTAAAAAAAAAGGAAATTAAATATGATAGGTACATAGTATTTAAGTGTCTTCTGAATTGGTATTGGGGGGGGGGGGATAAATATGATAGGTACATAGTGTTCTAGTGTCTTCTGAAATGGTATCGGGGAATCATCTTTGGAGAACTAGAGCCACTCTTCTTCTGCTTCTTATGTTGCTGATACACAGGTGCATGTGTGGGGAAGCGGGGGTGGGGTGAAGGGAGTAGGAGTAGGAGTAGAGGTATGAGCGCTGGGTATCAGAGTGGTAGATTCCTCGGCAGAATGTCTGGCATCAGTAGGTGTTGGAGCATCAGTTGGTGTTGGAGTATCAGTTGGTGTTGGAGTAGAAGAATTATTAACAATAACAGTACTGTTGAGTTGTGAATGCAGAAATTGCAGTGACTTGAGAGAAGAGATAACTTGCTTTTGGTTGTCAATTTTGACAAAAATCCTTCCATCTATTGACCAGGCATTTTCTTTAGAAAATAACAACTTAGCTTCTGATAAAAGTTGAAAATTGGCCTTGGTCAGGGATTCAGTCACAAAGAGACCACTACCTTTTAATAACCTTTTGCTGTTATATACAAGTCTCCTATAATAGTAGGAGGTGAATTTTACTATTATAGGTCTACTCTTACCATTCTTTCTAAGTGGTCCAAGCCTGTGAGTTCGATCTATATTTTCACGAGCAATAGTTGTTTTCATTATATTTTGAAAAATATCGAGAACAATGGGGAGACAATCTCTTTCTTGGTTTTGGTGGGATTCCTGGACACCATGGATTAATAAGCAGTTCCGCCTCGAATATTGCTCTAGTTCATTAATCCTACCATGACATTTTTCAACTTCGTTTTGCATCCTGAGCATATCAAGTTCAACTTTTTGTTTGAAGGCATTAAATTCGGATTCCAATCTTATGAGAGGTGAAGAAGCGGAGTCAATAGACGCAGATAGTTTCGTATTATTTTTAATGTCCTCTAGTCTTTTTTCAAACTCAGACATACGAGTTGATAATATATCAGCACTGTCAGCAGTAGAACCCATAATGATATTTAGGAATTATTTAAATGTCAACTGTTGATAAAACAAGGCCAGAATTATAATCAATAAAATGAAAAAGAGTGAGAGAGAAAAAAAAACTTCAAATTTAATTAAATTAAGAAAATTTAATTATATTTTTGAAAATAAACACTTTTCGATATTTTCAAATTTTCCGACCGCACAAAAATTGCGTTAATGTCCGACCGTGAAACTGATCTGTGAATGCTGTCCAAATAAAATAATTAAGTGGCCAAAATGAACTTGGCGGACCAAACGCACCAAAAAGTCTCTAAAAAAACCGTTTTAGATTGATCAAATGTTAAATCTGATGAGATTTTCGGATTTAGCTCACAAAAAAACTGGTCTATGCAAAAAATCAAGAAAAAATTCAATAGGGAACACTAAGAAAAAATATTTTATTTAAGAGCACAGAAAAATATTTGAACGGAATTGAAGTGTCTGGAAAATTGTCAGAAAGAAAATTGAAACAAAAAACAAATTAACCAATCAGAGTGCGTTGTGTGAGATAAAGGGGGTTAGGGCATTTGGAGGGAGTAGGAGTGTTCCTGTAGCTCAGAGGTCAAAGCATCTGTCTAGTAATCCAGAGGTCGCGGGTTTCAAACCCAGCCGGGACAGGTTATCGGCCCATTTGGGATTTTTACTACATAATATGACGTATTGGGCTGACTGCTGGAATAGTGGGACTCATTATTTGGTAGCATAAGTAAGACGATACTATTATTATATCTGTTTGGCGACGGGGTGTTGTTAGGAGGTGTTAGGGGTAAAGTGGCCGTCGAGGGAGATTGGTTATGAGTGTTGTTAGCGAGGGGTGGGCAGAATTTTTTGGGTGCGGTATTCAGTTCAACGTGTGTGAGGTGTTTTTATCAGAGAGGGCAGGAGGATGAAAAAAGATGAGTAGAACGAGGGCGGATAAACTAAGAGATACGAGGGCGGATAAAAAGAGACACATTGCAAAAAGTACTGTTACTCCTAGTGCTAGGGTGAGAGAGATAGAGAGAATCAAAGAGCGAGAGGAGAAAATGAGAGAGATATTGGAGATAGCGATGAGAGAGAGAGAGAAGGAATAAAATGAGCAAGACATGCAATAAATTCCAGGAAAACTGCATGCTTTACTTTTATGAAAAACGTCCTGTATAGTTAGGCTTCACAGGATATGCCTCTGAGCCGAAATAGAACTTTTACAGTCATGCAATATTGCAAAAGTTACTATGTTAACTTGATTGCATCTCGTTTACCTACAAAAATTTGTGTCGAAGCACCTCTGTGCATTGTTCAGAAATGTAGATGAAAAAGCTCTAGCAAAATAAATTATTGCTTTTAAGAGAAGCCACTCTCTCAGAGCGAGTACCTATTTACTTTGTCGAATACCTAAATACATTTTTTACTTTGTCTTTGCATTGTTTTAAAATGGACATAGACACACCTTTTAGAGTGAAAATTTGCAAGTTATATTTAAAAAAAAACTCTTCTGTAATGAATTGAGTTAAAGAAAATATCGCTTATTTCTAATGAAAATTCTTTTTACTGATCGACTCAAAGTAAATTTGGGTAATTTTTCACAGAGGGGTGTCCCCGTCACATAATACCTCACTTAATATTGGTTCACCCTGTATATTTACATAGATGAACATAAATAATACATTACTATGTACGTCGGAGTCGAGAGAGTCTCATTTACATAAGCGCAATATTAGGTTTCCCAAGGCAAAGGGATTAGTCTCCTATCTTCTTTCGTCAAGTTTTGGATTATTCAGCGAGATATTGTTTTTCTTACCGGAGACAGGTATCACGTTCCTGCTTTCGCATCCACGTCGACCCCTCCCTACGTGACAAACCACCCCCCCTCCCTACGTGACAACCACCCCCCCTCCCTACGTGACAACCACCCCCCCTCCCTACGTGACAAAGCCCTCCTATCTACGTGACATCCTCTCGCCCTCTTCCCAAGTGATATTCAGTTCCCTATGTGACGTCCTCTCACCCTCTCCTCCAAGTGATATTCCCCCCTACGTGACAAACCCCTCCCATCTACGTGAGATCCTCTCGCTCTCTCGCCCTCTCCTCCAAGTGATATTCCCCCCTACGTGACAAACCCCTCCCATCTACGTGACATCCTCTCGCTCTCTCCTCCAAGTGATATTCCCCCCTACGTGACAAACCCCTCCCATCTACGTGACATCCTCTCGCCCTCTCCTCCAAGTGATATTCCCCCCTACGTAACAAACCCCTCCCATCTACGTGACATCCTCTCACCCTCTTCTCCAAGTGGTATTCCTCCCTACGTCACAAACCCCTCCCATCTACGTGATATCCTCTCGCCCTCTCCTCCAAGTGATATTCCCCTACGTGACAAACCCCTCCCATCTACGTGATATCCTCTCGCTCTCTCCTCCAAGTGATATTCCCCCCTACGTGACAAACCCTTCCATTCTACGTGACATCCTCTCGCCCCCTTCCCAAATGATATACCAGCCGCGTTGTGACTGGTCCTACGGCGCCATGCGCGCTGCGAATTTTTGGCACTTGACAGTTTTTCTGCAATCGTACGTAAATTTCACTTTGGGTCATCTAATATCAATTTTTCGCTATCTCTTACCGTTTGGTCTAAATAATTTGGACACACAAACAAAGATAAAAAAATCGTCCATATTTTTCTTTTATAAATACAGATTTTGCTGTACAAATATCATATCCATCCGGTGGAGATTGCGAGTTAAGTAACTACTAATTATGTTTATGTGGCTTTACAACATGGATTCTCATTCGTTATGTATTGTACTCAAATCCATCCTTCTCCACAGAACAAAATGCGGTTCTTTCCCGGTCATATTCAGGCTAGGTGAGGTTGATCCCCGTCATGATATCATTATGCAGTTGAAAAATAATTTTTAAACCTTGAATTATAATAAAAATACAATAAAGTTTTGTTCTACCAAGTTTGATACAGATGTTTGCACAAACAGTTTTTCATTTTCGAAAAGATACATTTCGAAGCTGATCGTTATGTTTAATAGTTTCAGTACTTTTTTTGAAATTTAATAAAAGTTTTATAATTTTGAAAGCTCTATTTTTTTCTGAAAAGATTTAAAATTTTACCTTTCAAGCGAATCTAAATCGCAGAGGTTGTGAATATACAGGATGTTTCTCCATGTTGACATGTAATTATTGAGAAATATTACCCTGTATTATGTAATATATTGCTCATAGCGGGGAAAAAACTCATCGATTTTAAATTTTACTATCGAAAATGTTTTACTGAACTTTTTTAACCCTGATAACGCGGACTTGTGGAATTCTTTTGCTAATTTTGTCCAATTTTTTGTTTTTGGTCATCACGATTTTTAGAAGAAAAAAAAAGATACTGTCTGAATGCGACAACAAAAAAAATGTTTGATGAACAACTAAATTTTGATAAAGCACTAAAAGCATTTCTAAAAAATCCTAAGGCACTACTCCACTCGGCCACGGTGACTACACTTTTTTTTAAAGTTATCATATTAGTTAATCACTTTCGCGATATCACTCAAACTCACCTTACTAAATCTACGCTGAAACTGGGACTTGAACCGCGAACCTCCAGGTTACAAGTCCGCTGCCTTCAATCAAGTTACTGAGGTCGGTGCTACACTGACTAGCAAGAGCAGTGAGGTGAAAACAACTCGTATGTGAGTAAGGAACTAGAAGGATTTGAAATAGGTGGTAACAAAAAGAGAGACCCGAGGGTGAGACCGAAGATGAGATGGAGAGACACTAAAAAAGACCTAAAAAAGAAAAGAAAAAGCATTGGATAGAAAGGTATAGAGGAAAAGGATTTTTTTTTTTTTAAAGATGAGTGTTTCACAGCCTTTTTTTTACTTTGTAGCTATGAAACAGGAGCTACTGTAGACGCTTGTGGTCTGTGTTGTAGCCTGCCCATCCCGTAGTATGCCTCCCCTCTGATGGGCGAGAAGTGACACAATACTTCTCATTTAGGTGCTGGGTCAACACGAGCGCACCGGAAGGTATCCCTTACAAACAACTGTAACCAAATTTTGAATATAAATTTTTGTCGGCGCGGGGGTTCGAACCCGGGACCTTCCGCATGGCAAGCGGAAGATTCCTGGAGCGAAGGTAATTATTATTATTATAGTATGCTTATTAGGTAAGAGTTAAGACAAAAATATATACAGTAAAATACAATGAAATTATAAAGAAAAAAATAAATAGATTGAACAAAGAAACAAGAACAAAAATAAATAAATAATAATAATGAAGCTAATGTCCTACCTAAAGGGCGGGGTTATTGCCTGTGACAATCTCTTTCACCCAACCCTTCAATACCCAAGTAAATTTAAAACACGACAAAATGAGAGAAGAAGACTTTAGTTATACACTGTATATCACTGTGGGGGGTGAAACCTGCATGGAGGTTATAGAGGGGGGTGGGCTGAGTAGCTGTAGAATATAAATAATACATAACATATACCCATGTAATATGAATATAATTCTCAGAAGTATTATGAATTCAGATCCGTAACATAGTGAAAATATCTCAGCAGGAGAAAGCTACCTTTTCCAGTTTCTACAGAAGCCTGGCTGAGCAGCAGGGCTGAAAGTTTGAGGACACTCCTAACAATTCAGTTGTTGAACTAAATTAAACTATATTGAGGACACTCCTAACAGCTTAGTTGTTTAGTTGTTTAACTAAATTAAAATATATTGAGGACACTCCTAACAATTTAGTTGTTTAACTAAATTAAAATATATTGAGGACACTCCTAACAATTTAGTTGTTGAACTAAATTAAAATATATTGAGGATACTCCTAACAATTCAGTTGTTGAACTAAATTAAACTATATTGAGGACACTCCTAACAGTTTAGTTGTTTAACAAAATTAAAATATATTGAGGACACTCCTAACAATTTAGTTGTTTAACAAAATTCAAATATATTGAGGACACTCCTAACAGTTTAGTTGTTTAACTAAATTTAAATATATTGAGGACACTCCTAACAGTTTAGTTGTTTAACTAAATTTAAATATATTGAGGACACTCCGAACAATTTAGTTATTCAACTAAATTAAAATATATTGAGGACACTCCTATCAATTTAGTTATTTAACTAAATTAAAATATATATTACTTTTTTAAGGTAGATGCCGTAGGTGGTATACTATCTATTTTTTGTTGATTTTTCTTTTACTTTTGTTGTCTAAAAGTTCTTGTTCTTTATGTACAATATTTTTCTATTTGTGTCTTCTAATTTTATATTTATGTCTTGTAGAAACAGATTTTAGAAAACTAAATAATTTGAAAGGTACTTATTAATTAACTCAAAAGAAATGGTTCATTATTTAAGGCTTTGTCCTATACCTATGTATTATTTAAAGAAAAAAGTAGATAATATGTACTCATTTGTATATTATGTATAATACTAATATGTAAATGTTCATTTTGTAAACTTTTAATTTTATCTATACCTATAAAAGAAAGCTGTCTGTATGTGTGTATGTATGTATGTATGTGTGTATGTATGTATGTGTGTATGTATGTTCTTTATACAAATCCACACCGTTTGACCGAGAAACCTGAAATTTTGCGCATAGGTCCCTTTGGATCAGAAAATTCTTCTAGGCTAGATTATATCTCCCTGAGGTTAAGCTACAATGAGTAAGGATAAAAATGGATGGGTGACGCAAAAATAATTCACGTTTTTTGACAAAAATCACATTTTTTCTCGAAATTTGTCGCGACGACCTATCAACTCAAAGCAAGAAAGTTTTAGGCAAGGGTTTGAGCTTTCAATTGACATATCGATCGCGAATTTCTGATGAGCCGTTCTTGAGCTACGCCGGGTAAGGTAAAAAAAATGGATGGGTAACATGTAAAATATTCACGTTTTTTGACCTAAATGACATTTTTTCTCGAAATTTGAAGTGACGACCTATCAACTCAGAGCGAAAAAGTTTTAGGCAAGGGTTTAGGCTTTCATTTGACATATTGACCGCGAAATTCTGATGAGCCATTCTTGAGCTACGCCGGGGAAGACCAGAAAATAGATGGGCGACAAAAAATATTCAGGTTTTTTTTCAAACCTAAATGACATTTTGTGTGTGTGTGTGTGTGTGTGTTTGGTGTGGTGTGCGTGTGGGCGTGCGTGTGGGGTGTGTGTGGCGTGGGTGTGGTGTGGTGTGCGTGTGGGGCGTGCGTGTGGGGTGTGTGTGTTGTGGTGTGTGTGTGTGTGTGTGTGTGGTGTGTGTGGTGTGGTGTGTGTGTGGTGGTGTGTGTGGTGTGTGTGGTGTGTGTGTGTGTGTGTGTGTGGTGTGTGTGTGTGTGTGTGTGTGTGGTGTGTGTGTGTGTGTGTGTGTGTGTGTGTGTGTGTGTGTGTGTGTGTGTGTGTGTGTGTGTGTGTGTGTGTGTGTGTGTGTGTGTGTGTGTGTGTGGTGTGTGTGTGTGTGTGTGGTGTGTGGTGTGTGTGTGTGTGTGTGGTGTGGTGTGTGTGTGGTGGTGTTTTGTGTGGGTGTGTGTGGATATGTGGGTGTGTGTGGATGTGTGGGTGGGTGTGTGTGGGTGAGCGTTGTGTGTGTTTGATGGGCTGGCGAAGCGGCGGGTGTAACCCGCTAGTAATTAATAAAGTTCATTTTAGACATCAAAATAAGATTGAAATGGTACTAACTATAAGATTGATAAACGAACTACATTAGTTAAAAAATATCCTAAAAATTTCCAGATGGTTTTTCTGTTCATCCGTTGATGAGACAGTGTGTCACCAAGATACAGAAATCTATATATATATATATTTTAATTATTTTCAATCACTTTCCTAATATCACAACTACTCAAATCAGCTTTACTAAATCTACGCTGAATCCTCCAGGTTACATGTCCGCCGCCTTATCAATCAAGATACACAAATCTAGTTGCAGTTATGTAACCATGAAATTTACCATCAAAATAATAATATTATATAGTGGAAAGTAACCACCAAGCGAGGTTAATGCTCAAAACATTTTCTACCACCTAACCCTCAGAGTCTTATTATTACCTATGTGGTCATAAACTGAAATTAATGAAGCAAAATTCATGCACTGCGTGGGATGCGAACCAACGGGTCCCTACGCTACCTGGATTACCAGACTGGCGTGTTGAGCACTGGGCTACCAATAATTCAAATCTTTAACAGCCAGAATCTGTCACGCAAATGGCTTCATTGAATTCAGTAGCCGGTCCCTGAGTATACGTATAGTTGTAGGCTACATGGCGAATGGGTATCTCAGTGTTCATTTCATTGGTCATAAATATTTTATTTTTCTCAATAGCGAGTACAGACCTCACTGGCAGAGTTATGTCCATTGTGAAGCTGAGCTAGCATAGCCAGGAGTATGCATATCGCAAGTCCGATTCGAAGTATCATAAAAAATAGGTTTTCCTATTGCATTGAAATGTATTTTCCTGCCTTCACGTAGAGTCCTGAACATTTCGAGTATGTAATATCATGTACTATTTTACATGTTATAATACATATAGGCTATCAATGCTATTATAGCATACCTCTTTCTTAAAAATACGTTCAATATACTTTAAATATAGAGAGAAACAATTAAAATTTATTATTTTAACGGACTGCTACAAAATTGTAGTTGCCTTTCGGACACAGCATTACAATCAATCGAGGACATTGTATTCATAGATTTTTTTTTTTTCTTTCTTTCTTCTTTCTGATGAGGTTTATTCTTTCTGGTATTCTTTAGGTTTATTCTTTATTCTTTCGAGTTCAACTTTGGTTTGAATATAAATGTTTTTGTATGATATGAAGTGTATCTTTCATAACTGTTAAACAGAGTTCTTCGAGTCTTCACCTTTGTATATTATTGGTTATGAAAAATTGTTTTAGGTGCGGTGATGCTGTTCCTCGCACGCCAAACCACAATCCAGACACGATCCAGTGTTCAATTCCGTACTTTTCACGGAAATAGGGAATTGTGGGAACAAAGATGGATCTCTTTTCTTCGTTTATGTCAATATCTTGAGACTCATTGTTAGTTTCCTATCGAAGGGTCGGGTCTAAAATCATGCCACGATTTTTCTGTCTGTCTAGGGCAACAATATCAGCTCTACGATTTTGTTTACTTCCGTCCTCCGTTATAGCTTCACAATGAACTTCCTCGTATACTTCTCAATTCTGTTCTTTAAGGAAATTTGCCAATGAACTTTTGATCTTGTGGTGAGCATTATTTCTAAGATTCTCAGATCGAGGACAGACGCCGCGGATATGGGGAATGGTTTCCATGAGTTTCATCTCTCTGCAGGTAGGGTTCCTACAGAGGGGATTCCCCGCACTACGGCCTCCTGTTGCTCGATTGGACATTGAGTTCATTGACAATTTTATGGCATTTGTCCATTCACTGCTCGTAAGTCCTTTTTTATTTGATATCCAATTATTTGTTGCTGGGCAGGATTGAAACCACTTGACACCAATGCCTCTTTGAGGCATTTCGGTCCATTTTCTAAACTCTCCCAGTCTCAATTCCGTGCGGATGGAGCGAACTGACACATCAGCGTCTGACGTCACAGCTAGGCGTTCTTTACACATTGAAATCTCTGCTTCGAAATTTCGAGCAACATGAAGATGACTGTCATTGTGTTTCATAAGCGTTTGACAGATGTTGATGTGTTGTAATGGTGTTTCCCATGATGTGCGTACAAGACCTAAGCCTCTGACGTTTCGACGCGAGTAGTACACAGGAATTGGTGTGTCTGAAGGAACCCCAACAACTTCACGGACACCTTGACGAATGAGTGAGTCTACGTCATTGAGAAATGTTGTTTGCAAGAGGTCAACGGGAGTTGTTTGCATAGGGTATACCAACTTGGGGAAAACATATTGGTTAATAATATTTAAACATGTTTGCTATATTACAGTTTATACAGTATAGTATAAACTGTAATATAGCAAACATCAAGCTTATAGGTACTCATTCTGCTATAGTAACTCCACCGCCTTATTCATCAAGCTTATAAGGAGTCCTGTTATTAGAGAGTTAACCTTAATAAGTGTCCCGTTATTTAGGAGTTAACAGTGGTTAAGATCATTGGTTCCTAAATCGGAGGTTGCAGGTTCGAATCTCAACCGGAGCGGAAAATTCTAACCGAGTATTCCACTTCCAGAATTGCATGGATGTAAAAGTATCCTGAAGTAATGCGGAAGGGGTTGCGGGGCATAACAATTTAAAAAAATCTTACAGAGAGTCCCGTCATTAAAGATTAACCTTATAAAGAGTCCAATTATTAAAGAATTAACCTCATAAAGAGTCCTATTATTAAAGAATTAACCTCATAAAGAATCCTGTTATTAGAAGTTTTAGTGTCATATTATGTAGTCGAAGCCACAAGTTATACACTGTTTGGCATTTGAAACAACGGATACCTAAATTACCAGCTTAGCGTCTTGACCACTATGACCACCGGTGCATGAACCACCTACATGAGAACACCATAGAGCATGGTATGTAAATGTCTACACGGCAAAGTACAATGCAGCTATTACTGCATCTACCTAAGGGATTCTACATTTTAAACATCTCTCTTCCCAAGGAATGCTCGGGCAATTTAGAAACGACAGAATAAGAGAACTAGAAAGAGATGGAAGCTGGCGAGAGGACATTTTTCTATTAGGATGTTTTCTCTGTGTCTCCATTTCTCTCCTCTTTTTCGTCCAGAAGTCCTGGCAAAACATCAAGAACATCATTATCTGTGTTATTAGCAATGGAGTCCTCTGTATAGGATGTTAGGAAAGTGTGGGGACAATATAGTCTGTTATTAGCAATAGAGTTCTCTGTATAGGATGTTAGGAAAGTGTGGGGACAATATAGTCTGTTATTAGCAATAGAGTTCTCTGTATAGGATGTTAGGAAAGTGTGGGGACAATATAGTCTGTTATTAGCAATGGAGTTCTCTGTATAGGACCCCCAGAAAGTTTGGGGACAACGGATATTGCCTCGGGAAATCAAAATAGAAATCTTTCCGTGTCTGGTTCACACCACCATTCAAATACTCTTTAGTGGAAGGTAACCACCAGGCGAGGTTAATGCTTCAAGCATTTTCTACCACCTAACCTCCAGACTCTTGTTATTCTGTGGTCATATACTCAAAGAAATGAGGAAAATTCATGCATTTAGTGTGATTCGAACCAAACAATCAATTTATAAGTCATTAAGACCGCACCGAACTCGTACATCACCTTTTTAAGGCGGCACCGAATTCAAACATGCGAAAAAGGTGTGGGTAATCTTCGCACCGAACTCACCTTTTGCCTTCGAAAGTCAGGATCAACAGCAAGGGAGTCCGAGGTACGGATGAAACTTCTCTAAAATAATTTAATTATAGCTCCAACTACAGTACTACAGCGAAAATAATACTACTTGGTTATGATACTACTTGGTTTATTTTTCATTCCCAAAATTTTCGTAATAGTGTGAGAAGACTTGATTGAGGGATATTTTTTTTTTTTTTTTTTTTTTTAGTATACATACAAGTATACATTTTTTAAAAGTATTATCGTTATTCAACACTTCTTTATCATTAACAAAAAGCGGCTTGAAAGAGATGTAAAAAAATTGTTTTTACGTAGGCATATGTTGTTAAAAAAAAAAACTCCGCTAAAAGTCGTACAGTAAGATTTTATTACTAAGTATTACAATTTTTTCCGAAGCCACTTCAGCATCCAGTTTTTATTTGGAAAAAAAAATATATTCTGACAAAACAATGTTCCTATTGACCTCAGTTATTGAAAATGTTTTTGCAGTTGTAAAACCATAGAAGTACAAAATGGTGTTTTAGTCTAACATGAAATCAATTATGGAAATGAAAGCACAGAATAATATTTTCATAAAATGGGATTACATTTCCTGCATCAACATTGGACAGTCTAAAAAAGCTCTCTAGCTGAATAAACCAAACCGTTGTAACTTTATTATTGTTGTAATTGGCTTTTGGGGTTTCTCGCCACTGTGAACAGGCTGTTGATAATAATGTATGGTTAAAATGGTCAGTAATATGAGCAACTCAGTATCTATGAGCAACACTGCAACCGACCTAGATAAGGTGGGGGACTTGTAATATGGAGTTTAGTGGTTCAAGTCCCAAGTTAAGCATAAATTTAGTAGAGTGAGTTTCAGTAATGGTGATATCACGATTGTGATACAAATAATTATGATAAATTTAACTTAACTGTATTTAAAAAAATTGCTTTGTAGAACGATAGTCAAAGAAAGAAATAGCAAGCGAAGATATCATGATGAGGTGATTTCCGAAGAATCATTGATGTTAAGCAATATTGAGTATGGAGAAAACATGGTACATGTCTTCTCCGAATCAATCAGTCTTTCAAAATGCTATCTTGGTCCCACACAGGCTGGTTGAACTTAAAGTGATAAACAGGTCAGTGATCTGTAGGGATTGTACAGAATGATTTTATTTACAGCGAGCAATATTCGCTTGTATTCACCGTAACTAAAATTTATTGTTCCGTATATTTCAGTTATCTTGGAATACGCGAATAGTATCTTGTATGGAGTAGTACCTTGTCTGCATGGTTCTCATAACATACGTGGAAACATCATGTAAGAATTATAAAATACTCTGTCTGATATTGCTTTTATATAGACAAACATATGGGTAGGTACTAGTATATATTTCTTCAAATATCTATGTGTGTATCTACTAGCTTTAAAATAATTTCTATTGTCTCTGGAATCTATGAACTTTTATACACTATACAGTCTGTGCCAAAAGCAATCAGTCACTGAATACTGAGGCCAACCGTTTCTGTAATCCTCAAGGATCGAAACAACGCAATCGACGAGTCTAATTTTAGAATAATAATTATTATATATTTTGTGCTTACTACTAAGAAAGGACAGTGATAATAAAACCCGGGTCACCTGGTGTGCAAGCCAAGCATGCTAGCACTAGACCAAGTGTCTGTGCGGGTTATTGTTCATAGATCACTGAGCCACGGCGGTCGGCGTGTTACTGAGCCGGAAGTTGAGGGTTCGAATTCCGGTAGAAACGGAAAATTCTCAATGAATTTTTCCGTTTCCGAAAAGGCATGGATGAGGTACAGTTCCCGAAGTAATACGAGCGGTTTCGGAACACAATGGTAAAAAAACTTCATAGATCATATTTGTATATTTTAGGGTTTAACCAACCTCAGTAGCTAAATCGATAAAGTGGCGGACTTGTACCCTGGAGGTCGGTGGTTCAAGTCCCGGTTTAAGCCTAGATTTAATAGTAAAGCAAGTTTGAGTAGTTGTGATATCACGAAAGTGATTAACACAAATCACAAATATGAAGTTAAATTATATTTTAGGGTTCAGGCACAAATATATTACGTAGATTTTATTATTTCTTTACTAGTTCACCTTTTAGCTGACTTTTCTTGTTCCACCCTGTACAACATTTTCTCCGTCATTGTGATATGTCTCTATTTTCTGTCGAAATATGTTTGTTACTGATTTATTAGCGAAAGTTACCTCTGAAAAGTTAAAAGTGAGAATATCGACTGCGAGAGAGAGATACGAAACTTTTGGCTTAAACAAAAACAAATAAAGACGTGCTAAAGTGTACAGTTTGAAACTTTGTGACATAAATTGAAGCTATACATCGCATTGGTGTGTTTGGATTGCTCCAGCTCGGAGCTGTCTCGTGTTTGAGATTCAATCTGAAATGTGAGCTGGAGTAAATTATTGTCAGCCAGCGTCGATGGCATGTTGAATACACCGGTTCCCTTCAGAACACCGAAGTTAAGCGACATCCAGCGAGGTTAAGACTTGGATGGGTGACCATTCAAATTCTAATTCTCGTGACGCTGGCTTTTCCCGGCCCCACTCAGGCTGGGTGAGGTCAATGTGAGTAGCAGGTTTGTGAGTTTCCTGCGAATGGAGGGTAAAACCCCCGTCGTGATATGACCATGGCAGTTGAAAGCGACGTTAAACCCCACTTAAAAAAAAAAAAAAAATTATTGTCAAAAAAAGAACACCATAAGAGAAGTTCTAGTAATAACTATAAAACTATACTGACGAAAAATTGCTGAAAATTTTGTAGATAAATGGCTGAACAAATAAATGGCCATAAAGAGGAGCGCACTAAATTTGCATGCTTGGTGACCTGGGTTTGAATTCCAGGGATTACAAAGGAACACATTTATATTTATTTATTTATGATCTCTCTGTTTTTATAACTTTGGCGTTTAAGTGAAACAGAAGATATTCAGAGATCCACTATGTTTTGTCACTGAAGTTAGGACAGTTAGGACTTAGATTGGTGACCTATAAATTTAAACCCTCGTAATGCTCGCTATTCCTGGCCCCACTCATGTTGTAGGAGGTTCTTGAATAACTGGTTTGTGAGAGGGTAAAACCCCCGTCGCGTCGTGATATGGCCATGCAGATGAAACCGACGTTAAAAATAAAAAATAGACATGGCAACACAATTGCAGAAGGGTAAAGCTTCATTTCCGATATCTCTTCATTTCCACCAACTTCATTTGTGTTTCCCCATCATCTTCTACATATATTATCTTCATTTGTAACAACTTCATTTCCGCAATTCCATCGTGTGCCAATCAGCAGCTGTTTCAATTATTCATCCCATGGAACAGACGAAATGAACTCTTGTGTGTTTAATTAGTTCTTGAAAAAAAGATTAGACAGCAAATGTAAGACGTTTAAAACTTTGTTTATTTATTTATTAAACTTTCAAAGAGAGTACTTTCTTTCCTTCTACATAAAATGTACTCACTAATGATTAGAGAAAACTTTTCTTCAATTTTCCAGAGAGAAAACACAGCGCTCTCTTTATTGTGGGTTTAAAATATGATATTCAAACATGTATAACGACTACGTATATGTATAGAGCTGTGGCAGTAGAAACTATGGGCCGTTCTGCAAGGAGATGTCCCATTTAATTGACTCCTTGGGAGGCTACCTGGTAGAAAAGACCAGAGATTCCCTCCCAGGGAGCAGCCTTCCTCCTTCAAAGGATCTCTCTGGCATCAGTCTAAAGAGGAAACACTGCTAGTGTGCTGAGCTCATTCTCTTCTGCGTCAACTTTTGATTATGTTTACAACATTAAATGTTATATAATTATTCAAATTTTGAAGCATAAAAAAAAATATAAAAATAACTTATTTCTAAGTTTGAACCTGTATAAACACTATAAACTTGTGTAAGCAAGAAGGAACCTGGCTAATTTGGGGGGGGGGGGGGGGGAATGTTTCTTTTAAAGGTTTGCTTTATAAGAAAGACAATATTGCCGATCCCTTGAGTTCCTGTTTATGTAAGTTCGACTGTATCAAAAATTGATACACGCACATACCTACTTTCTTACATTTGTTCGACTTGGGTATATATATTTTTTTATATATTGATATTTGTAAATAGGACTAGTTCCGTTAATATACACCCGTTCATCATGTATGTTTACCTATTACTTCCGAGAAATTTCTAATATTAGAATTCGGAAGAAGTATTTTTACAGTATTATTATACTTAAGGTAATATTGTTTGTCACAACTTTTAACATTACGAGACTGTTTATAACATGATAAGTCCACGTATAACATAATATTCCTTGCAGTGCCGCCTATAGTGTCTACTCATACAAGTAACTGGGTACTCATTATTTCTCACAAGGTATGATCTACTCATACAAGTAGCTGGGTACTCATTATTTCTCACAAGGTATGATCTACTCATACAAGTAACTGGGTAATCATTATTTCTCACAAAGTATGATCTACTCATACAAGTAACTGGGTACTCATTATTTCTCACAAGGTATGATCTACTCATACAAGTAACTGGGTACTCATTATTTCTCACAAGGTATGATCTACTCATACAAGTAACTGGGTACTCATTATTTCTCACAAGGTATGATCTACTCATACAAGTAACTGGGTACTCATTATTTCTCACAAGGTATGATCTACTCATACAAGTAACTGGGTACTCATTATTTCTCACAAGGTATGATCTACTCATACAAGTAACTGGGTACTCATTATTTCTCACAAGGTATGATCTACTCATACAAGTAACTGGGTACTCATTATTTCTCACAAGGTATGATCTACTCATACAAGTAACTGGGTACTCATTATTTCTCACAAGGTATGATCTACTCATACAAATAACTGGGTACTCATTATTTCTCACAAGGTATGATCTACTCATACAAGTAACTGGGTACTCATTATTTCTCACAAGGTATGATCTACTCATACAAGTAACTGGGTACTCATTATTTCTCACAAGGTATGATCTACTCATACAAGTAACTGGGTACTCATTATTTCTCACTAGGTATGATCTACTCATACAAGTAACTGGGTACTCATTATTTCTCACAAGGTATGATCTACTCATACAAGTAACTGGGTAATCATTATTTCTCACAAAGTATGATCTACTCATACAAGTAACTGGGTACTCATTATTTCTCACAAGGTATGATCTACTCATACAAGTAACTGGGTACTCATTATTTCTCACAAGGTATGATCTACTCATACAAGTAACTGGGTACTCATTATTTCTCACAAGGTATGATCTACTCATACAAGTAACTGGGTACTCATTATTTCTCACAAGGTATGATCTACTCATACAAGTAACTGGGTACTCATTATTTCTCACAAGGTATGATCTACTCATACAAGTAACTGGGTACTCATTATTTCTCACAAGGTATGATCTACTCATACAAATAACTGGGTACTCATTATTTCTCACAAGGTATGATCTACTCATACAAGTAACTGGCTACTCATTATTTTTCACAAGGTATGATCTACTCATACAAGTAACTGGGTACTCATTCATTATTTTTCACAAGGTATGATCTACTCATACAAGTAACTGGGTACTCATTCATTATTTCTCACAAGGTATGATCTACTCATACAAGTAACTGGGTACTCATTCATTATTTCTCACAAGGTATGAGTAGACATCGGACGTCCAAATACAGAGCCGACAATTTTTCACCTACTTGGGATCAAACCAATGTCATCGTGGGGTAAAACCCTAGTTCTGAATATCTCAAATCGAGACGTTAAAACCAAATAGAATCAATGGACATGAAAGGAACTTAGGCATTGGACCTGAGCGTCCTTATAATCCTCTCACCACCGTGGTACTGATAACTGCGCCTATCTTACGGACACGGAAATATTATTATAACCAGCCACCCTATCAAGTTCCGCATACACAGCTTGTATCCCAGTGTGGAAAATCTTCACCACAGCATACTGCAGTACTTTATCTTATAATATTGTTAGGAAATGCAAAAACTAAGGTAAATATGAACATGTTTGAAAAGTTCTGAGTAAATACGTTAGCGTGTTTCTGGTAGAACGAGAGGAAACTAACGAGCGATGTTTTATTTCATGAATAATTTTATTGTATTAAAAGAAATGCATTGTACGAATTACGAGTTGGTTTACAAGATTTTTGATGATTCGCAACAGTGAAATCTTAGTATGTACCTACATTAGTATAAAGAGATGGTGATGTAAAATTATTATTTAATAACGACTGGAGTTTTTTCAAGTAAATAAAAAATCTTAGCAAACATAAGAACAATCTTATTAAATATAATTTTACTATCTTAATATATACCCAGCATAAATGAGAAATATGGACGGAAGTTGTATCTTTGTGTATTTGTCTGTCCAAATTGTTTAGACAAAATGATAAGAGATAGAAAAAAAATGATGAGAGATGACCCCAAGTAAAATTGGCGAAGGGGTGGGTGCACACCGCTAGTGATTAAATATAATGATAATAATAACTTATTAAATATAATCTATAAAGAAGAATCCGCACGATGGAAAAGGTATATTCAGGAAACAAAAAAAATCATCAAAAGTAATAATACTGCAAGGTTGTAACTTCCAGTTTATCTGCGGATAAGATTAGTTAGTTAGTTATCATATTAGTGTTAATCACACTTTCTTGATGTCACATACTCAAACTCGCTTTACTATCTCTTTGCTGAACTTGGAACTTAAAATACCGACCTCCTGGTGGTAAAAATCCCAAATGGGAGGATAATTTGTCATGTCCCGGCTAGGTTTTATTTTATTTTTATTATATTTGACAAAATAAAATGGTCTTGACATAATATAATAATGAATGACCCGTCAGAAAAAAAAGAATTAAAGGAACGATTAGAAATTAAATATCAAGGGAGGAAAAAGTAGTTTTGAACCGGCGACCTCTCGATTCACAGGGTACCGCCTTTATTACTGAGCTACCGGACAGATGGCATTACACATTTCATCTTCACAAAACCTACTCTCAGCTTGGCTAAATTTATCAATCAATCAGTGAATTGAAATGGCTTTTATCAAGTCAGTACACCAATCGCACAGTATGTAGATAGATTAGTCCTTAATTCTAGGTGGACATTAATGGACAAGTTTAATACACAAACTTCCGACCCCTATAGTACCTGTTGTTCCATGGCTTCGAAAAAAAGTTCTCCCTTCTAAAGACACGAGCTCATCAATGGTGAAGCTTCGGACCCTAATGATGAAATCCCCAGCAGCCTCATGTTTTATTCAAAGCTCCACTTTAAACTTTTAAAACCCTCAATGTTGTAATGGCCTTTTAAAAAGTTCAACACTTTCTGAGAGCTACTACCGACCTTCAGGTTGTAGTCTAGCTACATGACTAATTGCTTGCTTTGATGTGATAACTGGCAGGATGTGTGATAACTTGGCTCGTCATACAAGTGGGATAGTTCGGCAAATAAATATAAGTATTATGATGCGTGGGACATTGACTGGAATATATAAAAAAAATTACAGCCAGCGTCAATGGCACCAGTTCTCATTCAGTCACTGAAGTTAAGCAACGTCTAACAAGGCTATGACTTAGATGGGTGACTATTCAAAATCAAATTGTTGTGATATCACAATTACTTAATTTTTTAATTGTTATAAAGTAATATTTCACTACGGATTTCGATAGCTGACAGAATCCGGGTACTGATCAAACAAACCGTAATGTAATAATAATGTAATGTATTAGGTATAATTATTTTAGTTTTTTTACAATTTTTGTGGCTCTCTCCCAAAGGAATACTTCTAAGGAGAGACCTTACAATAGAGAAACATAAAAATACAATTTTATATAAAATGGATTGAAAAATAGGCTGAAAATTTCACCTAATGCAAACAATACAATATTTTATTATTTTAAGGACAAATTCTATATGATTCCTCAAATACGAGGTCTGTCCCGAAAGTTCGTATAAAAATGAGATAAAATTTTTATTTTACAATTAATCGGGTAATTCAATTTTGTCTCCTTCAAAATACTCTCGCTGGGACACAATGCACTTCTGCCATAACCATTTCCACTGTTTGAAGGCTCCTTAAAAGTCCTCAGTTTGAAGGCTTCTCAGCTGACTCGTCGTTGCTGTTTTAATGGCCTCAACGTCCCCCAAATGCCGCCCTTGAAGCACCAATTTTGTTTTTGGGATTAAAAAGAAGTCACAAGATGCCAAATCCGGTGAATAAGGGGGATGTTCAGTCGCTATGATCGAATTGTCAGTCAGAAACTCATGCACAACGAGGGGGTGTGAGCGGGGGCATTGTCGTGGTGGAGGATCCACCGCCCCTCTCGCGCCAAATAGTTGTTTTGCTCAAAGAAAGCTCTTCAGCCACCTGTCTGACGGTTTAAACGACGGTCCCGCAGGACACAAGATCGAATTCTTTCCACATTGTCAGAAGTGCTGGAAGTGGAAGGACGTCCTGACCGAGGGTCATCTTCGAGACTTTCGCGGCCCTCACGAAAACTTTTCAACCACTTGTAGACTGTTGGTTCCTTGAAAACATCATCTCCATAAACTTGGTTGAGATCACTAAAAATTTCGCGGCCATTCTTGCCGAGTTTCGCGAGAAATTTGATGATGACGCGCTGTTCTTGAATGACTGAGATCTCCGACGCCGACGAGTGGTAGAGAGAGGGGTCACTTCACAGGTACCGGGACGAAACAGTTCTTTTTGTACGGCGGTTGGGCGCACACTGAGCATTGTTTAGATGTTATAGAAGGGGACGCAGCCCACCTGGCATCCCCACTTAGCTTTCCAGCCTTCCCAGAACACTTTTATACGAACTTTCGGGACAGACCTCGTACTTTAGCTTTTAACGTTAAATAACAATTTTGTTCTATAGCATATCTTTATAATTAATAGTTTTAAAGTAATAAGGGTTGGGTGGAAGAGATTGCCATAGGCAGCAACCCGCCCTTTAGTTAGAACATCTGTATACATAATTATATTTTATGTTGTTTGTCTATTTTTTTCTTGTTTATATTTTTCTCATTTTTGTATTTTAATTTTTTTATCATTACTTGTTTGTACATAATTATTATGTCCTAATAATAAATACGAGTATTTAATAACTATCACATTTCACAACGAATTTCGATAGTTGACATGATCCGCGTAGGGTTCAAGGCAACCTAAACGGTGAAATGTTGAACAGCCTGGACCTGTGATTCCTCCTCAGAACAAAATATTTCTTCCCGGAAAAATTAAATCACCGCCCGGATTAAATTAAGTGAATTGTAATCGTGTAAGCTAAGTACTCCATATAGTCTTAGTGGGTGGGACCAAAACATATAGGTACCTACCTACGTGAAACTCTTCGACCGCTCTACTGCAAACGATTGCACAAAGACATTTACGAAAACAAGATTAAATTTACGATAAAATAACAAAAAAAAGTTTACGATAAACTTTTTACCAAGAACTTCAATAAAATGTGAGATACTTTACGATATGACCCGTAAGTTCAAAAACTTTGAACTTAAAAAGATACCTAATACAAACGAGGTCTATGTCGATATATTTTATTAAGGTGAAGGAGAGAAGATTTTATTCAAATTTAATACATAATAATAAAAAGTTTCAGGAGTCTCATTTTTAAGCCTAAAACTTAGTTTTTAAGTAAAATTTCTTTTATACAGTGTACAGCTGTCTGACAAATGATCAATAAAAGTTGTCATATTTTTGTCAATCACTTTCGAGATGTCACGCGCAGTGACCTGGGTTTGATCCCCAGCAACTTAGATTTTTTCTATACTCTTTGCGTGACCGACATCCACTCATCATGAAGTAAAATGAGTAGTTACTTTCATTGATAAAGACCAGAGGCGGCATTACGAGTGCTTAGGCGTTTCATAATGCTGAGCTATCCACTAAAGTTCTGATTTCTATAAGAACAGAAAAATACATTCATTTTTCTAATTCAACGTAGATCTCCGACATATTTTTCGTGTTTTCCGCGCTTACGAGTAACTATATACGAGTATTATAGGTATGGAACTATGTAGGTATAAATATGTATGAGTATAATATGCTCATTACCCGCGACACAGCTATACATGGATAAAGAGCCTTTGCTCTTGATGACTCTTGAGGGCCCCTGTTCAACTACCGCCGCTTTTCCTGTACCAACGCTACCACTTCATAATTTTTCACCACATAAAAAAACTCGGCAGATTTATTCCTGTCATTTTTACCTCGGTGGAAAAAAATTCCTTCATAAAAAAGTTGGCTTCGTAAAAGTTTATTGGGTTAACTTTTATATTGAGAGAATGGAGGTGAACTTTAAGGCGACCACATGATGTGTAGTTTTACTATTATGTACTTTGAAATATATTATATTGTATGTGTATAGTATTGTATGTGTATAGTATATCTATATCTATTTTTTTTTTTTTTTTTTTTCAATTCAATTGACAAATTGTTCTAATGTACTGTTATATGTATTTATAAAGAGCAATAAAAATACAATCTTATCTTATTGTATATGTATAAACAATAAATAATATAATTACCTATGTATATAGGTATTCTTCTTCTATCACTCGCGGCCTTTTTCCCAAACCTAGGGGTCAGCATTGTTCAACCCCTTGGTTGAAGTTGGTTGGTTGTGTCACATGTTTTACGGCTGATTGCATTTTCCAACGCCATCAATACTTTTTTTTAAACGTCCTAATTATAACGGGGGTTTTACCTCCACTCGCTATAAATCGTACCAGCTATTAACATTAACCTCACCCAGCCTGGGTAGAGCCGGAAATGCCATCCTCACGTGTTTGGGGAGAACAGAATTTCCTGTGTAAAAAGTCTACTCCGACCAGGAATCGAACTCAGGATGTCATGACTTCATACGGTAGTTACAACCGTTACGCCATGGAAGCTGTATTATTTATGTGCATAGATAACATTGAAGTGCCAAAGTATTAAAAAATAATTTCAATAGTAAATAAAAGTGTAAAATATCGATCCAAAACGGTATTAGAATTTTTTACGGCAACTTCAAACATGATGGTGTGTATATAACCTATGTCTATAATGTATATATTGTATGTCGTAGGATGAAATAAAAATCTCAAGTACTTTTAGAACTCCTATCTAGTCGTATAACACAACTCGTAAAATTCATGGACCCACAAATAAGCACCTAAATCAAAATACAGTATAATCATAAATGTGAAAGAATGGGTAAATTTATGCTTTTATGGTAAGAGGAACAAACCAGTGCTGGGGTCATGTTATGGGCCTTGAATTTTGAAGCACAGTTTTAAACATTATATACAGGGTGGGTGTTTGTTGTAAATCACGGTTGTAAAGTAGTCATCTATCAATACATACTTATATGACTTCTGAGAATCTAGCGGGCTGTACCTACATAATTAGCTAGTACCTACATAATTATGTATATTGAATATCGTATATTGTGTTCCATGAGCTTCCCTATTGTATTTTTTTTTTTATCTAAAACATATTTGGTATCTTTGGTATCTATCATCGTTTAGTATTTTTTGGAAATATCTTATCAATACCTAAGTACGTAAAAAGCTTACTTTATTTAAATTAATAATAATTGAAAGTCTCCACTCGCTAGTCAACTAGTGTATACCAATACTGTCCATATTTTTCAGGGATTTTTTTTTTTTTTTTTTTTTTCAAGTAGAATAGAAGAAATCCATTATACTTAATATTGCACTTTTTACTCACAACTAATTGAGAAAACTGCTAATGTTGTAAAAAAAAAAATCGTTTACGCAATAATTGCATTAATTATCGCATTGTATCGCTTCCAACGCAATTGAGACCGAATCTTTATTGGTTGCGCAGAAATTTTGCCGTTCAAAAAAAAACTTACAATGATACCTTTGTATAAAAAAATAAGTACCAAGTCTTTGAGACTAAGAAAGCACCACTCATAAGACGAAATCCAATTTGAATAACCACCAAGTTCAAATGAAAAGTAAATAATATGATAACAATATAAATATATTCTACATATCCAATGAGGTCTTAGCATCTCCTTATTCGCTGGTGAACTGTATGCGAAATATTTTTGCATCTCAAAGACGAAAGATGTATTCACTCCACCAGATCAAAGCATATTTTCGTTTACAAGAGACTCGCGAAGAGCTGAAATTGAAGACGAGAAAATACAAATTGTTCAGGGGAAAAACTTCACCATTTTTCCCAAAATTAGAAATTCATGAAAAAGACAGGCATGTTTGAAATGCGAGGAATGTTGACAATTTCGTGTATCAAAAGATGAAATTTGAAAATTTTCCTGATGTTTATGATGGGAAAGAAATTTCGAGTGGAAAATTTTAAAGGATAGACCTGATTACTGAAATTTTAGACCTTATTGTTATTTTAATTTATTTTGTGAAAATAGAGCCAAATGAGCTTTTCTACGAATTAAATTGTTTAAATAATTTCTTATGTGGATCATAATTCATAATAAAAAGCACAAGGCTTAGGTTTCCGCTGGGGTCATATTTTCTATTGGTGTGAATGTCTAACAATGGAGTATGGGTGAAATATTTTTAATTAAATATTTATACCTCGTGGGTCCACTCATAACTCGTAAGGACAAATGAGTAGTTACTTGTATGGGTAACGACCAGTGGCGTCATTACCACAGTAAACAGAAATTAATGTAATATAATTCGAAAAGATACGGACAAGGAGGCTCTTAATAATGCTGCGCTACCCACAAAAATAGTGAAAAGGCCTTGTGCTTCAACAGAAATAAAATCATACATACATATATTTAATTAAAAATATTTATAATAACGTTTTTTGTGTAATCATGTCAACATTCTAGTGGGTAGCGCGAATTTTTTTTTACCATTTAATACACCATAATTATCTTGTTTTGCCCGACCGAACCCATGTTACCATGCGTGCAGTGCCTAACGCGCTAACTCACTCGGTCATAATGACTATTATTATTAAAAATAATTCATTAAATCTCTGTCACTTCGTTCAATGTTCTTCTACCTTTTTCATAATTATAATTCTTTCTCCATTTTTGAGGGAAGTTAGCTGACATTTTTCTTTCCACAAAAGGGTCTACTTGGGTTCTTCTCTTACAGAAGCATCTATCTTTGTACATTCCTAAATCAACAGCATTTTCAATGAAATAGAGAAGGGAGTGAGAGAGAGATAGAGAGAGAGAGAAAAAAAGAGAGGGAGAAATGAGAAGAGAGAGGGAGAAAAAAATAGAAAAGACAGAGAGAGGGATAGAGAGAAAAGAGAGAGAGAGAGAGAGAGATAATAATTGCAAATTGAAATTTCTCCAAAGTGAATTCCCATTGCCAATACGGGCAAAATTGTCCGGGGGAGAAATGAACGTCTACATTAAATGCAAGATGATGATGAGAATGTTGTTAATGTTAAAAGATGGCGTTGAGGATGGGGATGATGACTAGGGACCGGGTTTTTCATGTTTCGTGTATATTTCAATGATTTTTCATAGAAAAACATGATAAAAACACTAATAAAATGCACCCCCAGAAAAAAAGCCTCTAGACTCGCCAAATTGAAAAACTACTGGGCTAATGGAGCCCTATTATTAATTTACTCTTTATTATGTCGTGCACATTGCATGTACAATTTAGCCTGTTTTCGTGCATATAATCCGCTCCCTAGAACTGATGACGAGAATGACAATGATGGTACAAACGATGATGTTGCTGATACAAATGATAATTTTGCCGATTCAAATGATGACAATGATGGTACAAATGATAATGTTGCTGATTCAAATGATGACAATGATGGTACAAATGATGATGTTGCTGATACAAATGATAATTTTGCCGATTCAAATGATGACAATGATGGTACAAATGATAATGTTGCTGATTCAAATGATGACAATGATGGTACAAATGATGATGTTGCTGATACAAATGATAATGTGGCTGATGACAATGATGGTACAAATGATGATATTGCTGATACAAATGATAATGTTGCTGATTCAAATGATGACAATGATGGTACAAATGATGATGTTGCTGATACAAATGATAATGTGGCTGATGACAATGATGGTACAAATGATGATGTTGCTGATACAAATGATAATGGTGCTGATTTAAATTATGACAATGATGGTACAAATGATGATTTTGCTGATACAAATGATAATGGTGCTGATTTAAATTATGACAATGATGGTACAAATGATGATTTTGCTGATACAAATGATAATGTTGCTGATTCAAATGATGACAATGATGGTACAAGTTGCTGATACAAATGATGATGTTGGTGATACAAATGATGACAATGATGATACAACTACTGATGGCTGCTGATTGGACCCGCTAATGAGACGAGAGGACATTAAGGAAGCTAATGGCTTTCAGCAAGCGGCATTTCAAATAGAAAAGGGCTTTCTTCCGTAATGTGTTTCGAAAAGTTGCATGCCATCGCGGCAAGATGAGCGGGAGGGGGGGTCTGGTGGGGGGGGGGGGTGCTTTTATTGTTCAGTGCCGACGGATTTGCGTGAATGGCAAAATCAATTCACAAAAAATTGCGTACATAAGTTTGAGTCGGTTCTTAAAGTTTTCCATTTGAAACAATGGTTGTCACCATTAGAAGTTGTGTTATAATTGGGGATTCTCTTGTGGCACTCCACAACATGCGTCAGCAGGCCTATACGGACTCGTATTTACACGAAACAGAATTTGTATATGTATTTTGATTCATTGTTCTCCTCGACTTCCCATTATTTTTTAGCAAGTGCGCCGCCTATTCGATCAAGCTACTGAGTGACCCGTGTTCGAATCGCAGCGGGGTCGGAACTTTTTCAGGTCTGTACTATGCATGTCGGGGACTACCCCAGACTCGTAAGGACAAAGGGGTAGTTGTAGAGTAGGCACAGCAAGGGCATTACGAGAGTGATGTTGGAATATGATGGTTGGTTGGAGATAATAAATTGTGATGGTAATTCTCGTAAGTTTTACTTTCAGGTCTCGTAATTCTTAGTGGGTGATGCTACCCACTAAAAATTGGGACCTAATAACACAAATAACTAGGTCTTTTAATTGTTCAAGAATGATCAATCAGTAGGGCAAAAGAAAATCTGCAAATCTGTGGTCTTCTACGCTACTGATCAGAAGAACTGATGACTCGAAGAAAAACCTAGGTATAATGAGAAATATGTTCGCGGAGATATATTTAAGATTGTAAAAGAGAAATGAGACGAGGGGGTTTTAATAGGAACATTTTCATTTTGCGAAAGAGAGAGAGAGAGAAAGAGAAGGGAAAGAGACAAAAGGGAAAGATGATAAAAAAAAGAAATGAAATAGAGAGAAAGAGAGAGAGAGAGAAAGAGAGAGAAAGAGAAAGAGAGAGAGAAAGGGAAAGATGATACACAGAGAAATGATAGGGAGACACCATGGTAGAAAGAGTAGAAAGAGTAAGAGTTTGAATGACGGATAAAGGACAGAGGAAGGATAGAGAGAAATAAAGAGGTAGAAAGAGAAGGAGAAATATTTTAAATAAAAAGGGAATCAAAAAAACGAGATACATAGTAAAAGAAGAGAGACAAGATAAAATAGAGAGGGGAAATAGAGGAAAACATAGCGAGAGAGAGAGTAGGAAAGGGAGAGAGAGGTGGAGTAGGAAAGGGAGAGAGAGAGAGTAGCAAAGGGAGAGAGAGAGAGAGTAAGAAAAGGAGAGAGAGGTAGAGTAGGAAAGGGAGAGAGAGAGTAGGAAAGGGAGAGAGAGGTAGAGTAGGAAAGGGAGAGAGAGAGAGTAGCAAAGGGAGAGAGAGAGAGTAAGAAAAGGAGAGAGAGGTAGAGTAGGAAAGGGAGAGAGAGAGTAGGAAAGGGAGAGAGAGAGTAGGAAAGGGAGAGAGAGGTAGAGTAGGAAAGGGAGAGGAGAGAGAGAGAGAGTAGAAAAGGGAGAGAGAGAGAGTAGGAAAGAGAGAGAGAGAGAGTAGGAAAGAGAGAGAGAGAGAGAGAAAGGAAAAGAGAGAACGAGAGTGAAAATATATAAAGAACACAAAGGAAGAAAAGTCTTTCAAGTTTTCTCTGAATGACTGATTGAAAATGTCGCCACAAGGTCTGGTAATCTCTTTATTGTAATCTCTAGGTACCAGATTGTTGAAACGATTGTGTCTCCGTGCTTGGAAAAAAAAAAAAACACTGTTGTACGTAGGTGGTATGTATTGCGACTCTTCTAATAAAGTCTCAAAAATGCATTAATGCATGTCTCAAAAATGATCTATGTTACAATTTATAGAAATCGATTTTACTTGAAAATAATGATCTGAGAGCTAGAGAGGGTTTAGAATATATACATAACTTCAATTTTTTTGAAAAATGTTCACGAGCCTATCTTGAAAAGTATATTCTAAACATCTTTCAGATCATTATTATAAAAGGAAACCATTTTCCCAAATTTATAACATAGATGGTTTTTAGAAACACGCATTCAATGTAATGGATTTTAATTTGATAATTGGACTTAAATATAGGGAGGTCTGAATTATGAAACATGATTAGATGAACTCATCCTACGCTATCCCTAACATGATCTCTGGTGGAAATTACTGTTATGTGATAGTGGTTTGGATTAACAAATCCTATATATTTAATCCTGTTTCATAATTCGGCCCTACATTCTATATTTTTTTGCGAGATTTATTTTATTTAATCTCTAAACAAATCTCTCGATTACAAGTCCGCCGCTTTATCGATCCAGCTACAGAGGCTAGTGAAATTACATAACTATGTTGAAATAAATGTACTTTTCACAGGAAACTAACAAACCAAACACACCCAGCCTGGGTTGGGTCGAAAAACTTAGAACTGTCCAGATTTCGAACCTTGGGCCACCCAATCTTATAACACTGAAAAAAATATGAAAACGAGTTCGAGTAATTGTGATATCATGATCATGATTCACACAAAATAAATAATTATATGAAGTAAACAGATTGCTTGATAGTCTATTTTATCGATTTCATTTCGATAATGGTTTTTTCCACTTGAGAAACGACGAGCAATACCATTCCCAAATCCTTCTAAAGACTCTAAACTTATCAACAAGTTTTATCTGCCACGGCTCCTGGTTTTATCTTTGGGTGCTTTCATCCCGAAGCCGGGGATATAAATTTATTATGGACGCCTGGGGCAGGAGGGGGTGGGCGAGGGTGGTAAGGCAAGATAAAATTTTCATTACACGCCGCTCCGAGCAAGTTTTCATTAGGGATCTCAGTATTTTTTGTCCTAAAAATAATTGAGTGGAAAAAACGACGAGTCTGAAATAATTAACATTTAATGTTCTGTTTTCATGCAACACTGTACCGGGTGCGTGGGAATTTCTTTTTGAGCCGAAAGCTGTGGTGAGCTGCTATGTAATAACAACAATACCTAATAAATAAATAAAATATTTTTTTTTTGTTTTATTATATAACAATTTTAGTGGGTCGCACAGGAGTACAGGATTTTTCCGTATCCTAAATATCCTCATATCTTATTTTGTCAGTAATTCCGCCACTAGTGTCTGCTCACATTTAAGCAGATAATCATTTTTCCTCACGAGTGAACCGTTTTCATCCAAGAAGAGAGCAGAAAAACGTCTACCCTACTGGGGATCAAACCCAGGTCGCTGTTCGTGCAAGTCTCGGCTACACCACTCGGCCAGAATGACTTCCTAATAATAAAATTAGGTACGACTGGAGTTACCTCCCCAAAAACAAAGAAAAATTGACCTAAAATAAGTTATGATAATTGTGTTTATAGCTTCACTAAATGTTTGCTGTACTTGGGACTGGAACCACCGACCTCCAGGTTACAAGTCCG
Source organism: Bactericera cockerelli (assembly GCA_024516035.1). Lineage (NCBI taxonomy): Eukaryota > Metazoa > Arthropoda > Insecta > Hemiptera > Triozidae > Bactericera > Bactericera cockerelli. The sequence goes on along the minus strand of CM044960.1, from coordinate 32,503,424 downwards.
CCGCCTTATCAATCGAGCAACTGCGGTCGATTTAAAACTGATTGACAAAAAAAACTTTTAATGGGTTTTCTTTTTGTACTGAATAATGACTTGTGTTTTACACTAGTATATTGTAAAATATTCATAAATAATGAAATCAAAAAAAAAAACAAAAAATTAAAAAAATAATTATAAGAAATCAAGAAATCTTGAAGTAGGTACATATTAAAAAACTACTTCTGTTAATTTCTGTCAGATTTCTCTTTCTCTTGATCCAGTACCTCATGTTATTGAGCTATGGACACTTACTTTTTCATCCTGATTCTTGCCCCCCTTTTTCCCCCCCTCATGCCATTTTAATGTGTGTCCCTGATGCGTCATAAAATGGAAGTTTTATTTTAAATGGTCGAGAGCGCCGGAATCCATGCCTTAGGGCTCCATCAAACAGAGCAAAGACGGAATAAGATTTTTTAAATTTAAATCTATTGAATGCAAAATCAGTCTAAGGACCGAGAGATTTCACATGTAGAATTCATACTATACTATACAGTCGAACCTGGATACAAGAGAACTCTATAGGATTGGAATTTTTTTCTTTCTTATAAATATATGGAAATTTTCTCTTATAAAGAAATTATTTTCCCTTGTAAAAAGGTAATTCGACCTGAAAATTGTTCTCTTATACCCAGGTTTGACTGTAATACGTATAGACGTGCATCACTTATTTATCATGTCCGATTAGGATACGGATAGAGAGTCCCATTATTCCAGCAGTTGTTTTGCTCCTATTATTATGTGGTCAAAGTCTCAAATATACATATTAGCTAATATTAATGCATTTGGTGATATTCGAACCAACGGATTCTTTCACTACACACTCTTTTAAGTAATTTATTTATCAGCCTGAAAAATACAAAAGTACTTACATAAAAGCAAGAGGGAGCACAAAATATGTAATGTATTCAAAACTAGTGTATCATTTTTTTTTTTTTTTTTAGGACCGAAATTTAGGAAATCCACTAATGAGTGGAAATTTTTCAGATTAACATGCTTTTATTTCCCTTTCATAAAATTGTATGGAATTGAAAATTTTATTTTTTGTAAAATAAAATAATTTATAAATTATTATGCAAGTATCTTATAAGTTAAAGCCAAATTCAGAGGAGTAACTTCTTTTTTTTTTTTCTTTTTTTTTAAAGTAGGTAGTTGTGCCCCGGAAACGCTTGTGCATTACTTCAGGGCACATTCTCGTTACATTACATACATGCCATTCCGGAAACGGAAACACTCAGCCACAATTTTCCGCTCCGGCCGGGATTTGAGCCCCAAACTTCTGAGTCAGCAACCAATGAACTTCACCACTGAGCCACGGAGGTCGGCTGAAGAATAACTTGAAACACAAAAAATGACTGCACCTTTTGAACACGAAGTTAACACAGTGTAGTGTCCCGATTTTTGTTGTTGTCCGTTTTGAAGAACATGAAATTTAACGACAGGAAATTTTTATGTGGCTTCAAATGTGTTTGTGTGTTAAGGTTTTATAGAAGGCTATCATAGTCTATCTGGCACAATACATGGTGAACGTTTGTACGCTAAACTACGTTAACTTCCTTCGTTGTTTTCGAATGTCAAAACATACAGATCTGAGAGAAAGAGAAGGAGGGAGAATTGACTGATAAATGAGGAGGAAATGAAGAAAAGAAAAAATAGAGCATAGAGGTAAGTTGAGGAAGCAGAAAGAGAGAGAGAGAAGAGAGAGAGAGGAGAGAGAGAGAGAGAGAGAGAGAATACGGTGCGACAGAAGGAGGAGAATGGGAAGGACAGAAATTGTTTATGGATGGAAGAAGAGAAGGAGAGAGAAAGGGAAAAAATGATAGAGAGAGAAAAAGAATTGTAGAAAATGATAGGGGAGGGAGGAGAGAAGGAGAGAGAGGAAGTAGAGAGAGAATGGGAGAAATGATCGGGGGAGAGAGAGAGAAGGAATTTGAGGGAGAGAGTTTGTGTTTTGTTTAATATTTCCCCTGTTTGATATGGTGTGGTCGGAACGTATGTGGCCCTGTCAATAGCATTATGGTTCCTGATACAACTCCGTATTGAGGTCACAGGAGAAAGGGAATGGGAGGAGGAGGAGAAGAAGGGGGAGGAGGAAAAGGATGGAAAGGGAGAGGAGAGGGATGAAGATGAGGAGAAGGAAGAAGGTTAGGAGGGGTATAAAGAGGAAGAGGTAGAGGAGAAGAAGAAGAAGAAGCATAAAGAGGAAAAAGAGAAAAAAAGGAGCAAAAAGAGAAGGGGGAGAAGGATTAATATAAAAAGGAGAAGAAGGACGAGGAGAAGGAGTAGATGTATTTGAACAAGAGGTGTAGTATAAATGAGGAATCATAGAAAAAAAGAGGAGGAGGAATAGGACAGGATGTGTGGGAGATGTGGGAAAGACGAAGGAAAAATAGTGAAATGAGAGGAAAATTGACAAGACGATAAGCAGAAGAAGGAGAAGAATAGAGGAGGGAGGAGAAGGAGGAGGAGTGAATGGACAGAAAAGAGGCGGATCTAGCGCAGAATGTGAAGGAGGAAGAAGAATGAGGAACGTTGAGAACAGGGGAGGACAAAGAAGAGAAAAGGGATGAGTAGGAGAAGGAAGGGCAGAATGTGTGAGAGGAGAAGGAGCAAGTTTCGCATGATGAGAAGCAGAGATGAAAGTGAGAGGACTTGGAGGACAAGTGATACGAAAAAGAAAGAGAAGTACATATCGGTAGGAAATGGAGGGGTAAAAAATTATTTTTTATTTATTTTTTTTCTTCTATTATATTGTATTTTCATTTGTAATTATTTGTATTATATATGTCCTATTACCTTATAAAGTGTAAATAAATAAAAATAAAAAATAAATAAAATTGAAAATACCAATATCTATCGTGACTTGCTGAAATTAACCTCTCAAGTGCAAACAATTGTGTTGCTATCTTCTCATGGCCCCACCCAAGTTGGATGAGTTGAAGCAGAGAAAACCACAGGTTTACCTGAAAGCGCCTTCCTATTACAACAGTGGAACAATAATAATCCATCTCCCAAGTCCTCATAATCTTCAAAGTTATCCTGACATGGGTACAGGCATCCAAAAAATCCAAACTTTAATTCCCTCTGCCTCTCAGAGTTTTCTGGAACTGTTATGAACTTGTACGATAGCTGAACTTGCGAACTTCAGGCATAGGGGGAAAGCTACTTGGGAAAGTTTTTCAGTTTTTCACGTTAAATATCCCGCATTAAAATTCCGCTCACGGGATTTTGTTTTCCTGTAACGTGCGTTTTGTTTTCTGGAAGTCGGGAATGGTCTGACCTCCCGGTTTATTACATTGAACACGTGTGAAGTCTTCACTAGTGTTGGGTGAGGGGGAGATTCCAGATACCAAATGGGAACAATAAAAGTTGATTCATTTTAGTGACCTACTGTTCTACCCTAATTGTACAAACAAAGCCAGAGTGTCTAATGGCCGGTCCAGATGCGGCTGCAAGGGAATCACTTGAGCCCGATTTATGAAATAGGATTTGTTAATCTTAGTGGACACAAGCACCTAACTCTCACCTTGACAACAACTGTAGCGGTCATATGAAAACTAGGCTTTGTTTCAACCAATCACAGCACACTATTGCCTCAGTCAGCTGATAGAGTCCATATACATAGATTAAATTTAATTCAGTTTCATAATTCGGCTTAATGTCTTATTATGAAAAAATAGAAGGATTTTATTTAGAGACGTCCGTAAAACTTAAGGAAACAGTACTGGGAATGAGCTCGTCTAATATGCCATTAAAAATTTGCTAACAATCTGCAAAGTTCGCAAAAAGATCAGAAATTACTGCAACACTTCAACTGTTCCTCAAACATCCGAACGAGGCAAGAGTGCAAAACTGCAAAGCTATGACTATGCAGTTATCTGAAACCCAAAGTATCTTATTTCCAACTTTTCTAGCATCTCTCCTGAAGTGTCTTATTCCTGACTTTTCTCAAACACCTCTCCTATAACTTTTCAAACACTTCATCTAAATTTTCTACCGCGTCATCCAACTTTCCCACCATCTCTTGCAACTTTTCCGTCGCCTCTTCCAAACTTTCCATCACTTCTCCCAACTTTCCAACACTTTTCCTTTATTTCTACCATGTCTACTAATATTCTTCAACCCCTTTTAAATTCTCTATCAGCTCTCCTAATGTTTCTACCATACCTCTCAACTTTTATTCCGATTTTTCCTACTTGGGTCATTTTCATTTATCTTGGGCAATGGGATTTTTTCAAGTCATGAACGTTACCTTTTTCCTGAACAATTTTTAGGCTCAGAAGACTAAGACAAATACCTTTGAGCAAAAGCTTTCATTTAGAATATTTCTAGCAGCTACCTCTTCACACAAAATTACAAAAACTTAACGTACCAGGTAACGTTCATGACCACGGGTAACGTTCATGACGGTAACGTTCATGAGTAACACGCCACTAAAACAATATTTTCTCAATAAAAGAATATTCACTTTACAAAAAAAAATATTTGATTGGAAAGAGGACATGCAGAAGAATTAAAGAAATACATTATATATTAAAGAATCATTACAATTTATTTAAAAAACCGCGTAACGTTCTTGTCAAAAAAAATTAGACCCACCATTGTCCCTCACTGTACTGCACCCAACATCCAACTGACAGGAAATTTCAAAACAAAAACAATGTCATCTGTAAGAAGTAAAATGGCGGCAGCTGCTAGCTTCTCATTCTAAGGGTTTTTCAAAATGGTTTATATTTTTTTGGGGGTAACATTCATGACGGAGATTTTTTTTTCTTCGTAGGGACACAACTTTACACGTCTGTAGAATGAGGTGAACATTATTATTTTTATGAAAACTAATGGTCACATCCTAAATAAACTGTATTTTTCTCATTTATATTGGATTTTGGTGAAAATAATGGGGAGAAATGCATTTTTTTCTATCAGACACAGTAAAATCTTAGACTAAGGGACACCTAAAATATCATGAACGTTACTTACATAACTGGCAATTTTGAGTCTCCACATTAGTTTAAAAGACAATTTATTATTGTAATTTATAAAAAAAATTGTTTCCTATGTGATCAAATAGATTTTAGTCATATATAACTATTATTTTCACATTTATTAAAGGAGAAAGGTTGCGGACTTGATATGCCCAAGATAAATGAAAATGACCCACTTATCTCTTTCTAATTTTCTATCTCTTCTTCTAAATTTTCTGTTTTTTCTCCCTTATTTTCACCCATATTTCATCCAAGTTTTCTACCATCTCTCGAAACTATTTGGCCACTTGTGCCAGCTTTTTTAACAAGTTTTCTTTCACCTCTCTCAAATATTCTTTAATCTTTTTCTACATATTTCTAATACATTTCAATAATCTCTGCCTTATTTTCCTTCACTTCTCTATAAATTTTAAAACCACTTCTTCCAATTTTTCAAAACTCATCTATTGCCCGTTTTCGACCTTTATTCTCAATTTTCTTTTTGCCCAACACTTTCATAAATACCACTTCTTACATGTTTTACAACTCTTCTTCCAACTTTTCTAATAGCTAATCTAAATTTCTAACCACCTCATTCAACTTTCTTACCATCTCCTCCAATTTTTGTACCACCTTTTTCAACTTTTCTAACACTTCTTCCTTACTTCCAACACTTATCTCAACATTTCTGTCACTTCGTCCAACAACATTTCTCTCATTTCGACCACCTTTTCTCGAGTTTCATTTCCACCTCCACTTTTCCCTCATTTCCTCCACCATTTTCTCCCTCATCAACTAACCGAGACTCAATTTTCTCTCCTGAACTTTCCCTCCAGTTTCGTTCACGTTCATTGAACACCAGCGAGTTATAAACCTCTTTCTCCAGCGACGTTCCACCTGGGTGATTCTGCTTCTGTTGCTCCAGCCACTCTCCCTCCTACCTCCCCTGCTACGCCTTCTACTTCTCTAACTCTCTGCCACTCCCTCCTACTCCTCCTACTTCCTTTTCTCTTACCTCCCCTGCTTTTCCTGCTACTTCCTCAACTCTCTGCCTTTCCCTCCTACTTCTACTATTGCTCCTGCTACTTCTTTATCTCTCACCCACTCCCTCCTACATCCGTTTTTTCTACTTCCCTTGCTACTCTTGCCACTTCCTCAACTCTCTGCCTCTACCTTCTACTTTTCTTGCTCCTGCTACTTCTCCTTCCCCTCCTTCTTCCCTTTTTCCTACTTCCCTTGCTACTCTTGCTACTTCCTCATTTCTCTGCCTCTCCCTTCTACTTCTCTTGCTCCTGCTAGAATCCCTGGCCCTTACCTCTGCAGTTGCTCCTTCTACTCCTCCTTTCCCTTGTACTTTCCTTTCTCTTACCTACCCTGTTTCTAGTACTACTTCCCCAACTCTCTGTTCCTGCTACTTCCCCAACCCATTCCCTACCGGTATTCTTCGCCACACACAGGAGTTGAGTCAGCAGAAAGCAACACGAGTAGGGAGAAAACTTATAGGAAAAATTAATAAGAATGATAAATCTGATATGAGTACGTTCAGGAACACGAGCCACGGTAAGAAGAAAACTTGAACGTAGGATGAGAATCATAAAGTATGGATTAACTGAAGTATAAATTCCTTTTTCCTATAGATAGGTGTTTCATAGCTAAAGTAATAGGTCGTTCGGGACGATATCTTTTTGTACATTCGTATCAAAAACCTCGGCCGAGGTGTGAAGAAAAGAATAATAACGAGATAAAGACAAGGCGCTATAATGAGAAAGACAGAGAGCGGCAGACTGTAATTTTATCAGGTTTTACATGTAAGTACCTATCATTTTTGGTTTTATTAGGACTGTGAGTAGGTAGCTTTGACTAAAAATGAAAAATGGCATAATATTGCTGTTGCTAGGCTCTACATTGAACGAAATTTCTTGTATAGTGAAAAATAGTGTTAAAAATAATACTAATACTCTTTAATGGAAGCTATATAAGCACCAGGTGAGGTTGACGTTGAAAGTATTTTCTACCAGCTCACCCTTACAGTCTTATTATTATGTGGTCATATGATCAAATAAATGCAAATTTATGCACTGGGTGGGATTCAAACCAACGGATCCCTACGCTACCTGGATTACCAGACTAGCGCCTTAACCACTTGACTACCAGTGCACTATTTATGACTACCAATTAATCGTATATTACTTGAACGGAAATACTTAATTATCTTCCGACATCAAAGACAATTAGAGAGACAGATTAGAGAGAAATTTTACTTTTTTGCTATATTCGACGTTGCTTAACTTAAGTGACTTGCCCAGGTCTTAAAGTTAGTGAACTAGTGCGAAGCCGACCCCAATAGCTAGATGGATAAGTCAGCGGACTCGTAACCTGAAGCTCGGTGGTTCGAGTCCGATGTAAGGCAAATTTAAGTAAGGTGGGTTTGAGCAGTGTTGTTCTCCGTGACTTTCTTTAAAAAAAAGATGAGTGTTTCACAGCCTTTTTTATTTCGTAGCCATGAAACAGATGCTACTGTAAACTGTAGACGCTTGTAATCTGTGTTGTAGCTTGCCCATTCCGTAGTATGCATGCCCTCTGATGGGAGAAGTGACAGAATACTTTTTATTTATGTGCTGGGTCAACACGAGCGCACCGGAAGGTATCCCTTACAAACAACTGTAACCAAATTAAGAATATTTTTTTTTGTCGGTACGGGGGATTGAACCCAGAACCTTCCGCATGGCAAGCGAGTGCTTAACCACTGAGCTAATCGCTCTCTCTCTCTCTCTCTCTCTCTCTTTCTCTCTCTCTTTCACACAAACACCATAATGTATTATTGACATATTTCTGGGTCATTGCCCACATCTCTCATATGTGAGTTGAAGTTCCCCCACCTTTCTCTCTAAACTTTATGCTAGCCCTTCCCCTCTTCCTCCTTTCTCTCCTTCTCCTCCCTCTCCTTCCTTCTCCTTTCTCCTCCTCCTACACTCTCCTTATATTTCTCCTGTCTCCTCTCTCTCCTCATCCTCCCTTTCCCTCCTTCTCCTTCCTCTCCCTAATTATCCTCCTGCTCTCTCCTTCTCATCTCCCTCTTCTCTCCTACTCTTACTCCTCCTCTCTCTTTTTCCTCCTCCTACTCTCTCTTTCCCTTTCTCCTCTCTCCCCTTATCCTGCCCTTCTCTCCTTTTACTCGACCTCCCTCCTTCTCCTCCCCCTCCCCCTCCCTCCTTCTCCTCCACCTCCCTCCTTCTCCTCCCCCTCCCTCCTTCTCCTCCCCCTCCCTCCTTCTCCTCCCCCTCCCTCCTTCTCCTCCCCCTCTCTCCTTCTCTTCCCCCTCTCTCCTTCTCTTCCCCCTCCCTCCTTCTCCTCCACCTCCCTCCCTTCTTCTCCTCCCCCTCCCTCCTTCTCCTCGACCTCCCTCCTCCCCTCCCCCTCCCTCCTTCTCCTCCACCTCCCTCCTTCTCCTCCACCTCCCTCCTTCTCCTCCCCCTCCCTCCTTCTCTTCCCCCTCCCTCCTTCTCCTCCACCTCCCTACTTCTCATCCTCCTCTTCTCTCCTTCTCCTCCTCCTCCTCTCTCAGTCTACTACCCAAAATAATACTGCAATGGACCACCCCTGTCTCTATCATATCGTCCATATCCTTCATAGAATATAGTTGGGGAAATCCATAGCTACATACATGTACACATCATAAAATGGACGTAATAGATTTATATCTATCCATATGTATGTATGTACATAAATTTCATGTATACGAATATGTTACCGAGACGTTATAAAAACATACTATGTATGTACTTATATATTATGTATATTTCATTTACGAGTATGGTACCTATGCTTTTAATATAATTTGATAACAAGTGAATCTGTAGCCCGTTCGAGAATCACTCTCCACTCTCATAATCTCCAAATCTCCCTTTCAACTGTCACACAATGCATTCTAATTGGTTAATTTGAACTCACTAACCAACTCGTGGATTTTGAGAGTGGAGAGTGTTTCTGGAATGGGCTATTGGTGTGGAGATACCTATAAATTACAAAAGAAAATACATACGAACTAGGTTTAGCGTAAGTATACACACTCGTTTTGTTTTTCTTGGCTTTGCAAAACTAGCGTTTTGCTTGATCCAATCCAAGTATTCAGTTTCAGTATGAAATAATTCTGAATATTATCGATTAGTTTGATCAAAGGATTGAATTAAAAGTTTTTGCAAAGTTTATTGGACTGTTTATTTGTGATGTGAAAATTGTTCAACATGTCGAATGATTTGATAGTTTTGGTTTATATTAACCGCATATTAACCAACCCTAGGGCGGACTTAAATTTTACCAAAAAAAAAGGGTTCAATACCCTTTTTTTGGTAAAAATTTAGCAGCATGAGTTTGAGTAATTGTGAAATCACGAAAGTAATTAACACAAAGTTGTAGGTACATTTGTACCTACAACTTTTCACCTTTCCGTTCATACTGAAGACGAAAATTCAATATTATGTCCCACCCTGTATTTCGATGCGGTGGTTGGCTGGTCATCCATTCCATTCCATTAAGAACGAAAACCTACGCTTCCATATCCTTCTATACCTAGTCGATAGGAAGAAATATCTTTTGAAAATGGAGCGAAAAAAAACTCGGGTGTATCGGGTCTTTTTATAGCTAGGGGATACTGGAAATTCAGTCCTCTCACTGCAAGAGATAGACTGAACAGGTATACCTAGATATGAAATTTCTATAGATAGACTATACACATAGATAGATCATAGAGTCTATAGAAGTATAGACATATATTATTATCTAAATGTAAAAGATATGCTTTACAGATATGTATACAATCATATGGTCTATATGTAAAAGATATACTGGATAACTAGAGAGATATACAATATAAATGTACATAAAAAATATTATACAGGGTGGACCAAAAAAACGTTTACACCCGTTAATGGTAGATTACTGACGACATTTCTAGGACGGATCTGCAATCCGTTTTTTCGGATTCGCCTTTATAACTGCACAAAGTGATTTTTTGCAACTTTCTGAAAAAGTCCGACTTTGGCTTATTCTTCAGGTCAGAACTTTTTTCCTGTTTAAGATGAGTTGATTCTGAACAATTCTGCAGAAAGCCAACAAAATTTCGATGTTTCTAGCTACACTACTTTGTTTTTTACGGTTTGATTTGGCATCTTTTTTGACACCTGAATAGAAAAAAAGTTCGCATGTAAATTTTTTACACTTTGAAACACTCAAGATTTGCCCGAGCAAATTTTGGCACAGACATGGGCAAGTTTGATAAAAGTTGGCGGCTAACCCAAGGATGCTAAAAAATAATTTTACGATTTTTTATCACGTGGTCTTCTGGGTAAACAAACCAGGTAAGTCTCAAAAAATGATGTTCAAAATCTTAAAAGTGTTGACCGTGTAGGGTCGTCTTGTACTCAAAGAGTAATTAGCTATTTATGTCTGATAATTATTTTCCTTGGAATTAATTAAAGGCCAGTCAAATGAATGATTGTTTGTTTCTCGATGATAGTTTTCAAGCATATTTTTCTGCATTCTATGAAATTTTATCTTTAAACTTCTTGAGTTTTTTTAGTACGTTTCTCATTGAACATACTAACACAAAATGTTTTTTTAAATACCTTTTTGTTTATATCAAAATAGTATAAAACATAATAAAGACTGCAAAAGTTTATTAATTTTACAAAATATTATCTTGTTCTTTTCAAGACTTCTATTAAGAGTTGGAAATTGGTAAATATTTTGTTATTTAATTAGTATTGTTTATGATAGAAGAACCTACCTACATATTTACCTGGATTTATTTCATAAATTCTATTTTCGTTTGGAAAATTCGCTAGTTTTTTTTTTCTCTCGTAGGGAAGCATAAGAAAACCATCATTACATTATCAAGGCAGTCTCTCAGGGGCTTACATGAATAATAATTATGTGTATTGTGATACCAATAGTATCTGATATAACTCAATTTACAGATGGTATTACCACCAAAAAAACCATAAGTTGTTGGTGTTACAACAGGTCAGATACAGGTATGAATAAAATATTCCATCAGATTTTTTTGATAATTAAAAATATATTGACCGTCGAGAATTGAACTTCGGTCATGCGACCAACAGTCTTAGCACTACCACATCTTGCTCACACCACTGACAATCTGAGAAGCACAAAATTTATCATTTGAATTTTCCTAAACTGGCTGATGAAGGCATGTGAGACCGCGGTATTCAAAAAAAGCAATGTAAACAATTTTTGTAAACAATACAAGACGCCCTTACACAGTCTACAGCTAGAAAACTCTTAGGATTTTTGAAGAGTTTTTGGCAAACATCTAATAATTTTTCCCAGAAGATCACGTGATAAAAAATCGTTAAAATTATTTTTTAGCATCCTCGGGGCGGCCGCCAACTTTTATCAAACTTGCCCATGTCTGTGCCAAAATTTGTTCGGACAAATGTCGAGTGTTTTATTTAGTAAAAAAAAATTTTTTGGTGTTTTTTTCTGTTCAGGTGTAAAAAAATATGACAAACCAAATCGTAAAAAAACAAAGTAGTGTAGCTAGAAACATCGAAATTTTGTTGGCTTTCTGCAAAATTGTTCAGAATCAACTCATCTTAAACAGGAAAAAAGTACTGACCTGAAGAATAAACCAAAGTCGGACTTTTTCGGAAAGTTGCAAAAAATCACTTTGTGCAATTACGAAGGCGAATCCGAAAAAACGGATTGCAGATCCGGCCTGGAAATGTCCTCAGTAATCTACCATTAACGGGTGTAAACGTTTTTTTGGTCCACCCTGTATAATGCAATCTAAATGTAATATAGATATATTATATAAGATCGTCTAAAAGTAGATGTAAAAGATGTACTTTACGGGATATAAATGTAGTTGTATGAAAGATGTCTATCTTTCCAGTGAGGACGGGAGATATATTTATACAGGGTGTAACAGAATTGTTGTGACCATTGCCCATACTCCAGTCCAGAGATCCTGAGTTCGATTCCCGGTTGGAGCAGATATTTCACAGAGAAAATCATGTTCCCTCCGAACACGTGAGGCTGGCATTTCCGGCCCTACCCAGGCTGGGTGTGGAGCTGATACGATTGACAGCGGCTGGAGGGTGAAATGATTCGGTTGTGACTACTACTTATAGTCTATGGGCCGTGAGTTCAAGCCCCGGGTCGTTTAAAAATATTATGAGCACATTATTTTGGACTTTCCAACCCAACCAGTGGTTAAGAGTATTGGTTTTTGCCCCGCAAGTTGAGGGTTCGAATGACATGGATGTAAAGGTAAAGTGCCCTGAAGCAATGCAAAAGCAGTTCCGGGGCGCAACTACCTTTTTCTATCTATACTATAAAAGAGAGTTTCACTCACTGATTCATCACTGTTTCTCCGAACTGGTAAGTCCTAGGAAGCTGAAATTTGGTAGGTAGCTTTGTCTTATAGTCTAGATGTGCAATAAGTCTAGATGTCCATTACAACACCTGCCATTGGCGAAAAAGGATTTTTTGCTTCACAGCCATGCCTCGGCAAGCAAAGCGGGCGACAGCCCGCTAGTAAATAATAAAAAGATACTCATTATTGCGATACCCATGTCAAATTCCTTGAATAATGGAAGTTAAGCTACGATGAGTATGAAGAGAAAATGGAAATGAAATGTAGTGATATAATATCGTGTGACATTGGAAAATTTTCATTACACCCTGTATACAAGTCTCTGTATCATTTTACGGAGCTGGAATACAAGATATCCAGAAACCTTGGAGAGAGAGAAGGAGAGGGAGAGGAGAGGAGTAGAGTAGAGGGAGGAAGAGAAGAGAGAGGGATAGAGGGAGAGAACGAGGGTGTGAGAGATTGAAAAAAGAGATAAAGAATAAACCCGATGGAAAGGTGAGAACATATTTCCTTCTTCTCCTTAGCGAGTGAATGCTGCAGCAGGAAAGCGCTGGGAATCAGGAAAGCTGAGGAAAGGAAGAGATCTCCCCCATAAACCTCAGAGATGTCGTGGTCAGTCAAAAGATCCCGGCTTCAAAAACCAGAGCTGGTAAACATGAACTTTTTTTTAAGGGAAAAGGAAATTAATAAAAAAAATTGGTTGTTATAAAGACGAACTAATTCAATTATGAAACATAATATATTCAAAATTATAGAACTACCTAGTACCTGTCACCTCTGATGGTGTACCTACCTATAAAGCCGGCCACACACGTATACATGGATGCATATATGCAGATATGTAGGGTATTTTCTTCACCAAAAAAGTTACCGCTCAAAAATAACTCATGTATATGAGCCGATGTGCATGTAGAACATACATAGATATGCATTAATTTTGAAATTAATATTTCAAGAAGATTTTCTTTATTTAGAACATGCTTGAAATAGAAAATTCGTCTCCTGTCTCCTGCAAAACTCCGCAAACTTGCACGCAAAATCCATAGTGAAACACAAATTGGTTCACAAAAATTCAATCAGAAAACTTGGGAAAAACTTTTCACGCGCTCCCCAACTTTTCAATATTTGAAATATTCAAGGTGTGAGCGCAGAAAAACCTGGAAAACTTCAAAAATGCTAACAAGGTGGAATAGAAAGTTGTTGTTCTCTTCCGAGGATATACCTAATTAGTACACACGCGGGAAACTGAAACATTTACCTGGTAAAGGAATTTTAATTAACTTTAATTACAAATTAGCTAATCAACAGCTGTAATTAGAATTTAAACGTTTCACAAGCGTTACAGATGAGTGTCGCGTGTGGTTTGCATGTGTGTGACCCAGGTTCGAACCCTGTGGTGGGGGTAAAAAAAATTAATTTGTATTTTCGATGTCATAGGTGTGCTACTTCATAGAGTACTTATACGTTGTCAGAAAAAATGAGTGATTGTTTTTTTTTTTTTTCTTTCTTTGAAGAATGAGAGGAGTTGGCATAAAATTAATTCGAACAATACACCGACCTCAGTAGCTTGATCGATAAGGCGGCGGACTTGTAACCTGGGGGTCGGTGGTTCAAGTCCCGGTTTCAGCGTAAATTTAGTAAAGAAAGTTTGAGTAGTTGTGATATCACGAAAGTGATGAACACAAATATGATAACTAACCTTTTTAACTTAAATCGAACAATACAAATAATAATAATAAACTCCCTTGCCTTTATCCCATATTAACTTATGTTGCTTTTGGGGTCGGCATTGTTCAACCTCATGGTTGAGGTTGGTAGGGTGGAGCACGTTTTTTTTATGGCTGGATGTCCTTCCTAACGCCAACGATTCTACTTGCTTTAACGTCCTGGATTAGGACGGGAGTTTTACCCTCCATTCGCTGGGAATCGTACCAGCTACCCAAATTAACCTCACCCAGCCTGGGTAGGGCCGAAAATGGCAGCCTCATGTGTTTTGATGGAACAGAATTTTCTTCTAAAAGTCTGCCCCAGCCGGGAGTTGAACTCGGGAACTCTGGACTACGGCCAGTAGTCACAACCATTACGCCACGGAGGCTGCTTTAAATCGAACACTACAAATCAGGTTTATTATTATTTTCTCAAGGATATTTTTATTATTATCATTATCATCGAAATAACACGCTTTATCCGTGACCCAAACAAAAACATTGAAACCGCCGCCTTGATACTTCTCGAATAAATTTGTTTGTGTATGTTACCCCCCTCTGTCCTGGTTAACCCCAGTTTCCTCCACATATCACCCTGGCCTAATCAACCCCATGCGTACTATGTTACCCCTCTTGCGGACTCCTCCTTTTCCCTCTGTCCCAATCCACCCCTTGTGCCCTATTCAACAAGGACATCATCAAATGAAATTATCTAATTAATGACCTGAAAGTTGCCTCTCAGATGCAGTGTGACAAGGTCAGGCCGATTTGGAATAGGATCCACGCGTGCCACTACACAGCAGGCAACATGTTTGATTAACTCCAACCCGGAGTTTGTCATCACTTTTTATGTGGCTACTACATAGTTTAATTGGAATACTATTTCAATACTATTTTATTGCACATCAAAGCATCAAAAGCATTTTTTTTTTTTTTTTTTTCGAAGCATCAGACAAAATATCACCTTCTTTAGTATTGATATGCTTATAGATTAGAGAGATCAGCGCTTCTCACAACTGAACGAAGAAATATCTTTGAAATAAAATTTGCCCTTATTCTGATAGACAGTAAAAAACATGCGCGGATATAGCCCTCTTGTACTGGGGGGGCACAATCGCACAATATACCTGACTAGCGGGTTGCACCCGCCGCTTCGCAAGCCTATCACACACACACACCCACCACACCACACACCCACCACACCACACCACACCACACCACACCGCACACACACCACACACACACACACACACGACCACACGCACACCACGCACCCACCACACACCACACACACACACACACACACCACGCACCACCACCACACACACACACCACACACCCACCGCACACACACACACCACCACCACCACACACACCACACACACACATACACCACGCACCCACCACACACCACCACCACACACACACCACGCACCCACCACACACACACACACACACACACCACGCACCCACCACACACACACACCACACACCCACCGCACACACACACACCACCACCACCACCACACACACCACACACACACATACACCACGCACCCACCACACACCACCACCACACACACACGCACACACACATTTCAATATTTTTCGTGTCACCCATCCATTTCTTGTCCTGGAGCTCAAGAATGGCTCATCAGAATTTCGCAATCAATATGTCAAATGAAGACTACAACCCTTGCAAAAACATTCTCGCTTTGAGTTGATAGTTTGTCACGACATATTTCGAGAAAAAATGTCAGCCAGGTCAAAAAACGTAAATACTTTTTGTTTACCCATCCATTTTATGTCCTTACTCAACGTAGCTCAAGAACGGGTCATCAGAATTTCGTAATTGATATCTCAAATGAAAACTTGAACCCTTGCTTAAAACTTTCTATTTTTGAGTTGATACGCCGTCGCTGTAGCGCTGTCACGACAAATTTTGAGAGAAAAAAAATGTCATTTCGGTCGAAAAATGTGATTTTTTTGTGTCACCCATCCATTTTTTGTCCTTACCCCGTTTAGCTGAACCCTAGAGATATATTCCCTGATCCAAATGGACCTAGGTAAAATTTCAGGTTTCTCGGACAATCTGTGTGGATTTGACAACTTTATTATTTAGTTATTTCTTATTGGTCTTAGAATTGTGAATTATTTTGGGTCCCGTGCACCCCTAACTTATTGAGATTTTTTTACGGGATTAGTCTTAGAATTGGGAATTATTTTGATCTCGTCCCCCCTAACTTATTGAGATTTTTTTTACGGGATGAGTCTTAGAATTGAGAATTATTTCGGGGCCCGTGCCCCCCTAACTTATTGAGATCTTTTTTTTTTACGAGATTAGTATTAGAATTGGGAATTATTTTGGGGCCCGTGCACCCTTAAATTATTCAGATTATTTTTTTTACGGGATTAGCCTTAGAATTGGGAATTATTTTGGGGCCCGTGCCCCCCTAACTCATTGAGATCTTTTTTTTACGGGATTAGTCTTAGAATTGGGAATTATTTTGGGGCCCTTGCCCCCCTAACTCATTGAGATCTTTTTTTTTTACTGGATTAGTCTTAGAATTGGGAATTATTTTGTGGCCCGTGCGCCCCTAACTCATTGAGATCTTTTTTTTAACGGGATAAGGTATAATGAAAATTGAGAAAAACCGCTTACCGAAAAAATCTGGGGGGGCACGTGCCCCCCGTGCCCCCCCCTATATCCGCGCATGGTAAAAAAGCAATTATACCCTGAAACCACTTTACATTACTTGAATGCACTTTAACTTTACACCCATGTTATTTTGGTAATATTAGGAAAAATCAGAATTTTCGAAAACGGCCGGGATTCGAACCCGAAACCTCCGGGTCAGTAACCAATGCTCTTAATAACCACTCAGCCACGGTGGTTGAACTATAGGCTCTATATTTTCAATTGTAACACTTCAAACAAAGGTACAGAATTTACAAGAATAGTTTTACGTGAAAAATTACTGATAGAGATTCTAATAGAATTCATTTTCCTAATAGAAATTTAATTAGAATTTGTCCTGTTAGAGCGCCCCTGTTAGAATTGACCTTTAAAAACCTACAATCACAACAGGTCAACTCCACACGTAAAAACAGCATCTACAGAGGTCCAAATTGTGTATTTACTTTTAATCTGACTGAATCTGTTCTTGTACATTTTCCTCTTTTTTAATGCTACCCTCTCTACCGTTCTAGAGGTATGTCCTCTCGGGACTTACCTACTATATCACTCCCAGTTGAAGACGAAAATCTCATTTTCCTATTTTCATAATGAAAAACAAGATTATTTTTGCTCTCTTATTTCGTCTGGGAACACAGATTTTATGAGATTTCAGCTTTCAGCTTTCTATACCACTTTCAAAATGATCCCAATTGAGGTGTTCTTTAAAGGACTTTTTTTCTCTTCTGAATAATCTTTTTGCATTTATATTTCTAAATACTTTGCTTTTTTTACTAAATATTTCTGAATAATCTTTTTGTATATTTTTTAAAAACTTTGCTCTTTTTACTTAATATTTCTGAATAATCTTTTTGTATATTTTTTTAAATACTTTGCAATTTTTAATAAATATTGATGATAACATCACACGATTAGCTCAGTGGTTAAGCACTCGCTTGCTATGAGGGAAGTCGCGAGTTCAATAAAAAAAAACGGAGCAAAAAAATATTTTTTTATACAAAAATGGACACAAATACTTCCAATTTCTAAGATTAGAAATTTAAGGGAAGTAATATTCTAAATTTGGTTACAATTCTTTGAACGGGACAAGGATTTACAGTAGATCCTGTTTCATAGCTCCGAAAAAAATAAAATAATAATAATAATTTAGATTTGCTTTATTGGGGATATTGGGTCACAAAGAAACTGGCAATACGAAAAAAAAAAATAGTGACTGAATGAAAATTTAGTACTAAATTTTAAGGGAATTTGAAGAATTGGACATAGTGGAAAAAACGGCTGCACCCAAGTTACGTTCCGAGGCATGGCCGTATGTTTATTTTTCCTAACCCTATACTACACAATGAGGCATTGCCGTACATCTTTTCGGGCTGGAACATGGCGCCACATGGCAATAACAGCTAGTTTTTTTTTGTTTTTTTATTCTTCTGCCTCTTCAAAAAGGATTTCA
Organism: Bactericera cockerelli; assembly: GCA_024516035.1. Taxonomy (NCBI): domain Eukaryota; kingdom Metazoa; phylum Arthropoda; class Insecta; order Hemiptera; family Triozidae; genus Bactericera; species Bactericera cockerelli. The sequence continues at coordinate 32,485,180 of CM044960.1, read as the reverse complement.
TAAAATTCAATTTGTTGTGCACAACGTCTCCCAAAAGTTTGGTTTGAAAATGAGCCTCTGGCATAATGAACAAAACGAAGATATTCAATCAAATTAATATCAGCGAATGTAAAATATTGAATGAAAAACAATAATATCGGAACAACTAATTTTACAATAATTAAACATCGAAATTCTGTTGAATGGAGTAATCACAAATATTTGAAATATTTTTCAAAACGACCCCCCTTCCCTCCGCTTGTCCTCGTTGAAATAGAAACAGCCATTTATCATATTCTTGTGTAAACAATCAAACATTTTCATTCTACAAAAAATATATAATTTAGACAAAACCAATAACAATATCCTAGTTATGACAGAAGTAGGGGGACTGGCTGAACAAATGATTCTCCGAATTTTGTCGAGGAAGAAATGAGAGAAAAAAACGTTACCAACCTAATAAAAATATATAAAAAAACAACAACAATTATTCACCACCAGTTTTGATTGCGGAAGGGACAGCCGCCATTTTGATGTCGTCCGTAAACACAGATTTACATTTTTATCAGATTTTCTTGCGGGTTTCGCTTCTTTATGTCCTGTATTTTGAAGCACCAAGTTTACTTATCTTGAAATGGCTGCCCTCAATCATTTCCCGAAATAACCAGAAGAAAGAAAGTTGTTTTTACTGTCCTTTTTGGAAATTGAGAAATGTATTCAAAATAAGGTGAAAGGGTCAAGAAACTCAGCAAAATGTGAAGCGGAGAACTTTGCTACTTTCTTATATTTTTATTGGAGAAAAGAAAATTGAGAATAAATAAACGCTAGTTTATTACCAAAATGGTATAATTTATGCTATAGGTATCCATACTGTTACTCCTAGTGGAGGATGCGACAATGTGTACAAGTAAAGTAATGATGGTATAACCGGACTGACCTGAGTAGGTCCATCGGTCAGACATGTGCGGCTTGTAACCTGGAGGTTGGTGGTTCGAGTGCAGAGCATCAAGAATATTTTAAGTTCGGCTTTGTGACAAAACTAAATATTGTCATGCATTGGTAGATAAGTGAATTTTTACTTTCCTTATCCTATAATAAGGAAAGTATTTTATTCGTCGAAAATTTGACCTACCCAGTTTTTCACATTTCTGGACGAATCATAGCCTCAGGATACCAAAAAAGTTGTTTTCAGCCATTGGTCCGTGCGTCTGTCTGTGTGTGTGTGTGTGTGTGTGTGTAAACAGGATATCTCGAGAACGGTAAAAGCTATAGACTTGAAATTTGGTACGTAGATTAATTTCATACACCAGACGAACCACGAAACTTTTGGTTGAAATCGGCCGCAAGATGCGGCCGCAGTGCCGCAAATATTGGTCGCAACCGCCGCTTCTTTGAATTGGTTAAAGATACAAAAAAAGTTAGAGAACAACATTTTCTCGGATTAAAAAAATAATAGGGGTTTACTCTGATCATTTTTTTGATATCTTGAACTTTTTGGAACCCGGCCCCAATTTACCGGTATTTTGGGGGGACCCGCTTGGACTAACTTTTTTATTATTCACCTTAGATGGGGGTTGCGACATATCAAATCCAATGATTTTGAGGTGCTGATTACGAATTTGGCACTGATTTTTAACTATCTGTTACCGTTGAGTCAGCAGTGGCGGATTTCGACTTCTTTTTGGGGGATAAGGAAAGTCGTGTGATGTTTACACCAGATTTTTTCCTCGTGAATTTGAGTATATGAAAAGACTCTGAGGGTTTTGTGGTAGAAAATGCGTTAAGCATTAACCTTTCACTAAAAGAGTATTATTATTACTATTTAGACGTTATTATAATCTACAACATTGAGGATTCTTTAGCTACGTCTAAAATCCAATTCAAGATTAGATTTTCTGGCTACGTATGAGTTCGGTGCGGAAAATAAAAAAATGTATGAGTTCGGTGCCGCCTAAAAAAGGTCATGTATGAATTCGGTGCCGCCTAAAAAAGGTCATGTATGAATTCGGTGCCCTGGTACTTGCCCTGATGATCAGGTAATTATAGTATTTTTACTTTCCTTATCTTATAATAAGGAAAGTATTGTATTCGTCGAAAATTTGACCTACCCAGTTTTTCACATTTCTGGACGAATCATGGCCTCAGGATACCAAAAAAGTTGTTTTCAGCCATTGGTCCGTGCGTCTGTCTGTCTGTCTGTCTGTCTGTCTGTCTGTCTGTCTGTCTGTCTGTCTGTCTGTCTGTCTGTCTGTGTGTAAACAGGATATCTCAAGAACGGTAAAAGCTAGAGACTTGAAATTTGGTACACAAATTAATTTTATACACTAGACGAACCACGAAACTTTTGGTTGAAATCGGCCGCATTCTGCGGCCAAGGGCCGCAAATGCTAGCCGCAAGCGCCGCTTCTTTAAATTGGCTAAAGATACAAAATTTTTTAGAGAACAACATTTTCTTAGATTAAAAGAATAATAGGGGTCTATTCTGATCATTTTTTTGATATCTTGAACTTTTTGGATCTCGGCCCCAATTTACCGGTATTTGGGGGGGACCCGCTTTGACTAACTTTTTTATTATTCATCCTACATGGGGGTTATGACATATCAAATTCAATGATTTTGAAGTGCTGATTACGAATTTGGCATTGGTTTTTAGTTATCTGTTACCGTTGAGTCACCAGTGGCGGAATTTGACTCCTTTTTGGGGGATAAGGAAAGTCGTGTGATGTTTACACCAGATTTTTTTCCTTATAGGCATGGCCTTCAATGTATTTTACCTAACCCTACTATAAACCCAAGGCATGGCCTTCATTGTATTTTACCTAACCCTACTATAAACCCAAGGCATGGCCTTCATTGTATTTTACCTAACCCTACTATAAACCCAAGGCATGGCCTTCATTGTATTTTACCTAACCCTACTATAAACCCAAGGCATGGCCTTCATTGTATTTTACCTAACCCTACTATAAACCCAAGGCATAGCCTTCATTGTATTTTACCTAACCCTACTATAAACCCAAGGCATGGCCTTCATTGTATTTTACCTAACCCTACTATTAACCCTAGGCATGGCCTTCATTGTATTTTACCTAACCCTACTATTAACCCTAGGCATGGCCTTCAAGGAGGAAATGGACAGCCTTGCTGAATGTAACTGTCTACAACATAATCTACTAACTTAATAACAGCAGGATGACTGTTAACAAGCAACAGAGTACATTAAAAAAAAAAACAATCAATTTATAAGTCATTAGCACCGCACCGAACTCATACATCACCTTTTTTCGGCGGCACCGAATTCATACATGCGAAAAAGGTGCGGGTAATCTTCGCACCGAACTCACCTATTGCCGATTTTCTTCGGTTTAGATAAGAAGGGAGGATCATTCAATAGGTTGAATTTTCATATATTTCTTTTTAATTTTCTGTTTATAAATGTAGTCTCAAAGAAAAAAATGTCTCCTCGAATCATCAGCTCAAAATATCTCGTAGAGTAGGTATAAGTTCTCTAAAAACGTTGATTTTTATCTAGGTTTTTTTTCAATTTTGCTCTCTCTCACTCTCTTTCATTGTCTCTGTCTTCTTTTCTTTTTTTACAAAAAAACTGCACGAAAAGAAAACAGAACTTAAAACAATATTGAATCCCTTTTTTCTTGGAAATTTAAATAAGCTAAGGATAACATCAAGGGTACTTTGGGATACAATATTCTTGAGACAAAAATACCACAATTTTTAATCTATTCATGGAAGATGAATAAAATTTAACTCGAAATACATAAATTACCGTTTGCGTTGATGAGATTCTAAATTGCACATTTTTATTCGGTTTAATTTGGGTTGAAAATAAATAAATACCAAAATTAATTTTAACAAACGTTCCGAACGGCACAAGTAAAATGCCGCACGACACAAGTAAACCTCAGGATTTCAACCCGCTTGAAGTAGATTCGTATAAACGCCACTAGCAATGTAAAGGGAAACCTCCTGTTTTCATACTTCCATGGAGGAAAGACAGTGCTATGGCAAAAACAAAGATGGCCAACTTAGGGGACAGGTTTAAGGCTTACGAGTTCTCCATTTCTTATTTATCTATGAGCGCAAAGTATGAAAAATAATGCATAGTAGCATCAAAGATTCGCATAATGTATAAAATACAGGGTGGGGCAAAAGTCTGGAAACCCCTGAATAACTTTCGAATGGCTTCTTCGGTAAAATTAAAATTTTGTAAGGTAAACTGGGCTAATAAGACCTTCTTTTAGAGTGGAGTCGATTTTTGTTACCGGCCCCCATGTCGGGGCCAAGGGGGCCAACTTCATTTTTTTAAATACGAACCCCCACCTAGCGATACATTTTTGAAAAGGTCTTTAAATAAGAAATACATTGGTGCAAATTTTATTTTTTTAATATTAACTGTTTGCAAATGGCGTCCAACTTTGTGTATGTAGTAAAGTCTGGAAACCCCTGAATATCTTTCGAAATAGCTTTCTCAGTAAATTTAAAATTGTGTACGGTAATCCGTGGTAAGTAGACCTTATATTAGAATGCTGGGACCGATTTTTTTTTACCGGCCCCCATGTCGGGGCCAGGGAGGCCAACTTCATTTTTTTAAATACGAAACCCCACCTTGCGATACATTTTTGGAAAGGTATAATTACCCTGACTTACCGTGCATAATTTTAAATTTACTGAGAAAGCCCTTTCCAAAGATATTCAGGGGTTTCCAGACTTTACTGCATACACAGAGTTGGACGCCATTGGTAAACAGTTAATATTAAAAAAAAATAAAAATTGCACCAAAGTATATCTTATTTGAAGACCTTTCTAAAAATGTATCGCAAGGTGGGGGTTCGTATTTAAAAAAATGAAGTTGGCCCCCTTGGCCCCGACATGGGGGCCGGTAACAAAAATTGGCCCCACTCTAAAAGAGGGTCTTATTAGCCCGGTTTACCTTACAAAATTTTAATTTTACCGAAGAAGCCATTCGAAAGTTATTCAGGGGTTTCCAGACTTTTGCCCCACCCTGTATATAGTTTTTTTAGTGTAAATGCGCGAACACAACGGAGGCCTATACCCTGGACCCTGGCGTAGAGTCAGTACCACGTAAAATAATCTAACCATTCTATTAAAAATGTAGGCGCCCACAACGGAGTCCCGAAAATCGTCTATATCTACCTGTAGGTACCAGGGTCTGGGGTATAGAGCCAGGGTCCTCGTTGTGGCCGCCTACTACGATTAAAATGCTTACCTTGAGTTTGAGAGGTGCAGACAGACCAAAGCTATGACCGTAAGAAATTGAGCATTACCTGAGACAAACAATGGATATACGAGTAACATTAATTTTACAATAATTGATAAAATATCTAATATTAGTTATCGGAAATATTGTGTTTGTTTTTTAGTAAAAAAAAAAATCATAATAAAATTATATACAGGGTGATTCAGAAAAGTACCGTCAAACGTTAACCACATATTTTATGGGCTAGTTAAGGAGGGGTCAACTCTATAAAAGAAAGTGCGCAAATGCCTCCTAACGGAGGTACACGCCCCTTAAGGTGTTTTTAAACAATCGAAATTTTCATTTTACGGCTTACCTATTTGGGATATCGCGATATGGTAAAAAAATCACTCTCAATACTAGATGAAACCTTTCTTTTGGCATACAATTTAGAAGCATTTCAATTTCAGGGGCGGTCTGAGGAGGCTCAGATGGAAGAAAAAACGTTCTAACTTTTTAGTCGTTGCTTGTAATTGAATTTGGTTTTCACCATTTTAAAACCTATGATATTGTCTACAAAAATGGTCTGAATAATTTTTCCCTCAAATTAACACAAAAGCTTGAAAATTGAAATTGAAGATTTTAAAACCGCATTAAGTTTTGAAACCTATGCAACTAGCATACAATTTTAGAACAAGAATTTTCAGCCAATTCATTATTTAACAATAATAACAATAATAACATTAACAGCCAATAACATTATTTAAAAAGAAATAAAGGTCTGCATTGAAGCCAGAGGAGCCCATGTGGAACATTTGCTGTAAATCTTATTTCGGCTTAAGCCCTTCAATTTCGATTTTCAAGCGTTTGTGTTGGTTTGAGAAAAAAAATATTCAGAACATTTTTGTAGACAATAACAGACGTTTTAATAGGGTGAAAACCAAATTCAATTACAAGCAACGACTAAAAAGTTAGAACCTTTTTTCTACCATCTGACCCTCCTGAGACCGCCCCTGACATTGGAATGGTGTTAAATTTTGTGCCAAAAGAAAGGTGCTATCTAGTATTGAGAGTGATTTTTTTTACCACATTGCGATATCCCAAATAGGTAAGCCGTAAAATGAAAATTTAGATTGTTTAAAAACACCTTAAGGGGCGTGTACCTCCGTTAGGAGGCATTTGCGCACTTTCTTTTATAGAGTTGACCCCTCCTTAACTAGCCCATAGAATATGTGGTTAACGTTTGACGGTACTTTTCTGAATCACCCTGTATATATATTTTTTAATATCAGCTGGACTTATCTTAGCCTCCTGAGCAACTTTGGTTCTGTGTCCGTCTATCGGCCTGTAAATACTAAATTGCATTCCTTGCAACCCGCAAATCTCAAAATCATATACATATACGGATTTGAAAGACATGTTTCAGATGGGCCCATTATAAATTCATCAACTGGAAAGTTTTCAAACAAGCGAACCTGGGAATTTTTCTCAAAAAAAATTGCCGCTACGGATTTTTTTTTCAAATTCTATAATGCAGGAAAAACAATTGAAAACACTACTCGAAAAAGTCATCAGAGGCAAGGCCGAAGTTAAGGACTACCGGCCACACTTGTTTCCTCGCCTTGGTCGAAAATAACTCGAAAACCTGGCAATAGCCTCTGGTGAGGTGTGATCGATTCTGTGCTCGATTCTTTCTCAGTGTAACTGTGTAACACATGATACACTGCTAATATACATTATTATGTATGTACTCTTAAAAATCCTGTACAAATCTGTACAAAAGTGTGGGTGTATCACTCCCAGCTATGTTTAAAAATGTAAATAAACAAATTAATATAAAATTACAAATTTGATAACTTCTTAAGCCACTCTTAAAAACCCTCGTATATACCTCAAAAAGCGCAAATACATAATTTATTTATTACAGTGGAGAGGGAAAGAAAGAGAGGAGAGAAACAGAGAGAGATAGGAGGGACAGAAAGAGATAGTAGAACGAGAGGAGAGACAGATAGAATTAGAAGAAAGAGAGAGAGGAGAGAGACAGAGAGAGATAGGAGAAAGAAAGGAGAGACAGAAAGAGATAATAGAAGGAGAGGAGAGATAGGAGAAAGAGAGAGGGAGAGAATACAAGATAAAGAGAAGGAGAAATACGAGAGAAAGAGAAAAAGAAAGGGAGGAGTGAGGAGAGAGAGAGAGAAAAAAATAAGGATACAGAGGGACAGAGAAAGAAAAGAGAGGAAGAGAAGGAGAGAGGTGAAGAAAGAGATATAAAAAATACAGTTCAGTAAAAAAGTGCGTTAAAAAAATTCATCGCATTCCATTCAATCGCCCACGAGCTAGACTTCCTATCTCGTTGGTTTTGATTACGCACACTTCAATGCATTACGCATACATCGGTGCATTATGCACACACCAGTGAACTTGCAACATATAAATTGAAATATGAGAACATGGTTGCCTCCTAAACGAAATCTATATTAAAATTATTAAATCTAAAAATAAATGAAGTACCGGTTTTCAAATGTTACGATAGCATGGCGTGAAAATTATTTTCATAATAATTATGATGAAAATATTTTGTTGGTATAAATTGGTACATTCACCGTAACATAATATGCTCCATAAATAGCCAAATTAGGTAAGTAAGGACTTGTGATTACAATATACTGTAAATGGTATAATAATTTACCTATTATTTAGTAAAAATTGTTAAAAAAAATGAACTATGAAATAAACATATTTTTTAAAAGTTTAAAGTTATAAGAGGTTTTTGTGTTAATCACAATCATGGTATCACAACTTCTCAAACTCACTTTACTTATTATTTGATTGACAATAATACTATTTATTGGAAGGTAACCACTAGGCGAGGTTAATGCTTGAAGCACTTTCTACCACCTAAACCTTAGAGGTTTTTAATTATGTGGTCATACTGGTCATATTAATAAAAACATGAGGAAAAATACATCCATTGGTTGGGATTCGAACCAACGGATCCCTACGCTACCTGTATTACTAGACTAGCGCCTTAACCACTTGACAACTAATGCCCGGATAATCCACTGGGACCTGAACCACCGACCTCCGATGTCAAGTCCGTCGCCTCATCGATGAAGCTGCTGAGATCGGTAAATGAAATATTAGATAATAATGAAACAAGATACACGATGAAACGAAAGATGAATAAAGATAAACACTATAAACAGCCCTCCAACACAATTTCAAAATAAACAACATTTTCCTTTCATTGAGAGCCAAGATTCGCAGTCGAAATGCCAGAGGCCTCCTCCAGAACTCCAGACCCTCAGAGAGAAGCCAAAAAAAGCTTCGAGCTTTCAATGAAGATATCAAGCGAAAAATTGAAAACTTGGAAGAGAGCATACGCCTCGCCATCTAATGCATATAAAAAAGAGTATATAAAAATATCAAGATTCGACGAAAAAATATTCGCAAGTTCATAGCAGCAATGTCTGCAGTGGAAAAAAGTAAAGTGGGCGTTGTACATTTTGTAGAGGATGTTTGAAAATTGCACCAAAGAAATGGAAAAAACACAAGGGGTCAAAAAAGCTGAGTCTCCGTGGCGTAACGGTTGTGACTCCTGCCCGTAGTCCAAAGATCCTGAGTTCAATTCCCGGTTGGGCAGACTTTTCGAACAGAAAATTCTGTCCCTCCTAACACGTTCCGGCCCGACCAGCAATGATAGAAAAGAGGTTAGTGTGGGTAGCTGGTACAGTTCCCAGCTAATGGGGGGTAAAACATCCATCCTCATTATCTTAAATCAGGACGTTAATCCAAATAGAATCATCAATAGATCTAATAGAGGTCGGTGTAATAAATAGGCTTCGCTTGTGGAACTACAAACAGTCTATAACACTAAAAGAATGCCTCAGGTCAGTTGATGGCTCAGACTTCGACACATCTCTATACATTCAGAGCTGAAAAGTTCAAAACACACTATGTCTATAGATTCTAATCTTAAATTAGGTCTTCCTAAAGATTTTCGACCATAAAAAAACGAACACAGTACTTTCGATTTCTAATATCAGAAATTTATCGGAAATAATAATATTAAAAAACTTCGAGCAACACACCGACCTTAGTAACTTGATCGATAAATTCCAAGTTAAACAAAAACTTAGTAAATCGAGTTTTGATGTTGTGATTGACAAAATTATGATCACAGTAACTTAATTTAACTTGGATTAAAACTAAACTTGAACTAAAAAGTCCTGAACCTTTCAGTGATACGTAAAAAAAAATTGTCGGAAAACCAATTACCAACGCTTGTTTCTTTATAGAAGGTCTCCAAATATTATGATTTATATTTTCGAGTTCAATTTTGATACACACTTTAAAGTACACTCGTTAAGGAGAATAAAAGCGCAGAAATGTTACAACCATGCAATGATGATTTCGACTTTTATGAAAAAGAAAATTCTCACTTTTAAATGTTCTTTCCCAACATAATACCTATATTTACGTACCTACTTCCGACAGTTTCTCATTCGTATATTAGAAATCGTTGTATATTATGTATTATTGTGTTGTTTTTGTATATAAAAAAAATCTCCGATTTCATTTCTGGACGTTTCATAATCTCCTGAGCAACTTTGGTTTTGTGTCTGTCTATTTGTCTGTCCGTTGCATTCCTCAGAAATTACTGAACGGAATTCAACAAAATTTTGTACACAAATAGGAGATGTGTTGTGTTGTAGATGATCCAATTTTTAATATTCATCAACTTTGAATTAGCGGGTCTTGGATATAAAGACCGTGCGCCTGGCCATTAACTTCTAAATCAAACGCTTTTATCTCGTGAACACACCTTATTTTGGTTGAGAATTTGAAATCTGTGAGTACAAAAATGAATATGGATTTGTATGAAGACCCTTTGTTTGTCTTTAATAAATATTGTAGGTACTTATCCTTGAATTTAGAAATAAAGACTTGTAATTATGAATAGTTGCCTTGATCATCAACAGAGGAGCATTCCGATCCCCAGACCGTTCATCTTTTTAGGTTTGAAAGACCAATACATTTAAAGACGTTAAAACCAAATTCGTTTTAACAACTAGATTACAATAATCAATTTAGTCGCTGTAAAAAAGTGTAAGTCTCTGTAAAAAAAGACTTTTTGAAACTAAAAAAGGTGTCCCCAACAGTCTGCGTTTGCTCCAACTTTCCCTACATCTACATTTTCCCGCGGGACTAGACATGAACTGATCGCATAGTTACCTATTAGAGTAGGGAGAGGGGGAGGGGACAGAAAATAAACAGGTACAAATTGTATTATTTTTATAAACTTGTCATCAACTTTAATTCATTTTACTCATTGATTTCATTAGCGAAACGAAGAAGAAGAAAAAATTTATTCTGCATTTTTATATCCAATCTATTCAATATCATTTCTCTCTCTTTATGTCTACTTTACTCTATGTTTATATCTCTCTCTTCTTTCTATTTTTCTAATATTCTCTCTCTCTCTCTCTTACTCTTTTTTTCTCACCCTACAATTATTTCCCTCTCTCTCTCTCTTTCTCTCTCTCTCTCTCTCTCTCTTATTGTCCATATGTTTCTCCTCTCTCCCTCTCTCTCTGCCTTATACTCCTTTTCTATATTTTTTTTCCTCCTAACTCTCTTTCCCTTCTTTTTTCAAAAATTTCTTTCATTAGTTTTCTCTCTCTTTCTCTCTCTCTCTCTCTCTCTCTCTCTCTCCCTCTCTCTTTTCCGTTTTCTCAGTATTTCCCCCATTCTCTTACACTCCTTTTCTCTATATGTTTTCTACTTTTTTGTGAAGTTTCTCTTTCTCTCTCTCTCTCTCTCTCCCTTATACTCCTTTTCTTTACTCCTAACTATCTCTCCCCTCTCTTTTACCCTTTCTTCCACCCCCCTCTTTTCTACTCTCACCTTTTATATCTTTACTCTTTTATACTCTTTTTCACCTAACTCTCTCACCTGCTTTTTTCTATCTTCCTCCTGCTCTCTCTTTTCCTTTTCTCAACATCTCCCTACCCCCTTCTCTCTCTCTCTATCTCTCTCAACATATCCCCCCTCCTCTTTTTATATTTATCTCTCACTCTCTTTTTTCACTAGTTTTCTCTCTTTCTCTTGCTCTCTCTTTTCCGTCGTCACTAAATCTCTCCCTTATATTTATTTTCCCCCGTCACCTACATTAATTTTATTTTTTCTCTCAGTGTTCACAGTTTGTTTTTTTGCATGTTGCATGTTGCTTCGTTAGGTTTTCAACTGCTACTTGTGCATATTGTATTTCAATAATTATTCCATATCGTTACGGCTTTCAGTCTGTCGGTTCATTTTTTCATCCGACAGATATAATATGTATGTACATTGATTTAATCCATAATTTTCTCTTTTAGTCTATATTTAAAAGAAAAAATGCAGAGAGAGAAAGAGAGGAGGTTTAAAATATTTGTTGCTGATTTTTTATCGAGCATTAATTAGTATTAGTTCACGCTGGGGGACGTGCAACAGATTTGGTACCAGCTCCGTCAGGCTGAAAGAAAATAATACTAATTATTGATGGTGCCCTTAACAGGGTTGGCGTCAAAATGTGCTCAAACCAACCATCCTCAACCATGAACTATGTTGAACAATGCCGACCGACGGCCATGGTAGATCCGAATTTTCTAGCAAAAGAGGTATTCCCTCCCATTTGTTCAAATAGAGTTTTTTAATTTTTTAAAAGGTTTTCATATTTGTGTTGATCACATTAATTGTGATATCACAACTATTCAAACTCGCTTTACTAAAAGTTTGCTTAGCTTGGGACTTGAACCACTGACCGTCAGATTGATCGATAAGTTCGTCCCTTTATCGATCAAGCTACTGATGTCGGTTTTTTTTCCTAATATAAAAAAAACTCGTCAAGAACAAATTCTTGGACGAAACTAGGCTGGGTTAGGTTAATAATGCTAATGTTGGTGCGATCCAGAGAGTAGAGAGTAAAATTGCCCCATCAGGCGAATTCAGGATCTGGGGAACATCATTAGCGATGCAAGTGTTGACATCTTCCCCTACACAGAGTGACGTGATTGACGCATTCAACTATATTATTGAATAAGCTTATGTATGTATATTAAAAAAGAAATAAGTTTTTTTTTTCAATACCTAACATTAATTATAAAAATGGAGTAATTTCTCCGTGAACCAAAAAAATGAAAAATTTAGGACGCAAAAAATCTGAAGATGGAATTTTCCTAAGTTGACACAACTGTGTACCAATAGCCGACCTCCTGGTTAAGAGCATAGGTTCGAATCCCGGGCGGAGCGAAAAATTCTTTTTTTTTTTTTTTTTGGTTAAGTTCACGGAGAAATTACTCCATTTTTATAATGTAATTAAAAAAAAAAAAAACTTAAAAATACATAGTACATAAACTTATTCAATAACAAAATTGAATGTGTCAATCAAATCGCTCTCTGTGCAGAGGAAGATGTCAACACCTGCATCGCTAATGATGTTCCCAAGATCCTGAATTCGCCTGATGGGGCAATGCTGAGCAATGTTTGTGTGACTTCTCTTGGTTTTGAATGTATGGTCTAGTCTTGTGTGTCTTGAGTTTATTCTAAAATTTATTTTACCTAGAAGTTCTGGAGAGTCTACTTTATTGTGAAGGATTTTAAATAGGAAAAATAGGTCTTGTAACTTTCTTCTATTTTCCAGACTCATGATGTTATTTTCTTGCATGATGTTATTATAGTCATGGTTTACAATGGGATTTTTTTGTTTGTATGCAATTGTTCTCAGAAATTTGTGTTGGACTGATTCTAGGGATTTCATATGAACTTTATACTGCGGCGACCATACTATAGAACAATACTCAAGACCAGAGCGGACATAAGCATAATAAAGTGTTTTAAGGGTATTCACATTTCTGAAATCCTGAGTATGTCTATAGAGGAAGCCTAGCAGTCTAAGGGCTTTACTTTTAATGTTCATATAATGTGTGTTGAACTTGAGATTTTGTTCAAAAGTAACGCCCAAGTCCTTCATTTGATTTACTCGAATTATAGGAGTGTTGTCGAGTGTATATGTAAAGATATAGGGGTTTCTTATAGTATGGTAAGTCATCACTTTACATTTGCTCAGGTTTAGCTCCATCAGGTTATCTTGACACCAGCAGTGCAGGCGCCGCAACACCTCCTGCATGATCTGTGTATCAGCTGGTCCCCGGACTCTCATGGCAATTTTAAAGTCATCAGCAAAGAGCCATCCAAAGACTTCTGGCGAGAGGGTGGTAATAATATCATTTATAAAACAAAGGAAGAGAATACCTGAGAGATGACCACCCTGTATACAACCTGAAGGTACGTTGAACGGCTCAGATTTGATGTCATTTTTATAACAGTTTTCAGGCCCCGGAACACATTTTAGCCTCACAACTTGCTTGCGATTGATGTGAAAGCTTTCAAGCCAGTCTAGAAGACTACCATGCACTCCAAGACCCTTAAGTTTTGAAAGTAATAGGTTGTGATTTATCCTGTCAAAACATTTACTAAAGTCTGTGTATATACAGTCTACCTGCACACCATCATCAAGAGCTGAAGATACAAACTCTGTAAATGAGACAAGATTGGTTGCAGTTGACCTACACTTCATGAAGCCATGTTGTTGACTATTAATTATTATTATTATTATTAAACATTTTGGATCAAGTTTTATTTACAAATAACATAGAATATATACATACATAGAAATTAATATTAATGACTGAGGATAGTAGTGGATACAGTTGTTGGGAAACGAGATGTTCAAATAGTTTAGGAACAATGGAAGTAATACTAATAGGTCGGTAATTAACTACGTTTGAAGCATCTCCTGCCTTGAAAACAGGCATAATATAGGAATACTTCCATCGATCAGGAAAAGTACCACTGTCGATTGATTTTTGAAAAAGAAGAGTCAGGGGAGCAGCCAACACATTTGCACAAGCTTTATACAGAGCAGGCGATATCTCGTCGGGGCCTCTGCAGGTTTTATCAGTTAATTTTGAAAGGAGTTGATAAGTATCCCATTCTTTGATTTTAATGTGACTAATATTTAAATGAGAGGGTATATTTATTTCTTTTTTATTCATAAATTGAGATGAGTAGTTTTCAGCGAAATTTTCCGCAAAAAATTGCGAAATAATTGTGGGATTCGCTGAACTCTGGTTGTTAAATTTCATCACGGATGGTAAGTTTGAATCTTTCCGCTTTTCAGAGATAAAATCCCATATTTTACGGGGCTTGGTGGAAATATTTTTCTCTGTATCCTGATTAAAACCCGTATAATCCCTCGACGAGATCCGACTGCACTGTCGTCTTAATTGAGAAAATCTTTCATAGAGTACGGGGCAACCTTGAGACTTGTATTCAGCATGGGTTTTCTTTTTTTCAATTATTAGATCTTTTAGTTCCTGGCTGAACCATTTTGGGAATTTGGGGGGTTTTATAACTACTTCAGGAACGTATTTATCAATGCCTGCAACTAGAACATTGTAGAAATTTGATACCAATGATTCTAAGTCTGATTTTGTATCAAATATTTCATGATTTGAGAATTGAGATGAAAAAAATGTTGATAGGTTTCTGTAGTCCCCTCTTTTATAGTCTCTGATTGTAGTCGCATTTTTGCCAATTTGTTTTCTATTACAGTTATTTAGAGTATTATTTATGTTTATTATCAAAGCAGGATGGTAATTATCTATAGGAATGATTTCAAAATCTGATTTACAAACAGATATGTTTTGACAGTCAGTTGAGAACACAAGATCTAATAAAGAGTTATTGCAGTTAGGTATATAATTAAGCTGAAACAGTCCATGGAAATCCGTAGTTGCGAGAAGAGCCTCAGCACACAGATCCCCACTAACCGCTTGATGTTCATATTGTTCTCTATTCCACAGTATTTGAGGTAAGTTATAGTCTCCAGTTATAATAAATGTATGATCTGAATATTTATGGAAAGTTTCCTCTATGATACGTGTCAGATGTAGGTAAGTGTCAAGATTATTATTAGGAGGTATGTATGCTGTGCCCAAGATAAATTTCTTCTTGTTTAATTTAAACTGAATGAAACAAGTCTCTAGGGTGGAACAATGATTTTCAATTGAAATGGATTTACATCTAATTCTTCTATGCGCCGCAATGAGAACACCCCCTCCCCTCCCAACACCAGGGCAGTTTCTATCGTAACGAAATATTTCATAATTACTTAGCCCAAGTTCAGAATCTGTAAAATTATTATTTAACCAAGTCTCAGTAAATATGATGATATCCAGGTCATACAAGGCAACATTACAAGTGAGTAGTTTTAGCTTGGTTCTTAAACATTTTGGTAGTAAATGGAAAATTTGGTGTGGGAGTTATTGGTAAGAGTTATTAGGTTTTTCTCGTTGCGCGCGGGCTGAAAGAAAAAGTTGAATCAGCAGAAGAATTTACATCATGAAAATATTGGGGAGTAGCTGAGGAGGTACTCGGGATACACGGAATGGGTTGTACACTAACATACTGACAGTCCACAACATTAGGACTCGGGTTGTGTGTCGAGGGATTTACATTATTCACAAGTGATAAATTAGATAAGTCATAGGTATAACTCTGATCAATGATAAAGCTAGAACCCACACTGCCTAATACAATGGGTCTGGGTTTGACAGAATCAACTGGGCGAGCTTGGGGTGTTACGTAAGTATGAGATGCATTGATACAGTTCGAATTATTTTCTATTACATTTCTAGTGCAAGTACTTTCATTGGTATCGACTACAGTGTGTTCACTAAGAAGTGCACATTTCTCAAGATGAAATTTTAGTTTGAGACTAAGTACTCTCTTTCCATTAATATTCAAATGTATACCATCTCTGGCGTAATGCCAGGGGCGTAAGTTAGGGTCTAAGTAGCTAATATGGTGTTCCCTTAGTTTATCCCTCAGTTTGTTGTTGAATCTTTGTACCAATTTGTTTAGAAGAGGTTTGTCCCATCGAATAGGAACCAAAATGAAGATAATTTGACGTTTATCATGTTTCTGTATAATATGATCTATAGCATTGAATGCTGGACCCCAGTTCCTATCCTCAATATTATTAGTCCCACAAAAATATACTATCTTATCATCTGGTGACAAGTTGGACATGGCAATAGTACTTGCGTCCTTTATCTCAACAAACCCACAACCTGGTTTGAAAAAGGTTTCTACCCTATCAGTGTACCTCCTCATGCAATAACCCAACCCACGACAGTGACTATCTCCCAGTATATTACAATATTTCAAATTTGATAGAGAATTGGCATCATTAACATTCGTTTTATTTCTAACAAGTGATACATTACGAGTGTGGAGTTCATCAGCTTTATCTTTGATATTGGTGTCTGAAGTAACAGAATTTGTTTTTTTCTTCCTAGGTTTGGGAGTTTCAGGAGCTCTTGGGATGTCGCTTCTCTTCAGTTTTTCCTCCAAACTCTGGATTTCTTCTTTCAACGAAGCTATGGTAGTGTCCTGTTGGATAATGATTTTTTCTTTCTCCATCAGCTGGTCGATGAGGCCATCTCTCTGAGTCTTGAATTCCTTGACTTGTCCTTTTAGTATTTGGATATGTTCATCTGGTTCATTAGAATTCATCATGGAAGTATCTGAACTTATGGCACATGGTGCTGCACTACTTGTTTCAAAGTTTTGTTTATTTTCGATTTTGTTTTCTGCGTCTTGTGTCTGGGGATTGTGTGGTGTTATTTCAATTGATTCTTTATGGTCTGTATTTTTAATTCCCAAAATTGTTTTATGTGGTGTTATAATTGTGTTTGTTTTATTTTGTGATGTTTGGTTTTTAGGAGAATAACTTAGGGTTTGTTTGGTTCTTGGCGAACTCGAAGTTTGGGTTTTTCTAGGTTTATTTGGTGCTATACTTTCTTTTTTCTGAATAGAACGGGTTACATGCGTGGTATGATCAAATGTACCACCCACTATTTTGGTTTTAGTTTTATTTAGCCTAATTCTGGCTGGACATGTTTTAGTTTGACATCTATAAATTAGGAATTTCTTCTGAGGAATACTGAATACAAATGTCTCATGTTGGTAGGTTACAATGTTATTATCTATGTCAATTATAAAATTGGAATCAGAAAATTTATTTGCGTCTGTTTTAGAAAGAGCCATTGTCAATAATTATGTTAAATACATACACTAAACAGTTAATGAACGAGAACACTTAGATGTCCGAAAACACTGAACAAGAGCCGCGGTACAACATTAAGCAGGTACTATAGTTACGTAAACATTTATGACTTGTAATGAAAATTAATTAGAAATAAATATTTTTTTAGATTAATAAATAAAATTAATGCGATAATAATTCACAAAATTAAAAATACTTTATAAAAGAGTGTTAAAAATTTAGTAGTTTCGTCATATTTTCAAAAATTTCCACATGTGTAAAATGATAGATTTATCCAAAATTATTACGATAGTTAAGAGACCGATATGTTTTATGCCAAACATAGTCCCATCGATGGAACTTTTCAATTCTGACCTAGATTTTCAGTTTTTCAATTCTGACCTAGATTTTCAGTTTCCGGAATGGCATGGGTGTAAAGGTAAAAGTAAAAGGGGCACGATTGTCTTTCTTCTTTCTTTTTAAAATTTGATGTTTTCAGTGTAGACTAGGAGTGATAGCTAAAAGATATTGTTACAAAGATAAGACAGAATAAAAAACCAAATGGCCGACAGCTAACGGTAGCTCTTGAAAGCTTTTTTGATAATAATATCACTCCTTGCATCAGTGTAACGTGACCCCTTCTTTCGAAATGTTTTTTGAGATCTTTATCAAAGAATTTACTGAAACAGAAACCTTAGTAATGAAAGGGCTCTTTTATAAGCGCTCTACTCTCTTTCCAAGTTCCTTTGTGGACCATTCAAGCCTTTAATACAGGTTACTAATTAATCTTCAATGTAATTTGAATGCACTCTATTACATTACAACTTAGTTGTTCAGAAGTATATATCATTAAAGTACCTATATAAATAGTATTTATTATTAGAGCTCACGGTATTACACAAAACTCTTGAGTTTCTTTATTTTTGTTGAAGTTCAATACATATAATAATAATAATATCTTATTCACGCGAAATGAGACTTTCACGAGATTTTACATTTTCATAACATAATGCAAGTGGTTATAATAACTTTTTATTGACAGGAATAATATTGACAAAGGGCGTGATTATTTCATCTGAACTTTAGGATGAAGAAAACATTTCCTGAAAGACGGGAAATGTTTATAACCAGTGAGGATTAAATATTTTTTCCCCCTTGGGATAGGAGGCAAAATTTTCTAAGATATTCAAAACGAGGTGTGGGGTTCTAGCACTTAAATTGATTATATTATCGAACCCAAGGTCTACTCAATCATTTGAGAATGTGACCACATCAGACATATACAGGGGTACTCAAAGTATGTAAATCTGTTAACCTCGTAATTATAAAATGGACCCTATTAGGGGGTGTTAACTCAGTAACAAAAGGTGCGAAAACGCTTTCTAACCAAGTGACACGCCCTTTTGAGTATTAACTACCCCTAGAGGTTGCCTTGACCTTCCATTAAAGAGTATTGCTAGCATTATCATTATTCAAAGATTTCAATGGGTCACTGATGGATTCTTGTTTTCTACAAATTGATGTAAATTAAAGAGTAAATTTTGAAATTAATTCAAAATTGAAGAGATAAAAAATGAACATGGATAGAGAGAGAGAGAGAAAATAGGTAGGTTAGAGAGAGTGAGAGCTTTATAGGTACCGCACCTAATACTATCAAACCAATATTCGACGCTCTATCGCTCAAAATATCATCTCGAATATTTTATAAACCATAAAAAAAAATTCGAAAAAACCACGCAAAATAAAATATAAATCTCTATTAATATATAATTTATTGCTTTTTATACTGTCAAATTTTCAAAAATGCTCTCTATCGGATGTCCTTCTACCTCTCTACAAACTCACATTATATTTTATATCTGATAAGGGTTTAGAGTTTGGATGAGATGGAGGTAATGGAAGAGAGAGAGACAAAGAGAGAGGGACGGAGAGAGAGAAAGAGAGAGGGAGAGAAATAGAGGAATAGAGAGAGAGAGAGAGAGGGAATAAGGGAGAGAGAGAGAGAGAGAGAGAGAGAGAGGGAAGAAGGGAGAGAGAGAGAGAGAGAGAGAGAGGGAAGAAGGGAGGGAGAGAGTGAGAAAGGGAGGAAGAGACAGAGTAAGGGAGGGAGAGAGAGGAAGGGGGGGAGAGAGAGAAAGGTACCTATTGAGTTCCGCCGAGGTGGAATTGCCCCCTCCCTCCCTCAAGAGAGAAATACACTGGATAAATTGAACGGTGCACATAAAAAAAGATGAGAAAAAGTGATAATCCCAGGCCACTACAAATGAAGTATTGAATATTCTGGACGGAAGTGACGGGGTTGTTTTTTTTTATTTGGCATCCCGTTTCCTCTGGAAAGTTATAGAATTGGCACCCAGCCTTATCAGATAGTTTTAGAATTGGCTGCCAGGCTTATCAGATAGTTGCAGCATTGGCTCCCAGCCTTATCAGATAGTTATAGAATTGGCACTCAGCCTTATCAGATAGTTATAGAATTGGCACTTAGCCTTATCAGATAGTTATAGAATTGGCACACAGCCTTATCAGATAGTTATGGAAGTGGGACATTGTCCTTGCCAAATGTATCTCATTGGTACCCCCCGCATTCCGAAAAAATATTTCATTGTCAGCCCACTTTTTTACTAAATGAATAGTATTGGCACCTGCCAAATTTTCTTGTATGCCAATATTTATTGTATGAGCTCTTGGACTAACTTTTACTCTAGATAGGTATAGAATTGGCACCGTGTCCTTGCCAAATGTTTTGCATTGTCCTCTCTCCCCTATTTGAAATTGGGAAATGAATAGTATTGGCAGTAGTATTGATCAAATGAGCATCTCTACACTCCCTAGCCGATTTCAATTTTTTTTTTACATTAGCAACCATTACTTCTCATTGAGTTGCCACCTCGCCTTAACAGGTATTTTTTTTATAAACTATTTAGATCACACTTTATTTATATTTTGAAAATATTATTAGTTATGATATTTATGTTTAGAGCCCGGATTTTTACATATTGCATACGTATTTGAATATGCAATTGCATATTTTGGCGGTTTTTCGGAGTTTGCATATTTGAGCAAAATCCTGCATATTTCAACAATATTGGCCAAAATTTGCATATTTCGGGGTTTATTAGGGGGAAAAATTCGGTAAGTAGGTAACTACACTATCTACCTACTCAGAGCTACCGAAGTCCATTCAAATCTTAGGACGTAAATCGTAAAATCACATTTTGTGAGTACATTGTGAAGTCATGTGGGTACCTTCTGAGTACTACAAGCAGCTAAAGCTACTGAAACAAGATCAAACTTGTCGTAATGCGTCTGCAATACTCTCATCTGTACTCCATGTATCAGCAGGGTAGGATAGGCAGGGAGAGGGGTTGGTACTTACATGTGTATTGTATTTCTTTCTCTGTTCTCTTTCCTCTCTATTAGTTTTCGGCTCTTTTCTACTTGCAGTGAATTTATTGTGTTTGTAAACAATTAACTTTTCTACTGATTTTTACTCGAGAAATGTGTATGCATTTCTCTAGTTAAAGGAGTAGATTATTTTGAGTTCCAAAATTTGCATTTTTGACTTAGTTAGATACTACTGCATTTTGAGTTAGGTAGACAAAAGTAAAATCAAGTCCTGGCTCAGTGAGTTTACGGGCTTACATTTTTGCATATAGTGGGCTTTTTGTTTACAAATTTGCATATATTGGGCTTTTCGCTTGCATATGCAATTGCATATTTTAGCCTTTTTTTGCTGCATAAAATCCGGGCTCTATTTATGTTTTATCACTTTTGTGATGTCACAACTACTCAAACTCGTTTTACTAAATAATAGATATTTACTGAACTTATGACTTGAACAACCGACCTCCAGGTTACAAGTTCGCCGCCTTATCGATGGAGCTACTGAGGTCGGTAGTGAACATAATTATCAATACAATTTACATTAATAATAATAAGCAAAGGCTGATCAACGATGGTGAAATAGTCATTGACATTCTCTTCCGTACTTTATAATACTGGCAATAAAAATCAAAAATGGGAATCGCTCCACAAATAAAGCTAGATAAATCTCATCCAGCAACAGTAAGTTTGCAATTATTTGCTACAGAGTATTGGCAACACACCTCACCAGATATTTAGAGACTTGGCACCCCATCTCTGCCAATTTGGCACAAGCCTGTCCCTGAAATATAAAGTGGAATTGAAAATAACAATAACGCAGAATTAAACACTCGCTGATGCACACAGGGAAGGTGTCGCAGTTATTTTCGCATGCTCCAGTTCAGTCCGGAAGATATTATGATACTTGCATTGAATGGAAATTCATATCTTTTTAATGGGAATAAAACTCTTTGTAACCGGATATTTTGCTCTTTGTATCTTGATATCGAACGCTTTGTAACTGGATATTGAGCTTTTTGTAGCTGGGAATCAAGCTCTTTGTAATTTATTGAAAATATATTTTTTTTTTTTTTAATTCAAATACCTACACTTGAAGTTATAGTTTATAACAATCAAGCAATAACTGGTATGATCATTCATTCATTCATTCATTCATTCACACATGTATTTATTTAAATAAATCAGGTTGTTGGGGCATATCGTTAAATTTTCTCATGCATGATATTATAGGGGATTTGAGCATATTCTTGTTTTTATTAGGGATGGAAAAAAATTGAGTTGTGTCTATTCTAAGCCTAGGGTCTGGTATTCTGAAATTAAATTGAGAGAGAATGTAGGGACTATTTATTGTATTGTTAATTATGTTTTGCAAAAGTTTAATTTGATTACCTACAATCTTTCTTCGATTGATTCTATGGGGAGATTTTCAATTAATGTTTTATAACTTATATTGTTTGGATATTTATGGTAAAACCCGTTGATCTTTTGGAAAAGATATCGAACAAAATGAGCCTGGACTTTTTCTATTTCTTTGGTGTCTACTGATGTTTTGGGGGTCCAAATCACTGAGCCATATTCTATGGTGGATCTTACCAGGGCCTTGTAGAGGAGTGTAATGGTATCAATGTCATTGATTGGTTGGCAGTATCGAATTATCATACCCAGTTTTTTGTATGCTTTTTGTGTTGTGTGTTTTATTTGATTTCCCCAAGTTAGGTTTTCTGTGAATATGATGCCTAGGTCGTTAACAGTGGTTATTTCTTGTGTGGGTGTGTTATTTATTGTGTATGTATATTGTATTTTGGATTTTTTATTGGTGTATGATATTTTTTGTGCATTTATCTGGGTGGAAGTGGAGCCCTATTGTTTTTAGCCAAATTTGTATATTATTTATGTCATTTTGTAGGAGGTCACAGTCGGATACGGTTTTTATAATTTTGTATATTTTAAGATCGTCGGCGTACATTTTATATTGTGAGTGTTTTATGTGATATTTTATGTTATCGAAAGTGAGGATGAAGAGCAGACTTGATAATTTTGAGCCTTGAACAACACCTGATGGCGGGGAGAAAGGTTTAGATTTTTTATTTTCATATTGTACATAATTTTTTCTATTTTTTAGGTAACTCTCGAGAAATTTTACAAGGGGGGGTGAGAATCCTGTTTCAATTAATCTATTTATAATGGCACTATGGTGAATGGAGTCAAAACATTTCTTTATATCGGTATACAGGGTGTCTAGTTGGTGTTCTAGTATAGCTTTGGCGGTATAATCACAAAACTCCGTTAAATTAGTAATAGTGGATTTATGCTCAACAAATCCATGTTAAACTTAGTTCATCGGAATTAAGCTCTTTGTAGCTGGATATTTTTCTGTATGTATTAATTTGGGAATGAAACTCTTTGTAAATGGATATTTTGCTCTTTGTAATTGGAAATTGAACTCTTTGTAACTGAATCAGTTTTTGTACGTGGGAATTAAGCTCTTTATAACTTTAAATCAAGATATTTGTAACTGGGAATCAAGATTATCAAACTCTTTGTCAAACTTGGTTAGTGTGAATCAAGCTCGTTGTAATTGAATAGATATTAAACTAGGTTGATGGGAATCGAGCTCTTTGTAACTAGCCATCGAGTTCTGGGAATCAAGATTATCAAGCTCTTTGTTAAACTAGGTTGATGGGAATCAAGCAATCTCTTTGCGCTAACATCAGAAGTATTGTTTTGATTTTCAATCAAGAACGCTATTTATTTGCAGTTTCCAAAGACTTAAGTAGCTTCAGAGGCGTCAGAGGTATTTTGTTCAAATCGCAAGTACGGTGAACTTCGGTGAAGAGGTGAGGCTGGCCGGAGAAATTGTGACATCACTCTCGGGCTTAATTATAATATTCTGTTAATATGCTAATGGTTTTGATGTAGACACTTGTGATCTGTCTTGCAGCTTGTCCGTTCCGTAGTATGCCTCCCCTCTAAGAGGCGATAAGTGATACACTACTTTCCATTTAGATGCTGGGCCATCAATATATAAAATACTTACTTTTGTTTAAGAAGCGTTTGACATAAGATTTCTAGAAGAAGCACTCTTACATCAGGCGAGCTCTATACAGGAATCACTACTAGATTAGAAAAAGTCATAACTTATAAATTACCTAATGGAAAAAAAGTTCAGAATGAAATTAATAATCCCTGCAGAGGTATGCGTCCATGGAGACATTACTTTTCACTTTAAGATTTTCTAAAACGCTGTCTCGTTGTTCAGCTATTTCAGACTTGGCTCAAATGATAGAACAAAAACTGCAAAGATCCATTATTCAAAGTTTCAACTCTCAAATGGTTGTTAAAAAGTTTTCTACGATACAAGTTTATTTAACTTTCTAATCCCCTTGGTTTCATTGCTAATGGGTTTGGTGTTTTACTGCTTTTCATTGGAATAAAATTTACTATCAGTTTGCTCACTTTTATTTCCTTAATCCATCCAATACCTCGATGACCAAGGATTAAACCGCAATATTTCTGAAAGCAATCTCCTTTCTGAACTCTACAAGTGCTAGACCATTTCTTTTTATTCAAATACAATATTTCAAGTCAGGCTTCGCTTGTATTTACAAGTTTTTATGCAATGAAAATGACATATAAAAAACCATTGATAAAGTTGGTGTAATAGAGAGATATTTAAAACTTGTTCGAGGAATAGGAAAATATGCACTATGTAATTATGTTTGTGTAGTTTTCTTCTCACACTGCAAAAAAGTTTTTTTTTTCATTTTTGAATCAATTTTTTAAACTCCATCATATGCCCGTTTCGATCGAAGTAATGTCAATTTATTGATGTAATGAGTGTTATAACCGGAATCACAAGTTGCCATGATCAATGCTAAAATTGTGTATTATATTGCACATTGTATAACCAAATTGTAATTAGGCGTTCATACAAATTTAGTCCTCACAAGAAGTTCAAGTGAAAAGTAATAGGGGAGAAGTTTAGCAACGTTCAGCCTTGTGAGTACATGAAATATTGACGTACGTATTTGGTTACGAAAACATTCTTGGTTGTGTTTCCTAGAAGACTTGGTTAGAAAAAAAATTATACATAATTAATTAATTATTATTCATTGAAATTTAGGTATGTGGTATTCAATGATAAAGAAATAAAAATAGTAAAGTCTACCATATAAATACCACACTAGGTAATAATATGTTCATTATTAATAATAAATTTAATTAAATTCATTATCTGACGGGTGAGAAACCCAATAATACAAAATTACATGAAATGATTAACAAAGAATAATACACAATGAGAAAAAATTATAATATTAATAATAAATAAACATTAGAATGTATTGAATGTAAGAGGACTAATCACTTTCATTCTAAAATGTAAATTTCCTGAATTTCCAAAGTGAAAGACATCCTCAGTCTTTCCTTCTATCCTCATTTTTCCTCACAGTTCCTCCTTCGTGCATTAATATTAAAGAGACATACACCACTCAATGAGAAGTGTCTAGGTTTCAATTTATATACAAGGTGTTGCAAATACCAAAATATTTCAGCAGTAATATCAAAAAATAATGTTTGACTCATAGGAAAGTTCGATATCTTCCGTTTTTTGGAAAGATTAACTCAAAAGAGGCCTTGTTTTCCTCTTTTTTTTAAAGTCGCCTGCATGGTAATATCACGACAGGGGTTTTACCCTCCATTCACTGGAAACTCATAAATAAAACTATTGCTTTATTGACCCGTTCGAAATCATTAAAGGTTTTCGTCTTAGCTCAATATACTTCTACAGCAACAACAACATATTTGATATTCTCAATTCTCATACATATTTTCACTCTCAAGAATCAAGTGAAGTGAAGAACACAAGGTATGAGAGTAAGAAAAATGTGAAAAATGTGAGATTTTACACAAAGAGTATTAAACAAGTCTACATATTTATTCTTATACACATTAGAATATACATTATGATGTATAGTTACTAGTAGATGGACAATATACCATGTTTTATTTTTAGTTGCTGAATTGAGGAAGTATTTTGATGTTCCTCTAATGCTCGCTGCTAAATTGAGGAAGTAGTTAAGGTAGCATTACTAAATATATCAGCGTAGATATCAGTCCCTCCCCCCCTTTCATTCCCCTCATATTTTATTTACTTTATGGTATAAATATATTATTTACTGTATGGTATAGATATGTTTACTTTTTTCGGCTGCTTGGTAGGAGGTACAAGAGAGAAAGAAAATATATTAAAACAGAAAGAAATTTCCCACTCCAAGACAGAGCTTGTATTGTGCATATTTCATTAATATCTTTGCTGCAAACACCTGCTCCGATATCTCTCCTCTCTATACATCCATCCCTCTCCATCTCTCTCTCTCTCTCTTCCGTTTTTTTTTCTATCTCTCTCTTTTTCTCCCTATTTCTTTATCTCTCTCTCTATTTATTTAGTTATCGCTCCCTCTCTTTTAGTTCTAAATACCTCTCTGTCTCCCCCTCTTTTCATTCTCTTTCTTGATCTCTCATCTCTTCTCCAACTCTAATTTTTGCAATTTTCTTTCTCTCTTTCTCCCCATCTGCAATTCTCTCTTTCTAGCACTTTGTCTCTCCTTCTCTTTTGGTTTTAACTAACCCTCTTCTACCTCTCTTATCTCTAAATCCTTCTTTTTCTTTCTCCAACCATCTCTTTCTACCCCTTCCTCCCTCTCTTTCTTTTTTTTTCTTTCTATCTTTCTCTCTCTCTCTTTCTATATATCTCTCTCTATTTTACTCTGTCTCTATCCCCTCACTTCCTCCTTATTTTTTCTTTATGTATATCCATCTTTTTTCTTTTTAATTTTGGGTTCAAAACTTTTTCTTCCATTCTAGCACTCTCCTTGGGGAGGGAGTGATAAAAACAACTGGTCCTTCCCACTCTCTCTCTCTCTTTTCCTCTCTCTTTCTCCCTTTCTCTTTCACCCTCTCTCCTCTTTCTTATCACCCTCTTTTACTTCGTCCCTCTATCTTCTTCCCTTGCTTTTGCCCACTTTTCACATCTAGGAGACTTTTTTTTCATGTTCCCTTTTCTTTTTTCTTCTTTTTTTCTGCTCTCTGTCTCTCAATGCTCAATTTTTTATTTTTTCTATTCAGTCCTCTTTTCTTCTATTTACCTACTCGTACCTCTCTCCTTTGTAACTTCCTTTCCTCTAAACTTTGACCAGATAATGTTGGAACCAAACCAACTGCTGGTATAATGGGACTCTTTAGCCCTTTTTTTCCCCTCCATACTGCGAAGTCCGTCACTGAGACAGAGTACGCTCGTTATCAAACACATCGGCCGAGGTGTGGAAAACACCTTATACAAAGAAAGTGACAACACATATTTCTTAATTAGGATAATTCCATTAAGAGAAAAATATTTTTTTTTTTTTTTTTTTTTTCCTTTTAGGCGCTTTAACTCTGCTGGAGCAGGTCGTTCGCGCCGATATCCTGTTTCTAAATCATGGTATACAGTTCTATTTTTTTCAGATATTTAATAAGTGAGTCAACGCTTTCATTGTCATCTGATAGTGCTGGAGTACATGATAAGATAAGATATGAGGAACAGTGAGTAGCTCACCACAAGTACAAGAAGGAGGCGGAGTTTTCTTGAATAGGAAAGTGTGGGTGGCGCGTGTATGGCCAATCCTCATACGCGTAAGCACAACCTCCTCATACCTGTTGTTCCTATCGGAGGTAGACCACTTTTCTATAGAGGGTTTAATTCTTTTTAGTTTATTTGAGTTGGGAGTTGCATTCCATTGGTTTTGCCAGGCTTCTCTCACAATTTGTGAGGCGTATGGCTTCATATCCTGGGCTGAGGTAAGTTTGTAAGTATACCCAGGTCGGGGGTTCCTAGTAGCGTTGTCTACAATCTCATTTCCGGGTATGCCTGAATGAGAAGGACACCACAAGAAAGAGATGGACTTTCCCCTATTTAGAAGTTTAAGCCAAATTTCGAGGACTCTAGCAACAATGGGGTTATCGGAGGCTGGATTAGAGATGGAACTGAGGGCACTTTTAGAATCAGAGATTATGAGGAAATGACTATTAGGGAGGAAACTTAAATGTTCGAGGCACAACAAGATAGCAATCAGTTCACATGAATAGATGGAGTTGACATGGAGCAATGAAACGGAGAGAACTAGGGCATTGTTGATGCTGTAAGCACAACTTGTCCCGTTGATGGATTTGGATCCGTCAGTATAACAATGAGTAAAGTTGGTATACTTATTATTCACTAGGTTTGAGAACTGCTGTTTGAATACTATTGGGGGAACATTTTCCTTTTTTTCAAAACATAAGGAGTCATCAAATTTGGGTACTTCTATCTTCCATGGAGGCATAAGTTTCTTGTAAGGAGCAAACTCACTGTCTAGGATAACCTCGGAGAATTGAGCCATGCTTTTAAACCTTACCCACAGGGGTTTAGGTTTGTTAGCAGGATATCGGGTAACATTAAGGTTAGGAGATATGAGTAATTCACGAACAGGATTGAATGGGCATGAGACTACTTTAGAGATGTAGCTCATAGTGAGCTTTTCTCTCCTCAGGGACAGTGGCATAACACCTGACTCGACGTGTAGGCTAGGTACCGGGCTTGAGCGCAATGCACCAGTTGCAATCCTAATGCCCAAATTGTGTACAGTGTTAATTTTACACAACACATTGTCTTTGGCTGAATTATAGACAATGGAGCCATAGTCGAAAATGGGAAGAATATAAGCTTTATAGAGACGGAGCAAGAGCGATCTACGCACGCCAAATTTCTTACAAGAAACCATTTTGAGAACATTTAGAGCTTTGAGGGCACGGTCCTTGATATAAGTAATATGTGGTAACAGTAATATGTGGTAACCAAGTCATTTTGACGTCCCATACTAGGCCTAAGAATTTGGTTTTATTTACATAGGATAGGGGGCAACCATCATACACTAACAGGGGTGTGGCTTGGTTTCTGGATCTCGAGAAGTTCATACACATGGATTTACTTGGGTCAGAGGAAAAAATTAGACCATTACTTCTCGACCATTCCAGTAGGTCGTTCAACGTATCTTGAAGACGACGGACCGCTATGTCTGGCGATCTGTGTCTAGCAACAATAATAAGATCATCAATAAAAAGAAGTCGCTTCAGGGGTAAACGTATGATATCCAGTAGGTCATCCATGAAAATTATGAACAGCAAAGGGCTAAGAGAACTTCCTTGAATGATACCGTTCTCTAAAGAGAAGAAATCAGAAAGGATACCATTGCACTTTACTCTTATACGTCTATTGTAAAGAAAGTTAGAAAGATATCTAAGCATATTCCCCGAGATGCTAAAGGCCTGTAATTTTTTAATAAAATATTTTTTAATTCAATCAAAAACAATCAAATTACAGCCCTAATAAGGGCAGTATAAATATTTTTCTGTTATGTAATACTATTTGTACTTGTCCTCATCCTTCTATTCTCTCTCTCTCTCTCTCTCTCTCTCTCCTCTCTCCTCCTCTCTCTCTCCTTCTCTCTCTCTCTCTCTCTCTCTCTCCTCTCTCTCCTCTCTCTGAATTCCCCGCCTCCCACTTCTCCCCCACTCAAAGTTTCCCAGTATTTACTTAGGTAGAAACGTAAATAGTTTTAAAAGCAGGTGCTAGTCAAAGGCTTTGATAGTGTGATGAGATTTCCTTGGCGATGCAAAGTCAAACCTTTTTCTTTGGAGGCGGAAATGAGACTTGTCTGTAAAGACACGAAGGTATAAAATAAGGCAGCGGAATTCAATCAAATGAGAGGAAAATTATTTCTAGTTTATTCATCAACAACATTACTTTTTCTAGCCACACATAAAACACTTCTCCAAGGGCTTCTTCTGAGGCAGTGAACTCAGCACTGAGGCAACATTACCTCTCTGAATTTCTTAATTCAATTTCTTAATCTTACTTTTCAAAGTAAGATTAAGAAATTGAACAATGGTTTACCTCAAGGTTCGGTGCTATCACCTTTACTCTACAACCTATACGTACATGATATACCTCCATCTCGCTCTCGTAAGTTCATGTATGCAGATGACATGGCCTTTGCTATCCAAGACAATAAATGGTCTACAATCGAGTCGCATCTTGAAAATGATCTATCCAGTTTGTTCACTTACCTTAAACAATGGCGACTCCAACCAAGTCTATCTAAAACAGAAGTATGTTGCTTCCATTTGTACAACCGAGAATCTGAAAGAAAACTTACCATTAATGTTGAAGGTCGAACTTTAAATCATAATTTTAATCCCAAATATTTGGGTGTTACATTGGATCGATCGTTAACTTACAAATACCACCTCAGTAAAGTTGCCTTGAAACTTCAATCTCGAAACAACCTGATTTCAAAACTGACATCTACGTCCTGGGGTGCAAGCGCAAGCTGTTTGAGAACGTCCACCCTTTCATTGGTATATTCAACTGCCGAATATGCATCACCAGTTTGGCTTCAAAGCTGTCACGTGCAAAAAGTTGATGTCCAACTCAACTCAGCCATGCGACTCATAACCGGAACTGTTCGTTCAACACCAACTGAATGGCTGCCTGCCCTTAGCCATATTGCTCCTCCAACACTACGCCGCAACCAAGCCCTGGTCAAGATGTACGAGAAAATCAAAGATAACGATCGTATACCTCTCAATAAAGATCTCCTAGATGTACCTAGAATAAGATTAAAATCAAGAAAACCACCAATATCATGTGGTAAACAACTCCTTGAAAATGGTTTTAATGTTGAAAATGAATGGCGAGACCAGTGGTGTCAAAGTCAACGAGACTCTCCCATCTTTGAATTTACTGCTTCAACCTGCAACAAAGAGGAATTCTCCCTTCCCAGGAAATCTCTTTGTAATTTAAACCGCCTTCGTACACAACATGGTCGATGCAAGGCTTGTTTAACCAAATGGGGACTGTCAGACGATGAGAGCTGTGAATGTGGATATTCATCTCAAACAATGGATCATATCCTTAGAAACTGCCCACTTCTATCTTACAAAGGAAATCTATATGACATCAAAGCATTTACTACTGATGCGAAGGCATGGCTCCAAAACTTAGATCTATGACTTATTTGTTGTTTTTTCTCTCCTTATTCAAACACATTAATTTGGTTGTAATATTTTGTTTGTTTGTTTGTTTGTTTTTGTACCTTTCATTTTGTATTTCAATTTCAAAATAAAAAATCCATACGATAAATAAACCTCTCTGAACAGTGAAACTAAGCCTTTGCCTGAAATATTACTCCGCGCGTCTGTCCTTCGTCTCAAGGACTAAGGTTTTGGATTTGCAGTTAATCATTTCCAAAGCACATGGTCAAAAAATGGCAAAAAGTTTTGGTTACTTTTTGGTTTTTAACGTCACTTTCAATTGCATGGTCATATCACAAAAAAAATTAGTCCCTTTTAGTTCATACGTCATTCGAGCGTCAATTAGGGCCAATTTATAAAATGAGATAACAAAATTATAGGAGAAGACCGCTCCTCGAGTGAACTTTCAACTAATCATCATAACTCGGATTTTTTTTTCACACTGAATATAACACCACTGGTCATTAGTCATTACTCACACAAATAAGTTGCTCGTTTCCTCTCACGAGGTGTGAGTGGACACCGGACATCCGAAGTATTATAATTATTATTAACCATATTAGATCAAGTTTTATTTACATAGAATATATTATACAATTATACATATGTACATAGAAATTGAGATTAGTAAAACAAAACTTGATGAAGGGTAGTGCTAATGCTAGAGAGTGCTTTCTACGAAGTAGAGAGTGGAAAATTATCTACCCAGCCGGGGCTCGAACCCAGGTCTGACAGATGATACAAGAAGTGGATTGTAGCCATGCTGGTTAGATTCTCTGGGGTACAAGTGAGAGTAAAGAAGAAATATTAGAGGTTTGGATATAAAATATTTCGAACTGAAATTCCAGCATCTACGCATTAGAGAATGTTGAGTAGAAGAGAGGGGGAAAATGGGGGAGGAATAAGAGCATGGGCGGGGGGAGAAAGAATTTTATTTAGGAGGTAGAGAAAGTTAGAGCGATATATATATATAAAGGGGGAAATAGAGAGAGAGAGAAAGGGAGAGAGAGAATGAGTGGGAGGACTGAAAAATATGAGATACTAGCCGTTTGCCCGTGCTTTGCAACGGGACTTAATTTCAAATTTACTAAGGCATGGCCGTACTGCTGGACAGCAATGCCTTTTTGAACTTTTTATAATTTTTCTGGACAAAACGATAATGGTTTTGGGGGGGTCAATTCTGAGACATTTTTCGCTATCTTTTACCGTTTTGGCTAAACAACTCCGGACAAACAAACATAGGTAGGTAGGTAGGTAGTCCTTTTTTTTGTTTTATATATAGAGATATTGAGGAGGAAGAAGGTAGATAGATATAGGGAGGTGAAGGAAGAGAGAGAGTGAGAGAGAAAGAAAGAGAGAGACAGCTGAAAGAAAAATTAAGGCAGAAGTAAAAGGAGCGAAATAAAGATAGAGAATAGAAGATAGAGCAGGTGATAGAGAAATACAAAGAGGAAGGAAGAGAGACAGATGAAAGTAAGAGTAGAAGGGAGAGAGAAGAAGGTGTAAAAAGAGTGAAATAGAGATAAAACGTGTAAGGAAGATAGGAGAGAAAAGAAGAAAACACATAGAAAATATAAGAGAAAGAGAAGGAGATAAATAGAAACAGGAAGCTGAGAGAGAGAGAGAAGAGAGAAGAGAGATAAAGAGAGAAGAGGGTGACATAGAGAGAGAGAAGAGAGATAAAGAGAAAGACGTTAACATAGAGAGAGAGAGAAAGAGAGAGAGAGAAGAGAGATAAAGAGAAAGAGGGTGACATGAGAGAGAGAGAGAGAGAGAGAAGAGAGATAAAGAGAAAGAGGGTGACATAGAGAGAGAGAGAGAGAGAAGAGAGATAAAGAGAAAGAGGGTGACATAGAGAGAGAGAGAGGAGAAGAGAGATAAAGAGAAAGAGGGTGACATAGAGAGAGAGAGAGAGAGAGAAGAGAGATAAAGAGAAAGAGGGTGACATAGAGGAGAGAGAGAGAGAGAAGAGAGATAAAGAGAAAGAGGGTGACATAGAGAGAGAGAGAGAGAGAAGAGAGTTAAAGAGAAAGAGGGAGACAGATTATAAAGGAATATAAAACACGAAGGAGGGAGGGAGGGAGAGAAAGAGACAGAGAAAGAGAAGGAGAAAGAGAAAGAGAAAGAGAAAGAGAAAGAGAAAGAGAAAGAGAAGGAAGAGAAAGAGAAAGAGAAAGAGAAAGAGAAAGAGAAAGAGAAAGAGAGAAAGAGAAAGAGAAAGAGAAAGAGAAAGAGAAAGAGAAAGAGAAGAGAAAGAGAATGATGAAGGTAATATAAAATAGAGAAAAAGGGAGTGAGAGAGAGAGACACAGATGCAGGGAGAAAAAAGCAGGAGGGCGAAGGGGGAGGGGGAGGGTGTAATAGAGCTCCAGTCGCCTCGTCTATAAAAATATAGGGACCTCAATTTTTATTCAAAGGCTCAACGGTCATGTGTTGTATTGATTAATAATTAGGAGAGCATTTGCTGCTGACGGCTGCTCTCTAGTTTATAGGAGGCTAAATACTGACTAGTTATCTCTATGCCATTCAGGATGGAGTTTTTTTCAGCGATCAATTTCATCCTTATGTGGATTCTGCAAAAAATTAAGTCAAAATTGAAAGCTGGATGGTTATTTTTCATAGTTCATAAAAAAAGATATCATAATCATTTTTGTTAATCACAGTCGACTACTCAAGCTCACTTAACTAATTATTTCCGATAAAAAATTTAATATTAGAAATCTGATGTATTGCTCCGATTTCAATTTTTTTCATATTTCTGAAGGTTTCATAACCTCCTGAGCAACTTTGGTTTTGTGTCTATGTGTCGGTCTATCGGTTAAACACATTCTTTGCAACTCGCAAATCTCACAAAACATTTTTTACCACCTAATCCACAGAGTTTTATTATTATGTGGTCACAAATTCAAATTAATGAGGAAAAATCCATGCACAGAGATGGATTCGAACTATGCTACTTGGATTACCAGACTAGTGCGTTAAACACTTGACTACCAGTACACCGTATAACTAGAAGCTGTTTTCTCTATTTGACTTAGTGTTTCGAGCGTCACCGCGATGCAAATTCTTATTTAACAGACTGAATCATCACAACTAAGAAGACAATGGAAGAAATTAACGAGAATAAAGAAGAAATTAGCCAAAGGGAAATATAGCGTTGGTAATTATTATTCTTTTCTCGTGGCTTTATCTTGAAAAGAAAAAAAAAAATGACACGGTTTACGGTTTATATAAACTACTAGTGGCTACCCGGTGCTTCGCAACTGATAGTTTGTTTTAGAAGATGAAGGTAGAGAGAAAGAACGGAGATAATTATAAAGTGAGTGAGTATTTTGTAATAGAAGTCTGTGGCCTCCAGTTACGGCCTAAAATAATGTACGGAAATGCCTTATTATGTAGAGCATATACGAAGAATAACAATAAGGCCATGCCTCGGACCGTTGCTAAGTTGTAGCTGGTAGCTGAAGTAATATTCACGTGGTTCCGGTTGACATTTCCCATAGTTGGTAAGAGTCCAACATTATTATCTGGCGAGCTTCGGTGATGGGTTTTGCAGGGTTGAGTTTTTCATCTCTGTACATCTGTCGCAAAAATTGCCATTTATCCATGAGGATTTCCTTCGCCGTCAGATGACATTTACATAATTTCCCCCCCAAAAAAAAGATGTGGTTAGGGCGCTAGACTTGTAATGAAAAACAAGTAGCTCTTAGTTCCGTGATCCAAACCAATGCTTGGTTTTGCCTCATTTGTGTGAGCATGTGACCTGCGGACCACGTCATAATAATAATAATGCTTTTTCTTTGTGTTATTATGTCACAATTTTAGTGGGTAGCGCAGAATCATAGGACTTTACCACTTTAATTTACAATATCTTGTATTATTTTTTTGCCTATGATTCTGCCACTGGTCGCTGCTTCACATCAAAGCAGCTACACATTTTTCCTCACGAGGTATGAGTGGACCCCGAACATCCAAGTACAGAGCAGAAAAAATCCTCCTCCGCTGGGAATCGAACCCAGGTCACCGTGCGTGCAATGCCTACCGCGCTATTTCACTCTGCCACAGTGACTACTCGTCATAATAATAATAAGAGACCGACCTCTGAAGCTTGATCGATAGCCTCGCTTTCAGCGTACATTTAGTAGAGCGAGTTTTAGTATTTGTGATATCACGAAAGTGATAAACACAAATTAATATGATGACTTTTCTTGTTTTATCATAATAATATCACTCTCGGGGGTAGAAAATTATTTCAGCATTGCCTCTCCCTGTCTCTCTCTCTTTTTTTTTTCTCTCTCTCTTTCTCTATCTCTCTCTCTTTCTCTATCTCTCTCTCTTTCTCTATCTCTCTCGCTTTCTTTCTCTCACTCCTAATGTAATAAATTAATAAACTTAACATGGAGGGGGTGTGAAGGCAACATGATACTGGCAAACTTTCACTCAACTTTCTTCCTAACCTGCTCCAGCTCAAAAAGGAACAGGATACTATGCCTGTCTACCCTCTCTCTCTCTCTCTCTCTCTCTCTCTCTCTCTCCTCTCTCTCTCTCCTCTCTCTCTCTCTCTCTCTCTCTCTCTCTCTCTCTCTCTCTCTCTCTCTCTCTCTCTCCTCTCTCTCCTCCTCTCTCTCTCTTCTCTCTCTCTCTCTCTCTCTTTCTTTTACCTTCAACTTTGCTTGAAAATAAGGGGCCGAATTATGACACAGGATAATATATCCAGGCCCAAGTTCATAGTCGCTAATGAACAGATTTAATCAATCAACTTTATACACAGTCAAATGACTAATGGTTGTGCTTAAACTTTTTGTGACTGTACACTCCAGCATAGTATTTGTTAATCCAAGCCACTATCACCGACATAAGAGCATAAGTTTAATCGGTCAATCAATATTTCTGAGACCATTACGTCTGATCATGCACTATGTATAATAAAATTACTTTAGTCATATAATTACGTATAAAACCACTTTCAGGACCTGCTAAAATTTGACATGCTTGGAATTCGAACCATAGACTTCCAGCTTTCGAACCCGCTGCTCTAACATTCAAGATATACAAAGTCGGTTCTACATAATTAGGTATCTATATAGCCAAGTATAATACAAAAATATGTTTTCGCATACAAAATGAAAAACAGAACCATTCTGAACAGATGATGCAAATTTCCAGCGCACTTCCCACCCCACTCAGGCTGGGGGAGGGAAGTTTTCACACCATCTCCTTTTCTGTTAGAATTACTGACAGTTGACATACCCTTTTCATTGGCTCCCTATGCAGCGGGGGATTCCAGGGCAGCGAGGGATACCAAGAGGGAGATTGATTTTTTTTTTTTTTTGATTGATTTTGAAAAAATTCATTTATTTATATATATTTTATTTATTTTTAAATACAAAAATTACATCCCCTAAGCTAATGCTAACTTTTTGGGGGACGGATCTCTTCCCAATGTTTATATAATACTCAAAATTAAATATTGTACAGACTTACTCTTAATAAAAACTTCTTCTATATGTGAAACTTCAACCACATAATTTTATAAAATACAAGGGTTTTTATAAACTTCTAAAAGTGAAAATAAATAAATAATAACAGTAATAAAATTTCTTCAATGGCTGGGTAATAATTTTCTTCAGTTGGCTAACTTTAATTGGCTATCTATCTATCTTTAGTTTATTTCTGTAAAAATTAGTAAATCTATTTTTACTAGTATACACTGCTGGTTTTAGCACATATTAGCACATTTTAGCACATGCTGGTTTTAGCACATCCCAATTAAATCTCATACTTCTGATGTTCATATCAATAAATAATCAATAATTATATCAATAAATAATTAACAGGGGGGCTATACATTCTTAATTGAACTTAATAAGTTTTATTTTATGAATAAGAACTATTCATAAAATAATATCTTAGGTATGAAAATCTTATAATTATAATTACAATGAATATATTAGATTATCAAATTTTACCCAGGTCAGCGAGACACTTGATTTTAATAATAGTATCTGATGTGTCGGTCTTCTTTAGTAGAATTTTTCCATCTTTCACCCACAAGTATGAGTACCCCTTTTCTTTTTTTAATTTGTTTGCTTCAAACAGGAGATTCTTATTATATGGAGATAGTGACTCGTTGATGTAAATTGAGGATTTTTCATTTTTCAAAATACCTTGTAACTTTGTATAGATTTTTTCCTTCTTGATTTTTGTCATAACGGTATTTCTCATTTCTTGTGATCTGAATTGAACCACGATACACTGCTTTTCTATTTTATCTTCTCCCACTCTCTTGATCTTCAACACCTTGTACTCCAACTCACCCGTGGTAAAGCCAGTTTTTCCCAGGATCTTACTGGTTACATCTGTCTCGTCCACGTTTTCTTGAAAACCTGAAATTTCAATTCTGTCATTATATTGCTGCTGCGCTGTATCAATTAGTTGAATTTCAAGATTACGTAGTCGAGTCTTGATCTCCATGTTTTCATTCTCACATTTTTCCATCTTTTTTTCCGTTAGGACGAGCTTTTTTTCCATATTTTTCACACTTTCTGTTGCATCTTCCACCTTGTCTCCATAGAAATTCAGGTTGTTTTCGAAATCTTCGAGTTTCTTGCTTAACTTTTTTTCTGTGTCTTTCATAATCTTAGTTATATTTATTTCCAACTTGCTAAACCGCCTATCGAATAGCACCATCAGTTCTCTCACTATCGGATCCTTGACCTTCTCCAGCACCCCATCCCACAACTCTTTCTCCCTGTTCTTCTCCGCCACATCATCCGAGTCATCCTCCTCATTATCATCCTCCAACTCCAACTCACTCTCCTCCCCTCTATCACTACTCTTCTTACTCTTGCAAGCTGTGCACCTCCATGCTCCTCTCCTCCTAGGCCCCATGGTCCTCCATGAAATCGCCTTCAGAGTTGAGCACTCGAAGTGGTACATCTGCTTACAAGCAGAGCACGTAGCACAGTCTCCTTCGGTGGATAGTAGAATATTACAAGCTCCACAATTACTCATGATGGTAGGTAAGTTGAAACTTATTTTCAAATAACGGGCGTAATTGTTTGTAAGCGGCAGTTCTCAGTGCACTTAGATTCTGAGGAAGTAGTTGTCGAATGAATGGAATTGTTTGATGCTTATCTATCTAGATCTAAAACTGTTATCAGTTCGTGACTATGAATTTTAGGTGAAAATCAGGTAGTTTGGTTCTCACGGTTAAACTAAGATTATACGAAAACTTTCGTTTAATTGTAATTATTTACGTAAGAGAATAAAGTTTAGAAGATATTTTTTTTCAAAGTAGTAGTTAAAACTTATTTTTTAATATTATTGTTTACTAATTTTTATTATTGTTACTCACTTTCGCATTTTATTGTTTTTCTTATTATTTCTTCTTTCGAAAGATTTTCGTTAAAGTCAGCTGATAATGGCGGTTCACTTCCAACCAAAGTTTTAATTTAAGTTTGAGGTCTAATTTTAATTCAAATTTAAAACTAGGACTTAATTACTTGAAATATTAATCAATATCGACAGATAAGCGATAATAATGATAGAAAAAAAGTGTTTCTTGTGATATGATATACAATTTTAGTGGTTTTAATGGTGTTTTAAATGTCTTGGATAAAACACAAAGGAAAACCAGCCTCTTGGCGAGACTTGGTAAGTTTTTATTAATAGTTCAATAAATACTTATCCAATTTAACTGATCTTGACGTTCACTTGTAGAATTATGTTAATTTTATAGAAAAAATCACTTTTCCAATTGTTTTTATAACTATTTAAATAATTATCACTGTAAATATTACCAAAATTTAAGAGCTGCACTTGTTGTTTACCAAGAGGGAGAGAGAGAGAAAGAGAGAGAGAGAGATAGAGAAAGGGAAGGAAGGAAGAAAAAAAGGGATGGGAGAGATAAGTGACAGAAAAATAGAGGAAAGCGTAAGATGAGAGGGAGAAAAAGTAGATGAACAGAGAGGATTAGGAGGATAGAGAAGAATGGGATATAGCAAGTAGGGGAGAGAGTTCAGAGGGAAAGAGAGGGGGTGTAGCAAGTGGGGGAGAGAGTTCAGAGGGGAAGAGAGGGGGTGTAGCAAGTGGGGGAGAGAGTTCAGAGGGGAAGAGAGGGGGTGTAGCAAGTAGCAAGTGGGGGAGAGAGTTCAGAGGGAAAGAGAGGGGGTACAGCAAGTAGCAAGTGGGGGAGAGAGTTCAGAGGGGAAGAGAGGGGGTACAGCAAATAGGGGAGAGAAGTAGGGGATATAGGACAGGAGGGTTAGATTATGGGAGAGAGTAAATTAGAGGTAGGGGGGGAAGGAGAGAGAAAGAGAGAGGTAGAGAACAAATTACGAACATATGAATGCTGAAAGCTCAATTTGCACCTTGTTCATATCTATAGGCAATGTGAAAGGAAAAATATTTAACCACTAAATATTCGAGGTTTATGTAGGATTTTTTTTTTTTTTTTTTTTTTTTTTTTCAACATCTTACAAGTAAAAGTCTGGCTACCATCGTTCCCGATGACGCCACCCTATGATCATGATAAGTAAAATATTTCTTCCAATTTTTCAGAGGTTGAGAGAGTTCCTCTAATAGTCACGGTAAAATTTATATCATACCGATCAAAAAGCATTATCTGTATCTCACATAATTATATTTTTTGACCTTTTCCTTCAACATAATATTTGCATGGGGAACACAGGCAACTTCATGAGTAACAGGGTCCAGGTACCAATTATAATGCTCAAATTTATTGAATACCATCTGCTCCAAATGTCCTTTATGAAAAGAAATTGTTTGTAATAAAAGTAGCATTTTCCCTCCTTCTTTTTAATTACAAAACTGCATGAATCGGAGTGGCCATATTCAGAAAATGTTCTCATCAGAAAAAAAAATAAACCAGAATCCTTTAATCATTTTACTTAAATTTCTAATATTAGAAACGGAAGTAATTTTTAGGACTCGAGCCATTGACCTCCGCCGCCTTATCGATCAAGTTGGGGGTTTTTTTTAAAGTGCAGAACCAACATGATGAATATGATGATTTATTGTAAAACATTTTTTTGTAAAAAGCGACGGCGCAAGAAGAAATTAGGTGTTTGTATTTTTTTTTTGTAAAGAAAAACCAACACCTCTTTTTATTAATTTTCCTAAAATTATTTTCCAAATAATGCAAGTCTCGCAAGTCGGTCTAAGTAAAAGGTATTATTTTATTTCAATCACCTTTCAATTAAGAACTTGATTTTTTCTGCTCAAGTTCTCAACTCCTGTTCGTGCAAAAAGTTTGCGCGATGAATATTTTGCAAAAGTTGGCGTTGAATTTAATGCGAAAGTTCGCGCTAATAGTCTCCGGACCCGAGCGGTGTGATCGGTTTTCCCGCTGAAACTTTTCCCGAAGTTGCGCCACTTGGAGCTTTGTTTATTCAACGCCTAGTTCAGAGAGAACGAGGGAAAGTTTGAACAATTAAAGGGAATAGGAGAGAAAGAGAGAGAAAGAGAAAGGGAGAGAGAGAGTGTGTGTAGGAGAGGGGGATATTCAAAGGGTCTATAATTAGGGAGGAGAGGTACAGAGAGAGAGAGAGAGAGAGTGGGGAAGAGCGAAAAAGAGGCTTGGATGGAGAGAGACTAGGACATTCAAAGGGAGGGGATAGATAGAGTAGGGAAGAGAGAGAGAAAGAGAGGTTAGAGTGGGATATATATATTGAGAATGAAAGAGAGAGAGGTGGAGAGAAGGAGAGAGGGCAAAAGTGTTAAATACTGGGTGGAGCTTTTGCCAAATTTATTATTCTATCTGAGAAACTGTAAACAAGGACCGGTAAAATGAGAATCATCCTATCTGAGAGCCGACCTCCGTAGCTCAGTGGATAAAGTTTCTGAACCGGAGGTTGAAGCTCCAATCATGGCCGGAGAAGAAAATTCTGAGCGAGTTTTTTTCCGTTAAAATAAAAATAAAATCCTTGCTGATAATAATATAAGTATTTTTATTATTTTTCATATGCATTTGAATACATTTGTTTGAAAATATTACTGTGTCGCCTGGCAAGCATCACTGAGATGTCAGTTAAATAAATATAAATTAATGTACTTTTCTATCACAGTTATTTTAAGTTATTTCAAGTCTCTATGTTTCGTTTAATAGACTTTCATGCTTTGCGTAGTTAGTTAAAATATTGTCCTACTTCATAAAAATAATCAGGAATGCTAAAAAAAGTATGAAATTTTAGGTGATTAAAAAACTAACAGTCAGAATCCGTCACAAACTGACACTTCCTTCAGATACTCAGAAGGAATTAAAAAAGATCGGTTTTATGTCCAACTTCACGGCACTAAAAGTGAAAACTTCGCTGTGATATGAAATCGGTTCCGGGGCAAAAAAGAGTACCTACCGAAATATGCGGGGTTTTCGGAGCGTAGAAAACACTTTCACAGGATCCTAATATGAATCTACGCCTGTGTTTGGAGCATGTCCCATTTTTTTCTTCCACAAATAAAAAAGGGAAACTCAACACCCTGTATATTTTCTCGTGGAAAAGGAGAGATATTTGCATAGTTAATTACGATAGATGGCTGGGGAATATAAAACTTTAATTAATTTATTTCTTGATTTAATAAGCTAATCCCCCGGATACTATTGAGGACTATTGAACACTAATCTACTGGTGGGTTTAAAATGATACAGCGGTAGGCTTTTAGCTTTATAGAGGAAGTAAACTAGAGCATAATAATGTTCCTAGACTATTTTTAATTAATAACTTATTAATCATGTTGAACTAAAACAAAACTTCCGAGTTCTAGCGAAAAAAAATTAGATAAATTCTTTCGATGTATCTTTTCTGTTTCTTTTATTTTAGGATGATAACTTTCAAAGTTTTTCTGTGCCAACAAATCCCTCGATTTTTTAAAAAAATACACATGATAATTAAATAATAAATACACCATGATAATAATGAATAATATAAAATATGTTCCTGGAGCTCTAAGTTTAGCTATTTAATTTTCTTCTCAATCCTATAACTCCTTTCCCTATTTTTTTTTTTTTTTTTCTCTTTCTCTTTCTAACCCACATCTTCCTTCTTCTCTTTTTCTCATTACTCCATCCTTCACCTCCTTTTCTCTCTTCTATTTCTCTCTCTCTCTCTATCTCTCCCTCCCTCCCTCTCCCCCTCTCTTTCTCTCCCTCTCTCTCTTTCTTATTCTCCTTCTTCCTTTCTTTTCCCGTCCTTTATTATCTATTTTCTCTTCCTCATCTTCAAATGTTCTTCTCATTCTCTTACTCTTCCCCCTCCTACTTCATATTCTCTCCTACTCCTCTTTTTTCCTTTTTCTCTTCCTCCTCGTCTTTCATTTTCTTATTCTCTTCCCTCTCTTTTTCTCCCACTCCTCCTATCTCCTCTTCTTCCTCCTCTCCTTTCATTTCCTTCTTTTCCCTCTCTTTCTCTCCCACTCCTCTTATCTACTCTTCTCTCCTCCTCCACATATAAGTCACGATTCACATCCATACATAAGAAACCATACCGTACGCTGGATTTCCTGATTGTTTATCGGAGAAAAGTACATTAGGAGTTAGCAGGCAGACAGGAAGCGGAAACCAGGGCGGGAGGGCTGAATTTTTCCTGTTTTTCCTTGAATTCATTGCGCGGAGAAAATTGACGGAAATTTTCAGCCTATATGAAATCGCAGCGACTTTCATCA
Source organism: Bactericera cockerelli (assembly GCA_024516035.1). Classification (NCBI taxonomy): domain Eukaryota; kingdom Metazoa; phylum Arthropoda; class Insecta; order Hemiptera; family Triozidae; genus Bactericera; species Bactericera cockerelli. Next base: position 32,442,659 of record CM044960.1, on the reverse strand, counting down.
AAGTAGAGAACCTATGCAGAGTTTCATTATGTACAATCGTACAAAATGAAATTAGTCCTTCATAACGTACTTCTGTACTCTGTACGTTATGAAGTATTGATTCTATAAACTTCTTTTCTTTCCTTTTTATGAGTGATCTCACAACATTTCAAACAAGCTTTAAGAAATGTGTGCTTAGCTTGGACTTTTTATATAATTTTTTTAACTGGTACAAAATCATTGGTTGGATGGTAGAGCCTTTGTGATTTATGTAAATAAATTTCAATAGAGAGTTTACTACTACTTAAATATTATTTCTGTTCTACAAAAAGTGAGTGAATTAAAAATAAATAGGTAGTATATATTATTTTTCTATCACAACACCACGTACCAGTACTTATTTTTTCTCGGTATTTTCATTGGCGAGTATGTTGGTAGATTGTTCATTATACAAATACACTCAAGAGGAGTACAATGCAAATTCAAGCGTTCTCATTTAGAATTCCGTTTTAAATGTATTTATACTAATTAATTTTCCAAGCTTCAACTTTACATTCGCTACATTTAATACAAGGCGTTCAGTCAGGAGGCTTGTGTTAAACCTAATCATGTTTTTACATGAATCAGCAAGGCATATATATATATATTAATTAACACTCGCTACATTTAATACAAGGCGTTCAGTCAGGAGGCTACACAAGCTTACACCTAATCATATTTCAACATGAATCAGCAGGAAATTTATTAATTAACACTCGCTACATTTAATACAAGGCGTTCAATCAGGAGGCTTGTGTTACTTACACCTAATCATGTTTCAACATGAATCAGCAGGAAATTTATTAAATAACACTGGCTAGATTTAATACAAGGTGTTCAGTCAGGAGGCTTGTGTTACACCTAATCATGTTTTTACATGAATCAGCAAGGCATATATTAATTAACACTCGCTACATTTAATACAAGGCGTTAAGTCAGGAGGCTTGTGTTACTTACACCTAATCATATTTCAACATGAATCAGCAGGAAATTTATTAATTAACACTCGCTACATTTAATACAAGGCGTTCAGTCAGGAGGCTTGTGTTACTTACACCTAATCATATTTCAACATGAATCAGCAGGAAATTTATTAATTAACACTCGCTACATTTAATACAAGGCGTTCAGTCAGGAGGCTTGTGTTACTTACACCTAATCATGTTTTAACATGAATCAGCAAGGCATTTATTAATTAACACTCGCTACATTTAATACAAGGCGTTCAGTCAGGAGGCTTGTGTTACTTACACCTAATCATATTTCAACATGAATCAGCAGGAAATTTATTAATTAACACTGGCTAGATTTAATACAAGATGTTCAGTCAGGAGGCTTGTGTTACACCTAATCATATTTCAACATGAATCAGCAGGAGATTTATTAATTAACACTGGCTACATTTAATACAAGGCGTTCAGTCAGGAGGCTTGTGTTACTTACACCTAATCATATTTCAACATGAATTAGCAGGAAATTTATTAATTAACACTGGCTAGATTTAATACAAGATGTTCAGTCAGGAGGCTTGTGTTACACCTAATCATGTTTTTACATGAATCAGCAAGGCATATATCAATTAACACTCGCTACATTTAATACAAGGCGTTCAGTCAGGAGGCTTGTGTTACTTACACCTAATCATATTTCAACATGAATCAGCAGGAGATTTATTAATTAACACTGGCTACATTTAATACAAGGCGTTCAGTCAGGAGGCTTGTGTTACTTACACCTAATCATATTTCAACATGAATCAGCAGGAAATTTAATAATTAACACTGGCTAGATTTAATACAAGGTGTTCAGTCAGGAGGCTTGTGTTACTTACACCTAATCATATTTCAACATGAATCAGCAGGAAATTTAATAATTAACACTGGCTAGATTTAATACAAGATGTTCAGTCAGGAGGCTTGTGTTACACCTAATCATGTTTCAACATGGTTCAGCAAGGAATTTATTAATTAACACTAGCTCCATTTCATACAAGGTTTTCAGTCAGCAGGCGAATGCTACATTTTCTACGAGATATTCTGTCAGCAAGCTTGTGTTACACCCAATTACCTTGTAACAAGATCTGCTTCTTTTGCTCTGTCAGAAAATGGGCTACATACAAAAAGCTCGGACATCTGCTGATTTAAAATCGTGGATCTCTACATTTTGTCTTTATTCTTTTACTGAAGAAGTTATTTTGAAATTACTGAGCATACCTAATATATTCCACTATCTTGTTTAGTATAATAATCCAGTCAGACCGGGATTTAAGAGAACTGGATGCAAGAGAAACCTCGATAGAAGAGAACGATTTTCAGATCCAGTTTACTTATTTATGAAGTAAAATAAACTCATTATAAGAGATAAAAAATTCAGTCCCTTAAGTTCTCTTATAACCAGGTTTGACTGTAAAACAACACACTCGCTATTGTACATCAAGGAACATATTACAAACACACACACACACAGATGAAAAGTTGAAAAGTCCCCCAGAGACTCGGGAAAGACATTGAAGACAAACAGACCCAGCTGTCAGTCTCTTTGTGTTTGTGCTTTCCAATGTGTAAACAACCCCCCTAGCGGGAGAATACAACACACCTCTTATCCCCCTTAGCGCGAGATATAACACCCGTACCACCCTACCCCAGAGGGGAGCATGACATACCCGCGTAAGAGAGGTACATTATATGTATACATATACATACATATGTATACATTATTGTTTGTAGGGGAACCTGACATAGCCGCGTAAAAGATGTACATAGCATGTTGTATATACCTGTGTACCTATGTATACTATGGGTACATCATTGTTTGAAGGAAATAATGACATATACTCGCGTAAAAGTGTGTATGTATTTAAATATAACATGTATGAACCTGTGTACCTATGTATACTAGACATACATGAAATGTACAAATTTTGTATACATCACCGTTTGACGCTCGCGTGAAAAAGATACGAATTTCTCTATTCAAAGTTACAGGATATTTTATACAATATTATATTATTTTGTAGAGGCATATGTAAAGGCATGTATTTTTAACATAGAAAACACTACGCGACTTTTTGGAGGGGAGAATGTCAGAATGACATAATATAAAAAAAAAACATATTTATGTATGTATTAGGTATATAGAGGCTTTTTTTAGGTAAAGTTACAAGAAACAATGTTTGATGGAAATCATAGGCATACGATGCGTAGGTAGGTAGGTAGATATGATAACACAACATATAATACAGAAAAATAACATTGAAAGAAAACTTATTATTTTTGCTGAAAAAAGTCAGTTGAATATACCAGTTCTCATTCTGTCAATGGCACGTTGAATATAAGTAATGGAAGTTAAGCAACGTTCAGCGAGGTTGTTACTTGGATGAGTGGCTATTAAAATTCCAACACTCGCCGATTTTGGGTAGCAAAGGGACTCTTTAGTCTCTTTCTTGCAGGTAACCCGAGTATTGTATTGTATTTTCCGGCCTAGACCAGGCTGAGTGAGGTTAATGTGGGTAGCTCCGTTGAGAGTTTCCATCAGCAAAAAACCTCCATCTCGAATGACCTCAATGTGAAAGTCAACTGATGGTAAAGTCAACAGATGGTAAAGTCAACTGATGGTAAAGTCAACTGATGGGAAAGTCAACTGATTCTATAGTCAAATGATGGTAAAGTCAACTGATGTTACAGTCAACTGATGCCGTAACTTTAATAATGTTAAAGTTACGGCAAAAACAAAGAAGGCAGATACTTACTGCGAAATTAATAGACAAATTCGAGATCGAGTCATCATGATTGAGTAGGCAGGTATTACCAAAACGGCCTTAGTTTTTCTAATACCTCTTTGGAATTTTTTTGTTAATTAATTTAACTAATACAAGACTCCAAAAACTTTAAAAAAGAATTAATACCTCTTTCACCTTTGGTTCCCTATCCCTAATACGAGCCTGGGAGTTGATAGTATACGTTGTATAGCTACAGCAGATTGAAGTGTATACGTTACATCAGCTGTAACGGTGCAGAGAATGGCACAATAGCATTTACATCCGTACGAGACGAAAATAAATGCTGAAATCTCTACACGTTGAGATCAAAGTTGACTGACATGACGGTAGGGGGGCCATGGGGGGTGTTTTAGCATCCTCGTGTTAAATAGGGGGGGGGGGGGGCACAGAGGGTGTATTGGGGGCCAGAGAGGTGTATTAGCATCCCCATTGAAAAAGTAAATACCCACATAATAGGCTAGGCAAGTCTGTTCATAGTTCATGTATATACCTATGTGCTGTATATTCATGATACGCGAGTATGTATATTTATGTAGTATTTTGGCATGCCTGCACAGTCTACTGAGAGGTATTATGTATGGTGTTTGTTTTACTAATGCCTTTGCTGTGTGATAGGAAGATAGGAAATTGCATTTACTCTGGAGGAGAAACAGTTACAGACAAGGTGTTTTATTTGGACTGTCAAAGTACGACAGGTCGTCCCATTACATCAACATTAGGGCCGAATTATAAAACAGGATTAGAATGAATTTAAGTATACACTTTATCTTTACTTGGTCTATAGTGCGCTGTGATTGAAAACTCCGACTTGAGTCAGGATCAGATTAACTTTAATCTGGGGCTTGGTTTAGTGCTATTATATTTTATTGGTTAGAAGTCACCTTGGCCTAGTGGTAGCTCGGCTTGCACTCCAGGGAGATAGCACTTTGAATACACCAGTTCTCATCCAATCACTCAAGTTAAGCAACGTCCAGCGTTGTGAGGACAAAGATTGATGACCTTTTTTTTTCAAATTCAAATTCATCCATGGTCATCGAGGTAATCTACGTTCTGCTGGCTATTTCTGGCCCCACTCAGGCTGGTTATTATTTGGAGTATTTGGGTTGTTTGACCAAAAAATAGTGGCTAAAACCCTCCATTCACTGGAAACTCACAAACCAGCTACTCAAATTAACCTCACCCAACCAGAGTGGGGCCGGGAATAGCCAGCATCACGAAGTTTCGATTTAGAATGATCATCCATCCAAGTCCTCGCCTCGCTAGATGTTGCTAAACTTCAGAAACTGAATGAGAACTGGTGCATTCAACGTTCCATCGGCAACAACGGTGGCTAAAAAATCCTCGTCTAGCTGTATGGTCTGCCATACTGTTTTCTTTTATTAATTTTTAACAAAAATTAAATGCATTTTTTTATCGACTCTTTTCCGCTCTGCGGATCAAACCCGGAATCTTCCGCATGGCTAGCGAGTTACTTACCACTGAGAAAATCGTAGTTGCATCCATACAAGAATTGCAATGCTCCCTTCCAACCCTGTACAATGATTAACATGAAGTTCAAACAAAAAGAGGAGCAAATTACAAAGAAGCGAGACGAGACGTCGCCAACATAAGTGGAAATAAAGGAGGAAGCAAGGAGAAGGAAAGGGAGAGGAAGTAAACAGGATGCAAGTAGGAGGAGCGGTGTGGGGAAACATAAGTGAAAAACTCGCGGATCTCCTTGCTAAGAGAGAGATGAGTATTTTGTAGTAATTATGACAAAAGAATAGAGCAGGCTTCTGCTGCCAGGTGAAGAGGCAGCTTATTGTTCACAAAAGAACATTTAGTGCTCTTCAGAAACACGCCAAGTACCTCAAGATGCGGACGAGACAGGGTGGGGAGGCAGACTCATAGAAATACAGTTGAACCTGGATAAACAGGACTTTTGTAAGTAGGAAACCTTGACAAACAGGACTTGTGTAAGCATTGTCAGGACTTGTATAAGCAGGAAACCTGGATTAACAGGGCTTGTGTAAGCAGGAAACTTGGAAAAACCGGGATTAACAGGACTTGTTTAAGCAAGAAACCTCGATAAACAGGACTTGTGTAAGCGGGAAACTTGGATAAACAGGACTTGTGTAAGCGTGAAACCTGGATTAACTTGAAAAAATCTTCGACAGGTTTCCTGCCTAAAAAAGGCTCTCTTAAGCAAAATCTTAAAAATCCCAAATGAGAGGATAACTTGTCATGTTCCGGCTGGGTTTCGAACCCACGAACTCTGGAATCTCAGAACATATTATAATATTATGTTCTTTAACCAAATGATGTTAGGTGAGTTTTTACTTTTCATTTTTATATTTTGCTTATTATTTAAAAACTTTTTGATAATTATGTACCTAAACTTATGACATAATAACACAAATTACTACCTAGCTCTTTATTTTTTTCATGAAAACTTCAGTATTTTAAATTTTAATATACAATGGTGTAACAAAAAATGAAAATAGAAGTCTTACCTCGGCAGTGGAAACAAAAGTTATTTTCTATATAAATATTTTACGAGCCACGATATGAATAGCTCGATGTGTAAGGTAGCGGACACGTAACCGGAGGTCGGTGGTTCGAGTCCGAAGTTCAGTAAAGATTTAGGGCCGGAATTATAAAAGAGGATTAACTATCTAGGATTTGTTAAACTAAGCCACTGTCACTTATAACAGCTGATACAAAATGCGTAGTGATTGGTTGAAATTACCAACAGAGGACGTGTTAAAGGATTGTGTAGGATTAGTTAATCTTTAATCCTTTTTCATAATTTGGGCCTTAGTAAAGTGAGTGTGAGTAATTATTGTAAATATCACGTCGTAATCAACACATATTTTTTTAATATTCAACCGACTGCAATAGCTTGATCGACAAGGCGGCGGACTTGTAACCTGGAGATCGGTGGTTCAAGTCCGGGTTTCAGCGTAAATTTAGTAAAGCGAGTTTGAGTAGATGTGATAACACGTAGTTGATTGACACAAATATGATTACTTTTTTACACATTTTTTTTAAAATCTTATTTTACTTTATTCGCGGAAGCAATGTTTCAGCTTATCACCTTACTAAAATCATCCGGGCTTGGATCTCGAACATCTGACCTCCAGGTTACAAATCCGCGGCCTTAACGATCAAGCTACTGAGGTCGACTAAAGTTTTTTTTTTTGTCTTCTTCCGTTGGTCGAGAAGGTATACAAGAGTTTAAATTTACTATCTCATCAGGTTACCTTTTATGTTAATCCCTGCAGTAGTTGATGTATTCAGCCAGCAGAGGGGCGAGCACTCCAAGAGCGGAAGCACTTGAATTCAAAAAGCACTTTTTTCTCCGAAACGAACAAATTAGGAAAATTGAAAATTTCTGCGTTGTTTATTCATGAAATGGGAACAAAGAAATTTACCAATGGCAAGTTCCAATTGTGTTTCACAAATTTGTTATTTTTAATTCAGTTAGTTGGCCGTTTGCTATTATTGGGCAATTTTCAATTCTATTATATTTTTAATTGGAATTTAAACTTTTCAACGATTTTTTTTTACAGCAATAGGAAATGTATTTGTTATTATTAATTTTTGATTTTATGTGTTTTGAAGTTTTATATAAAAAATCATGAATTATAGAACTGTTATTTTAACCGTTGAAAATTTAACAGTATAAATTTCATCGCCTTATATTTTCAAAAAAAAGGAAAAATGTATGGGTTAGTAACACTTTTAAAAGACAGAAATACACTTTTTAACGATTTTTTTTCTTCTAACAATGTGTTTGTTATTTCATTTTCAATTTGACAATTTTTGTAATGTTAAATGAAATTTCAACGGTATATAACTATATAGACATATGAAGTATTATTTTTTCCAGTATTAGTAATGTGACCAAGACTCAAGATTCAAGATAAGAACTTTCAAGTTTTACTATAGCAGTTTCAAAATGATAAACTAATATTAGGTATGTTGAAGACCTTCAAAATTCCAATATTTTAAACTTAGGTATTTGTTTTCATTTCAATTTGAATAACTTAAAAACACTTTTTTTTCTCAAAAACCATATTTTTTTTGGTTTCAACTATTCCGCCCTTGAAAATTGAAATCTTCGCAGCTGGGCAGGTCGGCAAATCTTGGAGCGGCAAAGACCCAGGATTCGATTCAAACTACGTTTTATTTTATTTTAGATCAGAGCTACCAGAATTTTTGTCGAGATCAATATTTTTTTGAAATATCATAGAAAAGTGAGAAATGTAGACTTTTTTGTAAATAATTAAAGAAATATTTACTTTTTTGTCTTTAATTAACTGAATCAGTGCTGAAAAATAAATCAGTACCGGATCAACTGTTTTATGATATATTATAAACTATGAAGATTTAGAAAGAAAAAAAATGCTTTTTGACAAAATTAAAAAATATGATTTTCAAAGCAAAAGTGTGATTTAGACTCAGATTACTTTTAACTAAAATAATATTAAAGCTATTTGAAAATAAAAAATCGGAGATTTTTTATTTTGTCGAAATCCTGAATCGATCAAGTTCGGGTTTAAATTTTACATCAAATTATAATATGTACCAACAAACTTATCATGTGTTAAGTTAAGTTCCTCATAAAATTGTTATGTAAGACTATACAAATAAATATGCTCATTAAATTTTATTTAAGTTGAAGATGAACAGTAAACTTCAATTCTAAAGTGAGCAATAGGGTGGTAGAAATCATACTTGTTTTTTTAACAACACATAAATCCGTCAAAAGCACACGGACGAAATTTTGTAAAATACTTGAAAAAAAAAATTAATTTACGAAGAAAAAAAAAATCATAAAATCTGCTACATATAAGTACTAAGATACGATGGTAGTCTCAATGATTTGATGATCAAAATGTTAAATCAAAATCCACTGAATTTAATTACCTAAACACGAAACGACCGTGTCAATTTGAAAAAGCGGAAACTTAAGTTCAGTATTTTTTTTTTTTTTTGAAAATTTAGGCTAACTTTTTTTTTTTCTTCTCTTTTTTTTACAAAATTTAACGTAATATTTCGATTTGGGTGAACAGTGCAACACGGGGTCAATGTCACGCCGGAAAGATTTGAGGACACTAAATACTAAACAAACTTTCTACCACGTACTCGAAAATCTGCAGAAACGTTTGCCCCGTTCCGCCCATGCGCTGGCATAATAGAGGCAACAATACCGTACAAAAGGTAAAATAGGTAAATTTCCCTTTTGTAAAAAACTTAATTTAAAAAGAAAGGGTTCGAGAAAGGTAATTAATTATTTTCCTAAATAAAATATCTCTCTCTCTCTCTCTCTCTCTCTCTCTCTTTCATTTTTTGTTCGGTTTGCAATCTTTTTGAAATTTCTACACAAAGACGATGCGGAAAATAATTTTCTCCAATTTCGAGGCCCTACAAAGGTCGATTATTATTTTCTACTTAGGGAAGATTGTTTATTTTCTTTACAAAATTAATTACAAATTTAATTTTTGTCTTGATAAAAAAAGGTTATAAAAAAAGAAGTACCTTTTTGTTCTTTTATAAGTTTGACGGTTTTGTTGTTTGAGGGTTAAGAATTAAGAGTCTGGATAGTTCACATATAGGCATTAGGCATAGTAGACAAAACTAGCTGATTCCTCGTACTTAGCGAAGGAATTAAGTTTAAATGTTGGAAACCTCTATAAACTGGAAAAATGGAGGGTAACACCCCCGTCGTGATATGACCATGGAGTTGAAAGCGATGTCAAACCCAATTTTTAAAAAAAGTAGGGCATTATTGGCGGTGCCTTAAATTACTGTTTATGTAGTTTTGACTGTCATTTAAAATCAACTAGGGTATAGCCAAGACCAAGGATCGCTAATGTTTCGTCAACCGACTTCAGTAGCTTGATCTGCTTGATAGATAAGGCGGCGGACTTGTCATCAGAGGTCGGTGGTTCAAGTCCCTAGTAAAGCGAGTTTGAGTAGTTTGTGATTTCACGATTTAGATTAACAAAAAGAGGTATGATATATATTTTTTAACTTTAATAATTTATTATTTAGTTTTTTCTTTTGGAGGTGATCATCGTAAGTCTGTATTTTTTCAATATTTACCTATAATTTACCAATATATATACCTTTGTCGACCAAAAGACAATAACAACAATCATTAGCAACCTTGTCAGGGGGGTTTTTTTTAAGAAAGGAATTTATTTAATTTCATTTTACAGTTTTTTTTTTCATTAAAATCCCCTTGAAGTACCATATCTGTTGTACTTTTAGGTGGTTAAGGTCGGCGTTAAGGTACTCTTCCCACGTCTCGCGGTCAGCAGGTGATCACTTCTTCAATTTTATTTATTTTCGATGGGGTGATTTTGCCCCATTCGTTTCAGAGGCTTGTGTCTCGCCAGCCACAGTTCCAGGGTCCCCAGACGCAGCCGCGAAATGCGTGGGGAAAGAGGACCTTTAGGAACACATGCAGCTTTAAAATGTAGCAGTAGGAGTGCCAAACCTGGACCATGAGGAAATGTTGACCGACTTTTTGGGAAAGAGGTAAAATGAAAGAGGAAGAATAAAGTTTAAGATGTAAAAGAAGAACGTACCTATAAAATGTAAATACCTAACCAATTGAAGATAACTTCTGAAAAAACTTACATTGCGTATTGCAGAACCATTTATTCAAAGGCGTTTATAAGATAAAATAAAAAATTGAACAAAACTTCTGTTCGTTTCTCTCCGATATGAAAGAACAAAATAAGTTTTAATTATTTGTTAACGTTTCGTTTTTCTTTCGAACGGTGAAAAACTCTAGCCGAAAAGAAAAACTAGATTTAAAAAAAAAAAAATATCAATAAAATTGTTACTTCCGATAAATTTATAAAATTAGAAATCGGAAGTATTTTTTTTAGCATTTGGAAAAAACAACCCATACAGACAAACTCTTCATTTACAGCGTTATCTAAAAGAGTGATGCTAAAAATAATTTTACATAAAAAAAAGTGAGTTTCAAAAGTGTCAATCAAATTTTCCCCCGGATTTTCTTTGGAATTTTTACGCATTTACGCTGTCATTTTGTTTAACAGTTTCAGTTTGTTACATCATATCCGTTAATTTTTTTAAACAGTTTCCATCCTTTCAAAAGCCAAAGAGGTTAATGTGGGTAGATAGTTTGTAAGTTTTTAGAAAATGGAGGTGTTGGGTGTATGTGTTCTGGGACTCTCGAAAAAGCTGCTCAAGCATTATATTATCTCCAACACATCAACATATTCCAATATCAATCATGTTATGCCACCGCTGGTCATTCTCCACCCTACAACTAATAAAATTGTGCTCACGAGGTTAGAATAGGGCCCGACAACCAAAGTACAGAGCTGAAAAAATTCCGACCCCGCCGGGATTCGAACCCGGGTCACCTGGAGTGCGAGCCGAGCATGCTACCGCTAAGCCAAGGTGACTACTTGTGAGCCTCTTGTATCACTGATAAGCCACTCACCAAAATCATCTGGTCATTTATTTACCTCTGACTTCTGACCTCACATCTCAGTCTTGTCATAATTATTTATTGTCACCTAAATCAAATTTTATTATACCTACTCGTACATTTTTAAACGGAACAGAGCGAATAGTCATTATAAAATGCACTGTTTATGTTTATCGACTGTTTCTCTCAAACATCCGAACCGAGTCGGGGACTCTGTTATTTTTGGATGAACTGAATAATCTGACTTCTGATTGGTTTTCATTCTGCGTCCTTTTGAAAAATGGAATTTTTAAATGAGAGCGCCAGTTTTTGAATCTGCATTTTAAATTTATTTTTGAAATGAGATGAGCAAAGAACCAATCAGGGAAGACCAACACAATACAGCTGATTACAGAAATTTACCTCAATAGGTTCATACTTGAAATAACCTTGTTATATTTTCTTTTTCTTTATCTTCAATAAATCAAATACCACAAACAAGTAAAAATATTCGAGCTGTTCCGGTTAAAACTTTATAATAAAATTCAACTCCAGTTATCGCAACGAAAGTTATCTAGTAGTCATCATATTAACTATCTATGAACCAAGTTCGAGTTACCTTCGAGTGTCCGGGTGTCAATAATTCGTGCGCAAAGTGGTCAACAAACTTTATACTAATTAAATCTAAGTCTATAAAACGAATCTAAATCCAAACAAAGGCTCAGTTTCAGTATTCAAAAGGGAAATGTAGCAAATACACCAAGTACACTGCCTCGGGAAGGTTTTCTAGAAGACGTATTTTATTTACTTTAATGAGTGCGTAAATTAAGGATTTTGTAAAAAGTGAGTGTTCATTATTATTATTATATAAATATATAAATCTTTATTAGGACAAAAGAATGTGCATACAATATCTATTCTACAGTATAAAATACTTCCGATTTCTAATATTAGATGTACATAAACACACAATAAATATATTCGCATCTGTAATTGCTTGTCTAGATGTCTAGCCCTAAAAAGCTGGCAAGTGTTGATGTTGTATTTAAATAAATAAAAATATCGGAAGTAAAATTAAGGAAAAAAAAGAAAAAAATACAAAAATAGATAAATATGAAAAAAAAATAACAAACAATAAAATAATAATAATGTCGTAACTAAAACTTATTGAATACGGCAATCTCTTCCACCCAACCCTTAAAAATAACTGTTCAAGCAATTAACAAGTAAGAGAGAGTGTAAAACGTTTAAAAAAAAAAAATAAAAAAAAAATAAAGAGGGACGTTTAACAAACAAAAAAGGTCTGTCCATCCAGACTGTCCTCAATATGAAATATTATTGGTATCTATTCTATCATTGACTCTAAAATAATCATTTTTGGTTTCGTGTAAAATAAAATTTATATGTACTATTTTAACAAAACCAAGAAGGGGTTACTAGGACGAAATAGACGCTTTTTGTTATAACCTGTTCACTTAAGTCTAGATGGAATAATGGGACTCATTAGAGTTCTAATGAGGCAGTACAAATAATGCGATATTATTATTAATTTGGCCTTAGTACTGTTTTATATTTGCCCTTAGTACTGTTTTACGAAACGACGTCCTATCTAGCTTCTGGTGAGGGTGAGGTGAGTAATCGCCTTAGATCTGAACATATACCTATTTCAAGAGGTACCTACTATGCAGACAAAATTAGGTACCTTAGTATAAGACAGTATAAAGCGATAATGTATATAAAAAAATTATAAGCAGACCCTCAGACGGAGGTTGCGGGTTCGAACCCTGGGTGGAGCGGAGATTTTCCGTTCCCGGAATGGCATGAATGTTAAGGTAAAATGCCCTGATGCAATGCGAAAGGGGTTCCGAGGCGTAATTGAAAAAAAAACATGACCTGTAAGCTCAGATAAAGGTTAGACCTTAACCAAACGGGAGAGCTTTGCATGCCAGCAGAGAGATGTTACTTTTCAATTAGGAGACTTTTGTGAACTTTCGGGTGTGGAGAAAAAAATGGAATTCTTTCCTGTTGTTTTTTTTTTGTCTGTTTAATTTGATAAGAGTGTGATCTTGGAAGAAATAATTTCCTCCGGGGAAGGAGAGAGGAGAAGTGGGGGCGTTTATAATTGGGAGGGGACGGTTAGGATGGTAGAGGAAGGGGGCGGGACTTGTATAATTGCCGCCTCTCGTGTCATCATCTTTCAGTAAATTAAATTTCCCTTGCTCGCAAAAAAAAAGTTAATTTTGTTTAATTTTCCAACTTGTGTGCACGGCTCATGAAGTTATTTTTTTAAGTCTGGGGAAGGTGGTTGGTTACCCTTAGTCAAATGATTGTACTCATTTCCTTTTTTTCGACTTGGAGAAGTTGATAGATTCTGTTATACATGAAATAATCAAGGTCTTAGTTTTTATTTCGAGAGAACAGTATACAGTTTTAAAGGGAATTGCTGCTGATCTAGTGAAGTCTGAATAAAATTATGAAACTGGATTAAATATCTAGGATTCGTAATCCAAACCACTATCAATTAACAGCTGATATAAATGCGCTGTGATTGGTTGAAATTCCCACTGCAAAGCGTGTTAAAGGCGCAAAGGATTGATTCTGTTTTGGATCGGATTAACTAATCCTGTTTCATAATTCGAACCTTAGTGATGACTGTCGAAATAAGATTATGCTTTTTTATTTCGGCTACACACTCGCACGCAGCACTGCCACACTAAAGCTCAAACTAGTGGACAACCAATGCGCGCGCAAGTCTGTGAGTTCTTTTTCTTCTCCTTTTATTTCTTGCAACAGCAGATCAGTATCTCTATATATAAAACAGAAAAAAGGACTACCTACCTACCTACCTATGTTTGTTTGTTTGTTTGTCCGGAGTTGTTTAGCCAAAACGGTAAGAGATAGCGAAAAATGTCTCAAAATTGACCCCCCCCAAAACCATTATCGTTATGTCCAGAAAAACTATGAAAAGTTCAAAAAGGCATTGCTGTCCAGCAGTACGTCCATGCCTTAGTAAATTTGAAATTTAGTCCCGTTGCAAAGCACGGGCAAACGGCTAGTCTATGAATAAAGTACATTGTTTAACAAATCCTCCTTACCCTGAGCCTCTGAATTTCTCAGCGTTCCAAGAGCCAAGAAGTTTGGCTAAAATTTAATGTTCAACGATTGAGTTTAACAATTAAATTTTGGGTGGTCCATTATAATTTTGTTAAGTACGTGAGACAATAAAGAAAATGGTTTCAATATTTACAGGAATTGCACAATTAGAACATTTCTTATTGTTCTTAAGAACCTACAAACTATTAACATACAATAAAATAATATTGCCCAAAAAAGGGCTGACTTTACAAAATCTACCTACTTTAATTTTATTTTTGAAAAAACCTCTAATATTGTGAAAGTTTTGAATTTTCAGTACCTATTATTAGGTGTATTTATATTCACGATGTTGATATCTGACGAAATTTTTGTAGAGTCCATTTTAATTTACTAGGTTTTTTTATTTCTGATGTATTTTACAATAAGGTTTAATTACCTTCTTGGGTTTAAATTTTTTCTTTTGACGAAGTACGGGGAGATGGCTACTCTGGATGCGATATTGTTTTAATTAGATCCTTAGCAATGAAAGTATCTTGGATGTATTTCAAAAAAAATTATTAACTTTGCTTTTGATGAAGAAAAATGGATTTTCTCTCAGTAAAAAATTAGTTACTAGTCTTATTAGTTGGGAGTAATTAAAAAATAATTATAGTGTACCTTACCTAGTTCTAAACTTATTCAATAGATAATAAATGTATTTCTTTGTGTTATTATTCTCACAATTTTAGTGCTTAGCGCAGAAAAATAGGACTTTTCCGTATATTCATAATCCTATGTCTTATTTTTGCCTGTAATTGCGCCACTAGTCGCAGCTTACATTAAAGCAGCTATTCATTTTTCCTCACGAGGTATGAGTGGCCGCCGGACCTCCAAGTACATAGCAGAATAACTCCTGCCCCGCTGGGAATCTCTTCCTTATGGTTGGTATTGTTCAACCTGTTCTCATGGAGCGAATTTGTTTCTGACACTCCCACTGTCATGATTTTCGGCTGCATGTTAATGCCAACCCCGGGAACAATTTGTGTTATTGTCTTTTGGCCTGACATGGCTTGATAGAATATGTTTGTCCCCCCAGCGAGACATCGGTAGTTCCCGGCATCCATACCATCAAATATTCTCATGTCTTCTCCATTCTCGACGTTGTTTCACTTCAGTGATCCTCTGATAACTACCTGTATCTCTCACGCTTGCATCCAAGTCTTGATCGCACATTGAAATGTGTGGTTCAAGAAAAGCCAAATTTCCTAGTAAAGTGGGTTGGAGACCATCACCATCCCTTCCCCCGGCTGTAGCCAAGCTGGTTTCAACAACAACAACGTCTTTCAACTGCATGGTCGTATCCTCCATTTGCTGGAAACTGACAAAAACTTTTCTGGAAACGGGAATAGTCAGCATCAATCCACGTCTTTTCATGACGTCATTTCGAGTGGTTGAAGCAGAAATCTCCTCAAAGTTAAAAATACCTCAATACAGCACACACTCTAGAATAAAGTTAGAGGACGTGACGACACAGGAGGAAAGTAGAGAGGTGGGAGGTAGAGAGAGGGAGAGAAAGAAAGAAAGAGGGGAGAGAGAGAGAGAGAAAGATGAGGGAGAGAAAGGGAATGGAGACTTGGAGAGAGAGGGAAGAGAGGGGGAGAGAGATGAAGGAGAGATAAAGAAAGAAGGTTAGAGACTAAAACGGGGACTGTTTAAGATCAC
The DNA here is from genome assembly GCA_024516035.1 of Bactericera cockerelli. Lineage (NCBI taxonomy): Eukaryota > Metazoa > Arthropoda > Insecta > Hemiptera > Triozidae > Bactericera > Bactericera cockerelli. Next base: position 32,426,631 of record CM044960.1, on the reverse strand, counting down.
TCTTTTGGGAGGTTCTAATGGAATGTTTAAATAATGTTTCCTCAAATGTGAAATTTTCTTAGGAACCTTTGGCACAAAATTTTAGAGGACAAGCACTGTCGCCCTTATAAGAGTGACACGGATACGAACGTGTTGAATAACGTCCAGCGAGCTGAAGACTTTGTGTTGCCTGCTATTCCCGGACCCACTCAGGCTGGGTGACGTTAATGTGGGTAGCAGGTTTGTGAGTTACCATAGCGAATGGAGTACCATCCCCGTCGTGATATGATTAATGTGAGTAGCAGATTTGTGAGGTACCATAGCTAATGCAGTGTAACACCCCCGTCGTAATATGACCACATTGACCACGCGGTTGAAAGCGACATTAATAAAATGAAAAAAAAAAACTCTAAAACCCTGAACACGACCCTGTGCTGTAAAAAAATCGAGTCAGCAATTTCGATCACAGCATTGAGGAGGCAGCACCACTTGAGAGCCAGCCTGAAGGGTTCTTCTTGTTAAGGCTCTATCTGCTCTCGTTGGCTTCAATACTTTGTCTTGACAGCAGGATTTCACTCAAGATGTTCTGAGGCGTCATTATTTTCAGACAGGCGCGCTGCACCACGGCACAAGTGGTTTTAATTAACGGTTAATTGAATGAGACTTTCCGGGAACAGAGACTTTTCTCAAAGCATTTCCCTTTTCTTTAGGTTTCTGTGTGAATACCACCTCCATACAACAATTTTGTGACTCTTAGGGCGAAATTAATATAATAATAATTAATAAATAAATAATAATAAATGAATGTGTTTCTTTGAATTATTATATCACAATTTTACTGGGTAGCGCAAAATTATAGGACTTTCCCGTATTTTTTATATCCCAATATCTTATTTTTGCCCATAATTCCGCCACTGGTCGCTGATAACATTAAAGCAGCTACTCATTTGTCCTCACGAGGTACGAGTGGACCCCGAACACCCAAGTACAGAGCAGAAAAAATCCTGTCCCGCTGGGAATCGAACCCAGGTCACCATGCTTGCAATACCTAGTTGACTACGGCCGAAATTAATAGAAAAAAATCTAGAACTTTAGTCACAGCCCCATCTGGAGTTGGATTTCCTCATCTAAGACAATAACCCTCCACCTAAATCACTTTAAAAATAATAATTAAATCCTTGGAAAAACTAAAAAGCCCGGGTTAAGTCTTATCCCTTTTTAAAGTATCCTGGCCAGACTGATGGATTCCAATAATTAGGTACTCCAAGTAGATTCAAACTATGAGGTTGGCCAATGCCGATCCAAGTAGGTAGTTTTGGGAAGAGGCAAAGTGAAAGAAGAAGAAGAAGTAGAGTCGAACCCAGCACCCGCATTTGCTTAATTAAAAACAAAGTACGGGGAACTAGCAAGTAGTCTGTTGCAAAGTGCATCTTCTTTCATTAAGAAGAGCAACGAATGAAACCTGGAATCTGGGTCACTTTTTTCTCGTACACTTCCCTTTCAATTATCATCACCAGTCACCTCGCCAGCTCTTCTTGAGAAATTCTTCTGACAATGAAAATAAAATCACGAAGGTAAAGAAACACAAAATTAATGCTTCTTATTACAAATTATTACAGAAATAAATTTCGCGAAAACTCGCATAATATTTTCGAAAAATCTCCCGCTTTTGGCACCTAGTCAAATCTGCGGAAATCGGACGTATGGGCGCTGACATAAGCAAAATAAGCATATTGCTCAGTCGAGGGCAGTATCATTTCGTGTGAATTCAAAACAATATTTTTTTTTCCAAGTGAGTTAAATTAGAAATTTTCCTACACTTTGAAGTTCTAGTTTCTTCAAATCTAGCTCTTAATTTCAGAAGTGTGTATAAAGTTGTGAGTAATTAAAATTATCAAGTATACCTAGGTAAAATTTTGATTAAAAAATGTCTATATCAAAAATAATTAAAAGTACCAAAGTATAAGATGATAATATTTTTATGTATCATATTTATTTTTTTAGTTCTAGCACTTCTATAGCAATGAAAACTTGGTCTTGTGTCTATCTGTCTATTTGACTGTCTATCGGTCTTATTATTTGCATTCCTTCCAACGCGAAAATCTCAGAAACTACTGTGATTTCAACAACTTCGAACTAGCGCATTTTGAAGATAAAGAGTTTGCGCCTGACCTCTAACTTTTTACATAAACGGTTATATAATTTCGTGCTGTTCAACCTATTTTCATAAAAAATTCTAATTACATGCCTATTGAAGTTTTTAGGTAGACTGTTTGTAAATTTTTATTCATTAATATTATTTTTAAGCCCTGATTTTAAGAAATTCCGAATATTTTGACCAAAAATTAAAAAAAGTCTTCGACTTGTCGCTAAGGATTTTTTTTTTTTTTTACATTTAGAATGTAAGAAAAATGGTATTCTACCATTAATATAAATCAAATTTGAAGAGAATCGGTTAGGTATTACAAGTTATTTAGTAAAAAAACTCAGAAAATAGCAACAATGGAAAGTCGATAAAACTTTATTGTCAAGTGAATACAATGTGAATCATTTAGGAGTGTGCAATTATGTCCATGACTGGCCTTGTATTTCATTGTATATTTATATATATTCTGCAATTGGAGTTACTCATTATATGAGTCGTTACTGTTATTATATAAGTCGTTATATACATATCTGTCAATGTGTCAATGCCTTCCTGTAGAATTTTACATGTAAATAAATACCACGTGTTTACAAGTAATAAAGGCTTGGGTTCCGGCGTAAACGGCAGGTTAACCGCCTTGTTAAAACGTCCTAAATGAGAAGAAAACAATGGTTAACAGTACGTTAAAACACCCAAAGGTCCGAACAACATATCAAAGTTTCAGCTCGCCAACTTAAACCGTTCAAGAGTAAGTTATAGCTTGTGATGGGCGGCGTACGGAAAAGGGCTCGTTAATAGGGTTTTTTCTTCATATGAACAAAACCCTAAGAAGGGTTGGGTGGAAGCAGTAGCCCCGGTTGAAAATCGGTGTCGATTCTCATCTAAATTTTGAAATCTGTCCATTCGCGATATGGTTTTATTGGTAACAGACATTTCAACAAATGAGGAATGGACCTTTATTAATTTTATGATGTCAACATAATATTCGTGACCACTTCAATAGCTGGATCGTTAAGGCGGCGACTGGTAACCTGGAGGTCCGTGGATCAAGTCCCAAGCATCTAAAAAAAAACTTAGTTTAGAGTACCTAGAGTTCCTGACATTCTTGTTAAACACAAGCACTAGATAACTTTCGTATGTTTGTATCCGCGATTTCCGGGCCAGAACTTGGTATTTCATCCAAGAATTTCTTCCGTATTTGGTACTCAATTCGGTTACAAATAAGTGAACGGGCTTCAATTCGACGCCACCGGATGACTTATGATCCTAAAGGTCTCCAGTTATTATACACCACATTCATTCATATATTGTTAATCCTCATCATCAAGTTCATTATGTATGACCGTATGAGTAACAGCCTCCCTGCTTAGGTAATTGCATAACACATAGCAACTTACTTACCTATATTAGGAATAATGAGCAGTATAATATGTACGGAGGTAATAGGACTTGAAATATGACTAGTTTTCATGGTAATCTATTTATTACCACTTACTAAAATCAGATCTAACCTTGTCGCAGTTGATTTCTAGAAACAGTATAGGGAGCATTCAGTGCAATTTTTGTAGCAATTTATTTTTCCCACGTAGCAATTTTTTCGCACATTCATCAAGAACCAATGAATATGTAAAAGTTTGATCGTGTATAATTTGAACATCAAAAATAAGCAGGTGTGTGTCGAGAGTTTCAAGAGTGACAAGTATTTCTCTTTTTTCCAATTTTTGTAGCAATTTATTTTTCCTGCGTAGCAATTTTTTCGCACATTCATCAAGAACCAAGGAAATGTAAAAGTTTGATCGTACATCATCAGTTAACATCAAAAATAAGCAGGTGTGTTTCGCGAGTTTCAAGTGTGCAGTAACCAAGTGTTACTATTTTTCCAAGTTTTGTAGCTATTTGTTTTTCCCACGTAGCTACTTATTCGCACATTAATCTACAACCAATGAATATGTAAAAGATTGACCGTGTATAAGTAAATTGAACATCAAAAATTAGCACATGTGTTTCGAGAGTTTCAAGTGTGCACTTACTAAGAATATCTAGATTTCGTTCTAACTACCTAATACAGTCAAAACATTCTTCACAAGAAGTTTGATGGAAATATTACAATCTTTTGTCATTTCCAAGAACTTTAATGGATTAAGCTGTTGATCTGCCTCAGTCTGTCGGTCTAAATCAGGCTCTATAGCAACTAAGTAACATGTGGACGAGGTACAGATTGGTTGTGTTGTGTGCGGTGATGTGGTTTGGTGCATCGGAGGAATCGGAAATTCATTGTGATGGGAGCAATGCAACTATATCCACCCGTGAAAAATGTAGAGATTCTTGTGAAGGTAAGTTTGAGAGGAGAGTTTATTTATTTTTTTTTTTTTTATGGCGAGATTTACATACTTAATTTTTTTACTTTAGTTCGGAATACACGAGTATAAATATACTAAATTTTAACCTTTAATGATATTCTGTACGAAAGAATTTTAAAAATGCATTACCTATTTAAAGGCGAGTAGCAATTTTAGACTTTTCAAACCACAAATATTTTTATCATCCAGCTATAAAAGTAGGTACTTTAGTCGAAGGAAGTCGACATCTAAAGTACAGAGCCAAAACAATTCCGATCCCGCCGGGATTCGAACCCGGGTCACCTGGAGTGCAAGAAGAGTATGTTACCGCTGGCCAAGGTGACTATTGCAACATACCTTAAGAAACAACTCGTCATATGACTATGTTACCTGATTAGCTGAAAGCGAAGAACCCGAACATATAAACAATAAGCTGAAAAGTTCACGTCATAGGTACACGTGTGACGTTTTCTGAAGAAAAACAAAATGATGAGCCAAAGTAAAAACAAAAACAAGATACAGACCTATATTTAGACTAAAGAAAATAAGAAAAATCTCCCACTCAGAACGAAACAAATATTATGAAATGACAATTATTTCTGGGTTAGACAGTTTATATTTTCTGCGAATAAACAGTAAAATATAATTTGCAACATATGACCTGGCCTACTCAAGCAAATCACAAGCATTAAGCTCGTTCATGCTGCCTGTCCATGCATGCATGCCATGTATGCATGTGTAAGTGTATGGCCGGCTTTAGGCAAATTATGTGATTAGATGTTTTGTATTGCTGAGCTACCCATTAAAGTTGTGGTATAATAACATAAATAAATTACATACAAATGCACTTATTATAAATATTTCCCTAGCAATTCAAAGAGGAAATTTAATACGCCATGCAAAACATTTTCATAGGTACATATTTACATTTGTCTAGCAAACGTAATTCACTTTTCCATAGAATAGAAGACATTTTACCGAAAAATAGCAATAACCTGCCTATCAATAAAATTATTTACATCCATTACTCTACTGTCTCCCTTATAGGTAATAGCAGTGGCGGCTCCTGACTTCAAGACTAGGTGAAGACAAATTATACCCAGAAGTATTGAAAAAATAAAATTATTAATTTATCAGATCTTAGTTCTTATGGTCTCATAAACACAGCCCATTGTAAGTTATGGCTGTTTCCCTGCAGAGCATGGTTTTCTCTCATACCAGTTTTGCATCATACAAGTTTTTATAGGTACTTTTTTTTGGAGAACACTTGGTACTTAATAAATAAACAAGGCCAGCAGAACAATTTGTCAACACTTGAGCTGGTACACAGCCATTCATTTTTCATAAGCCATTCAGGCTTGAACTGTATGGCTGTGGGACAGGCATTTGCTTTACTTTTTTAGTGGTGGTTATAGTAATTGGAGAAATTGGACATCCAGTAATCATAATATCTTTCTTATCCTCATTACTTCTTAATCTGAATGGGGTTACTTTTAATGTTTGAACCCCATGATTTTGTGGGAATCTCATTGTTTCTTTGAAATATTGTTATTAGTTATTCATCGTAATAAAAAATATTAACTGAAAGTTGGTAAAAAGGAATTAAAATAAAAATATTAGGATTATACCTCAGTAGATAGGTAGGTACAACATTTTAAAGAGGGGTTAGAACTGGGAAGGAAAGAAAGTTAGTTGAAGACTAAAAATTACAATCCAAAACTGGAAGAAAATCCACCACCAGATTACAAAATAAATCTAAGAAAACATACTTACTACAAATATATAAAATCAGCTTAAATTTCTGTTACCATTGATGTTTAAATGACTATTTATGAAAAACACAGATATTGCCTTATAATTTTAAGTACTTCACTGGAAGCTGTGTGCTTAGCTACCTGCAACCTGCATAATTATAATGTTATTACTGACACTGAAAAAAGTACATAGCTACTTCATATTCAACTTATTATGAAAAGCACAGGTCAGATCAGGTAGGAATAATGTTTCTATCCTGTATCAAATACTGGGAAATAACTTTATTAACTAGTTACACCAATTAAAAGTCACTTGATTACCGTTGAAAAGATTTGAAAATAATCTAATAAAATTTAAAAAGTGCGCACCAAGTTTTGTTTACATTCTAAAGATAAGAGATACAATGTTGCCAAGTTAATTTCATAGCTAAATTTCTACAAACTTCAAGAGCTATATTTTAAATTTAAAGAAATCCCTCAAATCATGTAAGACGTATTTATTTATTTAAAAAAATAATACTACACCGCCTGAAGAGAATTTTCTCTTGAGAATTTCATTTCAACACGTCTAAATTCATGATTTTTTTTAAAGTGGTTCCATAGTCAGGATCTTAAACAGGACCACCATTGTTCCTATTTAAAAACATCTTGGAACAACTAGATACCAGATTATCTTATTTGGCTCAATTTCGGTACCTACATTAAATAATTATTTCCGAGATTTGACTTCAATCGATATGTCCTTTTTAAGACTATAGTTGACAAGATACATAAATAGTTAAAATTTATTGGTATCGGCTATCGTTTAGGAACTATGTACAAAACTAGAACCCAAAAAATGAGAAATAATATCCAAAATTCCTGACACAAAATAATGCTTTCCTAACGCCTACGTTATTATTATTATTATTTATTTTGTTTTTTAATATTACAAGATTGTGCTAGATATGGGAGGCTAAATCATTGACTGGTTTCCTAGGTCTGGCATAATGCTACTGGCAACAATGTTAATATCAAAAACACATGACATCGCACATGGTATGTGGCTTCGTGACATTTCGTATGAGTTCGTGTAGATATTGTAAACTGAATACAACTGAAGACTGTCCTCAGTAGCATATTACATAGATATAGTTCTTGCCTAATATTTCATGATACCTACTTGGAAATACTCAACTCTGATTGGTTGATTCAAGGACAACTGAAGACAATTTCGAATTGTCTTCACATTTGGTGTTCTCCTTGGAAAGTAACATGAATTGTTAAGCAGCATTGATCTATTTTACACAAAGCTTACTCTTTTTTTTTTTTTTTTTTTTTTTTTTTTTTCTTTGAGTTAGATCAATTGTGCCATGTTCAAGGGATTATGAGTAGTGTTTTCACTGTTCAAAATTAGGTGAAAATGTCTTCAGTGTCTTCACCCGACGAGCCGCCACTGGGTAATAGTAGTTGTTTGTTACCAATATCATAGCCGAAACAGTAACAGATATATTACCACTTAGTTTAGTGTTTAGATACTCGCTTGCTATACGGATGGTGCTGGGTTCAAACCCCCGAGCCTACAAAAAACTTTATTGGCGCTCGTGTTCACCCAGCACCTAAATGGAAAAGTAATCACTTCTCGCCAATCAGAAAGAAAGCAAACTACGGGGTACAACACAGACCACAAGCGTTTGCAGTAGCTGCTGTTTCACGGCTACGAAATAAAAAGGCTGTGAAAGTTGTGAAACACTTATAAAAAAATAGATGAAAATCGATCCCTTTTGTATCTGTCCATTTTCAGCAAAGCCCAGCCCCCCACAGGTCTCACTTCTGTCGCTATCCGAATGGGAGAGAGGATTCCTTCCCCACATCCAAGACACCACTTGCAGATCCCACATGCAGCAGGTGGTGAAAGATTTGGATGCACTGGAATTGTGGGCTTTGAAAAGTACGTATTGCCATCATGCGCCAAGTGCGCGGACACAACGGAGCCCCGGACCCTAGACCCTATACCCTCGACCCTAGACCCTAGACCCTATACCCTCGACCCTAGACCCTAGACCCTATACCCTCGCCCCAGACCCTATACCCTATACCCTCGACCCCAGACCCTATACCCTATACCCTCGACCCCAGACCCTATACCCTCGACCCCAGACCCTCATACCTACGGCTTGATAGAGATGATTTTCGAGACTCCATTGAGGCCGCTTACATATACATGGTTAGATTAATAATTTTATTTACGTTGTACCGGCGCTACCCCAGGGGTTTAAGGCTGCGTTGTGTTCACTCACTAAGGGTCCGTTAGTGTTGAAATAACAGAGAAAAATGTATGGAAAGGAAGGGGCCGACGGGGGGGGGAGGGGGGGGGGGGCAATTAGTAGCTCAATTGATAAGGTGGCGTAAACTGAAGGTCGATGGTTCAAGTCCCAAGCACGGGATTTTTTTAGATGCTACGCGTCTCACGGCTGCGTCTGATTCGCGCGGCCATCCCCCAACACTTCTCCAATGTATTGTATTGTTTTATTTTATTTGTGGTGAAGCACAAGGCCTCTTCACAATTCTTGTGGGTAGCGCAGCATTACTAAGAGCCTCCTTCACATTTCGAATTATTCTATTACATTAATTTCTTTTTACTCTGGTAATGCCGCCACTGGTCGTTACTCATACAAGTAACTACTCATTTTTCCTCACGAGGTATGAGTGGACCCCGAACATCCAAGTACAGAGCAGAAAAATTCCTGCCCCGCTCGGGATCGAACCCAGGTCACTTCTGCAATGTATTTGCGATGAGGAGACTTTGCCCGATGCTTTGCAAGACACAAGCCTCGCTTCCTTGGTCCTTCATTGGAGCATCTGAAGCAGCAACGAGACGCGTAGATGATGGAATAGCGTTGTAAAGCGAGTTTGTGTAATTTCGACATTGTTGTTACTGACTTTCATCTCACTTGAATACAAGAGTGTGAAAGCTCTGTGAATACTGCTAACACCTAAAAAAAAAAAATATCCACAATCCCTCATATCTGGAGTTTAGGGTTTGGGTTAGGGCTTTCAAGAACAAAGAATGAATGCACAAGAAAATACTGGCAAAATTAAGTAAGAGAAATGAGTGGTTTGTGGAGCTTTTGGTCCCTCGTGGCCTGTCTGAACTCAAAACAGTTATGACACTTATAACCCATCAGAAGAAGTAATGTTACTTATGCACTATCTAAACTTATAAAAGAGAGTTTCACTCACTGACTGCCTCATTCACTGATTCATCACTGTTTCTCCGAACTGGTAAGTCCTAGGAAGCTGAAATTTGGTAGGCAGCTTTGTCTTATAGTCTAGATGTGCAGTAAGACGGGATATTTCGAAATTTCCACTGCAACACCTGTCATTGGCAAATAAGGATTTTTGCTTTCACGGCCATGCCTCGGCCCGCAAACCGGGCGACAGCCCGCTAGTACCTAATAATATTTGTGAATATTTATGATAGAAGTGAAAGTCTCTTGTATTTCTCTAGTTATCGGAAACCCTTTATGAAACCAACCTCAGATCGACATAGGTTCAAGTCCCGGTTTCAGCGTAGATTTAGTAAAGCGAGTTTGAGTAGTTGTGATATCACGAAAGTGATTAACACAGATATGATAACTAAACTTAAAAATTAACCCTTTATTATGTATAATTGTATATGGTGTAGACATATGAGTCTCCTGTTATTCACAAGTATAGTGCATGACAACTACCTGTTTTCTATCATACTCTACTGAAGTTGACAAGTGAGTTGTGGCTGATTCCCAGTTGATTTGACTGTTGACAACTATTGTGATACTAGATAACTACAAGTTTAAAACTCTTCCGTATAAGTTATTCAATTTTATTAATTGTGATATTTATATACAAATTAACATCAAACTTTTGCTATGCTTTGTACATTACGAAAGTTGTGAACAAAGCACATCAAATTGAAATAGACGTTCTATGTAAATAGTTTGTATAGTTCAAGAAATCTAATATCCAAAGATATACTCAATATACCTACTGGGAAATAATCATTATATTTTTATTGTGCCTGGATTGACAAATTAAGTACCTATTTACCTATGATGTTCTCAGAAATCAACATTGTATAATACATAATAATAATTAATTGTATTATTTTATGTAAGGTACTTACTATAGTAAGACAGTCCTTATCAAAAATTAAAATTACATTTTTTTAAAAACTATAATGATGTATGATAAAACACCAGTATAGACAATTGTCACAGGCAATAACCCGGCTGTTTATCTAGAACATCTGAAGTTATATTCTATTCATGTATTTTCTTGCTTTCTTGTTTTAATTATTATCCATTTTCTAATTTATTTGTTTTCATTATTTGTTTGTATTTGTACTCCTAATAGAGTATTCAATAATAATAATATAGGCACTTTACTTCTCTAATATTAATTAAGTGGTAACCGACTTTGTTGACAGAGATTGCCCCACACAATAATCACGCCCTTTGTCAATATTATTCTTGCAAATAAAGAGTTATTTTTTTATTTGTACACAAATTTACGTGTTAGGCCCATTTTACTACATAGACAAAAAAAGCATTCATGACTAGTTGGTTAATTGATTAAAATATATTCTAACACTATATCTAAACATTAAGATTAAAACACTTATGAATAGTTGGTTAATTACTTGAAATATAATTATTCTAACCTACCTACAATTACCTGATTATACCTCTTGCATTTTTTTCTTCATGCCTCTTATATGATTACCTCTTTCTCTTACATTGTTTACCTATATCGGTTAATATCCGTTAAAAGGCCATTGCTATTCAAAATGAACCAATCATCGGTTATTCAATCTTACAATCCAACACAACGGTAACAATTACATCACAACAGCTCGATAACATATCAACACGTGTGTTTTCTTTACATTAATTAAAAAAGAAAAGAATGACATTGAAGAAAAAAAATGAAACATTTTCCGGAAACAGTTTCACTCAGATTGTCACGTGAACTGATTGAATAGCAGTTATGTTCATTCATGACCACCATGAGATAGGTAACATGGTATCATGAATAATGCTTATTAATGATGAATTGATCATTATTATTTTTATTGTTTACAAGTTGGTATGGTCTGTAGGTACTAGCCAGCCTCTGTGGCGTAACGGTTATGACTAAGTACTGCCCGTAGTCCAGATATCCTGAGTTTCGAATCCCGTTTGGAGCAGACTTTTCACACAGAAAACTCTGTTCCCTTCGAACACGTAAGGCTGGCATTTCCGTACCTACCCAGGTTGGGTGATTTTAATTTGGGTAGCTGGTACGATTCCCAGGGAATGGAGGGTAAAACTTTCGTCCTGACTATCTCAAATCAGGACGTTGTAATTTTTCCGGCTCTTAACTTTCCCTCCTCCTCTCATCCCAGTGTTGGACTCCTCAGGCCGAGTCTCCTCCCATCTTCTCTCTGGCAACGCCCACCAGCTGGGTGACTACGACCAGTGCTTGAGCATAGACCACGCCCATATTCAGCCGCAATACTGTCTGGCCCTCATAGATGTAGCTGCGGCCGCCTCGGCCCCTGATCACATCAAACATGTCGTCAAGCGAGTGCGAGGGAATGACTTTATTCAGAGTCATCGGTCTCAGGTGAGTCGATTAATTTCAACATTTAAAAATTTATGTTTTTTCGCCTCTGTCACTGAAGTTGAGAAACGTCCAACAAGATTAGGACTTGGATGGCTTACCATTTAAATTTGAACTCTCGTGCATGATGCTGGCTGGCTCAGCCTGACTCCTGTCGTTAGCCTGGGTGAGGTTCATGTGAGTAACTAGTTTGTGAGTTTCTTTTTTGTTTGACTTCTAAAGAAACTTAGAGAGTGGTAGGGTTAAGGATTAATCTTCTTGTTCTTTTTTCATTTGGGCAGAACAAAGTTATTTCAAAATTAATGTGACTTTAAGTCGTATTTTTCTTTGTAACCAAAAAACATTTCCAGGTTAGGTTTTTTCCAAATATTTCCATTTTATTCCAAGGTCATTCGTGAAAGAAAAATGCGTTTGGTTACTTTTAAAGATAAACAATAGACTTAACCTATAAAAGAACTGGAAGCAAGAAATTTCTACTTCCACTTTGGTTAACTTTGGAAGTGGAAATTTTTCCTCTTCCAAAAGCAAAATGACTTGCTTCCAGTTTGGTTCATTTTGTTCCCGTTTGGTTAACTTTGGTTAGAAAGAAAAATACGGCTTTAGTATTAATGTAAAATATGATTTACTTTGTCTTCCCTTTCAGTCCAGCCACTTTGTTCCCACCTACTCGACTGTGAAGTGGGGCCTGTGTATCCCCTCCTCCTGCTCCCCCTCCAGTCTCTCAAAATCCCTCAACACCTACCTCAACCTCACCCTGCCTGAGTACGTCTCCGTCCAAACCTCCATCGAGCAGAAGTACTGCACGGCAGGACCTGGGCAAGGCGAGACGCAGTACTGGCCTTTAACCACTTACCTTTCCATGTGAGTGGAGTTTTGTTTATTTCATCGAAATAATTATTTGGAGATAGAAAACACTTGGTTTTTTTTCGATCTCCAAGTTATTTCGATGTTTATTTGTTTTACCAAGAGTTGTGTGTAACTATAAGTTTTTCCTAAGAACTTATAAATTTCATTTTGTTTATTCTTTATGAAGAGTGAAGAAGTCTAGTAACTTTTTTGATATAATAATTAGTTCCGAGTCCGTACTTTACTTTCCGTGTCCGTGTTGTGTCATGGTGGTGGAAGGATTGATGGGGTTCCTTCCATATATCTCTGTGTGGTGTATTGTGTGGTTGTTTACGTAGGTATACTCGTATGTATTATGTATGTAAGTTATGTGCCCCATAACAGCTGAGTCAGCTGGACTTGTGGGAAAATGGTACGATCTGCTGATCCAAGTCGGCAGTTCCCGATTAGACCTCTCTGAGAGCAGAACAAGTGTTCCGTATTGATTGTCGGCGCATACGACGTCAATCGGATTTTTATTAATTAATTATTTCTTATTATTTTACTATTAAGTATCAGTTTAAAGATCAAAGTATCTTTCAGTTTTTATTATTTAATCTAAAGTGAATTATTTCGATTCCAAGTTGATCAATTCCAATTTCGTTTTTCTATTATATTTTATAATCTTAAATCTTATATTGTTATAAGTAGACTTAAGTTTCTTCAATAAAAAATAAAGCATTTTTAAAAACCCTAATTTACAAGTCTCCCTTATAACTGGCGCAGTACGGTGTGGATGTTCTTTTGGGAAAGCGAAAATTTCCTTGGGACATCTAGAACCTATTTTCTTGTGAATTTTAAAGAAGAAAAATAAACTACTGAGAAGAAGAATTATTGTGCAGTGTGCAACGTAATAGCTATTCAGCTATAATTATCTCAATCTCACGGCTCGACCTCAATCAGCAGTGCAGTGCTACGCAGAGTGCAAATCAGCTAGCCAAGCAGAGTGACGTCGGAGCGCGGAGAATCAGAGCAGTGCGGCGGACTTGCCAAGTTGAGCAGCGAATCCCGTCCAGAATGTTCATCATACTATTGATTTCTATATTATTGCCGTAAGTTATCAATATCTCATTATTCAAAGGTTTCACTGAACTTTTATTACTTCGATTCTTATTTTCTATTAATTTTATTTTTACATTACGTTTTATTTTTCATTAAGATATTAGTTTCAAAACGGATTCATCCGAGAGCGAGTGTACTTTGAGTACAGTTAGCTCAAATAGTGATTTGTGGTCTGGTAACGATTTTAGTTACGACCCATTTTTAGAATATTCTTTAATAAATCTATTTTCAATTTTTTCAATTGTAGAAGAAGAAAACATGGCAGTACCCGTGTTACAAAAAGATTTCCTAAACATCATCCCCGATTTTCGAGGAGATGTAGAACAGTTGCCGAGATTTATTTCGGTTGGTGACAAATTGGTTGGGCGATTTTATAATGCTCAAGAACCAGCAGATTTCCAGAATGAATATCTACTTTGTAGTTTGATGGCAAAAATAAAAGATGACGCTCAGATACAAATTTCTAATTGCGTAATTAATAGTTGGCAAGATTTAAAAACAGCCCTTTTGGCAACCTATGCAGACAAGCGTGACATATTCACCTTGACCATTGAGCTCACGCAGCTGAGTCAAAAATCATCAGAAAGTTCTTTTGATTTTTACAATCGTATCATGCAAAATTTAAACCTTCAGTCCGCGTATATCGCAACGAAAGTTCAAGCCGATTCACGTGCTACAATGCAATCATTTGCTCGAGACTTAGGACTGAGAGTCCTACTTCGAGGCCTCCGAGAGCCTGTCGGACCTCTAATGCGTACACGCGACCCTAAAAATTTATCGGACGCGTTGAATATCTTAACCAACGATTTTCAAATCGACAGTTTTAACTGGAAGAAACCACACTCTTCCAAACACACAAAAACGACCCGACATGAAGTTTACCTACAAACAACAGAATTTCTCTAACAAATTCAATCAACAACCATCAACTTCACACGCAAGTAACCAGAATACAGGAAATACATTCCAGCGACAAGGCAACCAACAAAACCCGAATTGGAATAGAAATTTCCAAACAAAAAACAACTTTAATAACAACAGCAACAGCACTAACTGGAGACAGCCCCAAACTTCTTCAGGAAATCAACGACAAAATGTCTGGAACAAGACAGAAACAAATCTTCCAAAACCAACTGCTATGAGTGCGCAGACCTTGCGAAGTAACCTACACAATTTGGAGATGAACCCCGTTCAAACAGAAGATGATTTCAACCCATCTGTCTCAGAAGAGGAAAGCCAAGTACAAGAAGAGTACGACGAAGACGACAACTTCCATAACCAGGATTTTCGATGCGAAGCCTCGGGAACCCAGGAATATTACTCAACCTAAGCAACAACTCACACAAACTACCCTACTTCATTGAACCCGCTTTAGGTTTACGTGTTTTAGTAGATACTGCTAGCACGAACTCTTTTATGAAACCAACAATTGCAAAAAAATATTTTAACAAAAGTATACGTAAGGATACTTTTGAAATTCGTACGGCACACGGAAAAAGTGTAGAAAATTTTAGTGCAGTGATACCATCTTTTAAAATCTTTAAAAGCTCAGAAAAATTAAAGTTTCATTTATTTGACTTTCACGGACATTTTGATTGCCTAATTGGCGTCGACATTTTAAACAAATTAGAATTTTGTATTGATTTTAAGAGTAAAACTCTCCATAATGAAAATGTGTCTTTGAAGCTACACCTTCAAGAAACTTCTAGTAGCATGAACAAGATCGAGCTATACCCGGAATGCGAACAAGTCATACAGCTCGATGTGAAAAACTTGCAGAATGGAAAAGGTTTGATTCGTAAACGAACCTTTGGCCCCTGTTTCATCAATGAAGGCATTATACAGGTACATAATGGAAAAGCTATACGTACAGTGATCAACCCAACAGATCAACAAATGACATTAACAACTACACCCATCGTAGTTGAAGAAATCTCTCACTATGATATATCCCCATCACCTAACTTGAACCATATCAACGTAGAACAAAAAGTACTATCAAAATTTGATTTCAACATGATTAGAAAGGAACACATGAACGAAGAGGAGAAAGAAAAGTTAAAGGACTTACTAGAAGAGTTCAACGAAATCTTCCATGTTGATGGAAATCCCCTCACATATTCAACAGAAGTAAAACACAAGATTCATACTTTTGATGAGGTACCGGTATACACAAAGCCATACCGCTACCCAGAATTCCTTAAAGATGAAGTGCGAAAACAAATAGCATCAATGTTAGAACAGAATATCATTCAAAACTCTCACTCCCCATGGTCATCGCCATTGTGGATTGTGCCTAAGAAAAAAGATGCTTCGGGAAAGAAAAAGTGGCGTATTGTAATAGACTACAGTAAGTTAAATGACAAGACCATCTCTGACAAATACCCTATCCCGAACATAACAGATTTACTGGATAAATTAGGTAGAGCTCAATACTTTACAACTTTGGATCTAGCCAGCGGCTACCTTCAAATCGAAATGGAAGAAGACAGTATTGCGAAAACAGCATTCACGGTAGACTCAGGTCACTATGAATACCTGAGAATGCCGATGGGTCTCAAAAATTCGCCATCCACATTCCAACGAGTGATGGATGACATTCTTAGAGGACTGGTAAACGAGTGTTGCCTCGTTTATTTGGACGACATTATTATTTTTGGACCATCCCTTCACCATCACCTTATAAATTTGAAGAAAGTATTTACAAGAATCAGAGATTGCAATTTCAAAATTCAATTAGATAAATCGGAATTTCTCCGTAAGGAAGTGGAATATCTAGGTCATGTAGTGACCCAAGACGGTGTAAAACCTAATCCCAACAAAATTGAAGCTATCAGAGTATATCCTATTCCAAAAACAGTCAAGCAAATTAAAGCATTCCTAGGACTACTTGGATATTATCGTAGATTTATTCGAGATTTCGCAAAAATTACAAAACCAATGACAAAGTGCTTGAAGAAAAATGCCAAGATAAACATCAATGATTCGGAATATAAAGAAAGTTTTGAACGATGCAAAAATATTTTATTAGAAGAACCTATTCTACAATACCCAGATTTCTCAAAAACGTTCAATTTAACAACCGACGCTAGCAACGTGGCGCTAGGAGCAGTGTTATCACAAGGTACTATTGGTCAGGACAAACCCGTAGCGTATGCAAGTAGAACGCTTAATGATCACGAAAGAAATTATAGTACCATAGAGAAAGAACTGTTGGCAATTGTTTGGGCGACCAAATATTTTCGTCCGTATTTGTATGGCAGAAAATTCAAGATTATCACGGATCACAGGCCCCTACAATGGATCTTTTCGATCAAAGAACCAAGCTCGAAGCTCGTCAGATGGCGACTACAACTGGAAGAATACAATTACGAAATTGTATATAAAAAGGGAACGTTAAACACAAATGCAGATGCTCTTTCGCGAGTAGAATTAAACGCAAACGAACTGAGCGAAATACAAAAGTTCATCAAAAAGACAAAGGAAGAAATCGAGCGAGAACGTAGAGACGAACTAGAAAACGCCTCAATGATAGGACAACCGGATGAAGATCAGAGTCCAGAAGATATCCAAGACCTAGATGCGTTTATTAATCAGAAATACGAAGAGTTTATTTGTGACCCCTACGTCGGACCCTTCGTCCCTACAGAAGAAAATCAGGACCTAGCATCTTATTACAACAACTTTGCTCAAGAAATTTTTCAGGAAAGACAGCCGAAATCAAAATCAATAAAATTGAGGAACTTCAAAGCCCAGAGCAACTACCAGAGGATGAAACAGAGATTAATACAGTTCATTCAAGTAGTGAAAACCCCATAATCGGAATCCCTATTTCAGATTCTCCTTTAAATATCGCTAAAAATCAAATAATTTGGAAGCTAGTTGAAATTACACCAAAACCAGTAAAAACTCTTATTTTGCATAAAAATAAACACAGGTTAATTGTAGAAGTACCAAAAACGAAAACTGAAGAGTACCTTATAGATATTATAAAGAAGTATGTAGCACCAGAATTAAAATATTATGTTTTCTTTGAGACACCGGAACTTTATGAGATACTTTCAAGAACCTTGCAGAAAAATTTTAGAGGATCAAAAATGAACATTGTAAAATCTAACAAAATATTAGAAGACATAACGAATGACAGAAGGAAAACTGAACTGATCCGAGAACAACATGAAGGAATGACCAATCACCGTGGAATTAAAGAAACCTACAATCAAATGAAAGAAAAATTCTACTGGCCTGACATGGCAGGAAGTATTCAACTGTATATAAACGAATGTGAAGTATGTCAAGTAACGAAATACGATCGGAAACCTCTAAAACCGTTTCTTAATAAAACACCAACGGCATCAAAACCATTTGAAATCGTGCATCTAGACACGATCACTATTGAAAATACTAAATTTTTAACAATGGTAGATTCTTTTTCAAAGTTTGCTCAGGCTTACTCACTACCATCAGCTCAAGCAATAGACATCGCAGACAAACTATTGGAAGCATTTTCTCATCATGGGCTACCAACATTGATAATTACAGATAATGGTAGAGAATTCAAAAATGTAATAATACAAGAACTTCTATCGTTTCATAAGATAGACCTTCATTTTAATTCATCTCAACATCCAGAATCTAATGGGATCATTGAAAGATTCCACTCAACCCTTGTGGAACATATCAGAGTCTTCAACAACCGGGATGAATTCAAATCGGAACCTATTTCCACAAAAGTAAAGTATGCAATATTAGCGTACAACCATTCCATTCACTCAGTGACTAAGCTCCGTCCAATTCAAGTCATAACAGGACACTTTGATAGTAAGGAGCCGATTGTAGCTGAAATAGATCAAAAATTGGCCTCAAATTATATAAATTCGCATAGAGACAAAATGAAAATGCTATATAAACAGATAAGTGAAGACATTGAGTCGAATAAAGAAAAAGTGATTACAAAAATAAATAAATCAAGAGAAACCATACCTCGTATACCGGAAAAGGTATACGTTGCCAATAAGCAAAAACAATCCAAAACAAAAAACAAATACAAACAAGAAAGAATAGTTGAACTTAACCAAGAATTAAAGACAGCAAAGATAGAAAAGTCACACCCAAACACTTCAGAAATTATACATCTTTCTAACATAAAACGTCCGAAATGTGTTGCAGGGCCCTCGAAGGAGCCACCCTCCACATGATGACTTCGAACCCAGGAGTACTACCTATAGAGTTGGGTGAGGCGAAATTACAAAGAGATACGCATACCATTGTCCACTATTACAACATCACACCCATCTTGGAAGAATTAAAAGACCTGCAAGGACAACATTACCGCTTAAAAGAAGCAATTAGTTCAAGACCAACAATAAAAAGAGAGGTAGAAAACTATAACAATATTATTTTACACCTAAGAGACTCAATTGATGAAAAATTAGCCTCTATAAATTTAGGAGAGAAAACAAAACGTCCTAAACGATCTTTATACAATGAAGCTGGGACATTTATCAAAGGATTTACAGGAAATTTAGACGCAGGAGATGGAGAACGTTATGATAGGATATTGAAGGACTTAACAACAAACGCAAATAACTTACAGTATCAAATGAACCTCCAATATACCTTCAACAAAGAATCGGTAAGAAAATTTGAGGACACAGTACGAAAAATTGAACATAATGAGATTGTATTAAAGGCTAGAATAGATCAATTAGCTAATATAACGGAAGGCACTGTTACTATGTCTCAATTAATTGTCACTAAAGAACTATTCAATCAAATTATTATTCTTTACTCAACTTTAGTAAGTATTCTACAAGATATCGAGAACTCACTCACATTTTGTAGAATGGGTATCTATCACCCAAGCATCCTCAAATCAAATGACTTGATCTCAATTCTCAAACGTGTTAGTGTAAATACAAAAATACCCTTGAACTTTTATAGTCTATCTGAAATACAAAGTTTGATCACAGTCAAATGTAAAATTGAAAGTAATAAAATTATATATTTCTTATCCTTCCCTGTTAATTATGAAACACTTTATAAAATGTATTTACTCTTATCAATTTCATCATTCAATAACAATGGAATCACAACCATTATTCCTAAAAATCGATATTTTTTAAGATCAAATACCACAGTGAAACCTTTAAATAGTGCATGCGAACTAAGTAATCCCTTTCAATGCTATCAAAGAAATTTAGATCCTAAAGTAAGTAATTGTGAATTGAACACCTTACTACATGAAAATACATCAGCTTGTCAACAGACATTATTGGAGATAACAGAAAACTATGTACAACTTATTCCTGAAATTAATCAATATCTTGTTGTATTTCCATTTAAAGAAACCTTGAGATTTGAATCTGAATATCAAACTGAAATCAAAGAACTCCAAGGGATTTACTTAGTTGAGCTAGATAGAGATAACCTTATTTTTAGGAACGAAAAGATCAATTATGAACTTGAGTCTCACGGAAAACCAATTATATTAAGTGATATTAGTGTAGTACCAAATAAGACCTTAATTTCCCCACACAAAATAAAGTTACATAATCCAAGAATTAATGATATAAACATTAATCAGTGGGAACCCCAAATTATTGACGTTGAAAACAGTCACATTTATTGGCATGTTTTAAGTATTTTGACTCTAGCAATAGTAGTATGTTTATCATCATACAGAATAATTATGAAGTTATTTCAGATTTTCCACCTGGAAAAGGTATGTGGACCAGAAAAGGACATTGTTTTAGAGAAGGTAAATATTGTTAACCCTTCTCAACCAAAATTGTACCCGGAGGTGACATCAATAATTTCATCTCAAGGGGGGATCTAATCAAGGGGGGGAGGAGTTATGTGCCCCATAACAGCTGAGTCAGCTGGACTTGTGAGGAAAATGGTACGATCTGCTGATCCAAGTCGGCAGTTCCCGATTAGACCTCTCTGAGAGCAGAACAAGTGTTCCGTATTGATTGTCGGCGCATACGACGTCAATCGGATTTTTATTAATTAATTATTTCTTATTATTTTACTATTAAGTATCAGTTTAAAGATCAAAGTATCTTTCAGTTTTTATTATTTAATCTAAAGTGAATTATTTCGATTCCAAGTTGATCAATTCCAATTTCGTTTTTCTATTATATTTTATAATCTTAAATCTTATATTGTTATAAGTAGACTTAAGTTTCTTCAATAAAAAATAAAGCATTTTTAAAAACCCTAATTTACAAGTCTCCCTTATAACTTGTATAAATTTCACTTGTGAAAACATTTCTTGAAATTTGGAATAAAATAAGAAAAAGCTTTCGATTTTGATGTCAATCAAAGAAACTTTCAATCCGAGACCGTAAGATGGACACAGATACAAGACTTATATCACGACGCCCAGACACAATGTCTAGGCTCCTTTCATGTCCATTGATTCTATTTGGTTTTAACGCCCTGATTTGAGATAGTCATTACGGGAGTTAGACCCTCCATTCGTACACTACACTGGGAATTGTACCAGCTACCCACATGAACTTCACCCAGGGCATGGAAGATACACCTTACAAACAACTGTAACCAAATTTTGAATACAAATATTTTTTAGGCGCGGGTGTTCAAACCCGGGACCTTCCGCATGGCAAGCGAGTATCTTACTACTGAGCTAATAATCAAACATTGAGATTTCTTCCTGTTTCAGATCAATGTTCGCCAGTATCTTCCTGTTAGCTCTGGTGTCCACCTATCTCGACCGGGACGATGTTCCACTGACCAAGTTGAGTAAGTCCTGCTCAGAAAAATTAGTCTCAGACATTCTAAACCTAAATATCCAGCGTCGATAGCATGTTGAATACACCGGTTCCCTTCAGAACACCGAAGTTAAGCGACATCCAGCGAGGTTAAGACTTGGATGGGTGACCATTCAAATTCTAATTCTCGTGACGCTGGCTTTTCCCGGCCCCACTCAGGCTGGGTGAGGTCAATGTGAGTAGCAGGTTTGTGAGTTTCCTGCGAATGGAGGGTAAAACCCCCGTCGTGATATGACCATGGCAGTTGAAAGCGACGTTAAACCCCACTTAAAAAAAAAAAAACCTAAACATCAGTGACTTTGATTTTAGCCCAAAGGTGGTTCATACTACGCCAGTAGTGTATACAATTATACATTTATATTTTTTAAAGGTAATTGTTCCCCGGATCCGCTTTCGCATTACTTCAGGGGACATTACCTTAGACTAAATTAATGCTAGTCAAGTTTTGGCTAAAAATCTAAAAAATGTACCCTCTTCTCGTTAGGAGATTTGAAATATTGAAATTTCGTTTTTTAGAAATAGAGCTGGTACAGAAAACCCACATGGGGGCTTTATTGATTTTATTGACTGGTACCATAGACCCTCCTGAGGGTTTTGAAATATGTGAAGAGTTTCTGTACACTAAACCCCTATAAAGAGCTTTTATTTCAATGTATTTCTTATGGAATTATGATTGCCCTGGAACACTCCAACTTAATGTATATGTACTTGTGAATTTGTAAAAATATGTCAACTTTGGCTGAACATAATTGGCACAGAACAATATGTCATATAAAATATTGTGGCGATGAACGTGTTCAGAGCCGTTCAAGGTGAAGCAAATAATAAACTGGTGTGACACTACACAACTTTTCTCATCACTCAAAAATATAGTGCGCTATGATTGGTTGTAAGTCCTACTTGAAAGACAATATGGCTTATCTTTGTTTTAATCCAATTTATAGTTCGTGATGTGACCATGTTGTTGAAAGCGACGTTAAAACCCAAAAAATTACCGACCTCAGTAGCTTGATCGATAATGCGACGGATTTGAAATGGAGGTCGATGGTTCAAGTCCCGGTTTTAGCGTAGATACAGCAAAGCTAGTTTGAATAGAAGTGATTAACACAAATATGATAAAATTAAAAACTAAAAAATTAATTCCTGTATATGATTCGGCCCTTAATGTCTATTTTTATTTTCACATTTACTCCCAGGCAAACCCGAGGGCTTCAAGGTTATCTTCTCACTCAAGAGAAGCTGGCGGCAGTTCTTCCACATCAAGTCAGAGGACATCGCCTGCATCCACGGGCTCAGATCCATAGCCACCCTCATGATCTTCACAGCCCACAACATCATCCCCCTCGGGAATGTGCCCTACATTGACCGGACTAACTTTACTTCTGTAAGTTTCACCTCGATGATGGACCAATTGGCCGACCTCAGTAGGTTGATCGGTGAGGCAGCGGACTTGTAACCTGGAGGTCACTAATTGATTACACTAAAAATTCATTTGTCTGGATTGTAAACTGGCTTGTGACGTGTAGATTTGTAGAATGATTGAAACACAAGGTTTTGGTAGTGGTTTTGATTTTGGATCAAACGGTCACCAACTCTTGAAAGCACTGATATCAACTTGAGTGCCAGACTGTTTTTTGAGAACTTCACTTCAGTGCCATGAGTACCCATGTGGGATCTCAATCCAGCCTGAAAACACTCAAAGTGAGACCCCATTTGGTTTCTCAGAAGATGTTTTTTTCATTTAAAAAAAAAACTGTTCCAGCAGGCCATGAGTACCCATATGGGGTCTCACACAATTCAGGTCTTATTTATAGGTAACATCCATCTAAGATGCTCTAGAATCACAGTCTCAAAGTTTCAGATCGATCAGAGAAAAAAAAAAATGTCATGGCACGGTGGGCACGGACTGTCATTTTTCAGCTTGGCACTGAATTGAAGTTTCATGAGTACCCATTTGGGATCTCATGGCACTCAAGTTGATATCCCCCCACAGGTGACGTGCAGTGCCTTCAGCTCTGTGTTCCGCTCCTCCATCGTGTTCACCAACAGCTTCCTCTACCTCAGCGGGCTCCTCTCGTCCTACTACCTGCAGACCACCAGTTCGATCCTCGTCCGGCTCGGGAACCGCGTGCTCCGCATGTGGCCCGCCCTGCTGGTCATCATCCTCTTCAGTGCCTACGTCATGCCCCACCTCAACAGCGGACCCCTGTGGCGCTACATCGTCGAAAGCAACGCCGAGCTTTGCGCGAAGAACGGATGGCGGAATCTACTGTTCATTCAGAACTTCTTCCCTTTTGAGGAAATCGTGAGCGATTTTTTTTTCTTTCTTTTTTGGCAAAATTTACTGTTCATTCAGAACTTCTTCCCTTTTGAGGAAATCGTGAGCGATTTTTTTTTTTTTCTTTCTTTGCTAAATATTTAGCGACCCTGGAAACGCGTTTGAGAAGTAATAATAAATACCTGCATATTAAAATATATATCGCTTTTACTTCTCGACCACAAAAAAAACAGCAAATAAGAATATCCATGTATGTGGGTGGGTATGTAAGTTGATCTCTGACTATAATAAAACGTAGATTAAATAAAATCAGTTGATCATTTGTCAAAAAGTTTGTTTTTTGTTTATCACTGTTTCCTCATTGTTTCTCACAGTGTGCCACTCACACCCACCAACTCGCGCTGGACATCCATCTGTTCCTCATGACCATCCCCCTGGTTCTGGGACTTCGGACCCACCCTGTATTCACCTCAGTCAGCATTCTGCTGCTCAACCTAGCGTCAGCAGGGCTGCGATACGCCACCGTGAAGGCTTACGACCTCTCCGTAGTCATCTACACGGGAGTCACGTGAGTGAGATGGCGCTTACGTCAGCAATTTATTATTTATTTTGAAAATGACTGTTTCACAGTGTGGTCTATGTTGTAGCTTGCCCATCGCGTAGCATGCCTCCCCTCTCATAGGCGGGAAGTGACACAATACTTCCCATTTAGGTGCTGGGTCAACACGGGCACATCAGAAGATATTCCTTACAAACAACTGTAACCAAATTTCTACCCCTTCCGTATGGAAAGCAAGTATATTATAATAATAATAATAATAGAAAATCTTATAAGGGCAAAGTTTTATAAGTAAAGCTATTAAGCCCAGAACTATATTACCACTGAACTATTCTTGCGCTCGTTACCCAAACTTCGTGATGTAACAACGGTGGTGGAATTCCCACTGATTGAATCACGTGGAGTCGTTAAGCCCTCGCCCTGAATAACTCATACAAGTAGATAAACGGTAAAAGTGGAATTATTGGACAAGAAAAAAGCCTCCAGACATTGGTTATTGGGGGAAATGTATTGAAATATAATGTATTAGAAGTAGGTATTCCTTAGGGAGGGAGAGAGCCACAAAAATTGTAAAAAAAAACTAAAATAAATATACATTATTACATTACATTGTACTCTTTTATTTACTTTTGGCTTTTTTACTCTGATTTCGTGTATAAACTTTCATTGTGAAAAACAAATAATGTAAAGGATTTAAAAAAGTAATGAATTAATTATTCCGACCTCTGTTGCTCAGTGGTTAAGAGCATTCGTTACTGACCCGGAACATTCGAATCCAGACAACAGGAATTCGAATCCGGAACATTCGAATCCAGACAGCAGCAGCCAAATTTCTGAAAGTCATGGGTGTAAAAATAAAGTTCCCCGGAGTAATACAAAAGCAGTTCCGGGGCACAATAACGTTGAAAAAGAAAATAATAATAAAATACATTTAATTTATGTTTAAATGTTTATTGCAGTGTAGAAGACCTATATCGAGTGGCAGACTTGACCTACATCCTGCCAATACATAGAGCCTCCCCCTACCTCTCAGGCCTGTGGGTAGGCTTCCTGCTCTACAAGATCAGGGCTTACCCCCTCAAGCTCTCCAAGGTAAGAGCCTAGGCTTCCTCCTCTACAAGATCAGGACTTACCCCCTCAAACTCTCCAAGGTAAGAGCCTAGGCTTCCTCCTCTACAAGATCAGGACTTACCCCCTCAAAGTCTCCAAGGTAAGAGCCTAGGCTTCCTGCTCTACAAGATCAGGACTTACCCCCTCAAACTCTCCAAGGTAAGAGCCTAGGCTTCCTCCTCTACAAGATCAGGACTTACCCCCTCAAACTCTCCAAGGTAAGAGCCTAGGCTTCCTGCTCTACAAGATCAGGACTTACCCCCTCAAACTCTCCAAGGTAAGAGCCTAGGCTTCCTCCTCTACAAGATCAGGACTTACCCCCTCAAACTCTCCAAGGTAAGAGCCTAGGCTTCCTGCTCTACAAGATCAGGACTTACCCCCTCAAACTCTCCAAGGTAAGAGCCTAGGCTTCCTGCTCTACAAGATCAGGACTTACCCCCTCAAACTCTCCAAGGTAAGAGCCTAGGCTTCCTCCTCTACAAGATCAGGACTTACCCCCTCAAACTCTCCAAGGTAAGAGCCTAGGCTTCCTGCTCTACAAGATCAGGACTTACCCCCTCAAACTCTCCAAGGTAAGAGCCTAGGCTTCCTGCTCTACAAGATCAGGACTTACCCCCTCAAACTCTCCAAGGTAAGAGCCTAGGCTTCCTCCTCTACAAGATCAGGACTTACCCCCTCAAGCTCTCCAAGGTAAGAGCCTAGGCTTCCTCCTCTACAAGATCAGGACTTACCCCCTCAAACTCTCCAAGGTAAGAGCCTAGGCTTCCTGCTCTACAAGATCAGGACTTACCCCCTCAAACTCTCCAAGGTAAGAGCCTAGGCTTCCTGCTCTACAAGATCAGAGCTTACCCCCTCAAGCTCTCCCAGGTAAGAGCCTAGGCTTCCTCCTCTACAAGATCAGAACTTACCCCCTCAAGCTCTCCAAGGTAAGAGTCCCTGCTCTACAAGATCAGAGCTTAACCCCTCAAGCTTTGTAGAGCCAGCCACAAATATTCATGAATGCATGACAGTCACACCTGTTCATGCATGCATGACAGTCACACCTGTTCATGCATGCATGACAGTCACACCTGTTCATGCATGCATGGCAGTCACACCTGTTCATGCATGCATGTACGTGTGTGACCAGCTGAAGGCAAGAGTGTTCTTCTTACTTAATTTTGCCTTTTTTGAAACCTACTTGGTCTCGGCATTTGCTCCATGAATCCTCTCCTTCCATAATGAAACATCTGGGCGATCGGATCCCCCGGATTTTTTATTATGATTTATATTATTACAGGGTGTCCAGTTCCTAGGGTGGACCATAACCAGCCTCTGTCTCTCCTACTGTCTGCTGAGCAACTACCACGTGGGTGAGTTAGACTACCGCTACAACGCAGCCGAGGCAGCACAGTATGCTGCTCTAGAACCTCTGCTGACTTCTGTGGCGCTCAGTTGGGTCATTCTAGTCTGCAGCACGGGCTACGGAGGTGAGTTTCTGAGCCTATAGTTTCTTTATTTATTTTTAAGCTTTATTAGGTAGAACAAAATATATACAGTAGAACACAATGAAATATAAAGAAAAACAAAAAGATTAAACAAATATACAAGAAGGAAAAAAAAAGAGAGAAATGTCCTACCTAAAGGGCGGGATTATTGCCTGTGGCAATCTCTTCCACCCAACCCTTTTGTTTGGGTCTTCAATTTATGTTCGTGGTTTGAGTTATTACATCACAATTTTTGTTGGTAGCACAGCATTACGAGACGCCAGTGGCCCGTTCCAGAAACACTCTCCACTCTCAGAATTTCCGTTTCAACCGTCACACAACGCACTCTGATTGGTTATTTCATTATCATTAACCAATGAGAGTGCGTTGTGTGAGGCTTGAAACGGAGATTTGGGGATTTTGAGAGTGGAGAGTGTTTCTGGAACGAGACACAGATATCATCATTTGCCTGAGTGACTCATTGCTTCCTCGTAATGCCGCCACTGATCTTACGGCAACGGCACTTTTGGAATAATAATCTGAGACTATTTCTTTGAATGTCCCCTGAAATTGATTATGAAATGATTTACTTGTAAAAAAAAGCACCTTGTATTTCAAGTCATTTCCCAGGCTTGGCGTTAGTTAACATACGTGCTCCTGTGAGATAAGCTTGACTTGGTCAAAGCAATACGAAAAGAAGAAAACGGATGAGAGATTAGGCGCGGGTGTGAGTGAAGCCTTAGTAGGTACTCTAATGCTAATGCTGTACTCATGCTATAGCCAGGCTCGTTTATAAGCGGGTTAACGCACACCTATTACAACCCGGGCTATTTAAATAGGAAGGTTAACGCACTTCTCATAATTAAACCATATATTATTAGTACTTTAGGAAACAAGTTATTTGATATTTTGTTTAAAATCACACCAAGACGTGATTTTGGTCCTGGACAAATCTGGCATCAAAGTTTTACTGTCAAACGAAGCTGCCCAGATATTTGAAGGTTGCAAAAATACTCAACATATCAATCAATAAATTTCTATTTCGTCTGGAGGTGCTGGAGTTCCGCAGCTCCTTAGCACCGGGCGACCCTGATATTGAATATGATATCTATCCTGGCTAACGATCAGGAAGGGATCTAAACTTTCTGTAGTCCAGGGCAAAAGTGACGTCCTCCCCCATATTGTACCTTTATCTTCTTCTTCACTTTGCTTTTTCCCTACTTTCACTTGGTTGAGGTTGGTTCCGGTACTCCTACTTCAAAATTTTAGGGTTGGATACTTGGATACCATTCCTAACACCAACCCTATTAAGGGTTGGTGTTAGGAATGGTGTTATTGTCTTTTGGCCTGATGGCCTGACCTGACTGGTACTGTCTCTGTTTAGCGACCTCACTAGCTTCATCGATAAGGTGACGGACTTGTAATCGAAGGTCAGTGATTCAAGTCCCCACGTTGGGCAAATATTTAGTTGAGTAGTTGTGACATCACGAAAGTTAACTTTTTTTTTTTTTGGTTTAACGTCGCTTTCAACTGCTTGGTCATATCACGACGAGGGTGTTACCCTCCATTCGCAGGAAACTCACAAAACTGCTACTCACATTGACCTCACCCAGCCTGAGTGGGGCCGGGAAAAGCCAGCGTCACGAGAATTAGAATTTGAATGGTCACCCATCCAAGTCTTAACCTCGCTGGATGTCGCTTAACTTCGGTGTTCTGAAGGGAACCGGTGTATTCAACATGCCATCGACGCTGGCTAAAGTTAACTTTAATCAGAAAGGAATCCGGTGCAAAAATACCCCCTACCTTTTTGTACCTTTAGGTATACCTATGAAGTGCAAAAAAAAAAAACCGATTGTGTTGGCAGGATACGTGAACGCCTACCTCAGCTCCAGGATCATGGGTCTCCTGAGCAAGCTGTCCTTCTACATCTATCTGGTGCAGTTCTGCGTGTTCTTCTACAATCTCGGGATCCTACGCACCTCCAGGCCGTTCAGCTATTTGGACCTGGTGAGAAATTCTGAGGGCCGAATTATAAAACAGGATTAGATTTTTTTTATGTATTATAATATTTCTTTCCTCTTTCCCCTCTTTTTTTAGTTTATAAAGAAACCAATATATTTCTTTTTATAATATATTTTATAAACACCCGCCACCAGCTTTCAGCTGACAGGGTTGTTTAAAAATACATTTTTTGTCATAATTATATTTATATATATCTTTATTTGTATTATGATGATACAATTTCATAATTATATTTGTGAATGTAGTAATGTAACGAATAAAGAAAAAAAAATTCAGACTCTAATTATGAAACAGGATTACCTAGATTAACTAATCCTTCACCATCCCTTAACACACCCTCTGGTGGTAATTCCAACCAACCGCAGTGCTTTTATATCAGCTGTTAAGTGATAGTGGCTTGGATTAACAAATCCTAGATATTTACTCCTGTTTCATAATTCGGCCCTTAATCTAGTTGAACACTTGCGCTTAACTCGTTTCAGGCTCAGGGTGTTTTGCATTCGATTCTATGTATAAGATAAGGAATATATAAAAAGTAATGAATACGTCTCTTTTTTCCCCAGCTGATGGGTTTCGAACCCACGACCTTTGGATCAGTGTCAGTCTAAACAGAAGAGTGAGAAGTTGTACTAGATGTACATGAATATCAGAACATACCTGGATTACCGGACGCTCTAACCACTGATCTACCGGGACCGATGTGTAACCACTGACCCCCTGTCTGATTTTAGTTTGCCCTGGATTCCTTCCTGATAGTGGTGGTCATCTCGTTCCTGCTGACCCTCCTCATTGACCTGCCGGTGCAGAATCTGAAGGCTCTCATATTTCGGTGATATACTCCCACCTGCTTGCTCGGTGGATCGAGTCCCAAGCACGGCAAATTTAAGCAAGGCTGGTTTGAGTAATTGTTACACAGATCTTGTGATTAACACAATTATGATAACTTGTTTCAGTGATATTTTGTACAAACGTTTTTTACTTCATAAGTACTGTAAAAATTAGAAAGTAAAATAAATAAATAGGTAATAGAAGTGGTACAATTCCTAGAAGGGTAAAATTTCCGTCTCAATTAGGACGTTAAATAGATTCGTTTGCGTTAAGAAGGGCATCCAGCCGTTAAGATATGTGCCACAACCAACCAACATCAACCATGAGGTTGAATAATGCCGACCCCAGGTAGGGTTGGGTAAACAAAGTAACAGAAGAAGAAGATAAAGTGTACTCAGTGAGTAATCTAATAATCACACTGATAGTAATTCTATTTAGTGGAAGGTAATCACCAGGCAAGGTTATGCTCAAAGCATTTTTTACCGCCTAACCCAGACTCTTATTATTATGTGGTCACGTACTCATAATTGAGGAAAAATACAAGCATTGGGTGGGATCGCCGGATCCATGTGCTGGATTGTTTACATTACAAGTCTAGCGCCTTAACCACATCCACTACCAATGCTTGGTAGTCAAAGTTAGCACACAGGAGTTCTAGGTTCGAATCTCGGCCGATTAAAAAAATCGAGCCAGCGTCGATGGCGCGTTGAATGCTCCGGTTCTCGTAGGATCACCGAAGTTAAGCAACATCCGACGACGCAACGTGAAGACTTTGTGATGCTGGTATTCCGGCCCAGCACAAGCTGGGTGAGGTAAATATGGTAGCAGGTTTGTGATTTTCCTGCAAATGTAGTGTAATACTTCCGTCGTGATATGAAAACGACGTTAAAACCCAATTAAAAAAAAAAAAATCGACTCAAAATTTTGGATTACCAAATACTCGGTAATCAAACAAGGAGCGCAAATGCTCATTTAGGATTTTGTAAATGATGAGTTTAGATGTTGTAAATATGTTGTATTTTCCTTTAAAATAAAGTTCGTATTCTTTAAAAGAATGTTATACTGTATACTCTTCATTTGTATGATCTTTCACCAAGTAGGTAAGCTATAAGTACTCGTATAAGTAAAGCCCAGTAGAATAGAGTATAATAAATATGCTGGAGCTAAAAATCAGAACTACAGGTTTTTTCATTTTTTGCTACAGATCACTATTGAAAATGTCTAACTTCGGTTTCTAATACCGGGAACGGGAAATTTTGACCGAGTTTTCCGCTTCCGCCATAGCATGGAAGTAAATGTACAGTGCCCTGAAGTAATGTGAAAGCGGTTACGGGACACGACTACCTTAAAAAATGAAAAAAATAAAATAAAAATCAGCACAAGCCAACAGTTTTTCATTTTTTTACAGTAAAAAAAAAAAATCAAGGAGCAATAGGATCCTGTGGAAAATCTAAAAGAGTAAATCAATAAATAAATAACAAATTAATTCTGAATAGTGAGGGACTTGATCACTAAGATGCCAATTTTGACAAGTGTAAAAAAACTATCAAAATAGATATCAATCCACAGATAAGCGATAAGCGTTGAATAAATTGGTTCTCGTAAGATCACCGAAGTTAAACAACGTCCAGCGAGGTGAAGACTTTGAGATGCTCGCATTACGGCCCAAACCAGTCTAGGTGAGGTTAATGTGGTAGTAGGTTTGTGAATTGGAGGGTAACACCCCCGTCGTGATATGACCAATTGACCATGCAGTTGAAAACCACGTTCAACACAAATTAATCCACAAATAAGTACACTTGCATAGGTAATATTCCTTTTTATTCAAGGGCTAATTTCTAGTCTACAAAGAGACCCTTCATTCAGATTTTGAATTTTTACCATTTCAGAGATACAGCAATCTTAACTAACAATAATTATAGAATACCATGAATTCTATCTATTTACTACCAATGAGTGGAGTTTCTATGTACATATATCAAGATATGGTTTTCACACTTTTCAAAGCTGACACCCAGTAACTAATCGTCCCTTTGTATTTATTTTCACAACTACCAATATGGCACGCTAACCATACAAGTACTATAAAAACTACTCATGTAAAAATCTTAAAAAATCCATCATATAAAAAAATTCGAAATAAATCATAAAAAGTAAACGTACAAAATTGCGGAAAAAAACATGTAAAATATACATACAGTAAAAAATGGGAATGACATAGATTTTAAATAAAATAAAAGGCAATTTTTGGTGTCGGATTCATGAGCATATAGAGATTAAACATATTGAACTTAAGATGGGAGTGAGATGACTCAAAATATTATTAGAGCAAAGGCTCAAAACACAAGCACCATAAAAAAGGACAATGTTTGATTTTTAATTATTTCCTATTACATATTTTATACACATAATTACCAAATTAAATAGGGATTTATTTAAATACTTTACGTGGATAATTATGTTGTACGAAAACTTATTGTAAAACCAAGTTCTTTTTAAAGTCTCCAAGTAGTAACAACTCAACGGCTAAAATGTTACAATGAGTGATTTTAAATTAAATATAATATGTAACATTCAGTATAAAATATATAACATAATATTGATCCACAAAAATATTTTTTAAACAAATCTGCTTAGTTAGCAGTGACATGAAGAACATTTTAAACATTAAGAAGAATAATGTATGCAAATATACATTTCCTAGTCTCATTCTAGAAGCAGGCTCTTTGTAAAAAGTCTTGGGCTTTTTTTGAGCTCATCAGCACTCTCTCTGAAAAGAGTGTACTTCCACAATGAGACATAGACACCAAAAAGATAGTACAACAGCTATAAGTGATGAAAAAAGAAAACTGAAATAAACACAAAAGACACATAAGTAATATGCATTAAAAGTAATAAATTAATTATGAAAAACCTAGGATGTAATAAGAAAGGTCTCGTTATTCATTTTTAAAATGTGATTAGGTTTAACATAGTTCTTGAAAATATCCTGATATTAAAAACTTAGGGGGAAAAAATGACGCTCACAAACAGCTGTGAGCTTGATAATCTAAGCCACAGCTTTGATTATGTCACCCTATCAGGGGTGATATCATTGATATACTTACTTTCAAGTAACCCATAGGTACAAAGTATATGTATTAAAAAAAAGATGAGTGTTTCACAGCCTTTTTTATTTCATAACCATGAAACAGGAGCTAATATAGACGCTTGTGGTCTTTGTTATATCTTGCCCAACTCATAGTATGCCTCCCCTCTGATGGGCGAGAAGTGACACAATACTTCCTATTTAGGTGCATTTCTATTTACTTATACATATTTTTAAATAAATACATAGAAATGAATAGCACATTGGATGAAACTGAAAACCACCAACAGCTCAAAAATATAGAACTCTAAATAATTAAAAAACAAAGATAGCAACACAAGTGAAGTACAAAGGCAAAAAATAAAATACTATTTACACTTTAGAAGTTGCAAGTAAAGCAACTAAATACTATTTTATCATCTATATGGAGACACTAGTAAAAAAAGACTTGGAAAATGGACGGAATCGTAGATTTTTTCCAATTGATTTTATTATAGGTGTAAAATATATTATTCTCACATATAATTTCCACCTCAGCAAATAGGCTGAATTGGAATCAGTTGTTCTGATGTATTTATTATTTTTGTTCCAAATAAAGGTTTATTTATTTATTAATATTTCTCTAATAGGTAAAATGTTTTGTGTGAGACTGGTCCTAAAGAAAACAAACATCAATGTGAACAACAGCTTCCTGATAACACAAACGTTCTATGACCATACACAAACATACGTTCTAGGTACCATTCAATTTTTGTGACCCTTAAATATTAGGACTGGACCTTTAATTCTCTAGTTTGTGTTTCCTCTGCTTACTACTAAGCTAAGAAAATTAACTACATGGGGAAACACTTTATCTGGTTGTTCACAAAGGACAAAAAGAGCGTAAAAAAAAAATTCTTGACACAATTAAGAAGCAATTTATTTATTTATATAAAACTTGTTTAAAAATTGAAAGTCACTTTGTTTTTGGTGGGGGGTTGCGGGGCGGGTCCTTTCTTGGCACCATGAAGATAGAAGGGGTTTTGATTGGCTGGGTGTTGAATGGAAATTGTGACAATGTTTGTGTTCTTCTTTTCACCTGAAATTGGAGAGAAGGTTTATTCTTGGTTAGTTTTTCCAAAATTATTTTTTTCCAAATTTATTATCTTAAATAATATTCAGGGAGAGGAAAATCAACCATATCTAAATTCACACTTCTGAATTAGAACAAGGTAACTTTTTTTTATCTTCTTGTCTCCATAACTGTTTTCCATATTCTATTAAAAGTACAAGCTGTCCTTTGGTACAGGAAAGTAAGTTCACTTCATTATAAATAGTCAATTCATAATAAATACTAATAAACATTAACTTACTAGGCTGAGAATCCATTAACACTTGGGACACTGTCTGGCTGAGTTCATCCCCAAACTTGACGCAGGCACCTGATGGCTTACTGTTGCTTAGGAACTTGAACTTGGAAGGAACTTTGGTCTCGTGAGGGGTGGGGTACTCTCTGAGTGTCATCACAGGTGGGGACGCTGGCTTCACAGCAGTCTCACACTTCTTCTCATCTTGGAAGCCACTGGGAGGCGGGAAGTAGTTTGCAGGTGGTTTGGAAGGTGCAGGGGTAGTGGTGAATGACTTGAAACTGGACATTTCCACTTTTGCAGAACTGTTATTGATGTTATTGTTGTTGCTTTGGGAAGTAACACCAATGGGGTTGTTGTGGGAGGTCACACTCATTGTGTCATAGTCAGGGGTGGGACAAGAAGGGGGAGAGTCTTCATGATTCCCAGGAAACATTTTATTGTGCGCTTCTTTCACCTCTTTCATGAGTGTCTGAAGTTTCAGATGGTATGAGTCTTCTTCAGTTTTACTTTTTACAGTTTCCACTTTCACAAACTCTTTGCCATTACTTGACCGTTCTGAACGTCTTTTGATCTCCTCACTGATGGCATTGGACAAGCTGATGCCTCCGTTGTGCAGGGTCCTGGGTTCAGCCCTTGCTTGTGTGACATCCTCCAAACTGTTGGCACGTCCATTACCCACTGATTCTTCCTTTACAATGGAAAGTCTTTTGAATTGCACAACTGTGGGATCTTCCTGATTGTCACCATTGAGACTACTCGTAGAGCTGTTATAGCCAGAGCTACCTCCTGGGAAGAGATCAAGTCCAACTCCCCTGTGTACAAGGAGCTCCAACACATTACCTGACTTCATCACAGCAACTGCATGTTCAAATGTGACATCAGGGGAGAACTTGACACCATTACAAGCAAGAATCTGATCACCACGCTTGAGCCCAGCATCTTTTGCAACACATGCATCTTTAGTAAACTGAATAAAGATACCTGGCTTCCATGCAGGACCTTTGCATATGCCACAGCCAAGACGTCCATGCGGTGGTACCTCCAGTGTAATGGGTAATACAGGGAAACGTTCATTTTGATTTGAATTTGATTTGTTTGTATCTACAAATTTCCAAGTGACACTTTTGTCTCTCTCTTTGGTTGGAATCATACCAACAGATCTGACTTTAAGTGAGATAGTATTCTGGGAGTGAATGAGTTGCAGCACCTCAGAATGAGTGGCATCTTCAATAGGAAAACCATTGATTCTAATGATTTGGTCTCCAATGCAGAGGCCACTCCGTTCTGCTTCACTGTTTGGTTCAACATTAGACACAAACACACCAGTTGTGTGCTCTCTACCTCCTCGTATTGAAAATCCTAAGGTTCCGTTGAACATTACATTGGACTTGTGTAGAATCACCAGACGCACATTATTGCCAATACTACCATTCCCTGTAGAGTCAGAGTTGTCTGTATCTCCAAAACTGTCAGATGTTGTCAGAGCCATGGTTAATATCTTGGACACAATACTCACAATTCTTTTTCTGAAAGAGAAAAAAATCAAAAAGTTATGTTAATACTATTCAACCCACTTTCTTTAAATAACATTAAATTTTAATGTGACATTCTTTGGCAGGTAATCATACTATAGTGACAGTAGCCACTGATTTTACATGTTGATTATTCAATATTCCCTTCTAGAAGTGAATGATTGCCATGAAATGTAGAAATAAATATTACCAATTCTTTTTCATCTACCTACTTTTGCAAGATCCTTGAAATCCTTCAACTATGAAAGGAAGATTTTTGTACACCCTGCTTCCTAGTAGAGTCAATTTACCAAACAATTATTGCACTGACACATTAGTAATCAATACATGAAAAAATTAGTCAATAAAATCATAATGATACTTGATTGGTCCAGATCAGGACATTCAATGAAATATTGTGGGTTAGTATGAGCTGGGAATAGTTTGTTTTACTAAGGGTGCAATGACCATTTCACATTAAACTGGGTTAATTGGGTGATAAAACCCAACTGATTAGAGCTGTTGGTATGATATCAATGACATACTTTTGAAAATAAACCATAGACTTAAATGAAGTGTTGATTAAACAATATCAATTGATTAATGAGATATTTAAGAAACACACACACTAATTCTCCAAAATGTTTAAGAAATGTCTAAAGAAATCAATAGAACTTTGTTTGGGTTACTGAACAACATAAAACTCATTATTTCAAGATTTTTGATATTGATCAGTGTACAATGAATAACGTATCAGTAAAACTATGAATTATAATAAAAATTGTTTTAATAAATTCTATGGTGGGTTTCTACGTCATCCATGTCATTTCTATGGGTTTCTCTTTTATTACTTTCAATAATTTCTAATATTAGAAATGGTATTGTGTTCATTTGAGTAAAAAAAGTTTTTAGCTCTGATTTCAATTTTTAATTATCAGCATTATCAAACATTAAAAGCTTCATCAGTGATAACCACATATTTGAGTTAAATAGGTCCACATACCTGACATAACTGTACCTTTACCTAAATCTGCTATTATTGATTTTAACTGTACCTGAACAACAGGGCAAAACTACACAGGGAAAAGACTTCATTGAACTCAGGATAATGATATTAAAAATCGAAAATGGTCCTTTATCTCATATTGACCTGAGTAGCAAATAGATCATTATTTAAGCAGTCTGGCCTACCTATGTAGCCCAAATTCTCCAAAGTGGCACAATGATAATAGCATACTGACCTGTCATGAATGGTGATCTGATTGATTCTCAATGAAGAAGATGGGTCAGGACTCAGGTGTCATAAACTTCACTCAAATGCCGCAAATGTCGTAAAAAATGGCCAGAAAATCGTCATTTTTGGAAAATTATCCATGGGCAATTTCCTTAAGATTTTTGAATTTTCTTTATTTGTTTACAAAATAGGAAATAGATAAAGAAGAAAAGAAGAAGGGTAATATGTAGCTACCAACTGTTGAAAGTATTGCAGACTTGTAGTGAGAGATCAAATCTTAACTAGGAAAAAATAAATAAATTGTAGAAATTATAAAAACTAATTTCTAATAGAAGAAATTTAGAATTTATTTTACGGTAAACCCAGCGTAAGTAGAGAAATAATTCCTTTTGAATGTTTTTCTTAAGTTTTGTTATTGGTGCCATTGCTCTGTCCTGATTAAATTTAACACGAAAGTTTGAAAATTTGGTGAAAAGCTTGAGTTTTAATACTGAATGAACCATTTTGTCAATGGGTAATATTGATAACTGTGGACAAAGCAGACTTTCACCTGACTACTTTTGGCCTTAATTACGTTCGTGCGCAAGACTTCTGGTGGGTTTGAGATCGTAATATCATACACCAGCTTTAACGAGTAAAAAACTAAAACTCGTCTGATAAGGATAGTAAATTTTAAATTTTCACCTGAGCCAGTCAATCAGTTTATCTTGTATCTTATCTTATCTTATCACCTTATCAGTTTATCTTTACTATTTATAAATTGACTTGTGTTGTTCCTATCTTTTAATTTCTATTACCTTTAACCTTTACAGTTTCGAAAGTATTGTAATCAGCCACTTTTCTTCAAGTTTTATTGTATTTCATCTTATATTTCCACTGAGCTCTGTGTATCTTTTCAAAATGCCTACAACTTTGGAGTATAGAGAATTACAGAGTTCAAAAAGCTGGACTGATGATTTACCAGTATGTAAGCTCTCTGGAATTGGATACTGTACAAACCAGATTTACCGGGAAAATGGTCAGAGGATAGAAGAACACCCCTTTGAAGACACTAGCTTCCATTGCAAATACGATGATGACACATTTCTCTATGTCATATTTGATGGAAATGATGGCAGAGACATGGCCACATTTGCACTCCAAAGAATTGCTGCTGAAATTTTGTTGGGACAGTTAGTAAACAAAACAAATGATGATGAAATCATAGACATCATTAAGCAGGCATTTCTTGCTGTAGAAGACTCATACCTGGAGTCTATTGATGATAAAATTGCTGAGCGAACTCAGGTTCAACTGGAAATTCCAGAGCATCTCACACCATTTGAAGCATACCAGCAGTATCCACACCTAGTCAACAAACTCACACAGCTCAGCAGTGACTTATCCTGTGGGGCTAGCGCTTTGCTGTCTCTCATACATATGAACAAACTCTACATTGCTAATGTTGGTGATTGTAGAGCCCTCTTGTGTAAAACTGATTCCAACAATGTACTCAGAGTTGTGCAGTTGACTGTTGATCATAATCTTGATAATGAGGATGAGATACTCAGGCTTTCTCAGATAGGTGTCAAAATAAACAAGGAAAAATGTTCCAAAATAGGAAATGTTGGAATTACGCGGTGCCTTGGAAACTACCTTGTGAAGGGAGGCTACAAAGATTTTGAAGAGATGGCTGATGCCATAGCAGAACCCATCATATCTGAACCAGAGATTTGCGGTGGCATTCCCCTAAATGAGTCATGCAGGTTTCTAATGCTTATGTCTAAAGGCCTTTACAAATCTTTAGAAGAAGCAACAGGAACGGAGCAAGTGAATAAAGACCTTGCTCAGATGGCAGTGGAACAGTTTAGAATTCAATCAACATTGACAAGTGTTGCTCAGGCTGTGATAGACAAAGTATCCCGCATCCACCATGATGCCGCTATGGGTCATGGAGATATTACATTTAGAGAAGACATCACTCTCATTATCCGTAACTTTAATTTTCCCTTACCTAACAGTATAACAGTTCCTGGGGCTGGAGTGAGGTTCAATTTGAATAAAACAGCATTGCTTGAGGATGCTGAACAATCTGATTTTGAACTGACTCTGAGTGAATCACTCAAAACTGATGATGAAGTTTCTACAAGCACTACAGAAAGTGAACAAACCTATAGCTCAGAACAAGATGGATTGATCAAACCTTATGTGGACTTTTCTGAATACTTTAAGAATATAGAACTGGCAAAGAAAAATGGTACACTGCCTCAAGATTTGGCTTTTGATTAAAAAATTTCAGGCCTCTTAAGGTAGGTACATAGGTATATTCTGTGATAACTTTTCACAATGGAAAACCCAATTCTCAAGGTGTTTTCTTTGATTGAAAAGGTTTGATTGGAGTTTAATATGATTTTGAATTCATATTATGTTGTTGTTGTAGCCAGCTTGGCTACAGCTGGAGGGTGAGTGATGGTCTCCAGCCAACTTTATTTCAAAGTTGGCTCATCCTGAACCACATATTTCTATGTGCAATCAACCATCATGAGGACTTGGACTTTTCTTTTTAAGCCATTAAACCCTTAGGAAACTGCAAACTAGCCTGGCTTCTAAGGGTTGGCTAGTCTGTTCTCTGTTTATAGTCCTCTAGCATGACACTGGTCTTCTTCCTGTTTAACGTCCCCCAGCCAGACTAAATATTATACTTCAGATTAACTGTGCTGCTCATTTGGATCTGATTTTTTTTTTATTATTATTAATTTTAATTTATTGAATCATTTTCTTTTTCACTGAACATATTAAACTATGAAATGTTTAACAAAACTTCAAGTTGTTTTTTCCCCCTCAAGATCAGATCACAATGAATCCCAGAAAAAGTGAGAAAATTTCCTGCATAATTTAATACATGATTAGTGGATTACAAATGTTTACCTATAGGTACCATTTTATTATTATT
Organism: Bactericera cockerelli; assembly: GCA_024516035.1. Classification (NCBI taxonomy): domain Eukaryota; kingdom Metazoa; phylum Arthropoda; class Insecta; order Hemiptera; family Triozidae; genus Bactericera; species Bactericera cockerelli. Next base: position 32,386,671 of record CM044960.1, on the reverse strand, counting down.
TTTTTTTTTTTTTTTTTTTTTAACACTCACCAAGAAATAGAGTACATACAGGTGAGGGAATTTCAAATAGAATTTTGAAGGTGAAATAAAAAATGCTTTTGTAATTTGTAGAATAATTTTTATTTCGCAAGTATTATTGTGTGGTTAGTAATGCCTTGAGTTATATACAGTATAGTTATAAATAAATGTAATGTAAAATAAATGATTAAATATTTTTTCTCATGTTTCTAGTGAAGTAAAGATGAGTATTTTTAGTTGAGGTGAAGAGATAGTGTAAAACTAATCGAAAAAATAACAAATTGCCTTTGCTGTAAAAAGTTTACTAACAATTATTTAATAGTGTATTCATATATTACCAATAAGCACTACAGCCTGAGGTGGGCCTTGGCATCATGATGATAGAACTAATAAAGTTGTATAAATTGGATTTTTATTTTAGTAGCACAAAAATATGTACAAGGAAATACTAAATGAAGTTCAATAAATATCCATTTTTTTCCTTTCACTGCCTTTATTAAAATACAGCCAGTAAAATGACTTCATTGAGATATATAAATAAAAACTGTATTAACAAATTACTGGAGCTAATTTGTACAAAATTATAAAAGATGAATAAGCAGACAATCTATTAAAATATAGACAGTGGGATTGTGTATAATATTTCAAAATATACCACAGAATGTACTTGGTCTTGCTAAATACATACCATCTACATAAGACCTATTTTTCTTTTGGATTAAAAAAAATTCCAGGTTTGATATTTCCATTTTATTCCAAGGTCAACTTTACCACATTTGTGAAAGAAAAATGCATTTTGGTAATTTTAAAGATAAACAATGGACTTAACCTATAAAAGAACTGGAAGCAAGAATTTTCTACTTCCATTTGGTTAACCAAACTGGAAGAAGGAACAGGAAAAATTTCCTCTTCCAAAAGAAAAATGACTTGCATCCAGTTTGGTTCATTTTATTCCTGTTTGGTTAACTTTGGTTAGAAAGAAAAATACAGCTATAGTAAGTTTTGTAATGTGACTGACACAAGCTACTCCTTAGTTTTGAAAAATAACAAAGTTTTAAAACTGTTTCTACTTAATAGAAGTTAATTAGCATGACATGGTTTTAATCTTTGATCAAGAAAAGATGTTCAAACACAAATTAAATCAATTTAGTTTCATTGTTTTAACATTATTATTAGGTGTAAATATTCTGTATACATAATTTTATAAATATTTTGTGAGTGTGAATATAAAATATTTAATACTTTCTACGCATACCTACTTTATTTTCATTTCTTAAAAAATAGGAATCTAAGAAAGCTGGTTATGGTAGCATATTTTACTAAAAAATAGTAACCCAGATAGAGACTATCAAAACTACTCAGCATTGCTCAAACTACTTGTACTACTACAAGAATAATGAATTAGTTAAAGTAATAAGATCTTGGGGTTGATGAGCTCATGATCAGACTTCTGAACAAAATCATCTACCAAAAACTTTATCAAAAAATCCCAAAACTTGGAAATTAGCTGAATATTCTTATGATTAGACCATTAAGTACTTAATGGGATTCTTCTGAGTTTTCACGTCACACTAGAAATGATCTCATTGAAAAATCACTCTGCATCAGACAAGGTACCAATATCAATGAACATCTTAACATCAATAGGCAATATCTGGGGAGCTTGCTTATTGTCTAGAGTGGAGCTCAAGGTGTTTGTGTAAGTAAAGTTTAACAAGAACCCAATCTTAACAACATCACCTGGTGCTAAATCACTGCTGGGAGTGACTTGCATCCTCACCCCTACCTTGTTGCATTTCCTCCACAGCACAACTTGCGGATCATCATTGTATGTTTGACCATCGGCAATGTCATCACAATCCGCAGCATCATCTCTAGGTGGTAGAACTAGATCACAGTCTGGTAACTCTACAGAACCAGTAACTTTTACTCGTTGTATTCTTGCTTCCTCCATGACAATAGAAGATTTGTGCAGAGATACATCATTGAGCAGAATCTCTTTATTGAGAGATTTGTAATAGCTCAAGTCTTGCTCACTATTCTCAACAGGGAGCTGTCTCAACTTGATAGTGGTTGACTCTTTGAATTGATTGCAAATCTTGAAAATAATTTCACTAGGCTGACCTTTAACTAGAGGTGCATGTGACACAATTCTAATTTCAGGTATGCAAAAGTAACCAAAGAGTTGAATTTTAAATTTAATGCTTGAAGGATTATATTCAGGTTTGCAAACATTGCGTTCACATTCTCGACATCTTTGAGATTGTTTCACCATAAGACGTTTGTGATAAGGCATCAACTCGGACACATTGTCTGGCTGCAAGTCTGGCACATTGAATCTTTGCTCCAATGAAGATATGCTCAGAAAATCCATATCCTTTAATATAAAATCTTCAGACAAAGGTTCAATCTCTGTAGGAAGACTTGGTTCCACAGTAATGTTACTATGACGATCTGAAAGCAAGTTCAGATTTTTTTTCTTCAAAAGTTCAACTTTCTGTTTTCTCACATTGGCTGAGAATCCAAATTGATCCTCAAGTAAATGAGTTGGTTTGCTCAAATACTTCATGTACTTCTGGTCAATATTGATGTTAGTCTTCTCCAAGGAGCCAATAGACTTGTAATAGTCTAGCAGTGAATTCAGACGAGTACTGTGAGGATTACTTCTTTCAGGCCAACTACCAGATGCAGTTTTCTGATCAGGAATATTTGAATCTCTTGAGGTCCAGCGACAAAAGAAACATGCCAGATAATATGCCCTGTTGGATGGTGTGCCATGTTTCGATGGCACAGACAAAGTAGGTTGTGGTGTTGTTTCCCTAATGGTATGAGAGCGGACAGATAGAGAATGTTGGCATATGGGGCACTCCAGACACAGATGGCAGGCTGTTTTTTTAAGCCTCACTTCACATGTTACATTGTCCAGACAAAAGGCACAGTAGATAGAGTCCACTTCATTTGACACACAGTTCCCACATCTGATTACAAAACAGTGGCGGCAGAAGTATGTCCTACACACTGGCTTCAAGGAACCACAAGTGCATGCTATGATGACAGCATCTTGTTGAGCCAGGAATGCCATTCTGAAAGCTGAAATTAAGAAACATAATATTATAATGAACACATGTCACAAATAAAACTTCATTTGTTCTAAATTCAACCGTATTTTAGGTTTAAAAGAAACATTGTTGGATGGTTAGTTCTTGTTCCCAAAAAGTACCTACCTACTTATGATACAGCAATAGCAATATTTAATGTTTTAAAAATAACCTTATTAATATTTTCATTTGGACAACCACATAGTTGTGGCTTAACATCTATTTATTTTGCCTTGTCCAAAACTGTCTTTAGGACTTTGAAATGTAGACTTCACACTGGTTTGAAATGAGAGCTAAAGTAAAAATTAGTAGATACCTTGAGAAAATAGGTATACAATATCCTGGCTGGACCAAATTATATATTAGCTTACACTCCTAACAATGATAATGCTTAATCTACTAGGGTCTGTGTGCATGAAATACCACAATAAATTTGCTATAATATTTAATATCATTAAGTCAGACTTACAATTAAAGTACTAGCTATAACTAAGCTTTGTGAGAATCCAGGTAGCAGCCTACTTAATTCTTTAAGTAGCTTGTAAGCAGATGGTAATGCTGATATTATGTTGATCACTGAAATGTAGTATGTCTGATTTTTGATCAAAACTGAATTTCACAATCTATTTTTCAAGTATAACAAGGTATTATAAATGGTTAATGTTAAGAATGGTCACATAATGCACAAATCAATAAGGTAGTTGCAATTTTATTGAAAATCAACTATGTAATATTTTTCATCAATTTGACAATTTCTCAAAATTTCTAATTTCAAAATTTACCGCGCCAGTCTTACGATTGCCAGATTGACCTGTATGAAATCACCTACAAGATTTTTTTAGGGTTTTTGAAAATAGTACAAAATGTAGGGTTTTTAGTTTCAAAATTTTATTAGAGTGCCCGAGGCAAACTATCCATTGTACACACATAGCGTCTTTTTCATTGTACTAAACACATACCGAGTCACATAATATGGCAATTTCAGCAAAGCTTGATGACTTTCTCATTTTGTAATTTTGATGCTACTGTGCCTATTTATTTACAGCAGTAGATCGAATCATGGTTGAGATAACAGAAAGTAAAAGAACAAGAGTAGCCACTTTAACCTTTAAAGGCCGGACACACAGAACGCGGCCCACAATCTGGCCGCAGCGATCTCTGTATTACTCTGTAATCTACGTGAATGAATTGTACATATCACACCAGAGAGCTTTCTGGCCGCGCGGCCTGTCAGAAGAGTTGTAAAATTTTACAGAGATCGGGCCGGCCTGAATGTATTTTGTTGTCTTTTTGATAGCAGTTTGGAAAAAGGCAAAGTGAAAGAAGATTCAAGGTGCCATCGCGCATCGACGCTGTTTTGTGCGTGCTCTACCTAAATAGGAACACTTGAAAATCTCCATCAGAGTATTATTGTACCTGTGACGTCAATTTGGTGTAGGTAATTATAAGAAGGGCGTCGTCCTCCAGCCTACCATTCTCAACCATGAGGTTGAACAATGCCGACCTCAATAGCAACATAAGCTAATATGGATAAATACAAATGAAGTATATATATAAAACACTCTTATTACTCATTATGATAACAATTCCGTGTCCGTACGATAGGTTTCTGTGATTAGAATGACCGATATGGACTCCCAAATCCAATGTCTAGGCTCTTGCTATTTCAAATGATTCTGATATGAGTTGCTCAGGACAAGGATTTTACACTCCAATCGCTGGAAATCGTACCATTCACCTCACCCAGCATGGCTTGGGCCGGGGATGTCAACTTACCGTGTTATTTAATTGATAAGTAGCAGAAGTTTTTGTCAGGAAATTCTGCTGAAATCAAGGATCGATCGAGTAGTAGCTATAACCAATTCACCACGGAATAATCTCACTGACCTGCTTGATCTGCCGAGTCAAAAGCCTCACCGCTGTTGTAACCTGAATTTCTCGTCGTAATTTCTGAGTCTGGCTGGGGGACTATTAACAGGGAGTAGACCAGCATTGGCTTGGTTCTGGGGGCTCTTGTCAATTATTAGCCCCCTTGTAAGGACAGTGGTAGAAGTGCTGAGTCATTCTTCCACTGTCTGGCTACCATCGTTCACGATGACGCAACCCTATGATGAATTTCTGAGTGTTTCAGGAAATGATAATTTAGTCTATTATAAAAAGAGATAATTTAGACTTTTCCAATTAAATTACATTTCGTTGCATTTTCATGAATTTTAGAAAATCACATTACAGGATCTTTTTTCACAAATTTGATGTGATTAATCAATTTCTCCAAATAAATTTATTTATTCACAAGTTTCAAAAAAGAGAAAAACCAAGGTCGAGATGCGCTGCCAGGTCCCAGCGCATTTTTAAGATAACTTGATTTTTTTGGAGCTCTGTGATTGATAGACACAGGACCTTAACTCTACATAAGCCGGGACCTTGTAGCTGCATACTGACCCGGCTATTAATTTGGTGATAACTTTTGTAACAAAGTAAAACTATCCTAGAAATTCCTGAAACACGCAGTATACCTACAATAAAATAAAACAAGCACAATGTAGTGATATTATCTCATTTTATTACCAGTTCAGAAACATGACTTTTTAAAGGAACAGTTAAAATACACTGATCTTTATTTTATTCACTTGTTACTTCTGAAATGATCATATCGTTTTAAAACCGTACGTTTTTACTTCCGAGAAATTTCTAATATTAGAAACCGGAAGTATTGTGTTCGTTTTTGTAAAAAAAAATATTTTTTTTTTACTTGATATTTATTTTTTATAAAACACATTAAATTGTCTAATCTTGAAATTCCTGGAACACCCTGTATACAAAAAGCAATAACTAATTGGAAAACATAAATGCAAACATCCTAACCTGGTTGGATGGCTTAACTTAAATCGTGTCCATTAACAATGACTTTGCTTCCTTGTTTATTACTGAAGCATTTATATAAATATAGTAATTTAAATTTAGAGAATAAAAACTTCGAAACTTCTTCCAAACCAGTATCAAAAAAAGAATGAATAATACTTTCACATCAAAATTATAAACAAAGGGAAACATATCATTATTCACATGAGTATTTCTTGACAAAAATTTGCATTTCTTGAGAGTACAAAGATATCAATGAATTCATCGAGGTCTCTTCTTCTTCTCATCTGTCTTTTCCCGCTTAGGCAGGGTCGACGTTGCGTGTCAGTCTTCTCCATACTTCTCGGTCTTGTGCCTCATCTATTCTCACGTCTTTCTCTCTCATATCTTCTTCTTCTTCCAAAGCATCAAGGTCTCATCACAAAAAAACATTTTAGCAATTCCTTCACATGAACATGCCATGAGTTTATTGTTCTCTACATGAACATGTCATCATAGCCTGGCGGCATCATATCTGGGTTTGATCCACTTCCCGGGAGCCGGGGTCCACTGCCGGGTCTGCTTGGGGCTCTCAAGCCAAAGTCTCTGTTCGGGTCAGGAGGACCGAACGGGTCAAAACGGGCGCCTGGCGGTACAGCGCCCCTGGAATTTTGAAATAAATGAAATAAAACATGGAGGATACATTATAATAATAACCGACCTCAGTAGCATGATCGATAAGGCGGCGGACTTGTAACCTAGAGGTCGGTGGTTCAAGTCCCGGTTTCAGCGTAGATTTTAGTAAAGCGAGTTTGAGTAGTTGTGATATCACGAAAGTGATTAACACAAATATGATAACTTTTTTTAATTACATAATAATAATATTAATCACCGTGGCAGAGTGAGTTAGCGCGCTAGGCATTGCACGCATGGTGACCTGGGTTCGATCTCCAGCGGGACAGAAATTTTTGTGCTTTGCACTGCTCTTTTTACTCTGGTAATGCTCTTGTATGAAAAAAAATTACTCATACAAGTAACTACTCATTTTTCCTCACGAGGTATGAGTGGACCCCGTGAGCTCTTCTGGGTGTTCGGGGTCCGCTCATACCTCGTGAGGAAAAATGAGTCGTTAATTGTATAAGTAACGACCAGTGGCGGCATTACCAGAGTAAAAAGAAATTCATGTAATAGAATTTGATAAGTGAAGGAGGCTCTTGGTTATGCTACACACAAATATTGTGAAGAGGCCTTGTAATTCACCACAAAGAAAATCATACATAATAATAATAATGCTTGTATTTTCTTTGTGTTATTATATCACATTTTTAGTGGGTAGCACAGAATTATAGGACTTTTGCTTTAATATAAAATATCTTGTAATTTTTTTGGCTATAATTCCACAACTGGTTGCTGTTTCACATTAAAGCAGCTACTCATTTTTGCGCACGAGGTATCTAGCATCCAAGTACAGAGCAGAAAAAATCCTGCCCGCTGGGGATCGAACGCAGGTCACCATGCGTGCAATGCCTAGCACGCTAACTCACTCGGCCACGGTGACTACTTGAAGTAGAAAACATATTATGAGATATTGATAATCTTCAATAATTTTTTAAAGAACTCCTATATTATTTTCTATTTCGTAGACACAATGAGTCATGTTTTCGACATAATAACATGCTTTTATTATATGTATAAAAAGAATCATTTGTCAGTCTTCTGTTTTTGTAATGAATAAAAAATACTCCAATCCAAAAAGAATCAACATATTTTGAAAAGGTCTCCTCTTATTACCTCGGCAAGCCAGGGGCGGGCAGGCCTGCACTGGGGTCTATTCTGCCTCCTCGTCTGTTCTCAGCAAACGGATCAAACAACATGCCTCCCCCTGGAGCACCGCCCCTGTTTGCAAAAGGGTCCAAGTCTGGACGGCCGTAGTTGAAAGGATCCCTGAAATTGGAAAACATTTTGGAAATAAAAGTCTGAATTTCAGATTAACACTTGAGAACAGTTTCTGGTATTCAAGGTGCACCAATCATGCAATGGTGATCAAGTGGTTATGGCACTATTCTGGTCATCCAGGTAGCATAGAAGTTCATTAGTTAGAATCCCACCAAGTACATGGATTTTACATTTATTCAAGACTTTTAGCACATTATAATGGCACTCAACCAATTGCTGAAGTAATGGGAACTTTTTCCATAATTTATTATTGGGCTTTGTTTATTGTAAGAAGTATTATTTGTATGACTATTAACAGTTAAAATGAAAATACTTGCTGATTTTATGCCAGTCTACTTTTCTTTTTTGCTTTTTGTGTCCATGCCTGTCATGGAGTAAGCCATGCATTCCAAAATTATTTATTTTTTCTCTTTGGAATGATATAGCCTCAGCTGTCGAAAATTTATTTTGAATATTATTCATCTAGTAAATTATTAAATATAGTTACACTCTGGGCGGCATGCGGGGATCTCCTATCATAAGAGGGTCACGTCTTGGCTGGGCTGGGTTTGTCCCACTCCTGTCAGGTTCCGGAGTCAAAGTCTGTGTTGAGCTTGATTTACTCTGCTCCTGCTGTTGTGGTGATATCATATTGTTTTGGATACGGGTCCCAATGTCTTCAGCACTTGAGAACACAGTGTTTACGCTGCCTTTCAATGATTTGACTTCTTGTTTGGAGTTGAAAGACACACTGGTTACGTTCAAGTCTACAGCTCTCTGTAACAATCCAGATGTGTTGTATGAAGAAAAGTTCTTATAACTAATATGGTAAAATAATGAAATTCTTACTATTAAAATACATAAATTTAACTTTTATACATTTTTTTTCTATACAAAATTTTAGGTACAATTCAACAATCCAGACAAAAAAGAAACTTAGAATAGTATTACTTTTGTAGTTTACAATCTGGGTGTCCAATTGTCAGGATAGGTGAAAATGATAACATGTTTCTAGCTGATGGTTCAGGTCAACAAGAAAAAATAATAATAATAAGTTTAGCTAGAACCACATTAACAAGTGAATTCACTACCTATATGAAAAGTACTATAATTTAAATAAAAATATGCTATTGAATTATAAGGTAATCTCATTTTATACTGAGACTTAGATTAAAATAAATCAATCCACAAACTAACAGTGGACTATTTTAGTGTCAGTGTAATGAATTTCAGTTTAAAGATTCATAGCCAATCAATAGGAAAATTGGTGATTATATACACACTTTCATCGATCAATTTTTGTTCCAGAGAAAAACAGGTGTTCCTATAAAAATGACCAGTGTACCTGAAATTACCTATAAATGCTTGTAACTTTTGGACCATTTGTAGAGCTCTGAATTTAAATAATCTTTCCAAAGAGGCATCATATATTATGAGGTGGTTCAATTAAAAAAAATGAGTGCCCCTGATTCCTAGTTGGGTAAATACGTTGTAGCCCTTGAAAATAAATAGCTTCTTTACTATGAATAACAATAGCAAAAACTGCAAGTTATCATCTCTTTTTGTATACCAACAAATCTAGAACTCACCACAAAATTGAAAATGATATTGGCATCATTCTTCAATCCTCTCAAGATAAACAGCTTGCCTGTTGGATCCACATAGCGTATGGCATAGGTAGCACCATTGCTCCAACCTTGAGGTAAGAGTTCTGTCTTCTGAACGTCATCAGGAATGTCAACCTGAAATATGTCCAAAAATTAGTAAGTTTAGAATGTTTTATTTTAAGAGTTCTGTTAAAAACATAAAATGATGAACATGTTTCATAATATTATTTTCATCACAGGAAGCAGTGGCCTTTATTTTTAAATTTTGTTAATATCTTCTTTTCATTTCTTGATATGAGGAGTTTATCCTAAGAAAAAATAGACTTAATTAAAAATTGCATTTAATTTATTCAACTTTTTTACTTTCCTGCTTGATTTTAGGATGGTAAAAATAAATAATGTTGCCATTGTTAGAGCGGAAGTATTTTTTTCATTGTTGCACAGAAGCTTGGGTTGCTATAAGCAGTATAAGCAAAGGTGTCATTATAGACAAGGATGTTACAACTGGAGTAATATCAATTGAACAAGATAGGGGAAACTAAGGGACCATGATATTTAATCACAATATCCACTCTGTTGTTATACCGGAGGTCATTATAGGCAAAGGTTACTGTACTTGGTTGGACATATTAGCATTAGTTCTTGTAATGTTGATCCTACCCACAAATAATTCATAATAACACAAATGACTAGCTCTCTCTCATTCCTTGAATAAAGAGACAGCAAAACAACTTACATTTTCTCCAAGGCCTATAGACAGGAAACCATTATTGACTAGGAGCCAGTGAATGAACACAACTAAGGCATCATCCTCACTCTTGATGGCATCCTCAGCAAGTTTCAGCTGAGTTTCAAGTCCTATGGTGCTGAAAGGCATTCTGAGAAGTTTACCAAGTGCAGAGAAAAAAGGTTACTTTGGAATTGAAAGTTTGATAGATTTATCATCAGTCACCTATAATTTGGGAAGCTTTGTTGAAATATATAAAGTTCGTCCTTCAATTTCAATAAATACAAATATTACAAAGGAAAATAATAACTTAACTTACAACTTAATAACTGACAGAACATTACTTGGCCAAAAAATTTCACAACTTGCAACTTTTTAAAATTTTCGCGCTTACCAGCATCAACAGTATTACTACTGTTGCCAGACGCAAACCTGTACGGAGTTGAGCCTCAATTCCGTATAGCAATCTTTTGTGTAGAATATTTTCTTTAACACGTTGACTGCCAAGGTCATTTTTGGACACTACCCGTACGCCACGTTACTATACAAGTATACATAGTCACACATATTGTGTGACGTGGCATACAGAGGTGGTTTTTTAACGCTGTATGCCACGTCACACCAAAAAAGTGTGACACTTCTTTTCTTTCTATTTTTACTTTCCTTATCCTAGTGTGACACTCATTCAAAGTAGCATCGACTGTCACACAATATGTGTGACGTGGCGTATAGGTTTAACATTGTGTCACACATATAGTGTGACAAGGCAGTCAATGTGTTAAATCTTCATTGAACCAGTAATAGAATTTTCTATCAATTTTAACAATGGATTGAGTATGGATGAAGAATGTATTTGTGACAGTCGGGTGACATGAATATATTCGTTGCTAAAATTGTTTTTCATAATCTTTGGTTGCTACTCAAAGGCCTAGTCAGGTTGTTGACCATGTCTGGGGTAATGGACAGGTTACCATGGTAGCCAGGTACCAGACTACCGCATTCGTAGTCAATTTGGTTTAGGCGCTAGATTTGAAATAAAAATCTGAGGGTTAAGCTGTAGAAAATGTTTTTTTTTTTTTTCGTTTACATTAAATAAAATAGCCTACTATAGTAGCTACATTCAACGAAGATTATTATTGTTGTAATAAACGGTCAAAAACCACTTTAAATCCTAGAAACAAGAAAAACATGAACAAATAAGAGAAAACTGAATTTAAAATAAATAAAATACACAACTTCATTTTATTGTCTAACATAAAAGATTTGAATATTGCAATAACTAATAAACGATCAAGAATAAATTTATTCAAGAGGCGTATATATTGTTTATTGTGCACACATATGGATAATTAATGTAGTTCTTGTATGTATGTACAATAAAATTGTACAATATACTGCCTAACTTGATGGCCAATATCTAACTGGTTACGTTTATAAAAGTAGGTATTATCTATGTAAAATATTGATATCTGCGCCAAATAATTCAATTTAATTTAAAGCGCCTATTTGAGAGGGGAAAAAATATATCATTCTGAAATATCGAATGAGAGACATAACGGCTATGAAATACAGGTATAATTCTATTTGTTTTATGGTAGATTTAAATGCATTGGGGGCAATAACAGAATGCCTTCCTGCACTGTCAAGTAGGAAATCTTTGTGCGCTTAGAATGGGTCATGGGATGTAAAACAAAATAACGAGTGTTGATCTGAGACATTAAAAAGCTTGGCTACTTTTCCCAGGACCATGCAATATAAATAAATAAATAATAATAATAAATAAATGTGTTTCTTTGTGTTATTATATCACAATTTTAATGGGTAGCGCAGAATTATAGGACTTTAAAGTATCTTTGTTATCCTAATATCTTATTTTTGTCTATAATTCCGCCACTGGTCGCTGATTATTAGCTACTCATTTTTCCTCACGAGGTATGAGTGGACCCCGAACACCCAAGTACAGAGCAGAAAAAATCCTGCCCCGCCGGGGATCGAACACAGGTCACCGTGCGTGCAATGCTTAGCGCGCTAACTCACTCGGCCACGGGACTACAGGGCGATGGAATATAATGTACTATAAATAAGATAATATTAATACAAGAAAAAATATATTTTTAAAAGTCAAGTAAAAGTTGATTTTTACTTCCCTAATTTTCTCCAATTTTTCCAATTCTCAGGTTAGGAGCGAAAGTTCTGAGCTATATTTATAATTTACTGTTGGATTTTCTGACATTCTTCTATTGTGTGTATTTTATCTTCATTTCATAATGATAATATTTAACCAGTTGCACTTTTCTCAGAAAAGAAGATCCAACAATCAACAGTTAACAAGAACAACATCTCAATACTCAAAATTCCTTACTAAAAGTTTATTTTCTTACGCTAAAAACAATAACATTGAGATTCAAAAATTTACAAAGGATATACAGACAAAGTATTATGAAGAAAATAAATCACATTTTAATATGGACCACAGTAATTCACTAACTTTGCAAGTGCTAGGGCTTTGAAAGAGCCTCAATTTTTCTAATATATGATGATTCATACTTCATACACGACTTATACATACAGGGCTTGTACATTCCTGTTCTTCCAAAAGATTTGCCATACTGGCATAATTATTCTACCTTCTGACACGACTATGTCCATATCACTCTCTACAGTAGAAATAATGAAAGAAAAGTAGATAATTCAACTTAAAAATAAACGATAATATATCAGTTAAAGCTTTAACAAAGAAATAAAATACATAGGATTTCTATAGACATAGATTTAAATAAGGTGCTTTCAGAGCACATAATAGTTTACAAAGAGATTATACGTATGTATGAAAAATAAGAGGCATGAAAAATATGAAGCTATTTCAGTGAACCTTTCTCACAAGTTCACATTTTGATAATAATAAAAAAAAAATCAGAGTCACCAAATTCTTTATTCACACAACAATTTGCATATTGATACTATTGGATTACTTTATTAATACTTAGTCATATGCCCAATAGACCCACTATTACCTAAATAATTATATGAATAAAGTGTAAAATGAGCAAACTCAAGTATGAAAACCAAGAGGCTAAGATTTCTACCAAACTATGCTAAGTATAAGTCTACTGAAAGCAAGTGCGCAAGACAATGTGGAACCCATTTCACTGTACAAACCACATATAATTTAAAAGCAAAAAATGATGCTGCTTGTTTCACAACCTCTTAGCACAGCTTTTTTTTTTAAATATATTCTAAAGATGTTTTTCTCAACTACAATATCTAAATTTATTCAATTAAATTTTAAAATAATTATATTCCTTCAAAATAAAGAAAAGAAGTTACATTAATAATTCATGTTACCACAGTTATGCAAAACAAATCTTTGTCCAACAAAATTAAATAGATATTTGATAATAATACATTTTAAAGAAATAGGTACACATTAAATAGTTTTTTTTTGTTGATGTTTTAAAATTAATAAAACATGCATTTGGATTAAACCCGTATTTATGAACAAAATATTTTGTATTGAGATTTTTTCAAAAGTTAATTTCACTGGAAAGATCGATAGGGTGGCAACCTCGGGGGCTCTAGTTAATAGTGCGGCAAATATTTAGAAGGCGAGTTCAAGTAATTGTGACATCATGATTATGTTATAATATATGGGGACCACAAATTAATATGATTAAAAAAAACTTAAAATATTTTTATTTTATTTTTCAACATTTAGCAATATTATCAACATAGCCAGCCATAAGGTAACCCCATAAAGAATATTCTGTTTATAGATACGGTTATTATAAGGAACATACTTGGCCTCAAACCAAATGGTGCCCAGGACGGATTAAAAAAAAAAATTGTTATACATAGCTGTTATAATCGTTATATTCATCAGCATTAACAAATTGTAAGCATGGTGTTTATGTAGAAAAAAATTCAGAAATGCATCCAAATCGGAAGTGATAGCAAAAATGTTAACTGCATTATGGATTCAGCTAAATTTAAAGATCATTCTAAAGAACAATGAAAATCGTCTAGTCGTAAGGAAATACAGAAATATTATGACAGAGGAAAATATATTGGTAATCATGGCAACACCGAGCCAAGGGTACCCTCTCACTCAAGAAGATATTATATTCTACCTCAAAATACACAAAAATACTGTTTTATGGCCTGTCTATTGGCTAACATCACATGTCTGAACACAAACTATCAGTGCCTGTCTTATTGAGACATGTCTCGAGACTTACGGGAACCACTTGGACGTTTTAGTGTCTGTCTAATTGTGGCATGTCTCGAGACTTAAGGAAACAACGCGGCTGTATCCATAACTGTCTCATTGAGACATTATCTCGAGACTCACAGAAACCACTTGGTCGTTTCAGTGCCTGTCTCATTGAGACAGGCAGAAAAACTTGGCTGTCTCATTGAGACATGTCTCTAGACTTATACAAACCACTTGGCTGTCTCATTGAGACATGTCTCTAGACTTATACAAACCACTTGGCTGTCTCATTGAGACATGTCTCGAAACTTACAGAAACCACTTGGCTGTATCAGTACTTGTCTAATTGAAACATATCTCGAGACTTACAGAAACTACTTGGTTGTCTCATTGAGACATGTCTCGAGACTTACAGAAACCACTTGGCTGTATCGGTACTTGTCTTATTGAGACATGTCTCGAGACTTACATAAACCACTGGGCTGTCTCATTGAGACATGTCTCGAGACTTACATAAACAACTTGGCTGTCTCATTGAGACATGTCTCGAGACTTACAGAAACCACTTGGCTGTCTCATTGAGACATGTCTCGAGACTTACAGAAACCACTTGGCTGTCTCATTGAGACATGTCTCGAGACTTACAGAAACCACTTGGCTGCCTCGGTACCTGTCTCATTGCGACATGTCTCGAGACTTACAGAAACCACTGGGCTGTCTCATTGAGACGTGTCTCGAGACTTACAGAAACCACTTGGCCGTCTCAGCGCCTGTCTTGTTGCTAGCGCCGGATGACTCGACACAACTCTTGCACACGATGGAGTCAGTGCGGGTGAGGTGACCGGGGAGCTGAGATCTATCTCCGATGCAGTTCAGACACAGGATGTCCCCGCACTTGAAGCAGTGGTACTGAAACAGGGACGCGGAGGGAATTTTTGTTAGTGGTACTGAAACTATGACGCGGTGGGATTTTTTGTTAGTCGTACTGAAATAGGGACAGGTCGGGAATTTTTGCTAGTGGTACTGAAGTGGGAATTTATTTTTAGTGGTAATGAAACACAGGGTGGGAATTTTTGTTAGTATGACAAATTCATATTGCATTAACAATTCAGATTAAGCTTACTTTGTCCTGGTAGATATCTAAGCATCCGTCTGGTAAGCCATAAGTCCCGGGTTCAAAGTTATCCTCCTATTTGGGATTTCGACTACATAATAATACGCTTTGGGCTTACTGCTGAAAAAATGGGACTCATTTGTCTTAATATGGGGCAGTATAAATAAGGCGATTTTGATATTTTATTTAGACTAATTTGTCAGAGTTGGATACAATATTATGTACCTTGATAACACCTCCGACCTAAGACTAAAAATGTCCCTTTTTGTCACCTGTCAATACACCAGTTTCTCGTTCCATCACTGAAGTTAAGCTATGTCCAGCGAGTTTAGGATTTGGATGGGTGACCATGACCAGAAAAAGAAAGAAAGAAAAAAAAAAAAAATTTCTTAATACTATTGGCTTATAATATTAAGAAATTGTTTCTTCTTAATATTACAGAAGAAACAATGCAATTCATAAACAAAGATAAAAAAAATAATTGTAAACGGAATACTGGAGAACGGAAGGCGCTGTCACACTTATTCCAAAAAATGTCACTTATCCAGAGAGGGCATTGCTCAAGTATTCTGAGTACTTTGCTGTCTGGGTTACAAATATCAGAAATATATTATCTGTAATAATAATAAATAAATAACTAAAAAATTGGTTTATAATGAACTTACTTTCCTAGTAAAGTGATCAAAGGGCATAGAACACTGACATTGGTTGATATTGGCTACAGGTTTCCAGTCAATGGCTATTGAGTTGATTTCTTCGTCTAGTAATGCTTCGATGCCATTACATTCATACTCTGAAAAATAAAACAAAATTATAATTTGAGATAAATTTAAAAATTAAGAAAAAAAAAAAAAAAAAAAAAAATACGCCTGATATACTCGAGGAAAAATCTATAGCGCATCTTCTTTGAATACATTTGAAGTTTTTCAAATATATGTTTTGTAATTATTGATTTTTTGAGTGATTCAAGTCATTAGGAATTGGCAAGGAATAACTTTAGAAGACTTTTAAAGTTATGTAAGTCCAAATTCTAATGGGCACCGCCCCATTAGAGGTCTTCAGCCTAGCAGAATTCTAAAACTGTAAATATGAGTATAATGTAAAATAGGTAGTTAAAAATATTTTGATAATTATACAGGGTGAGCATAAAGTCTCACCCCACCCCCCGTATCTCGAGAATGGCTCATAATACAAGAAAACGCAAAAACCCGTGTTCCTTAATTTTTAGGGGGATTAATTTTCAGCCAAAATTTTTTTGCCTACACGGCCCCAGTCAGGCTGGGCATGGACCAAATTTAAAATCTTAAATAGAATGGTATATTTTGTGGCATATTGTTTTAAAGGTCTCATAAAGAGAAGTTCATTACGACAAATTTCAGTAAGCTACGACTTACCGTTCTTGAGATACAGGGTCGAACGTCCTGCGTAATATCCATATATTTTGACCTATAACTCGTTAACCGTAAATTATAGAAAAATGAATTTTGTTGATAATAACTTCTTATGACAAGCCCTGTCGAAAAAGGTATAACTCGACATACTCTGTTGATATTAGTTTCTGGTCGGTTTCGTCAGCCAGCCGGACGAACAATCCGAAAAATTTTAACGAAAAAATAAATCAAGTTTTAACTTGTTCGAAAGTGCTTGCCATAAGGAGTTATTATCAACAAATTTCATTTTTCTGGAATTTACGGTCAACGAGTTATAGGTCAAAATATATGGATATTACGCAGGACGTCTGACCCTGTATCTCGAGAACGGCAAGTCGTAGCTCACTGAAATTTGTTGTAATGAAAGTCTCTCTATGAGACCTTTAAAACAATATGCCACAAAACATACCATTCTATTTAAGATTTTAAAGTTGGTCCATGCCCAGATTGCCCAGCCTGACTGGGGCCGTGTAGGCAAAAAAATTTTGGCTGAGAATTAATCCCCCCAAAAATTAAGGAATATGGGTTTTTGCGTTTTCTTGAATTTTCAGCCATTCTCGAGATACGGGGGGTGGGGTGAGACTTTATGCTCACCCTGTATAAATTTAGATTGTTATTTTGTTACTACCTATTTTGCCACCTAGGCTGAAAAGAGATAACGTTAGTATATTTTTTAAACCCTTATGTTTGTAAATTTCTTTAAATGATTAACTCTTCAATAAAGGCTATTTTATTTTATTTTTACTTATTTATTCATCCAAGTCATTGAAAGAGAATGCAGTAGGCATCAGAACCACCTTTCATTATGGGTTTTTTTTTATCAATCTAATCCTGTTTTATAATCACGCCCTCAATTTTTTTTTTTTTTTAATTTTTTTTACTCTTTTTACAAAGGTAACTCACCACACGTGACGTCACTGCCGGGTCCCAGCGGGTGCTCTCCGTTCTCCACTCGGGTGCGCCCCCCGCCGCCCCCGCCCCCTCCCCCCTCTTCCGTCCCACCGTCCAGTGTATCGCTCAGCGAGTTCATGCTCAGCCGACTCAGACTCTCGCTGAGGCCGCTGTCGCTCGAGTTCCTCAGGACCGAAGAGGTCGTCTTGCTTTCGACCGGCAGAGGCGGCGCCGTCGCCACCGGCGGTGGTGGTGGTACAGGGCTCGCCTCTTCGATCCTGTTGTTCTTCAGTTCGCGCACTCCGTTCTTGACGAGTTCGCACTTCTTGCTCAGCGATTGTTTGAACGAGGAGATGCGCTGCGAAAGAGATGGTGAAGAAAATAAAATTGTAGGTATCATAATGAAAAGTTTATAACAGTAGTCAAGGCGCTAGTCTGGTAATCGATAAATCAAATCAAATCAAAGTTTTTATTAATGTTTATCAATTTACACAAATTGTTAACACAAGTCAAAATAAAGTTTAAAAAAAAGAAACATAGAGATAAGAAATAAATATATAGAACCCAACCCAACTCAACATAATCAGCAAAAAGAAAAGGGAGAGAATACCAATTGGTGTGTCATTGGGAGAATAAAAAAAAAAAATCATAAGAATAAAAAATAATAAAAAAAATTCATGTAGGCCGCAGACTAAACCTAAATCAGAGGACAAAAACTCAGCCGAAGAATAGTATGCACTCTTTTTCAAGTGCCTCAGAAGTGCTGCTTTATACTGTTTTTCATAACCAAGTTGACATATACGTACGTCATCTAGAAAGATGTCAGAATAGAATTAGCAGAGGCATGAGATCAGAATGGACCAACTCTCGCGTCGTATGAGTTCATATCTGGCGTGAGGACGGGGAAATTTATGGATACAGTGATTTCATACGAGTTCATATAGGGTGCCCCAAGAGCAGATGTAGATATTAATGCACTAGTAGTCAAGTGGTTAAGTCGCTAGTCTGGTAATCCAGGTAGCGGAGGGATCCCCGTTGGTTAGAATCCCACCCAGTGCATGAATTTTTCCTCGTTAATTTGAGTTTGTGACTTAAATTCTGTAGACCCAATTGTACTTACCTTCTGTAGATTCAATTGTACTAATAATTCTGCAGACTCCATTGTACTTACCTTTTTTTTTACACAAACTTACGGGGTTAAGCCTATTTTTAGCTTACCTTCTGTAGATTCCATTGTACTTATCTTCAGTAGACTCAATTGCACTTACCTTCTGTAAACTCAATTGTACTTACCTTCAGTAGACTCAATTGTACTTACCTTCTGTAAACCCAATTGTACTTACCTTCTTTAAACTCTATTGTACGTATTATTCTGCAGACTCCATTGTACTTACCTTCTGTAGACTCAATTGCACTTATAATTCCGTAAACTCAATTGTACTTACCTTCTGTAAACTCAATTGTACTTACCTTCTGTAGACTCAATTGCACTTATAATTCCGTAAACTCAATTGTACTTACTTTCCGTAAACTCAATTGTACTTAACTTCTGTAAACTCAATTGTACTTACCTTCTGTAGATTCCATTGTACTTACCTTCTGTAGATTCAATTGTACTTATACTTAATTCTGTACACTCCATTGTACTTACCTTCTGTAAACTCAATTGTACTAATAATTCTGCAGACTCAATTGTACTTACCTTCAGTAGACTCAATAATTGTACTTACCTTCAGTAGACTCAATTTGTACTTAACTTCTGTAGACTCCATTAAACTTAACTTCTTTAAATTCAATTGTACTTACCTTCTGTCTACTCAATTGTACTTACCTTCTGTATACCCAATTGTAATTATCTTCTGTATACTCAATTGTACTTACCTTCTGAAAACTCAATTGTACTTACCTTCTGTAGACTCAATTGTACTTATAATTATGTACACTCAATTGTACTTACCTTCTGTAGACTCAATTGTACTTACCTTCAGTAGACTCAATTATACTTAACTTCAGTAGACTCAATTGTACTAATAATTCTGCAGACTCCATTGTACTTACCTTCTGTATACTCAATTGCACTTATAATTCTGTAAACTCAATTGTACTTACCTTCTGGAGACTTCATTAATAATAATAATACTCTTTAGTGGAAGGTAACCACCAGGCGAGGTTAATGCTCAAAGCATTTTCTACCACCTAACCCTCAGAGTCTTATTATTATATGTGGTCACAAATTCAAATTAATGAGGAAAAATTCATGCACTGGGTGGGATTCGAACCAACGGATCCCTACGCTACCTGGATTACCAGACTAGCGCGTTAACCACTTGACTACCAGTGCAACTTCATTGTACTTACCTTCTGTAGAAACTTGACGTGGTCGTCTAGTGAGGAGCTATGGTCTCGGGTGGCTAGCAGAACGTCCGCAAGGTTCTCTTTGGGATGAACTCCGTTCTCGAATCTGCAGTACATTCCTCGCCAGAACCTGGAGGAATATTTTTATTAATTTAATTACACTTTATTTTTTTTTTATAAAACAATCAACGACAACAAAATAATAACAATAAATTTAAAAAAAAACCTAGAAATATGTACAAAAAATAAAGAACATTATTAATTGACCCAGCACCTAAATGGGAAGTATTGTGTCACTTCTCGCTCATCAGAGGGGAGGCATACTACGGGATGGGCAGGCTACAACACAGACCACAAGCGTCTACAGTAGCTCCTGTTTCATGGCTACGAAAAAAAAAGCTATGAAACACTCACTTAAAAATAAAAAAAATAATTACAATTGTTTTGTAATCCGGGGCGAAGTTAATCTTTGTGTTATTATAATCAAAAAATTTACCGACCTGAGTAGCTTGATCGATAAGGCGGTGGACTTGTGATCTGGAGGTCGGTGGTTCCTACGTTAGGCAAATTTTAAGTAAAGCGCGTTTGAGTAAGTAGTTGTGGTATCACGATTGTGATACAAATATGTGATACAAAAAATAGAGAAAAATTCTAAATTTTAGTGTGTAGCGCAGAATTATAGGACTTTTTCCGTATCCTTAAATATTCTAATACTCTACACTTTTGCCTATAATTCCGCCACTGGTCGCTGCTCACATCAAAGCAGCTACACGAGGTACGAGTGGACCGTATAACATCGGCAGGTGTTGAAATCAATAAAAGCGGTAAAATAAGATACGAGGTCTGATCAAAAAGTTCCGGAACCATCTCAATAACTTTCGGGGTTAAGTGGCAGAGAATGCCTAAGGCATTAACTTCGCCCCGGATTACAAAACAATTGTAATAAAAATTAATATTTCTTTTTGTACATATTTCTAAGTTTTTTTTTTAATTTAATGTTATATTTTTTGTTGTTGTTGATGATTGTTTTGTAAAAAAAATAAAGTGTAAATAAATAAATAAATTCTACTATGAATTAAAGCTCGCGTTACTCGTGAGAAGTCACACTATCATCTGATTCCAAACGAGGATTTTTAGAACGTCTAGTTCTCGAGCAAAAAGTTCCGGAACTTTTTGATCAGACCTCATGCATCTAAATATTTCACCAAAGAGGGAACCATTGGTATCAGATGAATTATCGCAGGAGGTCACTAACCCTCAAAAATAAAAGACACTTATTTATAATGCCTGCTTATAGGACAAATAAGTCCCATTATTCCAGTACTTATTTGCGTGACATTATTAAGTGGTCCAAGTCTCAAATATAACATAAAAAATTTATGCATTGGGTGAGATTCAAACCACCGGATCCCCACGCTACCTGGATCACCAGACTAGTGCCTTAACCCCTTCGACCACCAATGCATGAAAGTGGTTCCGTACCTGATATTCTGAGGGCTCAGATCGGGTCGTATGAAGTCGGGATGTGCGTCCGGGGAGTACAAAGGGTTAACGTAGTCTTCCATGTGATTCGCCATGTAGCCCCACAACGAATAGGTGCGCTCACTTAACCTGTCGAGTTCAAAAGGGTCATTTGGGTTATTTTTACGTTAAAATAATGTTTTGGGGTCTAAAAAAAAAAAACGGCTAAGATCATGTCGAGACGGAGGGTTTACCCTCAATCGGCTGAAAAATTATCACACAACCACCCACATCAACCTCACGCAGCTTGGGTTGAGCCAATAATAGCCAGCATCACGAGGCTTCGAATACAAATCCCGGCTGGCTGGGTTTCGATCCCGCGACCTCTGGATTACCAGTCCGACAGAAAGTATAGTAAGTATAAAAGGTGTAAAGGCAAAGTGTCCTGAAGTAAAAGCGGTTCCGAGGCAAAACTACCTTTAAAAAGTCTGTCCCAGTAACGCAGTGGTCAAGGCCTCTGACCGGTAATTCCAGAGGTCACGGGTTCAAAACTCAGCCGGGACATAAGTTACCCTCCTATTTGGACTTTGACCACATAATAATACGTCTTGTGACTCATTGGTCTTAATCGGACAGTATAAATAATGCGATATATCGACCTCAGCAGCTTGATCGATAAGGCAGAGGACTAGTAACCTGGAGGTCGGTGGTTCAAGTCCCGGTTTCAGCGTAGATTTAGTAGAGCGAGTTTGAGTAGTTGTGATATCACGAAAGTGATGAACACAAATACGATAACTTTATAAATAAGGCAAATCGACTGTCCCAGGCTACTAGAGACAATACGTTTTGATTGTAACCGTAGGCTAAGAACTAGTAAAACTTACTTTATTCATATCTACGATAAGAATAATTACCTTTACTACGCTCCCATCAATCATATATGATGCGGCTTGGCAATGAATTCTAATGTTTTATTAAGAAATAATATTTTTATCAATTTTAGCAGACATATATATTCTGTATTACTGTATCATTTTTGATTTTTGATATCTCCTTATTAAAAAAAAAAAAATATTTGTAAACTGTTATTTGTTGTACATTGTCACTTTTATCTTGGGCTGGTTTTCTTATTTATATTTTTTTCATTTTATATTTTATTCTACTTATTTTATATATTTTTTTTGTGTATATTGTATCAACAATTATTGTTCTTTTGTGCTCCCGTGTAATAGAATATACCTAGAATAGAATAGAATAGAATATACCTTGTTTATACTGCCGAGGTAAGACTGAAAAGTCCCTTTACTCCAGCAGTCACAAATAAATAAATAATAAATAAATAAAGATATTATTATTTAAAAAAACCTTAAGTACCTCAGGTCCAGCCGATCCTTCTCGCAGTTGCCGACGAACGTGCCGTGCTGGCAGGACGTCACGCTGTCCTGCAGGACCAGCAGGAAGCGCTCGTTCAGCTCGAAAGCTCGCGGGAACTGCACGCACAGCTGCCAGGTGGCCTCGAGGAACTGGGTGAACACGGGCGAGACTTCGCGAGCGTCGCCCGCCAGATGCCCGACGCGGTCGGTGAACTTGTGACCGAACGAGAGCCAGTCCTTCTCTATCAGCGTCTGCACGAACAGAATAAATGTAGAACGTAAATAAAATAGAATAAATATGTATAAATAATCACAAAAAATCACCAAAAAAAAAAAAATCTTTCAGTTTCTTTCCATTTTTTATTTTAAAAAGATGAGTGTTTCACAGCCTTTTTTATTTCGTAGCCATGAAACAGGAGCTACTGTAGACGCTTGTGGTCTGTGTTGTAGCCTGTCCATCCCGTAGTATGCCTCCCCTTATCTTATTTTTAGATGTAATAATTAGTATTATTGTCTTTTGTATGTAATCTAAATAGATCGAATTTTATATATTTTTCAGTAGGATTAGTTAGGGAAATACATTGTAAAATAGTTAGAACAGGGCAATTAAGCCCGTTTATTGTTTTAAATAAAAAAATCTTTTTGGCAAACTTGCTGGTAGAAATTTTGCCAATTTTCATCACTAAACGAGAAGATTTAAGAAATGTAGAAATAAATCTTATAATAATAATAGGCAGGGCATCCAGTCGTAAAATGTGGAAGTGGGAGTGCCAGAACCAACCAACCTCAACCATGAGGAAGAAAGGGCACAGTGCCGACCCCAAGTAGGTTTGGGAATTAACACTCCACTTAAGAGTACTATTAGTATTATTTTACGGCTGTATGCCCTTCTTTAACGTCCCACAGAATTCATGAGTGATTTGTACAGTGATACTGTATTACAAATGGCCTGCGCTAGGTGGAAATTACTGGCTACATAGCAAGTGGAATTGAACGAATTGAAAAATAAAGAAATAAATGTAAAAAAATCGATAGAAATACACTAGAGTATAATAGATTATTCAGCGAGTGAAATCGTGAACAAAAAAAAACATGAGAATATTTTGGCGAACACCAAAATATGAGAAAATTGGCCAAGTGAGTTTATATTTTTAATTATTAAAAATATCAAGCTCAAAAAAGAAAAGAAAAATTTCATTTCTAAATTGTCGTAAAAGTAAACCTTTTAAAATTCTTTTGTGAAACATAAAAAATTTCAACTCTTGGTCGACACGATATCACATCTTATTAGTATAAAATAAACAGCTTTAAAATTCCCAGTCAATGAGCGAACTTGAGCCCATCAAAATTCTCCGTCGAAACAACAAGCGAAAATCACATCTCCAAAATTCTCCGTCGAAACAACAAGCGAAAATCACATCTTCAAAATTCTCCGTCGAAACAACAACCGAAAATCACATCTTCAAAATTCTCCGTCGAAACAATGAGTGAACATCACATCTTCAAAATTCTCCGTCAAAACAACGAGCGAACTTCAGACCTTCAAAATTCTCCGTCGAAACAACGAGCGAACGTCACATCTTCAAAATTATCCGTCGAAACAATGAGCGAACATCACATATTCAAAATTATTCGTCGAAACAATGAGTGAACATCACATCTTCAAAATTCTCCGTCAAAACAACGAGCGAACTTCAGACCTTCAAAATTCTCCGTCGAAACAATGAGCAAAATTCTCCGTCAAAACGAGCGAAAATCACATCTTCAAAATTCTCCGTCAAAACAACGAGCAGCCAACTTCAGACCTTCAAAATTCTCCGTCGAAACAATTAGCAAACATCACATCTTCAAAATTCTCCGTCAAAACGAGCGAAAATCACATCTTCAAAATTCTCCGTCGAAACAATGAACAAACGTCACATCTTCAAAATTCTCCGTCGAAACAACGAGCGAACATCACATCTTCAAAATTCTCCGTCGAAACAATGAGCAAACATCACATCTTCAAAATTCTCCGTCGAAACAACGAGCAAACGTCACATCTTCAAAATTCTCCGTCGAAACAACGAGCGAACTTCAGACCTTCAAAATTCTCCGTCGAAACAACGAGCGAAAATCACATCTTCAAAATTCTCCGTCGAAACAATTAGCAAACGTCACATCTTCAAAATTCTCCGTCGAAACAACGAGCGAACATCACATCTTCAAAATTCTCCGTCGAAACAATGAGCGAACATCACATCTTCAAAATTCTCGGTCGAAACAATGAACAAACATCACATCTTCACAACAAACATCACAAAATTCTCGGTCGAAACAATGAGCAAACATCACATCTTCAAAATTCTCCGTCGAAACAACGAGCGAACTTCAGACCTTCAAAATTCTCCGTCGAAACAACGAGCGAAAATCACATCTTCAAAATTCTCCGTCGAAACAATGAGCAAACGTCACATCTTCAAAATTCTCCGTCGAAACAACGAGCGAACATCACATCTTCAAAATTCTCGGTCGAAACAATGAACAAACATCACATCTTCAAAATTCTCCGTCAAAACAACGAGCGAACATCACATCTTCAAAAGTCTCCGTCGAAACAACGAGCGAACCTTCAAAATTCTCCGTTCAAAATTCTCAAAATTATGATTAAAAGATTAAGTTGGTGATTATGAGGAGAAGATGAAGTTGATGACTATGAGAAGATGAAGTTGATGATTATGAGGAGAAGATACAGTTGATGATTTTGAGAAGATGAAGTTGATTATTATGAGGAGAAGATGAAGTTGATGATTATGAGAAGGAGACGAAGTTGATGATTACGAAGAGAAAATGAAGTTGATGATTACGAGGAGAAGATGAATTTGATGATTATGAGGAGAAGATGAAGTTGATGATTATGAGGAGAAGATGAATTTGATGATTATGAGGAGAAGACGAAGTTGATGATTACGAAGAGAAGATGAAGTTGATGATTATGAGAAGAAGTAAAGTTGATAATTATGAGGAGAAGACGAAGTTGATGATTATGAGAAGAAGATGAAGTTGATGATAATGAGGAGAAGATGAAGTTGATGATTATGAGGAGAATATGAAGTTGATGATTATGAGAAGAAGATGAAGTTGATGATAATGAGGAGAAGATGAAGTTGATGATTATGAGGAGAAGATGAAGTTGATGATTATGAGGAAGAGACGAAGTTGATGACTATGATTGAAAATATAAAGATGGCGGAGGAGGGAAAAGGGAAAAGAAAATGTTATTTTTTTAGCTAGCATTCAAAGTATTTAATATAAACCAAAGTATGCGGGTATAGGTAATAAGGTACTACGAATTTAAGTATAACATATCAATTTCTTGTAAACAAAATATATAATATTTTATATAAAATAATTCAATAATACAATTCTTTCATAGGGTAAAGTAGAAAGAAATGTTGTTGTTGTAGCCAGCTTGGCTACAGCTGGAGGGTTGAGTGGATGGTCTTCAGCCAACTTTATTTCAAAGTTGGCTCGTCCTGAACCACATATTTCTATGTGCGATCAACCATCATGAGGCCATAGACTTTTCTTTATAAGCCATTAAACCCTTAGGAAACTGCAAGCTTGCCTGGCTTGTAAGGGGTAAGGGTTGGTTAGTCTGTTCTCTGTTTATAGTCCTCTAGCGGGACACTGGTCTTCTCCCTGTTTAACGTCCCCCAGCCAGACATTCTCTAGTAATACATTTGAGGTGTCGCTATGGCCGTGTGGAGGAGCGCTCACAACGTCCTGTGTTCGGAGGAGCACCACTACTGAGATCAGGACGTTCTCTACCACCCCACTTCTAACACCAATAACATTCCTGGTACCCCTTGATAGTCCGATAGTACGAGTTGAGCATAACGCTTGCCAGAGCACACACTTGCACCGTCTCAACCAAGTCATCACTACAATACACTTCTACTGACACCTGAGGCATTCTCTACCACCCAACCACTAATATAAATAACACTAATATTCTCTGTCCCGGTAGCTCAGTAATCAATCCAGTTTTTTAATCCAGTGATCGCGGGATCAAAATCCAGTAGGAACGTGACAAGTTATCCTTTCATTTGCGATTTTGACCATACTAGACGTCTTGGTCTTGCTTACTGCTGGATTAATGGAACTCATTAATCCTAATCGGGCAGTATAAATAAGACAGTATAAATTCTTTTCTTTTTATTTGTAGACACATATAGCAAATAGCAACGACTATTATCAGTTTACTTTAGGAGGGGAATGCGGATAAGTTAACAACAGGTGCCGCACCTCGAAACAGGCTAGTGAATACTAGCTACATTAACTCGCATTTTTTATGATTGCTACAGAGTATAAATAAGGCGATACTTTTTTTTTAAGCTTTATTAGGAGGGCAAACAGGCAACAGTATAAAATTAAGAAAAAAAAGAAGAAAAAAAACAAACAAATGACAAAATAAATAAGATACTGTAACGTACCTGGTAACCCTTGATGGTCCGATAGTACGGGTCGAGCATGAGACTAGCGAGAGAACACACTTGCACCGTCCTGTCCCAGCCGTCACTACAGTGCACTACTACTGACACCTGAGGCATTCTCTAACACCCAACCACTAATACTCTCTGTCCCGGTAGCTCAGTGGTCAAGGCGTCCGTCTTTTAATCCAGTGGTCGCGGGATCAAAATCCAGCAAGGACGTGACAATTTATCCTCTCATTTGGGATTTTGACCACATAATAATGCGTCGTGGACTTACTGCTGAAATGATAGAACTCATTAGTTCTAATCGAGCAGTATAAATAAGACAGTATAAATTCTTTTCTTTTTATGTGTAGACACATATAGCAAATAGCAACGACTATTATCCGTTTACTTTAGGAGGGGAATGAGGATAAGTTGACAACAGGTGCCGCACCCCGAAACAGGCTAGTGAATATTAGCTACATTAACTCGCAATTTTTATAATTGCTAGAGTATAAATAAGGCGATACTGTAAATATGATGGGTAAAATCCGTAATGGATAGGGACTGTCAGATGAAACAAACTCAGACTCAAATAAACAAGGATAACAACTAAAAAAAAAACTAAAAAAAAAAAAAAAAAAAAAAAAAACGTACCTGGTAACCCTTGATGGTCCGATAGTACGGGTCGAGCATGAGACTGGCGAGGGCACACACTTGCACCGTCCGATCCCAGCCGTCGCTACAGTGCACCACCACCGAGACCCCCTCCACAATGGCCTGGGCGATGAAGAGGGCGCAGTCCAGTGTGCACTTGACGTGACGGAGCCAGCCCGAGGAGTCGAGACCGGAGAGGAAACTGTTGACGGAGCCACTGCTCTGCTCACACGCTGAAACGAAGGAAAAAATCAGTGATGTAGTCTTGAAGTATGTTTTATAATGAGGACCTACTCAAAATAATAATGAAAATATTGGGTTACAAGTATACTACAGGAAAGGTGGGTTTTTAGTGGGTGGAAATTCCACACCCCAGCAGGCGCGGCCGGTGGGAAAATGTTTTAGGGGTGCTGCCACATAAGCCGGACTAAAATGGGATTTATATAAAGTCACTCTCCCAATATTTAACGAGTTCGAGTCTGTTAACTATATGCCAATAATAATACTTATTCCAGAAATGTGGGATGATTTTCAGTGTATACGAGCTAGGACTTCAGATGATCCTCTCATTTTCGTCTGGGGGTGCTGCAGTTCCGTAGCTCTTTAGAACCGGCCGCGCCGGCACCCCAGGTTAGAGAGGTGGTAAACCATCAATGTTTTTAAGAAACCTCATCCTCAATGTATTTAAAAGATCTATCTAAAAGAAGACAAATACACACAAAAAATAACCTATCTTGAAACTAAAAAACTTTGGTACCTTCCAGAATTATTTTCTCAAATGATCCGAACTCGTTAAAAAGTAAAATTAAACAGAATCATGTTTATTCAAGTCTCCCTAATGAATCTAACAGGAGGACAAAGTTTTCCTGGAAGATCTCCAACTTTTCTAACAATCTCAGTTTTCTAACGTCAATATTTTTCATTCTACAATTTGAATAGGTCCTCATTATAAAACAACATTCATTTTAAATTTCATGCTTTGTAAAAATAAAAATAAATGTAAAAAAAATAAAAGTTATTTGTTGAAAAAGAAAAAAAAGTGAAGGAATACTTCATTTTGACTTTTTAACAGGATTTCCAAAAAAAATAGACGGCTTATTCAGGTATCGTGGGGATCTTTGGTTTGATTCCCAACCAATGCATAAAATTTTCATCACACATATTTGAAAATTTAACAAAACAACTTGGTATTGGTATAAGTAGGGCTGTCGGCTACGAAAGCTCTTTGTCACTGCGACCTCAAATAGATCTTTTGTGACAAACAAAACAATTTAGGGAAAAAGGGATTTTTTGTCTAATTGGGCAGTGTAAATTAATAACTGTCTATTATTATAGTCACTTGTCAGGCCTAAGGGGGGGGGGGGGGGGGGGGGGGGGGGGAAATTGCGCTTTGGGTCAGAATCGAACCCGCAATCTAGACGTTATGGCGACTTAGTAAGCAGCCACAACAGAGCACCCTATATCATAGACTCTTGACACCCTGGTACATAATATAATATGGTAGCCACCACGAGTCGGGAGAAGAACGACTTGTTTGTTATGTAACTATGTATTTTATTAAATGTAAGACTCGAGCGTACTGTCCCGGTAGCTTAGTGGTAAAGGCGGCACTGTGTGAATCCAGAGATTCCAGAGGTCGCGGGTTCGAAACCCAGCCTCGACAAGACAAAAATTGGACTCAATAGTCCGAATCGGTCAATATAAATAAGGTGATATTATTATTTTACTCAGAAAAAAACTGAAATAACAGCAGACACGCTTCAGTATAAATTCTTTTCTAGCGGTGAGCAATAAAAATCAAAAAGTGTTAGATAATAGAAAATGCTGATAAGATGAGATCATAAATCAGATTCTTCCATAATATGGTCGGATTATTTTAGGTGGTACCAGGGACTCATTTGATAAAATACTTTACACTTCATACTTGACGAATTACGAAAAGCTAAAGTGTAAAGTATTTCCGTTTCATTAAGCTTTACAAGTCACTTTATGATTTCCCTTTGAACTGCCACTCAAAAGTCCATTTTTAAAGTGTAAACAAATGATTTTTTTTTTATATAATTTTAATTAATTTTCTTGTGTCTTTCAGTTTTCTCTAATTCTTTTTTTTTTTAATAATAAGCTCTAGTAAAAATGGAAGAACATGTGTGTGGCAGTTCACTTGACAAATGACTTTAAAAATCAATTCGTAAAGTTTCTTTATGGAACAGAATTTGAATCTTGAAGTGTGAAGTCATCAAGTAAGAAGTGAGGGTTAGGTGGTAGAAAATGCTTTGAGCATTAACCTCGCCTGGTGGTTACCTTCCACTAAAGAGTATTATTATTATTATGTAATAGGCCCCAGGGTTCGCACACTTACTTTCAATGAGCTTGGCGAGACTGCTCCTCATCACATGGATATTCTCAATGCCGAAGAAGTGGAACTTGATGTTCTCGTAGAAGTTTTCGTTCTCATAGCCCTTGCCTGCTGCTCTATTGGCCATGGCGTTGATCTGGGAATAAAAAGTTAAAAATCTGGTGTAAACATCACACGACTTTCCTTATCTCCCAAAAAGGAGTCGAATTCCGCCACTGGTGACTGAACGGTAACAGATAACTAAAAATCAATGCCAAATTCGTGATCAGCACTTCAAAATCATTTAATTTGATATGTCACAACCCCCATCTAGGATGAATAATAAAAAAGTTAGTCCAATCGGGTCCCCCTACAATACCGGTAAATTGGGGCCGGTTTCAAAAAAGTTAAAGATATCAAAAAAATGATCAGAGTGAACCCCTATTATTTTTTTAATCTGAGAAAATGTTGTTCTCTAACTTTTTTTGTATCTTTAACCAATTCAAAGAAGCGGTGCTTGCGGCCAATATTTGCGGCCCTGCGGCCGCAGAATGCGGCCGATTTCAACCAAAAGTTTCATGGTTTGTCTGGTGTATTAAATTAATTACCATACCAAATTTCAAGTCTCTAGCTCTTACCGTTCTTGAGATATCCTGTTCACACACAGACACACACACAGACACACACACACACACACACAGACAGACGCACGGACCAATGGCTGAAAACAACTTTTTTCGTATCCTGAGGCTATGATTCGTCCAGAAATGTGAAAAGCTGGGTAGGTCAAATTTTCGACGAATACAATACTTTCCTTATTATAGGATTAAAGGATAAGGAAAGTAAAAAAAAAGTTATACGATTGATGGGAGCGTTGTAAAGATAATTCTTATCACAGTGTAGATATCAATAAAGTAAGTTTTACTAGTTCTTAGCCTACGGTTACAATCAAAACGCATTGTCTCTAATAGCCTGGGACAGTCGATTTGCCTTATTTATAAAGTTATCATATTTGTGTTAATCACACTTTCGTGATATCACAACAACTCAAACTCGATTTACTAAATCTACTCTGAACTTGGGACTTGAACCACCGACCTCCAAGTTACAGGTCCGCCGCTTTATCGATCAAGTACTGAGGATGGTTTAGTTCTGGGAATAAAATACAGTCAAACCTGGACATAAGAGAACCACTTCTAGGTCAAATTTACCTCTCTATATGAGAAAATAATAAGTCAAATTTACCTGTCTATATGAGAAAATAATAAGTCAAATTTACCTCTCTATATGAGAAAATAATAACACCCTTTAGTGGAAGGTAATCATCAGGCGAGGTTAGGTGGTAGAAAATGCTTTGAGCTTTAACTTTTAACATCGCCTGGTGGTTACCTTCCACTAAATAGTATTATTATTGTTACACAGTAAAAAAAGAGTAGGCTAGTTCGACCGATGGCGTCGAATTCAAGCCGAAAAGATGAAGGACAATGCCTCATTGTAAAAGGAAAATTAAATACAGGGCCATGCATCGAGTCAGCCAGTTTTGACACCAACTCAACTCATTGCCGCAAGCAATAACCCCACCCTTTAGTTAGGCCAATAGCATTATTTCCTTCTTTGTTATTTATTTATTTTTCAAATTCTTTTATCATTTATTTATTTTATCTTAATTTTATACAGTAAATATTGTACATTTCTTTGACCTCCTAATAAAGCTTCATATAATAATAACTGGAAGGAAGAAGATCAAGAGGAAGAAGAAGGTTTGGAATGCTGACGAACATGCTGAAGGGAAGAACTTTTGAACAGATGAAGGAGGATGTAAAGTGGAGATCGTCGAGTTGAAACCTGTCCTAGGACAGATCTACATATACGTATATATAATAACTCACCCTAGGTCGCGTGTCCACGACATACATGAAGTTGGACCCGGGGTTGGTGCCGAGGATGCAGGTGAGCAACTGTTCGTCCTCCAGACAGCGGGCCGAGAAACCAGACAGCGGCTGACTGCAGCGACAGATGACCGCCTGGTTAGACCGGTGCAAGTAGGTGAGCGACAAAGCTACCTACCAAATTTCAGCTTCCTAGGACTTACCAGTTCGGAGAAACAGTGATGAATCAGTGAGTGAGTCAGTCAGTGAGTGAAACTCTCTTTAATAATTATAGATTTTTTTTTTTTTTCTCACTTTCTTAACTTCTTCTCATTGTTCTTGTAAGTGGAGCTTGTAAAATTGGAACAATACTAAAAAAAAAAAAAAAACTCACCCTAGGTCGCGTGTCCACGACATACATGAAGTTGGACCCGGGGTTGGTGCCCAGGATGCAGGTGAGCAACTGTTCATCCTCCAGACAGCGGGCCGAGAAGCCAGACAGCGGCTGACTGCAGCGACAGATGACCGCCTGGTTGGACCGGTGCAAGTAGGTGAGGACCGGGAGGCGACCCTTGGAGCGGAACTTGGAACTGCCGAGCAGGATGGAGGTGGTGGCTGTGGCGGGGACGTAGATGTACCGGGGGTAGGTGTCACATAGCTGGAACAAAAAAAAAAAATGTGTTTCTTTGTGTTATTCTTTGGAGGTGGTGGCTGTCACGGGGACGTAGATGTAGCGGGGGTAGGTGTCACACAGCTGGAACAAAAAAAAAAAAATGTGTTTCTTTGTGTTATTCTTTGGAGGTGGTGACTGTCACGGGGACATAGATGTAGCGGGGGTAGGTGTCACATAGCTGGAACAAAAAAAAAAAAAATGTGTTTCTTTGTGTTATTCTTTGGAGGTGGTGACTGTCACGGGGACATAGATGTAGCGGGGGTAGGTGTCACATAGCTGGAACAAAAATAAATAAATAAATGTGTTTCTTTGTGTTATTCTTTGGAGGTGGTGACTGTCACGGGGACATAGATGTAGCGGGGGTAGGTGTCACATAGCTGGAACAACAATAAATAAATAAATGTGTTTCTTTGTGTTGTTCTTTGGAGGTGGTGGCTGTCACGGGGACATAGATGTAGCGGGGGTAGGTATCACATAGCTGGAAAAATAAATAAACAAATGTGTTTCTTTGTGTTATTATTTTTTTTTTTTTTCTTTCTAAGAGGTTGGAAATCTTCCATAAGACCCCCAAAGTAACTATTTCCGGTGTTTACTACTTGGGTACAGAACTACTACTTTGGTACCAAACACGCAGGTAAAAATTACTAGTTGGGTACGGAAGATGTACTACTTGGGTACCAGATAAAAGCAGGTAAAATATTAGTACATAGAAATGAAGTATATAGGTTTTAGATTATTATGAAATGTCGTTCATTAATAATTGAATTAGTTCTCTCTGGTCATCCATCTAGTCATAATACAAGGTAATTTTTATTTTATTTTAATTTTGATAACAATAATATTTTCATTTTACAATTTGATAACAACAATGTTAAACTATTTCTTTGGGGAGTGTGGAATTGATATCATGGCACACGGATATCCGAACCCACTAAAACCCTTCCTCTTACCCCTCACATTTCTGACCCCGGAACCGTATGACATTACATCGGGAACATTATATTTTTGTGTTATTATATCACAATTTTAATGGGTAGCGCAGAATTATAGGACTTTTCCGTATCTTTTATTATCCCAAGATCTTATTTTTGCCTATAATTCCGCCACTGGTCGCTAATAACACTAAAGCAGCTACTCATATTTTCCCACGAGGTATGAGTGGACCACGAACACCCTATTATAGAGCAGAAAAAATCCTGCCCCGCTGGGGATCGAACCCAGGTCACCGTGCGTGCAATGCCCAGCACCATAACTCACTTGGCCTCGTTGTGATTACTGATCGCCAAAATGACAAAATAGATAAGTTCGATATGGATAGCTCGAGAACGCTTTTTGACAAATCCGGTGATCAACCGGTGACACACGCACCTCGTAGTTCTTGTTGAGATTGGTGAGACACCACTCGCTGTTGGGCACCTGCATGCGCCGAAACTCCTGTTCCAAATTGAAGAAGTTCCACCCGTAGGACTTGGGCGTGTCCTCGGAGGAGGTGTACGTGAAACAGTGCAGCTCCTCGATGTGAACTGAGAAACAGAGAGTGAAACAGGTAAGAATAAAACTGAGAAAGAGACAGTGAAACAGATAATAATAAAACTGAGAAACAGACAGTGAAACAGGTAATAATAAAACTGAGAAACAGACAGTGAAACAGGTAAGAATAAAACTGAGAAAGAGACAGTGAAACAGATAATAATAAAACTGAGAAACAGACAGTGAAACAGGTAATAATAAAACTGTGAAACAGGTAAGAATAAAACTGAGAAACAGATTATAATAAAACTGTAAACTGAGAGACAGACAGTGAAACAGTGCAGCTCCTCGATGTGAACTGAGAAACAGAGAGTGAAACAGGTAAGAATAAAACTGAGAAACAGACAGTGAAACAGGTAAGAATAAAATTGAGAAACAGATGATAATAAAACTGTAAACTGAGAGACAGACAGTGAAACTGAGAAACAGACAGTAATAAAACTGTGAACTGAGAAACAGAGAGTAAAACAGGTAACACACTGCAGAATGGGCAGGCTACAACACAGACCACAAGCGTCTACAGTAGCTCCTGTTTCATGGCTACGAAATAAAAACGGCTGTGAAATACTCATCTTAAAAAAAAAACCAGAAATGTTATTAGCTCCATTTGTAAAAAAGTGACCGATTACAATACTTTCTAGATATACCTTAGAGATGATAGAAAGTAAAAAATGGTGTGTGTTGTTGTTGTTGTAACCAACTTGGTTACAGCTAGGGGAAAGTGGGCTCGTTCGATTAATTTCGCAGCAATCTCTTCCACCCAACCTCCCTTACTTACCGGGACGTGACAGCTTCTGTAGGGTCACGTAGATATCGTAGCATTCCCGTTCCCGAGGTATCACGAAGGTTACCGAGAGGAAAGTCTTGCATCGGATTATGAGAGGAGACCCAGTAGTGGAGAGAGGGCCCTTCTCTATGCTGGCGATGTGCATCAGTAGAATCTGGAAGTGGAATAGAAATTATTCATCATATTTGTGTTCATCACTTTCGTAATGTCACAACTACTCAAACTCGCTTTACTAAATTTTTGCTGAAACCGGGACTTGATCCACCGACCTCCAGGTTACAGGTGAATAGTGTAGAAGTTAAAATTTTGTGGAATAGCAATTAGCACAGTATGGAATAGGTAGGATTGGATTATGACACACCAGGGCGATGAGTATCAGAAGAATCTGAAATAGAATAAAATGTGGAATGTGGAAGTGGAATAGAAATTCAATAGTTTACAATAGAATGGAATATAAATAAGAATGGTATGGAATAGCCACTACAATAGTATGGAATAGAAATTAGAATAGTCTGGAATAGAAAATTCAGATAGAAAAAAAATCTACGCTGAAACCGGGACTTTCAACCACCGACCTCCAGGTTACTAGTCCCCTGCCTTATCGATCAAGTTACTGAGGTCGGTCATTCTCATATTATGTAGGTCACATTTTTATAACTTTCTAACTTTTCCGCCGTGGCTTATGGCTTTTCTTTCGTCTGGATTTCTGTTCTCTCTCGCTTGTATTTATGGGGCTAACGCGGTGCCAGACTGTCGTGCGAGATAGTCTTTATGAATGGGAAGCGCAGCAGTGGGTTGTGTATGGCTTTCGAAAATGAATGTAGCTTTCTATGGGGGATGGAATAGGAAAATGGTACAAAAAAAAGGGGGGGGGGGGGGGGTAAAATTACGAGTAGAATATATCTTCTGGTGGAATATATCTAGTGCACTGGTAGTCAAGTGGTTAACGCACTAGTCTGGTAATCCAGGTAGCGTAGGGATCCGTTGATTCGAATTCCACCCAGTGCATAAATTTTTCCTCATTAATTTGAATTTGTGACCACATAATAATGAGACTCTGAGGGTTAGGTGGTAGAAAACGCATTAAGCATTAAACTCGCCTGGTGGTTACCTTCAACTAAAGTGTGTTATTATTATCTTCTGTATATTCAAAAATTCCCTTTTCATCAAAAAAAAAGGAGAAAAAAAAAAAAAAAAAACAGAAAAACAGTGGTTACCTTCAACTAAAGTGTGTTATTATTATCTTCTGTATACTCGAAAATTCCCTTTTCATCAACAGAAAAAAAAAGTTTAAAAAAAATATATAACAGAAATCTTAAGGCGGATTTACATAAATGAAGATAAACATGTATCCGCCTTAACAGTCTTCTTAAGGCGGATTTTTAAAGTTATTTTTTTTAATACTCACCCAAGTCTCCTTCTTGCAGTCAGTGTCCTGGAAGATCAGTGCCGTGGTGGTGAGGTGTAGCGTTCCTATCGAGGGTTTCCTCACATCCGCTCGATTCAGCATGCGGACATTTTCCACCTGAGGAACACAGCAGGAACTCAGTCATTACTCAGTACAGTCGAAATAGGATACAGTCGAAATTTAATACAGTAGAATCTCGCCCACTCGAAATCCCAATAGGTAGAACATCCTGATAAATCGAAAGAATTCTTCAGCCCTTGTCGAACTTGTCACATAGAAAACAAATTCAATCAAGTTTTAATAATAACACTAAGAATATAGTATAGTAGTGCTTTATTTATACTATAAACATGTACGCATATAAACATGGAATATTTACAAAGTAGGTAAAATTATTAAAAACTTGATCAAGGGTGGTGCTAATGCATAGGGCATTTTCTTCAGAAACAACCTTCATTTACTAAGGAAAATTTCAGAACCACCCTTTATTTACTAAGGAAAAATTCAGAACCACCCTTTATTTACTAAGGAAAAATTCAGAACCACCCTTTATTTACTAAGGAAAATTTCAGAACCACCCTTTATTCAATTTGAGTAGTTGTGGTATCACCAAATATGATAACTGATAACTTTATTATGTAAGAAAGTTTGTTGACTGGATATACTAAAGGCACAGGCCAGAACTCAAACTCGATTGAAAAGCAAGGAGATCTTTGTGCAGGAGTGGACGTTTTACGATTGTCTGATAGTTCAGAAATCGCGGGTTCGAAACATAGCCGGGACACGATAAGATATCCTCAAATTTGAGATTTTGACCACTAAGTCACTTTAGTAATAATACGTCTTGAGTTATTAAAATTTGGTAAAATGTGAGCAGAGGTGGAATTATAGGCAAAATAAGATACGATGAATATAATGATACAGAAAAGTCTGCGCTACACACTAAGATTTTGATATAATAAAATAAAGAAACACATTTATGTATATAAATATTATTATTATTATTATTTATCTAAAGAACAATTATGTAGAGTACAAATGAATTAATATTATACAATACAACAACAATATACATAATACCTATATGTACATATTGAGTTTAGTATAGTGTAGGTGATTAGCCCATCAAAACAAGATAAGTTAAAAAAAAAAAAAAATTAAATGAATAAAAAGATAGATTATTATTATTATTATTATTAAACAAGTTAAATCAAGTTTTATTTACAAAATAATGACATAGAATATATACATACATAGATAATAAAATTAAGAAAACAAAACTTGATCAAGGGCGGTGCTAATGCCAACGGCATTCTCTTCCGCACACCCTTGATAAAAAAAAGATAAAAGAGAGAAAAAAAAGAAGACAATTTAAGTTACAAAAAAAAAAAATAGAAGAAGAAAAATAAAATAAAATATGGGTTAATGGGATGGGGGGGGGGGGGTTAAAAAAAAAGGGGGAAGGAGATAAAAAAAGGAGGGCTACACATTTATACAATACAACATAATATATACAGTATCACTGATCCAATGCAAAAATGTATTCCTTTGATTTCATCTTAAATAACGTACGACTTTCCAAGACTCTGAGTTCCTCTGGAAGCTGATTCCACAATCTGGCAGCATTTACAGTGAAACTTTTACTCATGAAGTCTGTGCGATGAAGTGGAATGTTGAGGAGGTGTTGTGAACGTGTATTGTGTGAATGAAAACTTTGCAGAGGTTGAAATGTGGAGTGTAAGTATGAAGGTGTTGTTTCTTCGTT
This sequence comes from Bactericera cockerelli, assembly GCA_024516035.1. Taxonomy (NCBI): domain Eukaryota; kingdom Metazoa; phylum Arthropoda; class Insecta; order Hemiptera; family Triozidae; genus Bactericera; species Bactericera cockerelli. The sequence goes on along the minus strand of CM044960.1, from coordinate 32,348,131 downwards.
CATGATTTTCCACAAAAGACATAATGTCTGATGCTCCAGTCTTCTCGTAATAGTCAACCACGTCAGCGATCTTCTTAGGTTAGAAACATGGTCATATTTTCTTAACCCGAAGATATAACGAATGCAAGCATTTTGGTAAGTCTGAAGTTTATTCATGTTTAATCCATTCATATTGCTAAAAACTATTCCTCCGTACTCTATAGTTGGGAATATGAGAGACGTGCTTAAAAGTTTTTTTGTCTTTAGAGGTAAAAACTTTTTCATGCGATTTAAAGAATGGAATTTTCTGAAGACTCTTTTCCCAACATTAATAACTTGTGAATTCCATGAAAGATTCGAATCAAAGAGAAGGCCCAAGTTTTTAACCGTGTCAGAAAAAGGAATAGTAGTGGAGTTGAAACTGATGGGATGAACTGTGACTCTTGATAACCTATCTAGAAGGGGAGAGGATCCTATTATGATACATTGAAATTTTTTAGGATTTGGTAAAATACCATGAGTCATAGTCCAATGATGTAATTGTTGAAGGTCATTGTTCAACATTTGAATGGCATTATTGATATTATCAACCGAAGAATGGATATATAGCTGTAAGTCATCAGCATACAAATGAAAAGAACAGTGTTTGAATATTTTTCCAATGTCATTTATAAACATTGAAAATAAAATCGGACCTAGTATGCTGCCTTGAGGAACACCTGTTGTTGTAAACAGAATTTTAGAAAAAGCATCACCATTGAAGACATATTGCTGGCGATTTCTCAGATATGTAGAAAACCATTGGAGAACAGAAGTCGAGAAGTTGAAATATTTTTTTAGCTTGATAAGAAGAATTTCAAAATCAACCGAATCAAAAGCTTTACTAAAGTCTGAAAGTAGTAGTACGGTAACTTGAGTTTTATCCATACTCTGACGGATGTCATCAGTTACTTTTATCAGAGCAGTAGTTGTGCTATGACCCGGCCGAAATCCAGATTGATAGGGATTGAACAGATTATTAAAATTACAATAATTGATGATTTGAAAATGTACAACCTTCTCAAGGACTTTGGAAAATACAGGTAAAAGTGAAATGGGACGAAAATCGTTCAATCCCTTAGGTTTAGATATCTTGGGCAGAGGAACAATGCGACCAATTTTCCATTGTTGTGGAAATACGCCTGTTGATAGTGAGGAATTAATAATATGCGTCAAAGGAGAAACAATGGAATCTAAAATCAGCTTGAGGAAACGGATGGATAAACCGTCAGTACCAGTTGCATTGGATCTAATAGTTAAAAACGCCTGTCTCACATCTGCACAAGAAACATCTTGGAAGCAAAACTCAGGATGTGTTGGATTAGGTTGAGCAAGTATGCTATCGATAATATTTAGCTTATGTGTTGGGTCTAAACTCACAGGTGGTGTTACAAATTGTTTATTAAGATCATCTAAGCTGAATTGAGGGTCAATACGTTTAGTTGAATCATTCACATTTATACCAAGACTCCTTAAAAACTGCCAAAGTGATTTTTCATTTTCACAGGATGCTATACCCTGAGATATATAAATTTCTTTAGCATCACGAACAGATCGGTTACATAAATTTCTAAGATGTTTATATTTTGCATGTTGAAGCTCCGATTGAGTTCTTCGAAATTTGTTGTAGGCTCGATCTCTTCGTTTCATAAGATTTAAAATTTCAGGGGTAAGCCATGGAGTAGGAGGATATTTCACTTTGGCGTTTTTTAAAGGAGCATGTTTATCAAGAAGCCTTGTAGTAATATTGGTAAATAATTCAACTTGAGCATTTGAATCACTCAATTCAGTTACGAGACTCCATTCAGCGCTTTCAGCATCACTAATCAGATTGTCAAGGTCCATATTACGGAAATCCCTGAACCTAATTTTTCTCAAAGAATATTTAATATTACCAAGTTGATAAGCCATGAAAATTAAATCATGGTGAGAAAAACCAGGTGCAGAAATCTGCTCATAATATTGGACTTTATTAGGTGATTTTACAATTGTGAGATCTAACAAGCTGTCATAATTGTCTAAGTGAAATGTTGGTTTTGAAGGTAAAATGGACAAACTGACTGACTTCATTAGATTTTTAAATCTTTTTGAATGCAGATTAGCAACATTAAGATCACAATTAAAATCACCCATAACAATAACATCTTCATAGTGAGGCAAGAAAGTACCTAATAGAGTCTCGAGATCCTCAGAATAAACAATAGTAGGCGGCCTATAAACTACACCCAACAAAAGCTTTTTATGACAGAATCTTACTTCCACCAAAAGGTATTCAACCTTCTTAGCGGCATTACCATCAGAACATTCAAGAACTGAAAAGTCAATACCGTCTCGAAGGTAAATACCTACTCCACCACAACGTGAATGCAGTCTGTCATTTCTTATGAGAGTGTAGCCAGGGATAGAAGCCAAAACATCAGGTAATGAAGGTTTGAGAAAAGTCTCAGAAACAAGAATGGCATGAAAACTTCTATTACCAAATGTTGCGAGTAGGTTGGCATGATGAGATATAACAGACTGGGCATTTATGTGGGAAACTCTGAACGAAGAGGAGTAAGGTGTCAACTGTTGTAATAATGCTGAGGAAAGTGGAGGAGCAACCAGTGAGTCTTCGGAATCAGTCGAGTAAGATGAAACATCGGAATACACATTGCCTGGAAAAGTAAAAATATCAGAATCAGAAATCATACAGTGCTATAAAAAAAAGAAGGGGGAGGGGGAATAATATAACAATAGAGGGGATACGGGGACAAGGAAGGGGGAAGGATTAAACAATAAATTAGACCTTTTGAGAGGAATTTAAATATTTAAGAGAGGGGGGAAAAAAAAAAAAAAAAGATTTTCCATAAAGTCAATCAACAGCCGAATAACCTTCGAACGGTCCAAGTCAGAGAATCAAAATTTCTAATGCAGGTTTCATAGAAGTATTGCGAATTTTAATCCATTTAAAAATTCAGGGACATACCCAGGAGAAGTCCCAGTAGTCATACACAAAATTCCAAATAAGACCACCTAGTTGTTTTTTCCCTTTGTCACCTATTCATATTCAACCCCAATATCAAAAATATCTCAGAAGGAGAAGAGAAGACGAAAAAAAAAGAAAAAAAAAAAAAAAAAAAAGAAAAAAAAAAATCTGAAATCTTCTTCGCCCACCGAACCAATATGACGGCCACCCAAAGTCTGAAGATTCAGGTCGATCCTCTCTAAAACGGCAAGCAATGAAGCTGCCCCGCCCAACTCTCTATCATCTCTAACGTTGTAGTACATGATATAATCACTATTATTAAATAAAAATAATAATATAAGATGCCATCAATCTAGAAATTTACCCTTGATCATGGCCAGGGCCGTATAATTGATTATTATGTTATCATATCATGTGATACATCTTCAGAGAAGACAAAAAATAAGACAGAACAAACCCATCACTCAGCGACCCAGAGATAGTCAACCCGAAACCCCAGCGCAGCGGGCGCCATTTCGGTTCGTTAATAAAGCTTTTGGATATTCCGATATAAAAGTTAAATTAACGTGGTTAGAAGAAGTATAATATAAAAAAAAGAGAGGGAAATAAAATTTAAGATATGAATGTTGACCCCACTGGGACCATCCCCGTGTATGTCCCTCAAATCTTAAAAAAAAAAAAATAATAATAATAATAATAAAAAAAAAAAACGCATTACCTACATTAATACAGTCTACATCCAAAATTTCAATTCTCCAACTCTGACCCCTCAAAAAATAATCAGCCGCTGCCGGACCCTATGGACACAATGTGGTATATGTAATCATATTAAATAAAAAAAAAAAAAAAAAAAAAAAAAAATCTCTCAAGTAAGTATTAAGGTAGTAAGAAAGGTTATAACAGTTTTCATTTTTTGAAATTCTTGCTTTTTCTTTTCTTTAGGAATGCTGGTTTAGGTTTAGGAATGTTGGTTTTATTAGTGGAGGCGGCTCTGGTGTTATACGCTTTTGATGTATTGGGAAAACTAGAAGTAGGAATAATGCTGGGTGAGGAGAGAGCAGGAGGTTTGGTAGGAGTGGCAACATATCGAGAAGTGGGAAAACTGGAAGTAGGAATAATGCTGGGTGAGGAGGGAGCAGGAGGGTTGGTAGGAGTGGCAACATAGGGAGAAGACGGAGGGGAGGGGTGAGTCAATGTTTTCACACTCATGTCCCTAAGCTGATCCATACTGCTTACGACATATTTCTTATCGCCATCATTTATCATGACCCTTCCATCTAGAGTCCACACATTACTCGCCGAGTAAATTGCCTTTGCTTCTAGTAAAAGCTGGAAGTTGGCTTTAGTTAGTGACTCAGTTATGTGTACACCAGAGCCTTTCAGTAATTTTTTATTAGAGAATGCAAGTCTTCGGTGATAATAGGACACAAATTTGACAATGATGGGTCGACTCTTTCCGTCTCGCTTCTGTGGTCCAATACGGTGGGCGCGGTCTATGTGTGCAGCCTGTACATCCACTTTCATCTTCTGATGGAATATGGCAACAACTTCATTCACACAAGCATTTTCCGTTTGAAATCCATCTTCAGTAACTCCATGAATCAGCAGACAGTTTCTCCTTGAATATTGCTCCATATTATTCAGCTTCTCGTCCTGATGTTTCATGTGCTCCTTGATGGAGGAGAGCTCGCACATAACAAGAGCTTTGAAGGAGAGAAATAAACTCTCAAACACAGTAATAGGATCCGTGGCATCAGCTGAATTAGTAGTAGAATTTTTGAGAGAAGTAAATTGAACTTCCAAATTATTCAGGGTGGACATAAGTAGATCTATTTTGGAATCCATTTTGAAAAAAAAGTAAATCTTTTTATTGTTTAAAAAAAAAAAAAAAAAAAAAACACACGAAATTTTAATGTCTTAATTAAATTAAATTCCTCTTAAAGATCAAATAATGTCCCCAAGTGTTTTCACTTCATTATAAAAATGTAAAACTAATTAAAATTTAAATAAAACAAAATGTTCAAGAAAGTATAGTTCTCGGTTGCAAATTTATAGATAAGAAGTCTCAATAGTCTTCTTCAACCTTGGTGATTATTAGCCGCATGGTTAACGAGGCACGAAATTTGTATTTTTTATCAAGTCGAAAACATGAAGACAATTTACAAAATATACAAACAGAGTCAGATTAATGATGGGTTTTTCACTTACAAAAAAACACCGTGTTTTTCGAAAAATGTTAGTTCCAAAGGATTCTTCAAGATAGCGCCAGTAGAGTTTTGCTCTCGCGAAACGGAGTTGGCGTATTTTTTGTGATATACGCCAAAGGTAGCAAAAAAGTAAAAGCGCCAAAATTTAAAAATTCAAGAACATAAACAGAAAACATAAAAACAAGAAAAGCTAATGTACCCGAAGCTACCAACGTCTTGAAATTTTTATCGAAATTTCTACAGGGTACGGCAAAATATTTTAACTCTTATTGCTGAAGTTACCAAAGAGGTACTAATAATACATACCTCAGTCACAAGATTTTTTTACTAAGATGTTTCTTTCTTGCAGAGTAAATATAATCCCACTACTAGCAGAAGTCATTTGCGTTCTATTTTTATGATATAAATTTTAAAATCAATTTTGTAATTTTTATAAACTTACACGCGCACTAAAACTTTTTTTATTATTGTTGCAAATATAATGGCCTGTAATTTAAGGCAAAATAACTCGATTATAACCTAACGGCACGCAGTCACATCCGACATTGAAGGAACCAAAACGTCTGTTGTAATCGTCTGTCGTGATGTTAGTTCCTTCAGTGTCGGATATGACTGCATGCCGCCATCTATAACATTCAATATTATTTGCAACAAGAATATAAAAAGTTTTAGGGCGCGCGTAACTTAGTAATAATTACAAAAAAAATATTTTACAAATAGTATACAATTATATAATAATAATTCCGTGTCCGTGAGATAGGTATTGATACCTAAATCACGGTGGTGAGAGGATTATATGGACGCCCAAAACCAATGTCTAGGCTCCTTTTATGTCCATAGTATACAATTGATCACAAGCTAGATTACGACAGACCTTGGTTTCTTGACATTCGTATATAATATATATATGACTGCGTCCCGCCAGGTTTAAAGCAATAATCTTTTAGGGCGATCCGAATTTCGTTGAAACAAAATTCGATTTCGACAATTTTAAATTTATGCACAAAAATAGACCAAGTGCCATGCGCGCGATCTCCAAAACGTTAATCTCAGCGACTTCACTTTACCTCATCGCCCTCATCGGCAAGTTAACAGATGAAGAAATATAAAAAAAAAATGAAGCTGGGAAGCAATGACTGTAGTAAGGTAAAAGAGAAAAAGGGATAGTTTAATGAGAATTAAAAATGAATTATTCTAGAGAATTTTTCGTAAATAATGTTTATGGTTGTTTGTTGAACCCTGTTGAATAATCAAATTCGTTGTTTATTTCTATAGAGTAAAGATTATTATATTTAATTATTTGACAAATGATCAAACACCAAATACGCCTCAATTTCACATAATGAAGGTTTTTTTTAAATTACCGCCACAATTTTGTTTATATTCTTGCCAATCCCTGATTTTGCAAAAAGTAAGCGTATTTCGAGCGAAACGCTGATTTTGAGGTTAGGTGGTTCGTGTTTTTGGCAAAAATGAAGAATCGGCTGTAAAAAGCAATTATTCAAATTGTTTGTTTGTCTGTAACTCTATATGCATGTATTTTTATGTCTGTCTGGAATCTATATGCATATACAGTATGTTTCAGAAAAGGTGGCCACCCCCTCGTAACTTTTGAACGCGACGGAATTTTTCAATTCTGTAAAGTCCTAAGTATAGGAAGTGCCCTATGGCCCAACCTGTGGTCATATTTATTTTTGGCCCCGGTCGGCCCTTCCGGCTTTTAGGCCATATTTTTTCATTTTTCTCGAGAATTTTAAATGGAATGCTATATTTTTTATTCCTGTCAATTAAAGTCCAAGTTAGACTGAGTATAATGAGCTTTTGAAATTTTCAAAAACCTTATCAGGGGCGGAGCTAGTAGGGTGCAAGTTTCAAAACTGTTACACGCTTTATTTCAGCGTTAGTTAGATTTTTTAGTACTTTTTCTATTTTCATAGGTTCAAAATATTGTTTTACACCATATGAAATCAAAGAAATATTCTTGTTTACTTTTCATCAGAGTCATAGTAAGGTTTTTGTAAAAGTACTTTTTTTCTCACGTCAATTTTTCCGTAAATTGATGGTGTTCTTGAAATTGGCATTTTTAGAGGTGAAAGTCTGCAATGACATATGTTTTTTATGCTTTAAATCGAAAGAAAACTTAACGGAGAAGTGATCAAGATCATAAAAAAAGCCATTTAACCTGCTAGTTTTTTCACGACAGTGTCCGGTAAAGTGGGTGAATTTCGTATTGGATTTTTTTTGTTGAGGAAACACAATTGGCATAGAAAATAAATAATAACTAATAAGGGAATAATACTTAAATAAACATAACTAAATGCGAATATAAATGAAGATTATTTCTTCTAAATCAGTGCCGGATATTTATTATTATTTTTTTTTTTATCTCTCTCTCTCTCTTCTCCTCTTTAAAATAATTGAATTGGTTTAATTTTCACCCTCAAGAGTTTGGTACTTGACCTGGTATTTTTTCTCTTAAATTTCGACATAATTAGATTTTTATTTAGAGACCTGGTATTCATTACTAGCAACACCAGTATGATTTTTTTTTTTAATTTGGGTTTGATATCGCGTTTCAACTGCATGGTCATATCATAACGGGGGTGTTACCCTCCATTCGCAAGAAACTCACCAACCTGCTAAACACATTTATCTCACCCAGCCTGGGTTAGGCCGGAATGCCAGCATCACGAAGTCTTCTCCTCGTTGGATGTTGCTTAACTTCGGTGATCCTACAAGAATCGTTGCATTCAAAGCGCCATCGGACTGACTCGAGAATGATTGACAATGTGTTTTCTACAGATTTTACCAACTTACCAACTAAAATTGTCTCAAGAGGGGACCCCTAGGCCGACTTTAGAAGCAGCATTATCCAATAATTATTTTTGCTACAACTTAAACTTTGAGAAGTGAAAAAAAGAGAGAGAAAAAAAAAAAAAAAATACCGGCACTGATTTAGAAGAAATAATCTCCATTTATATTCGCATTTAGTTATGTTTATTTAAGTATTATTCCCTTATTAGTTATTATTTATTTTCTATGCCAATTGTGTTTCCTCAACAACAAAAAAATCCAATACGAAATTCACCCACTTTACCGGACACTGTCGTGAAAAAACTAGCAGGTTAAATGACTTTTTTTTATGATCTTGATCACTTCTCCGTTAAGTTTTCTTTCGATTTCAAGCATAAAAAACATATGTCATTGCAGACTTTCACCTCTAAAAATGCCAATTTCGAGAACACCATCAATTTACGGAAAAATTGACGTGAGAAAAAAAGTACTTTTACAAAAACCTTACTATGACCCTGATGAGAAGTAAACAAGAATATTTCTTTGATTTCATATGGTGTAAAACAATATTTTGAACCTATGAAAATAGAAAAAGTACTAAAAAATCTAACTAACGCTGAAATACAGCGTGTAACAGTTTTGAAACTTGCACCCTACTAGCTCCGCCCCTGATAAGGTTTTTGAAAATTTTAAAAGCTCATTATGCTCAGTCTAACTTGGACTTTAATTGACAGGAATAAAAAATATAGCATTCCATTTAAAATTCTCGAGAAAAATGAAAAAATATGGCCTAAAAGCCGGAAGGGCCGACCGGGGCCAAAAATAAATATGACCACAGGATGGGCCATAGGGCACTTCCTATACTTAGGACTTTACAGATTTGAAAAATTCCGTCGCGTTCAAAAGTTACGAGGGGGTGGCCACCTTTTCTGAAACATACTGTATATTGTCTTTTAGATAGTACGCCGATTATAATTATGTAATGAGCATTGCGCTTATCTTCACGCGAATTGTAAGATGACGCAGTCCGTAACAGATTCAGTCGGTCCAAAAATAGGCGGATAGATCAAAAGAAAATATTTTACACGAACTGAGCGGACTTCGGCGGTTAAGAGATAAAAAGGCCTGGCTATTGAACCGGGGGGTTGTGGGTTTGAGTGTTGACAACGGTTTTTTTTTTTTTTTTTTTTTTTTTACAGAAAATTTGCGCCGTTGGAAAGTTATAGATTCCTTACCCAACACAACGCAAAGGCATTTCAATGAAGTCTTTTTTAATTTTTTATAGGACTTACGGTCGAATTATGAAACAGGCTTTTATATTTTTCTAAGCCTGACACTCTCACTAGTTGGAATTTCGAGCGCTGTGATTGGTTGAAAATCCCTCTAGAGGGCGTGTCACCCTTGGATTAAAATCCAAGCCTGTTTGATATTTCTAACATTGGAAGAATAACAACTTTGGTTTCACAAGTTTCTAAGAGAGAAATCACTTTATTGAATGGTGAATCAGGACTAAGGAAAACCCCTACGTCTCGTCAATGACATCTAGTCAGTTGGAATAACTAACATTATTATTTATGATCTAGTTATTCTAGTAACTATTGTTGATATAAAAAGCCTGTGCTTTTTTTACCAATCTAGTAAACAACTGATAAAGTATTCTAAAAATTGAATATTTCCATAGGAAATAGGAAATGATTAAGCACTTGCCTCGAGACACGTGTACATACTGAACACTGTACAAATATTTTAAAAAGTTCATATTTATGAATAACAGTCAAACTTGGATATAAGAGGAACCTGGATGTAAGAGAACAAATTCAGGTCAAATGTTTCTCTTATGAAGGAAAATAACCTCTTTTTAGTTTTTACTTCTTTTACAAACACACAATTTTGTTCTATGCGTTCATGGAACGAAATTTTGCATCTGATCTAGGTACCTACTACAAAAATAAAATTAAAAAAGATATATCATAAAATAGTTTTCTTTTCTCTTCTAAATGGCTAATCGTAAATAAATCATATTATTAAAATCTTTATAAATATAGAAGATTTTGTTTAGACTGCTGAGATAATGGAACTTTCTAGTACTAACCGGGTAGTATAAACAAGGTAATTCTATCACATTGTATGAATACATGATGATATTAATAAGGAAAATTCTTATTTTTCTTTTACATAGATAGTCTTTTTCCGCATTATGGATATAAAGTAGTTTATATAATGGTATTCACCTCTGATAAAATAAAACGATAATGGGTATTTAATAATAAAACAGCCTTGAGTTCTGAATACTTTCCGCTTAATTTGCAAATTACATTGTTGTTCTTAATTTTCACCTTCCAATCGGAAATTGCAACTTGTGCAAATGTGCATCTCTCATGTATACAGGGTGGTTCAAGCTCTGACGAAAGAAGTGATTTCATTTCCCGAATGGTCTTGTTCTCAACGCAGCTCCGTAACGGCTGAACCTGATGACTCCAAAGATACAGGGTCTCTTATTTCTTAAAAAAAAAGAGTGTTTCAGCTAGTGTAATATAAAGAGCTGTCATAGAAAATAACGAAAATAAACTGATGGCTATATTTGCAACTTTTTTTTTGTTGTAACTAGAGATTAATGGACGAAAAAGAGAGGTGTACTCTCATATTTTTTTCGATGTCGCTAACCCTGCAACTTTTTTTGTAACTAGAGATTAATTAATGAAAAAGAGAGATGAACTCTCATATTTTTTTTTGATGTCGCTAACCCTGTAGCCAGGGTCGCCCTATCCACCAAAGAGCGACAGACACACGAGTAAACCCCGGATATACCTGTAATTCATCGCTATTCTACCTACCTAAGACTCAGGCTAAGATCAAGGTGAGGAACAACTGGAACAATATATTTAAAGTTATTCAAGATAGAATCAGTAGATTCCTGTACAAAGTACTATTCACTTTGTAGTAGTGTCATAGTTGTCATACTACTCGAAAGTGAATCCACCCCCACCTTCAGCACAAGATTTTTTATCTTTTGAAGGTGGGTATACGGGTATACCCTCATTGTTTGTTGAAGATGTTATTGTAAAATATAAATACATGGAAACTTAAAGAAAATACTAGGGACTTGAACCACCGACCTCAAGATTACAAGTCCATCACTATATCAATCGAGTTACTGAGGTCAGTAAAGGGCGGGGTTCATTGCCTCTGGGCCATGGCAATCTCTTCCACCCAACCCTTATGTTTCTTCCTAGGGTTAAACAACATGAACACACATTGAAACTCACATACCTCAAATGCCTACACAAACTCAAATGCCTTCCACTAAAGAGTATTATTATTATATTGTAGGTATAATTTTACTATTTTTTTTTCTTCATTTTTTTATGGTACTAATTTACTAGGGACCGGGGATGGTTGTGTAAGTAGGTTTTCCACTTGACAACTGGACTGATAAGCTCAAGGCCAGGTTCAACTCCTACAAATCCATGGATTATCTCTAACGTAAATTTGACATGATTATTTACTTTAAATTTAACAACAGTAAAAACACTCTGTTTGTCAACTGTCAGGACTCACAAGTCAAATTTTGGCAGTATGAAGTAAGTTTAGTGTATGTAACCTAGTACATTTTATTAGGTACAATCTACCATATAACCATAGTAACATAATTTGGATATTAAAAAATTCATGGAAAACTGAATATGTATATTGCCTATTCGTTTAATTAGTACAATAGTAGCTATACTCTGTATAATCAGTAATCAGCATGTTAATTTAACACTCATTGATAAAATAGAAAAAAATAAAATAGAACAAAAATAATATGAATGAGAAATTAAATGGTAAAAACATCTCTAATCTTTACCGATTTAAAAATAGGGTTTCCATTTCCTTCCTGAGTGGGAGTGCCTAGTTCCTCATCTTTCTGGCTGAGCCAAGATTTGAGCTTATCATACACGGAGGGGGATGTGGCTAAACCAGAGGAGACTCTGTAGAAGCAGGCGGAGGAGGGGGGCATGTGGAACAGGGGAGACATGAGGTCCTCGGCATTCATTGTGGGAGGGAGATGATTTTCACCCGTCAATTTTGATTTCACTGTATTTTTATCTCATTTTATTTTAGGAAATAAGTTATTTTTCCTCCCGAGTCCATTCAAATCAATTTTATGTTGTTGTTATGTAAAAATAGTTTTATCTTATTTTATTTGGGGAAGGAGATAATTTTTTCCCATCCATTTTATTTGTATTAATTTTCTTTCATTAAAATGAACAATGGTATCAACAATTGTTATGTACACTTGCAAACTTGTTAAGGTCTATTGAAGAATTAGTTATACAAATGAAACTGATGATTATGCAAAAAAAAGCTGTAAAATATTATAAATAGCCAAAAAAATACAGAAAAAACTATAGTTGAAATTGAATAGAATTTTTATTTGATATTTAATTTAAAAAAAAAATTAGTAATACCTCCTAGAATAAGTTCTAATTCACATGATTATCTAGTAACAAACTAATACTTGAAAATAGAAACTGAAATGAACTTATGATTATTTTAAGACTGAGTGAAAATAATTATTTAATCACTTAATGAGCATTTTCATTTTATTTCATAAACACATTTCTTGTCAAGAGTTTATCAAATAGGGTTAAATCCATTGCAGTATAATTGAGATAAAACAATAAATGAACAGCTAGAGTATTATCACCTCTGAAGTACCTGATTAGATGTTTCTGTACATAACATACCAGTATGATGTACAAGTTAGGTACCTATTTATGCTTCCTAAGAAGATTGACTGATTATGACCTGTCATTTCATGACCCATGGGTCAATCTTGAAATTAAACTTCAAACTTGGTCTTCTTAGACTCTATTTCTGAATTTTGACAAAAAATACTTTTTTGGTATCAATAATCTCAAAGCCATATTTGCCATAGTGGGGTAAGTTTCTCTTATCCTAATTTCGCACCAAAACTCAATTACAGATTTTTCACAGAACTTTTCTTTGGCGGAAAAATCTGTCAGAAACATCCAAATGAGCAGAGAATGGATTCTGAACTGGTGTAAGTTGAACATTGTTCAAATCACGGAAGTATGTAGTGGTCTCCAGTTTCAAATGATTCAAGTGTTCAACAATCAAAGTTTTGAAATCATCATTAAAAAAAAAAAAAAAAAAAAAAAAAATGGTTTCTAGTGTTCTACTGAGTTAATGAAACATTTGTACATTATGTTCTGCTATTTTCCTACTCCAGATTGTTAGTTTTTCCACAAACAATTTTAAGAAGTCCTAGCATTTTAAGATTGATCTTGTTCAGTTCCTCAAATATAGATAACTAAATATGCTACTTTTGTCAACCATTTATTATTTTTTAAATTGGCTGAAAAATTCATATTTCTTTTGCTGATCTAGAAATAGCTCAATTTCTTCTTACAGATCAAAGAAACTATTAAAGATGTTTCCTTTTGATAAACCTATTGGAGCTTGCAACCAACTTAAAATGGCTCCACAACCCACTTTTGGGTTTGCAACCCACTAGTTGGGAACCCATGACCTAGACAATTGAAAGGGTTGATAAACCCTTAAATTAAAAAAGAATCTTTCTTTTTGACCATCAAGATACAGAGAGGAACTACAGTACAAAATTTCCTCAAGTATTAATGATATGGAAATAGTCAGCAAACAGTGAGAAAGAAGATTTCACTTTTTTGGCTCACATCTCTTTAAAATCAAAGGTCATTCAAGACAATTTATAGATTTTCTTATTACAAAAACTGTGACAATTCTATGGTGAAAAATAGTGGCCAGCATTAAAATAATAATAGGTATATTGGTTTGAAATTTTTCTCACAATAATATACAATATTCATTCATAGAAAGATCCTAATACTGGTGGAAAGATCCTAAGAACTGGTGTCAAGTGCACTGGTAGTCAAGTGGTTAATGCGCTAGTCTGGTAATCCAGGTAGCGTAGGGATCCATTGGTTTGAATCCCACCCAGTGCACTAATTTTTCCTCATTAACACTTTCACCGCCAACTGTATTTTAGACTATTTTCATTCATAGGCCAGGCGTGATTTTGATGTGGTGATACTTCAAAGTATCACTGGCCTGGGGAAGAGTATGGGAAAATTATGGGAAGAAAGGGAGGGTAGAGGGTGGACAACGGAAATTTGCTTCAAATGTGTTACATATTTGTGAGCAGTGTGATAAGCCATTCTGTCAGTCATGTTTCAATGAAAAACATTGAAAAATACCTTTGAAACTGAAAAACATTGAAAACAGGAAACCTACTCATCTCCTTGATGTTCAATTTTGAAAGTACTCAGTAGGTACATATTTAGTTGGAAAAAATTAGGTAGGTACAAAAAATGTACAAGTTTCCGATTACAGAAGGTGCTTCCATATATTATTATTTTCAATTTGCTTTGTTCTATAATTTGGTTATAAAAATGTAAACAATTCAATCAAATAAAAAGAAGATATCCTTTTTTCAAGAAAAAATAAAGTAAAAAAAAAATGTTGTTTTTTATTATCACGATATTCATCAATATCTCAAGAAGTATTCATCTCACTGAAAAATTTGACATGTTCTTGGATACTGCTAGGCCAGAGCAACACATTCCTCATGTTAAACATATACAGGGTGGACCAAAAAAACGTTTACACCCGTTAATGGTAGATTACTGACGACATTTCCAGGCCGGATCTGTAATCCGTTTTTTCGGATTCGCCTTCGTAACTGCACAAAGTGATTTTTTGTAACTTTCCGAGAAAGTCCGACTTCGGCTTATTCTTCAGGTCAGTACTTTTTTCTTGTTTAAGATGAGTTGATTCTGAACAATTTTGCAGAAAGCCAACAAAATTTCGATGTTTCTAGCTACACTACTTTGTTTTTTACGATTTGGTTTGTCATATTTTTTTACACCTGAACAGAAAAAAACACCCAAAAAAACTTTTTTACTAAATAAAACACTCGACAATTGTCCGAACAAATTTTGGCACAGACATGGGCAAGTTTGATAAAAGTTGGCGGCCGCCCCGAGGATGCTAAAAAATAATTTTACGATTTTTTATCACGTGATCTTCTGGGAAAAATTATTAGATGTTTGCCAAAAACTCTTCAAAAATCCTAAGAGTTTTCTAGCTGTAGACTGTGTAAGGGCGTCTTGTATTGTTTACAAAAATTGTTTACATTGCTTTTTTTGAATACCGCGGTCTCACATGCCTTCATCAGCCAGTTTAGGAAAATTCAAATGATAAATTTCGTGCTTCTCAGATTGTCAGTGGTGTTAGCTAGATGTGGTAGTGCTATGAGTGTTAGTCGCATGACCGAGGTTCAATTCTCGACGGTCAAATATTATTTTAATTATCAAAAAAATCTGATGGAATATTTTATTCATACCTGTATCTGACCTGTTGTAACACCAACAACTTATGGTTTTTTTGGGGATAATACCATTATTTTGTAAATTGAGTTATATCAGATACTATTGGTATCACAATACACATAATTATTATTCATGTAAGCCCCTGAGAGACTGCCTTGATAATGTAAGGATGGTTTTTCTTATTATACTTCCCTACGAGAGAAAAAAAAACTAGCGAATTTTCCAAACGAAAATAGAGTTTATGAAATAAATCCAGGTAAATATGTAAGTAGGTTCTTCTATCATAAACAATACTAACTAAATAACAAATATTTACCAATTGCCAACTCTTAATAGAAATCTTGAAAAAAAAACAAGATAATATTTTGTAAAATGCATAAACTTTTGCAGTCTTTATTATGTTTTATACTATTTTGATATAAACAAAAAGGTATTTAAAAAAACATTTTGTGTTAGTATGTTCAATGAGAAACGATTAGACGCGCACGATTAGCTCAGTGGTAAGCTAGTCCACCCGGTCCGAACGCCAGAGCCAGCAAAAAATTCATGACTACAAAATAAATAAGACTGTTGCCATTTTTTATTTAGCCATAGTACACACTATGGATTCTCCTCACACAAATTTTTGAAACCTATGGTGACTTTAGTACCTTAGTTCTAACTCAGAACTGTCCCTCTACCTTCTTGCTTTTCTCTCTCTCTCTCTCTTTCGGTCTCTGCCTCTCTCTCTCTCTCTCTCTCTCTCTCTCTCTCTCTCTCTCTCTCTCTCTCTCTCTCCCCCTTCTCAATTCCCTCAGAGGAACTGTTGGAAGTGGCGTCCACCTTCCTGGATGCAAAGGTTGAACCTCTTCATCATGTTCCGTCGAATGTTGCGGAAGATTCCAGGTTTTTCTGTCAGGTCATCGAATGCCAACAGGATTCTTGCTACCAGATTTCGTAAACTATGTTTTTCACGTGATCCCAAATGTTCCTGTTGGCAACTCCATATGCTAAATGCGTATCTGCCATTTCAGCATCCGAATTATAATAATGTAACTTGTACTAAAAAAACTCAAGAATTTTAAAGATAATATTTCATAGAATGCAGAAAAATATGCTTGAAAACTATCATCGAGAAACAAACAATCATTCATTTGACTGGCCTTTAATTAATTCCAAGGAAAATAATTATGAGACATAAATAGCTAATTACTCTTTGAGTACAAGACGACCCTACACGGTCAACACTTTTAAGATTTTGAGCATCATTTTTTGAGCTTACCTGGTTTGTTTACCCAGAAGATCACGTGATAAAAAATCGTAAAATTATTTTTTATCATCCTTGGGTTGGCCGCCAACTTTTATCAAACTTGCCCATGTCTGTGCCAAAATTTGCTCGGGCAAATCTTGAGTGTTTCAAAGTGTAAAAAATATACATGAGAATTTTTTTTCTATTCAGGTGTCAAAAAAGATGCCGAACCAAACCGTAAAAAACAAAGTAGTGTAGCTAGAAACATCGAAATTTTGTTGGTTTTCTGCAGAAATGTTCAGAATCAACTCATATTAAACAAGAAAAAAATTCTGACCTGAAGAATAAGCCAAAGTCGGACTTTTTCAGAAAGTTGCAAAAAATCACTTTGTGCACTTATAAAGGCGAATCCGAAAAAACGGACTGCAGATCCGTCCTAGAAATGTCGTCAGTAATCTACCATTAACGGGTGTAAACGTTTTTTTGGTCCACCCTGTAGAAAGTGTTACTCACAAGTATCACCAGCGTCTTATAGAAGACTCTGTGGGTGATACTTTGAAGTATCACCATGTTCATACTAGCGCATAATAGTGCAGAGCCAGGTGATACTTCCATGTATCACCTGGCGCTGAAAGTGTTAATTTCAGTTTGTGACCACATAATAATAAGACTCTGAGGGTTAGGTGGTAGAAAATGCTTTCAGCATTAACCTTGCCTGGTGGTTTCCTTCCACTGTAGAGTATTATTATTTTTAGAAATATAGAATTTTCATAGAAAGATCCAAACTACACTGGTACAGCCATGTAATGGAGTTGCCACCTGACCAATACATCAAACATAGCAGGCAGAAGATCCCGGGCAGACCAAAAACAATGCGTCTTTCCCAAGTTAATGGGTACCTAGGATAACATTAACCACAGAGACCAACCTCAATAGCTTGATCAATAAAGCAGCGGATTTGTAAAGTGGAGGTCGGTGGTTCAAGTACTGATAATTTCATTTCAAATTATTTTACAGTGAGGATTGAGTGTAATTACTTGAAAACAGGAGAAATCATTAGGTTTAAATCTGATGCCATTACTACCTAATTGAGTAATTCTCTCAATAGAAATAGAATGAAATTTATAACTAAAAACAGGGAAAAAGGTATTAGGATTTTAATTCTTACAAACCCAAAAATAAACTGTATATCACTTTGAAAAATATAAAACAATAACTTTTTTTTCTTTGAGTGTCAAGCTAATCTTTATGATTAACACAAAACAAACAAATCCATAATTTTATTTTTATCTTTTTGATTCAACTGTGGTTGCTGACCTCTGGCCATTTCCAGGAATTTCCATAGATGTAACCAGGTGAACAAAAACAGATCTAGGTAGGTCCTTTGGGTAAATATCTAAAAATAGTTAGGGTCAAGGGGGGTAATTACGAACGATTTTGAGCTACATTTTATAAACATATCTGTAACCCTGAGTTGCTTTAGTAAAATCCATGTCTTGTGATTTTTTTGGTATATAGACTTATTTAGCATTCTAATGGTGCATTATAAATAGTTTTGAGCATACTGTAGTATCTGTTTAGTGGTGTTCTTATTTACCCCGCCTGTTCACATTTACCCCCGCCTGACGGGGGTAAATGCGAACACATTATACAATATTAAAAACGAACTTTTTAATGGCAATATGTGCTTTTTATGTTCAAATAATACACCAAAATTGTACTTTGTGTCTTTAGCCACCTGTATACCAATATGTAAAGTTTATGGACACACAGGGTAGTGGTTTGAATCCTAACCACAAAGGTAGTCAGCTTTTATCAAATAGGGTATATCTATCTTGCAAATAATAGTAATAACAATAATTTCGTGTCCGTGAGATAGGTATAGATACCTAAATCACGGTGGTGAGAGGATTATATGGACACCCAGATCCAATGTCTAGGCTCCTTTCATGTCCATTGATTCTATTTGGTTTTAACATCCTGACTTGAGGTAGACAGGACGGGGGTTTCACCCTCCATTCGCTGGGAATCGTACCAGCTACCCACATTAACCTCACCCAGCCTGGGTGGGGCCGGAATCGCCAGCCTCACATGTTCGGAGGGGACAGAATTTTCTGTGCGAAAAGTCTGCTCCAACCGGGAATCAAACTAAGGATCTCTGGACTACGGGCAGTAGTCACAACCGTTACGCCACGGAGGCTGGTAATAAAAGCATAATAATAGTAATAGTTAATTATGAGAGCTTTTGAAAGGTGTTTTATATATTTTTTAAAAAATTTTTTTACAGATTTTGGTCTTATCAATAGTTTCTAGGTCATTGTCAATCTCAGATTTGTCTTCTTCTACCTTCATTTTTTTCTTCTTTTTTGAAACTGTTCCCCCTATATTTCTTTTCGTTTTCTACACTTTCATTTTTCTTCCTTTCTTTTGCTATGTTCAAGTACACAAATACCTTCATTGGGTCCAATACATTAGGGTACTAATATCTTGGTACTTCTTACAACCTCCCAGTATTTCAGGATTTTGAGCCTTGCGTTTGGAAAATTTTACTTTGGTTTGCGGAATCTCAAAACACTGCCGTTGCTCTTCTGTCAGCCAGGTTGCCATTAAAAACATCTACGATAGCAGATATCATTTGTGCTTCTGTATACAAAGGAGGTGGTTTCTTCATCTTGTAGTTCCGGGGCATTCTGAGTGTTTTGATAAATACAAAAAAAGTTATAGGGTAAAACAAACACCCAAAATATGCGTTCGTAATTACCCCATAGCAAAAAAATGCGGGGGTAATTAAGAACACCCAAAAACTATAACTTAAAAAATGGTTAAAACAATTATTTTTGTAAAATAATAACCAAAAACATGCTTATCAATAATTAAAAGTAAAATAATGATAAATATTCAAGTAACACTTACCTAAAAAATTGTTTTAAAAAAATCAAAAACTTCAAAAATCAAATTTTTTGATAGATCTATTTTTACTAGCTTACTAACTACAACTGAAAATAAATACTATCAAAAACTCGTGTTCAACCTGTAAAAACAATTCAAAATAATAGTATTCAACCACCAGATTCGAAATGTCTTATCCTGTTTAGATACAATGACCACTGTTCGTAATTACCCCCTGTTCGTAAATACCCCCCTTGACCCTATATAGTTATGTAACAGTGTATTGAAAATGTTTCCACACTAGTTTACAAACCATGTAATTTCTTAGGCTATATTTAAAGTCCATTTTATCTGAAGTTCATTAAGCCTGATTCAAATTGATGAGTTCTAATTATGAAAAGTTGGTTACATTTTAATATTTAGATACCTAACATAATTTTCAAACCCTGCCAAATAATTATGTATTACAGATTACTCTCAGAATGAAATATGAAGAGAAAATTTCTATGTCACTTGTCACAATACTTTCACAACCTCACAGCACAAGAGAGTAAAAGCTACTAACTTTCACACAGACTTTTGCTTAGCCTTGAATTTCAAAGCAGAAACCCTTTGGACATGCCCAGAACTGCCTTTTGAATTTAGATATATTATGGCTAGATTGACAAAAGATGCAATTTAGACATAAAATGTTTCCAGAAATGGTGTAATAGGATCCTGACTTTGGTCGAGAAATTGATTTCTTATCTGTTGATCCTGATTTACAGGCTTATCAGCTGAAGAGACTAGGCAGTAACAACTGATTAATGAAGATCCTGTGAGGACTGTTAACAATGGATCTTTTCTTACCTTTGTTGTGTTGATATCGTCCATACTGGCAAGCGGTGACAAATTTTACGCCAGACAGAAACACTGGAGTAACTACAGGATTATTTTCGGACAGTGAATAGTAATTAATTAACTACATCAATAATTATACAAATTAACAATTACTTAAGTGCAGAAAGTGAAGAAACATTTTTTTGAGAAATTTTGATATGCATTGGATGGATCTGTTGATATGCAATTACAGTGTTGTCAAGTGTCTTTCAATATATCTTATCAGCAAATAATAAAACCTCTGAATCTTACCATTGTTGGTATCATTCTGCATTAAATTTAACCCGCAATCAGTACAGTTGTAGTTGTGAGAGATTTCTCTCACAACCGTAGACGTTACCGTGTACTTGATACGTTACAAAACCGAACCGTACTGATCCCGGGTTAATAACCTACAATAGATTATTTGCATTTGTAATTTTTATTGCTCTATCAAATAATAATTAAATTCAATAGAATTAGATGTAATAGATGGTTTTTTATCCTTAAATAAAGCTGGATTTTGCTTAGTGCATTTTATTTTATATTTTAAAAAAAAATGAGAACTGTCTCAATATTGTGAATCCAATCCGTCTATCATTTCCGACAATTTTGCCCTCAAGTTTTTGTTCAATCAATGAAAGGCAAAAAAATCAATAATATAACTCTTCCACCCAACAATTCTAATAACATCAATGTTAATTTGAAAGATATCAATGAGCTAATAAAACTTAAATAAGAAAGAAAAATAATTAAAACAACTTGGAATTTTACTCATAAACAACCAGAATATTAATGTCGCTATTTGCTTTTTATTTTTTTGACGCTGCAGCTGAATAATGAGTTGGTGGATATTAAACTCAAATACGGATTACGGAAGAAAAAACCTCTAGCCTGAACAGCCTGAGCACCTTTGACTCAAAAGAGTCGGCAACACTGTAAATTCTCAGATTACGTTAACATGCAGGGAAAAGAACGTGGGACTTTTTTTTAGAATAACGGGGAAATTTTTATTTTGAGTCCATGTGGGATTTTTTCTTTGAAGGGCTAGGAAATTGGTCTCTTTCGATTTTACGTAATGAAACACTATTTATTTTCGTGTCTAATTACGAATATGAAATATATTATGTTAGCGGGAAGTGGGCGAAAAATAATAAAACAAAATTCATACAAACTCTGTTTGTATGTATTTTATAGGCCGTCTGGCGCGTGCTTCTTACCGAGCGTTCGCTTCCCGGCGAGCTTGATACATCCGACCTATCTGCAAAGGCCCCTTACTAAGTTAAAATAAAAAAATGAACACAAATCGGATTCAACCGAATTCACTTTTTAAAAGACGTGTTGGTATCGAAAGTAGCTCGTTTTGTTTTTCTGTCGTTTAGTCTAGCATCTACTCTAGCATCTGGCTTAAAATCGGTACTTTGTCGCCATGGAGATTTTTGCTCGTGGCTAGCGTACTATTTGGAATTTTTAAAAATCTCAGAATTCTCATAAATACCATGTTTTTATTTATTCGGTACTAGCTAAATCCCGGCACTTTGTCGGCGTTGAGGTTATTGTCCGTGGCTGGCGTCCTATTTGAATCATTATTGGACCAGAAAATTCCGATATCTTTAAAATGGTAATAGATATTTTAATTTTGATACTATGAATTGCCTTGTAAATAAAAAATATAATATATTTATTTTGACAATGTTCTAGGTAGTTTGACGGTGGTTTAAGGGGCTCAACTCTCATGAAAACAGAAAACCCCTAAGAGTACTCGTACATAGCCAGACACGCACAGATTTGAGTTTTATAAGTAGAGATAATTTACAAAACATTCCCTCCAAGTCTGAAGAAAGAGAAAATTCACAAACGTTCGCTAGCAAATTCTCAAACTAGGTATCCACATTAACGTCACCCAGTACTTTCAGTTCATAAAATAGGTAGAAGAACACTTGTCTTCTTCTTTACACAAAAGTTAAGTGACTAAACCATTAAATTTCATCTTTATTTTCACACTTTTCCAAGAATACGGGTTCGAATCTTTATAATTTTTGGTGTAGGTATATCAGAGAGTCACTTCTGTGTATATGAAGAGGCCAATGAACATTGCGTACATGAAGAGACACACCAGTCCAATCTGGAACAAAAATACATAAAAATACAAGCTTTATTAATTTCTGCCTTTCGTATTAAATTGTTGTAGTTCAATGATAAGTATAATACTGTTTAGTGGAAGGTAACCACTAGGCGAGGTTAATGCTCAAAGCTTTTTCTACCACCTAACCCTCAGAGTCTTATTATTATGTGGTCACAAACTCAAATTAATGAGGAAAAATTCATCGATTGGGTGAGATTCGAACCAACGCTACCTGAGTTACCAGTCTAGCGCCTTAACCATTTGGCATCTGATTAGTTTGGTACAAAGAGGTAACTCAATCTACCTTTCCCCTCTTAAACTACACACATTAAGTTAACTCAATCTACCTTTTTGAGAGTGAGAGTATTTCTTGGAATGTGTCTCAGGATTGTTAGGTGTTAGGTGAACACGAGTCACCGGAAAGAATCCCTTACAAACGACTGTACCATTTTTTTAGAAAAAAAAATTCACGGCTCTGGTGTTTGAACCGGGGACCTTCCGCATGGCAAGGGAGTATTTCACCACTAATGGCTGTGTTGAGATCCCCGCTAGGTCCAAGCTTATGTGTAGAAACGTCAAGTGTTCACTTTGGAGCTCTGTGATTGGTGGAAATTCATCGCGTGACCATGAGCTTGGTTCTAGCATGGGTAATTGGGTATTGGGTATATCAAAAAGGACATACGCTAAGGCCTGTTACATAAAGCACTTTACACTCTTAATACATGACGAGTTCACACTTCATGATTCAAATTCTGTTCCATAAAGAGTCTTTGCGAATTGATTTTTGAAGTCATTATTTTGTCAAGTAAACTGCCGCACACTTTCTTCCATTTTTTCTTCAAATTCTGTTTCATAACCATTTGACAGTTTGAAATCTAAAGTATACAAAGAAATTGTGTCCTGATCTCACGTTCAGTAATAAGATATTCGTAAGATACACACTTACTTTGATGTCCAGTTTGAAATCGTTGCAGCAGAAGAGCAGGTACATGATGAGGATACAGATGACCAGGGCATACAGAGAGTGGTCCAGCCCTGAGGAACTGATGAGGGTGTAGTGGTCTGGCCGAATCAGGGCCGAGTCTAGGAGCCACGGCAGACCCATGCAGACTAGAATCCCGAATATGCTGGATCCGAGGGTACTGCCCAGGGCCATCGAGCCCAGGCCTGAGGGAAAAGTGGAATAGCTTAGTGGTCAAGAGTCAAGACATCGTCACAAAATCACACTCAAGGGTCGGGTGGAAGAGATTGCCAGATTGCCATAGACAATAACCCCGCCCTTTAGTTTGGACATCGTCGTCGCGTCGGTCTGGTAATCCAGAGGTCGCGGGTTCGAAATCCAGGCGGGATATGACTGGTTATTCTCCCATGTGGGAGTTTGCCCACATAATAATACGTCATGGGCTTACTGCTGGAGTAACGAAACTTTTTAGCCCTAGTTGGACAGCATGAAATCTTCTCTGTCTTATCCCGTCTAAGTAGGGTCGACGTTGTTCAACCTCATGGTTGAGGTTGGTTGTTTTTGTCACATTTTTACGGCTGGATGCCCTTCCTAACGCCAACGATTCTATTTGATTTAACATCCTGGATTAGGACGGGGGTTTTACCCTACATTTGCTGGGAATCGTACCAGGTACCCACATTAACCTCACCCAGCCTGGGTAGGGCCGGACAGCATAAAATATAAGGTGATATTATTATTTATACAAGATTATGATTTTTACAAAAAGAACCAACCTCAGAAACGTAACTTGGAGGTCGGTAGTTCGAGTACCAGGCATGGTAAAATTTAAGTAAGGCAAGTTTGAGTAATTGTTGACTTACTTTGATTTTTTGTTGTTGTATGTCTATTCTATTTACCTTGTTTGGCCACAATAACACTAGAGACCGTCTCAGGAATACTCAGCCCAGCCGCAATGAATGTTATACCCATGACGGAGTGAGGAACATTTAACTCCATACCTGCAGAGAAAATATTTTTTATGAACGCCTGAAAACTATATGATTATGCAATGTGCAATAATACTTTTCTCGCCTCTGATAAACCTAGCCATGTGAGATATTTCTTACGCTGCGCTGCTTTTTACACAGTAGGTATCACATACAAATTTAGAAGGTAATAAAAGTGGTTCAAGTACAAAGTACAGAAATATTCAGTAGGACGTATTTCAGTAATTGTGGCATCACAAATGCGCTTAACTCAAATATATCATATTTGTTCATTTACCCAGGATGGTGATCATCCAAGTTATGATGTAGGTGAGGACAGCCATCCATACAGCACACATGGAGAAGGTCAGAATTAGCAGGACACTGCCCTGAGATTGGCAGGATGGTATTGTCAGCTTGAGCAGGAACTTGGCAGGAAATGTCAGGATTGTCTCGAATGTGTCCCAACAACCTGTGTGTGTGAGAGAGAGGGTGAATAAAGAAATAGATATTGAGATAAACAAAATTCTGCGATGAGAATAAGAAATAGAGAGGGGAAAAGAAAAAATACAGATTTAATCTGAATGGGGTACAAAATACTTACATATTTTATTACTCTTTAAAAATAGTCTCATTTTAAATGTATTAAAATATGATGTCTGTATTAGAGACTTAAAATATACAATAAAATTAGTAATATATTTAAAAAAAAAAGATGAGATAGAGGAAAGAGAGAAAAAGAAATAAATATAATGTTTTGGGTTCGATTTTCTGTAAAAATCAATTTTATTCAGTTTCTGCAATGAAATTCGAGCATATCTAATACAAATACAGAAAAAGTTGTCCCAGTTATAACTTACCAGAGGTTTTTTCGGATGGAATTTCAGGATAAAAGTCGTAGCTTGGCAGGGTTCCGCTTTCTAGAACGTGAGTACTATTGTCTGGAAAGGATGGTGAAACGGAATTATTGATTTATAAATTTAATAAAAAAATAAATAGATGAATCTGAGAATTACCTACTTAAATTTCAAATCTCTGGTTTACATATTTTAAGGAAAAATTATTTGTTTGAGTTGTCTCGAAATAAAATAAAAACAGTTCCTCTCTCCAAAAATTTCAAATAATAAAAAATTCCAAAAACGACTAATATTACCATTTGATGACTTTGAATCTTTTGCCAAATGTTATCATCTGATCATTGAATTTTTGGTTGAGCTGCCGTGATTGATTAAAATTTCATTGTTATCAATTGGTTTTTGTAAGGGTTAAGATATTTTTCGTGTTTTTTTTTTTAACTTTTGTAATATGTATAGTCTGGGCACTTACTTTTTCGACTTAGAAGAGGAGACATTATTCCATTATCCGATGAAATGAACTCATAGGCCCGCTTTCGTCGATAGTCTTCAGTGATTGTAATAATTTTAGTATTGTATTTCATAACTGAAAAAAAAGAAGGGGGAGAAACAGAATCGAGTGTATTATAGTGAAACTTTTTGACTGTAAGATTTCAGGCTACATGGTAGGATTCGAACTTGCGATCTGGATGTTGATTGTTGAGAGAAATTATAGTAACATTTGTAACTCTTTGTTTTTTATTTATTTACACTTTATTTTATTTATGAAATTATATAAATCTTAATCTTAACCCTATTATGTAGGTAAGTATTGTATTGTCACAGTAAATATTTAGTTTAGCAAAATTTTGTCTCGAATTTTGAATGCAAAGAGTTCCAAAGCGTACTATGTGAAAATAATTACAAAATAAAATTGCTGCAGCTCATACCTAGAATACATGTTATCATATTTGTGTTAATCACTTTCATGATATCACTACTCAAACTGGCTTTGTCAAATCTTAGAACACTCATCTTAGAAGTCAAATAAAAATGGCTTAGGATGGGTCCTCTTTAAAAATAAAAATAAAACAAATGATTTATTTTTAAAAAAATAAATCATTTTTTTTTTTTTTTTTGCTGCAGCTCATACCTAGAATACAAGTTATCATATTTGTGTTAATCACTTTCATGATATCACTACTCAAACTAGCTTTGTCAAATCTTAGAACACTCATCTTAGAAGTCAAATAAAAATGGCTTAGGATGGGTCCTCTGTAAAAAAAAATATGAAAAATAAAACAAATGATTTATTTTAAAAAAAATCTACGCTGAAACCGGGACTTGAACCACGGACCTCTAGGTTACAAGTCCGCCGCCTTATCGATCAAGCTACTGAGGTCGGTTCATACCTAGGATATACAAGGAGTACAGCCCCAGCATAGCAAGGGACTCGTACCAGTGGACTTTGCCGTCCTGGATGACAAAAGCCAGAGTGGTGACAGCGGCAATGTAGAAAATAGAATCCCTGGTCAGGGGAATGTCGTCCAGCTGAATCATCTGAGGAGAAAAAAAACGAACACAATACTTCCAATTTCTAATATTAGAAATTTCTCGGAAGTAAAATGGAAGTGGTTTATTTTAATACATAAAATCGTTCTTCAATAAACGAAATCCTAACCTCATGTTGGATAGGAGTCACACTTTTTCAAAAATACGCAATAAAAAATACGTCACACTCAGAAATCTTCAACAAATTAACGTGGCTTTAATTTTACGTACATCATAAGGTTATTACCTACATTTAGGTTAAAGACGTTAAAGTAGGTAGTAAAATAACAGCAACAACAGAAATACAAAAACGAACACAATATGTAATCTAATATTGAATAATAGGTACTAAAGAGATGTGCACTGGTAGTCAAGTGGTTAACACGCTAGTCTGGTAATACAGGTAGCGTAGGGATCCGTTGGTTCGAATCCCACCCAGTGCACGAACTTTTCCTCATTAATTTGAGTTTGTGACCACATAATAATAAGACTCTGAGGGTTAGGTGGTAGAAAATGCTTTGAGCATTAACCTCGCCTGGTGGTTACCTTCCACTAAAGAGTATTATTATTATTATATAATCAACCTTTGGCGGTAGAGACCATGGGTGCGTGGAGTGTTGCCATGGGTGCAGCCTCGAAGGAATGGCTGAACCAACTGGGTGAGAAATTGTTTAGATGTACGGGTGAAACCCGATCTAAACAATTTCTTGCCCAAAGAATTGGTCTGGCCATTCAGAAGGGTAATGCTACATGTATCCTTAAGTCGATACCAGAAGGTCACGGAATGGAAGAAGTTTTTTTATGTATAAATAAATAAATATACTCGTAAAAAAACACATAATTTAGCTCTAATATCTAATATTTCCTAGGTACCTACATTCGGAAATAATAATAATTTCAGAATGTTCCGAATTCTGAATTTTAAGAAATATTTTTATTCGTGAGTTTTTTTAAACACGAACAACATTAATACACTACACACAGGACACGTAAGGAGCTCAGAAAATTACTTCTGGGCGTCCACAGGGATTAATAACCCATCAATCCTTCCACCACCATGACACAATCATGGACACGTGAAGTAAGAAGTAAATAATAATTTAAAAACCTGAATTTTTTTTAAAATTAATATAACTCTCAAACCCCACCTTCATCCGAGAGAGCAGAATGCAGAGCGAGGGTATGGCGAGGACATTGAATACGCCCGACCCCACTACGGTGCCGGTGCCCACGTCACCGGCGGAGTAGGAGGTGGAGATCAGGTTGGTGAACAGCTCGGGGGCGTTGATTCCCGCCGCCATCAGAGTGGCCGCCGCCACATCTGGGCTGAGGGACAGTTCTGCAATATATAATATAAAAATTCCGTGTCCGTGAGATAGGTATTGATTCCTAAATAACGGTGGTGAGAGGATTATATGGACGCCCAGATCCAATATCTAGGCTCCTTTCATGTCCATCGATGATTCTATTTGCTTTTAACGTCCTGACTTTAGGTAGACAGGACGGGGGTTTTACCCTCCATCCGCTGGGAATCGTACCAGCTACCCACATTAACCTCACCCAGCCTGGGTAGGGCTTGAAGATTTAATTGAATACTTTTATCTATTTGTACAAGAATGCTAATATAAACAATACATCTCCTATAAGCTAAGTCTAACTTCTGAGGAGTTTAGAGGTTCTTAGAGTTAGGTTTTCAATAATGATATTATAAACAATATATCTCCTATAAGCTAAGTCTAACTTCTGAGGAGTTTAGAGGTTCTCAGAGTTAGGTTTTCAATAATGATATTATAAACAATACATCTCCTATAAGCTAAGTCTAACTTCTGAAGAGTTTAGAGGTTCTTAGAGTTAGGTTTTAGCTTCTCGAAAACGTCTTAGTACAGGGTGGGCATCAAGCTACAACGCAGACCACAAGAGTCTATCTACATAACAGTAGGTGCTGTTTCATGGCTACAAGGCTGTAAAACACTCATAAAAAACATTTCTGCGATGGTTCTTAGAGTTAGGTTTTAGCGTCTCGAAAACGTCTTAGTACAGGGTGGGCATCAAGCTACAACGCAGACCACAAGAGTCTACCAGTAGGTACCTACTGTTTCATGGTTACAAGGCTGTAAAACACTCATAAAAAAACATTTCTGCAATAGTTCTTAGAGTTAGGTTTTAGCGTCTCGAAAACGTTTCAATATAATGATTTTACTCTCCATTCCTAGGAATCGAACCAGTACTCAGAATAGCCTCGACCAGCCTGGGTTGGGCTGGAAAAGCCAATTTCACATGTTAGTTTCAGATACTTGAAAGGTAATGTATCAGTGCGTAGGCCAAGTTCTGGCATACGCATTCAAGGTGTTTATCTGTTTATCACATGAAACATAATTATTTGCTTGAAAAGTCTGCCCAAACCCCAAAAAGCGGTTCGAAATCGCAATCTCTAGCTCAGGGGTCGGCAGACCCGCGCCCGCGGGCGCATGTGCGCCCGCGGGCTCGATTTGAGGCGCCCGCCAGACTTTGGCGGTTGATATTTTTAAAAATGTAAAAAAAGAAAATGAAAAAATGCAATTTTAGATCTACATATCTCTGTGAAGCTTGTTTTCAACAATGAAAATTGTAAAATCAAAATACCGATCCCGCCTCACGGACTGCAACCTTAACGATTGTATAAGAACGGCATTGTCAAAGTATGTGCCGGATTTCCAGAAGTTAGCTAAGGACATACAGTGCCACCTTGGACCTGGCTAATCTATTGACCACTCCTCTTGGTATGACCTTCTTCATTTGTTTTCTGGAAATTTGTTTTTTCTTTTCGATTTCTAAAAATTTGTTTTTTTGTCGACTAATTATGTTTCAAAAAGCTGTACGAAGCTACCTACTTTTCAAATAAATAATATAAAAAAATGGTGTGTGAGTTTATTTTTTAGTACATTGTTAGGTACTATGCATGGAACAGTGTATCTTTCCCCTGAAAATCGGCTGTTGCGCCCGCGGTTGTTTTGCCTGGATTGAAAGAGCCCACATTTTGAAAAGTGTGCCGACCCCTGCTCTAGCTAAACCGAAAGCACTAGACAATTGAGTTATACTACAGAGGTCGCGGCCTGGACTTAAGCATTACTCGTACAGTAAATTGTTAGGTATTGTGGATGGTAGAGATTGCCTTAGGCAATTATCCCACCTTTTGTGATTTATATAAATAAATTTCAATAAAGAGATTACTACTACTACTAGGTACTATATTTTTGCAGGAGGCATACTTTGTCAAGTAACGTCATAATTGAGAAAAAGATAAACACTTGTTTTCACTCGACACTATAGAAGTTCACAGATTCGACATGTTTCGCCCACTCCTGTAGGCATTTTCAAGACAACTCATTATTTTTCAAGACAACTGAAGGCATTTTCAAGTTGTCTTGAAAATGCTACAGAAGTGGGCGAAAGATGTCGACTAAGATAAAGATGTCGAAAAAGAGTGGGCGAAAGATATGAACTTTTATAGTTGTCTCCTTAATAAATATAATTGTTCATAATTCAAATTTCTGTCGAGTGAAGACAAGTTTTTATCTTTTTCTCAACTACCACTACTATTAAAAATAAATAACTTACTTTTACAAAACGCCTGAATGCAGGGCACAAAGTACTCATCACACACCACTGACAGAATGACCAACACGTAACCGGTGATCAGCACCGGACATGCCACCGATCCAAAGGTTCCCCACGGGAAACTCACGGTGGGGAACTCATCGGTTACATTGGTGTCCATGGGGAGGCTTGCGGTGGAACCATGTAATAGTAGCTCTCTCTCAAAGAGATTGCAGAATATCCAACAAATTGTAACGTTTTTTTTTTCAGAGCAATATTTTATTTTTATTTTTTATTGAGAAAGTAAGTTATCAAAATTTCGAATCCTAGACATATAAAAGTGTTTCAATAGTAAATTGACATTAGGATGTCAAATATAAACATGTTCAAAAAAACTTCCGATATCTTATAAACTTCCGTTCATTTCAGTTTTAGAAATCTAGAAATGGATGGTCAAATAACAACTATAGAGTACTACTAAAATTAAATTGAAGGTTCTTCTGTCCTGGTAGCTCAGTGGTCAAGGCGACTGGTAATCCAGAGGTCGCGGGTTCAAAACCCATCCGGGACAGAACAAGTTATCCTCCCATTTGGGATTTTGACCACTTAATAACACTTCTTGGGCTTACTCCTGGAATAATAGCCCTAATCGGACAGTATAAATAAAACAATATTAATAATATACAAGAAAGACGGGTATTGAACACGGATAAAATAATCATAAAATCATTTTTTCCCTTGATACTTAATTTATAATCGATTCCTTTATTCTTTTTTTGAAGTGAAGACCATTTGTCAAATAAAATAAATAAAAACAATTTTCACACGACCTATAACAGACACGAGTAAGGCAAAGATCTTTGCGAACTATACTGAAATTTTTACACCATATTGTTTGTAGACGTGTACAATATAAACCATGTTATCGAACATTTTCTTTAGAAAAAATTCTAGAGATTAGACATTATTGTCAACAATTTCTTGTACATATTAATACTAATACATCTAGATATTATAAATGAGTAGATATAGATTATAGGCAGTACAGTTTTGATAAGAGGCTATTCTCCCGGCAGATAGATAAACTTGATCGTTGCACTCAATGAAGGATAATTAGCGCATATACCGGATGATCCAAGTGCCTTAGGTCAGATAGCAGGTGGCAGTAATTCAGCGATCGCAGTTAAAAGTGAACAGTCACTTTGTGGATATGGGAAACGTTCATACAAGTCAATCTAAAGTTTCCCCTCAGTTGAGCAGCCCAACAAAAAAAAAAATCATAGAAAAAAAATTCGAACGCACTATTTTGAATGCATTTTCAAGCAAATTTCAGGCGATGTACCTAGAAAACGGGTTTTCAAATGAGAAAGATTTTTTTTTTAATTTGGGTTTAACGTCGCTTTCAACTGCATGGTCATATTACGACGAGAATGATTTTATTTGACAATGGTACCTCCAGTATGTGTGATAATTTAATCCTCATGGCACTCGAAAGTAAGTCAACAGCAATCAGTAATAATACATATATCTAATACATATACATAATACAAATACTTATATGATCAGTAATAATACATAATAGCTGATAATTTGATGAACAACTAAAAATTGGGATGACGTGTTGATTTTGATTGAAATTAAGGGCGAAATGAATAGACAACATCAATAATTTAAGTCATTGCTAAGCGTCGGTTTTCCCTATCTTAAAAAACGCATATTGATTTCGCCTTAAGTACATGAAAAGAGTAAGGGCGGAATTAATAGAAATATTTGTAATACCTCTGTGGCACTAAGTTACGGATTGCGTACTGTGTAAGATAGGGAAAACCGACGCTTAGCAATGACTTGTGATGTAGACTTTGTCTATTAATTTCGCCCTAAGTCTGTTCTCATTTCTGTTATGCGCAACAGACGTGCGCGCAGCACGCAAAGTTACCCACAGGTTCGAATCCCAACTGGGTGTAAAATTTCTACTGTGTCCGGAAAAAACCTCGCGAGGAAAAATTAGAAAGAACTCTAATGGGTGGTAACGACCACTGGCGGTACTCACCAGAGTAAACAGAAAAATTAAGTAAAGTATTTATAAAAGTAATGGAGGATCTTAATTATGCTGTGCTACCCACAAAAATGTGAAAAGGCTCTAACTTCACCAGAAAGAATTCGTACTAACTTACTGTCCAAAACAAATCACCTATCGATCGTAAAGAGGACAAGTAATAAAAGTGGTAGGTGATATCTGAATTCAAGTAGTTTTCATTAAGGGTGTATTTGTATTAGACTGTGGATTTTGTGGAACCATATATTATGAGAAACTCAACAATCCCAACTTTCTAACTTTGGGGTTTAACGTCGCTTTCAACTGCCATGGTCATATCACGACGGGGGTTTTACCCTCCATTCGCAGGAAACTCACAAACCTGCTACTCACATTGACCTCACCCAGCCTGAGTGGGTCCGGGAAAAGCCAGCGTCACGAGAATTAGAATTTGAATGGTCACCCATCCAAGTCTTAACCTCGCTGGATGTCGCTTAACTTCGGTGTTCTGAAGGGAACCGGTGTATTCAACATGCCATCGACGCTGGCTTGCCTGAGTTTATTTCAAACCTATCTTATAACTAGCGG
Source organism: Bactericera cockerelli (assembly GCA_024516035.1). NCBI lineage: Eukaryota > Metazoa > Arthropoda > Insecta > Hemiptera > Triozidae > Bactericera > Bactericera cockerelli. The sequence continues at coordinate 32,315,163 of CM044960.1, read as the reverse complement.
CCTGCACCCGCTTCGCCAAGCCATCACACACACACCACCCATACAACACACACCACACCCACACACCACATACACACACCACACACACAAACCACACACACACACACATCTACACACATCGACACACAGACAAACACATCCACACACACCTCACACACACAAACCACACACACACACATCTACACACATCGACACACAGACAAACACATCCACACACAAACACATCCACACACACACACACACATACACACACATCCGCATCCACACGCACACCCATACACAGACACCCACCCTCCCACACACACAACACACCCACACACATCACACACACCACACACACCACACACATACACACACACACACACACACAACACAACACACCACACACAAACCACACACACACACCCACACACATACACACACACCCATCCACACACACACATCCACACACACATCCACACACACACATCCACACACACACACCACACACACCACACACACACACACACACACACACACACACACACACACACACACACACACACACACACCACACACACATCATCGCTGTAAATTTCAAAATCCCCAGCCAAATCTATCAAAGCGGATATTGATAATTTAGCAAACTGGCCTATATTTCGAGAACAGTTTGTCAGAATATGCCAACAAAGGGCTCAAATAAAAGCATGTGATGTTCTGAGACAGTTTTACAATATAAAAAATGTAGGTCCTCGCGATAAATTTTAAGTTCCGCGCTGGAATCTGTTAAAAAACGTGAACAGTCTGAATAAAAGGTAGAAATTTCGAACATTCTGGCTTATATCTCAAGCACGGTACGTCAGAATGTGGCCTCAAATGTATTAATTGAAAGCTTGTTTTGTCTAATTTGTTATTAAATAATAAAAAATATAGGTCCTCGCGATAAATTTTAAGTTCCATGCTGGAATCTGTTAAAAAACGTGAAAAGTCTGAAAAAAAGGTCAAAATTTCGAACATTCTGGCTTATATTTCCAGAACGGTACGTCAGAATGTGGCCTAAAATGAATTAAATGAAAGCTAATTTTGTCTAAAGTGTTATCAAATAATAAAAAAAATAGGTCCTCGCGATAGATTTCAAGTTCCAGGGCAAAGACTGTCTTAAAATCGGACCCTTCCTCAAGGAAATACTTGAGGAAGGTCATAACTCAAGGACGGTTTGGAATTTCGGACTTTTGATAGTTTTCCTGATATCGTACGGCCATTTTACTTGGGGTCATCTCTCATCAATTTTTCGCTATCTCTTACCGTTTCGCCTAAACAATTCCTGCACACAAAGATACAAAGATACAAAGATTCAAAGATACAAAGCCCGTCCATATTTCTCATTTATACATATATATAGAGATTTCAGTTTTATGTCTATAGGTATCAAACTCTTGCGTTTGTTACCCTGTACGATACCTTAGAGATATCTCGTTTTTATGCCATTACAATTTTTAATTATAGTTAATTTTTGACACAACACAATACATAAAATAACAAATTTGTTTATTTATAAACAACTAGCGGGCTGTCGCCCGCTTTGCGGGCCGAGGCATGGCCGTGAAAGCAAAAAATCCTTTTTCGTCAATGGCAGGTGTTGTAGTGGGAGTTTCGAAAAATCCCGTCTTATTGCACATCTAGACTATAAGACAAAGCTACCTACCAAATTTCAGCTTCCTAGGACTTACGGTTTGGGCTGTAGAGCGATGATCAGTCAGTGGTCAGTGGTCAGTGGTCAGTGAGTGTCTTTGACATTTATATATTAAGATTAGATCAAGTTTTTTGTTACAAATTTTATATGAACGCCACGGAGTCTGGTTACGCCAGTCTCCGTGGCGTAACGGTTGTGACTACTGCCCGTAGTCCAGAGATCCTGAGTTCGATCCGCGGTCGGAGCAGATTTTTCACACAAAAAATTCTGTTCCCGCCGTACATGTGAGGCTGGCATTTCCGGTCCTACCCAGGCTGGGTGAGGTTAATGTGGGTAGCTGGTACGATTCCCAGCGAATGGAGGGTAAAACCCCCGTCCTAATCCAGGACGTTAAATCAAATAGAATCGTTGGCGTTAGGAAGGGCATCCAGCTGTAAAAAAAAATGTGCCAAAACCAACCAACCTCAATCATGAGGTTGAACAACGTCGACCCTGCTCATACGGGATAAGACAGAGTAAAAGAAGAAGAAGAAGAAGATAATAATAACAAATAAAAAAAATGATAATAAAGAACAACCAAAAAAATACTGAATGACCTTGTCTAATAAAAAGTAATGTAAATTCAAGTCACCAAAAATCATAAAAAAAATTCGCTTTACCTTAGGGAGATTTCAACTTACCTTATGTATTTGTGACTCTCAACTTTGACGGATACCTTTGATTTTGAACTCTTAATTTTGACGACAGGATACTTTTGATTTTGAACAACATTTGATTTTGACGACAGGACACTTTTAATTTTGAATAACATTTAATTTTGCCGACAGGATACTTTTGATTTTGAATGACATTTAATTTTGACGACAGGATACTTTTGATTTTGAACAACATTTAATTTTGACGACAGGAGACTTTTGATTTTGAATGACACTTAATTTTGACGACAGGATACTTTTGATTTTGAATGACATTCAATTTTGACGACAGGGTACTTTTGATTTTGAATGACATTTAATTTTGACGACAGGGTACTTTTGATTTTGAATGACATTTAATTTTGACGACAGTATACTTTTGATTTTGAACAACATTTAATTTTGACGACAGGATACTTTTGATTTTGAACAACATTTCATTTTGACAGCAGGATACTTTTGATTTTGAACAACATTTAATTTTGACTACAGGATACTTTTGATTTTGAATCACATTTAATTTTGACGACAGGATACTTTTGATTTTGAACAACATTTAATTTTGACGACAGGATACTTTTGATTTTGAACAACATTTAATTTTGACGACAGGAGACTTTTGATTTTGAACAACATTTAATTTTGACAGCAGGATACTTTTGATTTTGAACAACATTTCATTTTGACAGCAGGATACTTTTGATTTTGAATGACATTTAATTTTGACGACAGGACACTTTTGATTTTGAATGACATTTAATTTTGACGACAGGATACTTTTGATTTTGAATGACATTTAATTTTGACGACAGGATACTTTTGATTTTGAATGATATTTTTTAATTTTGACGACAGGATACTTTTGATTTTGAATAACATTTAATTTTGACGACAGGATACTTTTGATTTTGAATGACATTTAATTTTGACGAGAGGATACTTTTGATTTTGAATCACATTAAATTTTGACGACAGGATACTTTTGATTTTGAATCGCATAAATTTTGACGACAGGATACTTTTGATTTTGAACAACATTTAATTTTGACGACAGGAGACTTTTGATATTGAATGACACTTAAATTTGACGACAAGATACTTTTGATTTTGAATGACATTTAATTTTTACGACAGGGTACTTTTGATTTTGAATGACATTTAATTTTGACGACAGGATACTTTTGATTTTGAATGACATTTTTTAATTTTGATGACAGGATAGTTTTGATTTTGAATAACATTTAATTTTGACGGCAGGACACTTTTGTTTTTGACTTCAAATTTTGAATGATTTATAACCTGGAAAAAAAATTAAGTAAAAGAGAATTAAACATACCTACCATATAAAATATTTATACATAGGTAAAAAACCTCACTAGATAAAAAAACCCAATCTGCCATTTGAACTTTTAAATAAAGACCTTTCAATAATTTGATTTTATTCTCTGCAGTTAGTACCATCAGTACATAATATTATTGGGTTTACTTGTATAGTAAGTTAGTAAGTAACTAACTGTAGGAATCGACACTTCATAGGAAGTACCTACGTAGAAGTACTTCTTGTAATTTGGAGGTAGCTGGTTCAAGTCCCAAGTTAAGTACTAATTTAGTAAAACGAGTTTGAGTAATTATTGTAATAACACGATTGTGATCAACACAAATAGGTATAATAACACAAATAGGTAAACACCATCCAACCTGTGTAGGTTGGATTATCCAAGGACCTTTAAAATGGATTATCTAAACTTGAAGATTAAATATTCATTTATGCTATCAATGCTTTTATTATTTTCAATATGAATAAGTAAAATTAAATATTTGAAAAAATGTACAACTCACCTTATGTTATGATTTCTTCACAAATGAACAAAGTACTAAATAATTAAAGTTAAGATTAATGGTGACTTGAGTACTGAATTATGAAATGTTAGATACATATAATAGGTAATATGAAACAGGTCATTCAGTAATAATTCACAATGATTTTTAATATTTTTAATAAATGGTTGGGTGGAAGAGATTACCATAGGCAATAACCCCGCCCTTGAGTTAGGACATCTGTATATATTGTATTTCTGTTGTTTATCTTTTTTTCTTGATCATATTGTTCTCAATTTTGTATTTTAATTTGTGCATATAATGTCCTATTAATATAGAATTCAATAATAATGATACCATTTCTTAAATCATAGTATAATTATATGTAGTTATAAAGTAAAACAAAAAGACACATATTTAAACTAAGTACCCGATTAGGAACAAAAAATCCTCTTATTCTCACAGTTGCGCTGGTGCCATTATTACGTGGTCAAGTTCTCAAAAAATAATTGTGAAAAAAACATTTTCATTTTTTGATTTATAAACGCGATGGGGATTCAAAAAATGGTTCAATTTCAAAAGAGGGATAAATTCTAGAATTTTTTCGATTAGCCAGAACCGCTGAATCCGCGTATAAACGGTAGACGTGGTGACTCCACTGTGAGAGTCAGTGAACAACAAATAATTCATAGTCGTATTCAGCACACAGAAAAACAAAAGATTTGGTATGTCACAATAAATTGTCACAACCTCCATTTAAGATTATCCAAATAATAAAACTTAATTCAGGCCCCGCTCCCAAAGAGCCTGTTCTTAAAAGTTTGACCACTACCAAAATTTTGTATGTATGGTTTTATCTGTGGTGAAGCACAAGGCCTGTTCACAATTTTTTGTGGATAGCACAGCATTACTAAGAGCCAATCAGTTTTCAAATTCTATTACATTAATTTATCTTTACTCTGGTAATACCGCTATTGGTCATTACTCATACAAGTAACTACTCAGTTTTCCTCACGATGTATGAGTGGACCCCGAACATCTAAATAAAGAGCATAATAATTCCTACCGCGCTGAGGATCGAACCCAGGTCAACATGCCTAGCAGTGCAAGCGCGATAACTCACTCGGCAACAGTGACTACACGAAACCAAAAGTTTCGTGCACCGTCCCACTATACAATTTTAACCTGAGTACCAAAAACATTAAAAATCTTAAAGTTTGCACCACTGTTTATTTGGTTGTCTCATTTTAGAAAAGAAAGAATTTTCCAAATTTCTGAAGGGAACGCTGGCCAAGGCTAGAATTTTTTGCAGTGGCTAAGCACCGCTATTGATTTAGTTCTAATCTTAGTCTAAGTTACTTGAATGTCAGCTTTTGGGCGGAGATGGTCGGGGTACCCAATCGCTCGTCTTCCACTCCTAGACAGTTGTTGGACCAAGTGGAAGGCTTTGGACGCACATCAACACTCGAAGACGATATCCTGGCGAGCAAAGAACATGACGTGTTGTCCAATCAAACACGTTCCGTCCAATCAAGCATACACTTCGTCCAATGAAACATTCGATTCCTCCAATCAAATCAAGCATGGTGGTAGGTGATGACTTGGCAGGAGATGCCGCGTATTACTTTTATTTTTACCAAAAATTTTAGTATGAAACTGTAAATTTAGAAAAAATATCGCACGCGATAGTATTTTGATTTTCGAGAATTTTTCATTGATTTTTGCTGGCTTTATAAAATCCTCCTGAATTTTTTGTAATTATTATTAACTATTACATAATTGGTTCATATTGAAATACCTATTTGCTAAAGGTCCGTTCACATTCATCTGAAGTGAGCAGAGAAATGGACAACATGTGAAATATGGACCTTAAGCAAACATGTCACTCCCCTGATCAGTTCTTTCCTTCCATGTTCTTCTTTCTCAAATATTAAATTCTTCATTCCACTGACCTCAGTAGCTTGATCGATAGGCGGCGGACTTGTAACCTGGAGGTCGTCGGTTCAAGTCCCGGTTTCAGCGTAGATTTATTAAAGCGGGTTTTAGTAGTTGTGATATCACGAAAGTGATTAACACTGATGTCTTAAAACTTATCAAATAATTCTTCATTCCCATTTTTACCTTATTCTATGTCTTATGTCTGTCCCGGTAGCTCAGTGGTAAAGGCGGCGGTCTGGTAATCCAGAGGTCGCGGGTCCGAAACCCAGTCGGGACATGACATATTATCTCCCCATTTGGGATTTTTACCACATAATAATATGTCTCGGGCTTACTGCCGGAATAATGGGACTTTAATAGTCTTAATCGGGCAGTAGGTATAAATAAGGCAATATTATTATTATTATTCTAGATATAAAAATAGAATATAATATAAACACACGTTTTTTTGATTTATTATGAAGTATAAATATGTACTTTTATTTATTTATATATCTTTGTACATAACATAGTAAAATACCTATATAATATTCAGACAACCTGGACATTTGATTGTTCCAAATATATTTTTTGTCTGCTCATTTGCTCAATATCTCTTTAACAATTAGGTCATTCGAAACAGAGGTTTATCCTCCTTACGCTGAAATCTTACAAGTGCATAGTTATTTGGTTTTCTTGAAAATTTCAAATTTGCAAATGCTGTGGCTAGAAATTGAGTCAAAGAGAGGTATATTTTTACTTTCCTTATCCTATAGAAAAGAAAGTAATGGAATCACCCAAAAAAAATTTCGTCAAGAGCACAAAATTGAGGTACAATTTCCGAGGATGTAAATTTTAATCTTTTGCAAGACTTTTGTTTGGAACATTCAAATGAAAGGGTTGTCTTCAGATCTAATTAATTTACAAAAATAGGTAATCAATATTTATTAAGATAGCATGATAAAATATATATATTGAGATCACAAAAGTGGTTAAATTAAAATATTATTTTTTATGCATAACACATTATTTTACATTGGCAATTATTTTACAAATTCTCTGTCTTTCTTTCTTTTTTTCTCTCTCTCTCTCTCCTCTCACTTGTTCTATCTCTTTCACTCACTCACTCACTGACTCACTCACTCACACTTACTCTCTAAAAACATATAATATTTCACAAGTCTATGCAAAAGTGTAAAGACACTTTTGCATAGATTTCTTTCAAAACACATTACTATTCTCATTACTTACATCATCCATACAATAAATTATGATACCAACCAAACTTTTTTTCTTCTTCTAGGAAAAAATAGTTTATCTCTAGGACAACCTAAAAAAAGTCAGGTGTAGTACCATAATAATTCACACATCATTCATAACTTTTTTCTTGCAGTCCAACATTTTCATTGCGTAAAAGATTTTTTTTTTTTTTAAAACAAGTACAAATTTTTTATTTACAACTTTTAATTTACAATAAAAATCCAACATATCTATTCACAATAAAACAATATCCACACAAAAAACAATCAACATGGCACAAGGAAAGTAATATGGAGTATGAATTTATCTTAGAAATAGAATAATTTTACTCATGAAACTCAAAAGTAGTAAAATTTCAAAAAAAATTGGGGGCCAACAATGTCTCTTTAAAAACAGTCCTTCCGGTCCAGTTCTTTTACCACAAGTAAGTAATTAACATACTAACAAGTCTTTTAGTATTTGTAAAAAATAGTAAAAAATAATTACCTATACAGCTTATTATATTTTTTATAGACAAAACTTTGGGTTTTTAGTCATACTGTTTCACTAATTATTATACTTGACAAGGAATAGCATTTATTACTTCTAGCTATCGGGAGTATTGTTTTATTTTTATTATTTTATTAATGTGTTTTGAGACCCAAAATTTTGTTCATAAATGCTGCTGATAACATATATTATGATTAGCTACCTAGGTATCTAAAATGCTATATTTACTATGTTCATTTAAACTTTCACTAACAACAATATGAAAGCAAAATATACGAAGAAGCGTTGGCAAAAGAAATTGTACAGTACCTTGAAGAAACTTCAATTATTATTTCGCTTCAATAAAGGACATTGTACAGAGAAGAGACAAATTGTACACATGTTGGTACTTGCATAAATAAACAAATTCAAGATAAAACAGTAGTTATATACAAACAGACTAATATGGAAAAGAACAAAAAATATTACGGTCTAAAAGTCGGACAGAAATTTTATAAATGGCGTCTTTTGCTCGTGGATACGGCAGAAGGACTGAGCTAACAACTGTGTCATATGACACACGCCGCTTAAAAACAATTTTCTTTGTCTGACTTTTAAACTATCGTCAAAAATATTGCAACAGATGTCGATAGGATTCAAAAATACTTCCAATATCTCAATGATATTCTTGGAATTAAAATTAATGGCTTGCACAAATCTGAAGTTATCGCGGGAATACAAGCTATGGAAGGAATTCTCTGGGTAGGGTTAGTTATTGTAGCATTTTATACCACTTAAACCCCAGCGTGTTTTTTGTTATTAGGTCAATTTTATCAGATGAGACGAAAACAATTGCGCTCGGAATTCCGCTAAAGTTAGAATTTGAACGCATGATCCCTCGCAGAGATGTCTGATGATACCTTCGAAAAAAAAAACATTTCTCTGTCTTAAAAAGATTTGATTTATAAACTGGCTAAGAGGATTAGATATAGGTACATAAGAAATCTAACACTTGGCTGGAATATGATAGGAAACATAGGAGTAGCTTATCTGATGTGTATACAATACACACCTGGAGATAATATTCGATCCTGTAAGCTAATCGGGACCAAAAGTCACTTGGGTCTGCATTACCCGACTACGAATAAGTATCTTTGATCTCTGTAGTCGTGTAGTGAACATCAAGTAAACGAAGTGGCGATGCAAGAAACTGACAAAGTCTTGCGTTGCGTCAGCAGAAAGCTTCAGTCAGTCAGCAGGACATTCACTTAAACCTATCAGACTTATCACGACGAGTTTCACTCAAGCCAGCCGGCCTCAACCTGTGGGCGGCTAGAGTTTGGTCCGCTCTCAGACCATGGTCACGTTCCTCTTCTTCTTGTCACCGCTGCTGACGGAGCTTAGGGACCCCTGCAGACTCGGGTTGAACAGCATCAGGTTGCCGCTGTTCTGGCGCGAGTAGTTGTTGGTGTACTGGGAGGGGGGTGGCAGGGCGCCCTGCTGGTGATGAGGGTGGGTGCCGTAAATGCTGTCCGGGTGGTTGAATGCAGGCAGGGGCGGCACGGGGGGCGGGTACTGCTCCTGATGATACTCCTCGCCGATCTGCCCGTACGGGCTGACGCGCCGCTCGTGCTCATGCAGCAGCTGACTCGCGGTCCAGGACTGGTAGGGGGAGAGCGTGCGGCCGCGGACCAGCGTCCCGTTGCCGCTGATGACGCTGAGGCCACTGCCCGGGTGCGGCATGTGGCGCTCCTCCGGGTAGTGGGCCATGGAGTAGCGCTTCTTGTCTTCCTCGATGTACTGGGGCTCGAACTGTGGCGGGCGAGAGTCTAACTCCTGGCGCAGGGCTTGGTTCATGATGGGCGACGAGATGGTGACGGGGGCACCGCCGTGCTGAGGGCTGCTGGGCACCACCGAGACGTTCAGGTGCTTCTCTTGGCTCTTGATGGGCTTGGCCTTCTCGGGCTTGCGGCGGCGCAGCACGCAGAAGTAGCAGTAGAGGGACAGCAGGAGGGTGACCAACAGAATGCCGCCCACCACGGGCAGCAGGAATTCCACGCTGAAGTCCAACTCGCGGGCGATTTTCGGGATGACGCTGTCGCGGTCCGAGGAGTAGATCGTGTCGTAGGGGGCGGAGGGGAAGGTGGCGGGGGGAGGGGGCGGGGGGGGAGGGGGGGCGGGGATGAGGGGCGGGGATGAGCACGCGTGCCCAGTTGGACACGGGCCCGGGCACCGCGTCTCCGGAGAGGTCCTTGAACCCGCGGATGGCGAGGAAAAGCGTTTGGTCTAGCAGGGAGGGGTCGCGGGTCAGGTCTAGGGTGAAGGATGTCTCCGAGCCAGGGGCGAGGGGGAAGGGGGTGCCGTGGGACCAGGGCTGGGCAGTCTCGAAGCTGTCGGTGATCTCGCCCACGGTGCTGGCGTACTTGAGCTCGTAGCGGGCGACGGAGTTGCCGCCCATATCGGGCGAGGTCCAGGAGAGGCGGGCTTTCAAGTCGGAGGCCAGGAGTTCGACTCTCAGGTCGCCCACTTTGCCAACGTTGCGTGAGGTGGCGAGGGCCTCGCTACTGATTGTCTTGGTGAGGGGGGGGAGGATGCGGAGGAAGGGGGAGAGGGACTCCACGGAGGGGGTAGGCATCTGGGAGCCGCAGCAGTTGGACTCTGGAACAGAGGAGGAACCATTTCAATTAATATCATCTATTTTAAAAAATCTCTTAAATATTTTACAATAATTACAACATTGGAAATATTTTTTTCACAATACTCGTATACAAATTTAATATTGCTTGCTTATATGAGGACCGACCTCAGTAGGGCGGTGGACTGGTAATCTTGAGCTCGGTGATTCGAGTCTCAAAATTTGAGGAAAGTGATCTTGAGTAATTGTGACTAACACGTGATAAATGATATGAGGAGCATGGTTAAAAAAAGTTGTTGACCTTTGAAAAAAAAAAAAAACCAAAACCAACAAGTGTATAAAAAGGCGAGGTTATTGCTTTTACTTCTTCTTATATTGTATATTGATTTGTAATTATCTGTGTTGTATATATATTATGTCCTTATTAATAAAGAGTAAAAAAATAATAATATAATATAATAATGCTTTTTCTTTGTGTTATTATGTAACAATTTTAGTGGGTAGCGCAGAATCATAGGACTTTACCACTTTTAATTTACAATATCTTGTATTATTTTTTTTGCCTAAGATTCTGCCACTGGTCGCTGCTTCACATTAAAGCAGCTACTCATTCTTCCTCACAAGGTATGAGTGGACCCCGAACATCGAAGTACAGAGCAGAAAAATTGCTGCTCTGCTGGGAATCGAACCCAGGTCACCATGCGTGCAATGCCTAACTCACTCTACCATGGTGACTATACAATAATAATAATAATAAAATGACTCACCTAGTCTGAGCGGTAGCTCGGCCGCCAGACTCGCGACGTCGTCGTGCTGCCACGAGTACGCCGTGTTCCCGTTGTCGCTCACCACCACCTCGAAGCTGTAGACACCCGGGCCGCCCGCCTCGGGCGAGAAGTACCGGGAGTAGACCCCGTCTCCCCGCATCAGGTCGGGGTCCCCCGCGCCGGTGTCCAGGAGTTCGAACCTCTCCCGGTGCGGACTCGTGGCGTTCGATCCGGGCCGCGTGACTGTCACCTCCACGCGCGCCCCCAGTACAGGGTAGTCTCCGCGCTTCACCTGAGGGGGGAAGAGATGTTTCGTTTATTTATTTTTTGGTCATTTATGATGCGTAGTTTAATGCTAGAGTGTGATTTATTTGAGGTTTGCTTCTGATCTTTTCATCTATACTTATAAAAGAGAGTTTCACTCACTGATTCATCACTGTTTCTCCGAACTGTTAAGTCCTAGGAAGCTGAAATTTGGTAGGTAGCTTTGTCTTGTAGTCTAGATGTGCAATAAGATTTTTCGAAATTCCCACTACAACACCTGCCATTGGCGAAAAAGGATTTTTTGCTTCACGGCCATGCCTCGGCCCGCAAAGCGTGCGACAGCACATAAACATAGTTTAAACATAAAATTAATGACAATATTGCTATTAACTTTTGTAATTTATTGATTAAATATGTAGTAGTCGTAGCATCTTAGAATAGTATTTAAAATAATATAATTGTGACTCGATGTTTTTCTCTTATGTACTGTAAAATATCCTCAATTTGAGAATATTATTATCTAAATAAATAAATAAAATTTAGTTCGTGCTTATTTTAGTCCCTGTCTCAGGAGCTCAGTGGCAAGGCATCGTTATGGTAATCCAGAGATCGTGAGATCGAAACAGTCGGGATATAACAAGGGATATAACAAGGGTGGAACAGATTGCCACAGGCAATAACCCCGCCCTTTAGGTAGGACATTAGTGTTATTTCTTTTTACTTATTTATTTTGTCATTTGTTTGTTTTTTCTTAATTTTATACTATTAACATTGTACTCTGCCCACCTAATAAAGCATACTATAATAATAACAAGTTGGGGGTGCAATAGTTGTAAATAATGGACGCAGCATTAAATAGAAGACAACTTTTATTTATTTTTTTATTTAGCGTATGGATTGTTTTATTATGTTTAGTGGATACATGGTAGTTTTATTTATTATGTTTTATTTATTATATTTATTATGTAGTTTTATTATGTTTAGAAGAAAAGGGGGTGCAATAGCTCTAAATAATAAACGCACCATTAAATAGAAGATAACTTTTATTTATTTTTTATTTATCGTATGGATTGTTTCATTATGTTCAGTGGATACATGGTAGTTTTATTTATTATGTTTTATTTATTATATTTATTATGTAGTTTTATTTATTTAGTTTTATTAGTCTGTCCCGGTAGCTCAGTGGTAAAGGCGGCACTCTGTGAATCCAGAAGTTCCAGAGGTCGTGGGTTCGAAACCCAGCCGGGACATGACAAGTTATCCTCCCATTCGGGATTTTTACCACCTAATAATATGTCTTGGGCTTACTGCTGGAATGGGACTTTAATATTCCTTATCGGGCAGTATAAAAAAGGCGATATTATTATTATTATGTTTAGAAGACAACTCACCTCTGTGTATATGATGAGCGGGTATGTAGTTTTATTATGTTTAGAAGACAACTTACCTCTGTGTATATGATGAGCGGGTATGTAGTTTTATTTATTTAGTTTAGAAGACAACTCACCTCTGTGTATATGATGAGCGGGTTGATGGTGGCGCTAGTCCAGACTCTGGCTCTGACCACGGGGACTCTACTGGACCAGGGCGTGGCCATCACTTGCACGTAGTGGCTCTGGGGACTGCCTTGGAAGCGCTCGATGGTGTACGTCCAGGTACCTGGAATTAATAAGTAACTTCGTGAAATTCAACATTAAAAAAAAAAAAAACTTTTCCAATAGGTTTAAACAGCATAGCTCATAAAAACATAGTAAAATTTCTCAAGTACTAACAGTAATTAAGTAAACAAAAAAAAAAAATCTCGGTAGCGTTCGATGGTGTACGTCCAGGTACCTGAAGTTAATTAGTAACTTTGTGAAAATCAACATTCAACGAATTAAAAAAAAACTTTTCCAATAGGGTTAGATAAGATAAGATACGATAAATTGTTTTATTTAAAATCAATATACATAATTATAATTTACAAAGCAACACTTTCCCTAAGCTAATACAAAAAAATGTGGGCTTCTAAGGAATAAAAAGCCTAACTAATAAAAAAAATAGTAAAATTTCTCAAGTAGGTACTAACAGTAATTAAGTGAACAAAAAAATTCTGGGTAGCTCAGTTTGAAGTGGTGGGTGAATCGTCTGTCCAGTAATCTAGAGGTCGCGGGTTTGAAACCCAACCGGGACATGACAGGAAATTTATATTTATTAATTTGACAGGACTGTAATTTCTTTGTAAAGCAGAATATACTCTTAATATTATCCTCTGAATTTTTTTTGTTTGTTTTGAAACTTTAAACGGTTACCTGTTTCAAGCTAACCTGTTTAACTTTCCCTATTTTTATACTATACGTGTTTGGGTACACCCATATTAAGCCCAAGACACCCTCTTACCTGTCTCGTTAATGCTGGCGGGGATTGACATCAACCGGAGAGACAGCATGGCGTCGGAGCGGGTAGAGTAGACTTTCTGTGAGGGCGAGGTGAGCGTGATGCCACGGATGAGGGGGTCTTCAATGTCGTGGGTCAGAATTGTGAAGCGCGCTGGCTCGCCCATGCCCTCTTCCAGAACGAAGCTCCCGGTGACTGAAGAGGTGGAGGAGGAAGTGCCGTCATCGATGAGTTCTCGACGGTGGATCTGAAGAGGTAGAGACACGTTGGATTAGATTTTCGATCGGAATTTTTATTTTCTTTAGAAACTATTTATTAGTAGAACGATGTAGAACATATATACAGACAAATTATGGTACAAATTAAAATACAAAATTGACAATCTCTATATATAAATGAGAAATATGGACGGGCTTTGTGGCTTTGTGGCTTTGTGTGCAGCAAATGTTTAGGCGAAACGGTAAGAGATAGCGAAAAATTGATGAGAGATGACCCCAAGTAAAATTGCCGGAAAATCCCAGGAAAATTATCAAAAGTCCGAAATTCCAAACCGTCCTTGAGTTATGACCTTCCTCAAGTATTTCCTTGAGGAAGGGTCCGATTTTAAGACAGTCTTTGCCCTGGAACTTGAAATCTATCGCGAGGACCTATATTTTTTATAATTTAATAACACATTAGACAAAATTAGCTTTCATTTAATTCATTTTAGGCCACATTCTGACGTACCGTTCTGGAGATATAAGCCAGAATGTTCGAAATTTCGACCTTTTTTTCAGACTTTTCACGTTTTTTAGCAGATTCCAGCGCGGAACTTAAAATTTGTCGCGAGGAGCTATATTTTTTTATTTAATAACACATAAGACAAAATTAACTTTCATTTCATTCATATTAGGCCACATTCTGACGTACCGTTCTGGAGATATAAGCCAGAATGTTCGAAATTTCGACCTTTTTTTCAGACTTTTCACTTTTTTTTAGCAGATTCCAGCGCGGAACTTAAAATTTGTCGCGAGGAGCTATATTTTTTATTATTTAATAACACATTAGACAAAACTAGCTTTCATTTAATTCATATTAGGCCACATTCTGACGTACCGTTCTCGAGATAGAAGCCAGAATGTTCGAAATTTCGACCATTTTTTCAGACTTTTCACGTGTTTTTTTTTTACAGATTCCAGCACGGAACTTAAAAGTTATCGCGAGGACCTATATTTTTATTGTAAAAACTGTCTGAGAACATCACATGATTTTATTTGAGCCCTTTCTTGCCATATTCTGACAAACCGTTCTCGAAATATGGGCCAGTTTGCTACATTATCAATATTTGCTATGATAGATTTGGCTCGGGATTTTGAAATTTACAGCGATGATGGTTGCGTGTGTGTGTGTGTGTGTGTTGTGTGTGTGTGTGTGTGTTGTGTGTGTGTGTGTGTGTGTGTGTGTGTGTGTGTGTGTGTGTGATGGTTTGTGTGTGGTGTGTGGCTGTGTGTGTGTGTGTGTGTGGCTGTGTGTGTGTGTGTGTGTGTGTGTGTGTGTGTGTGTGTGGTGTGTGTGTGTGTGTGTGTGTGTGTGTGTGGATGGGTGTGTGTATATGTGTGATGTGTGTGGGTGTGTGTGGATGGGTGTGTGTATGTGTGTGATGTGTGTGGGTGTGTTGTGTGTGTGTGTGTGGGTGTGTTTGGGTGGGTGTGTGTGTGGATGTGGATGTGTGTGGATGTGGATGTGTGTGTATGGGTGTGTGTATGTGGTGTGTGAGTGTGGTGTGTGTGATGGCTTGGCGAAGCGGGTGCAGCCCGCTAGTATTAATATAAACAAGAAAAAAAAAGAACTTTATACATAATTATGTCCTAAATAAAGGGCGGGGTTATTGCCTAGGCAATCTCTTCCACCCAACCCTTTGGAATGAGTTTTGCTTTAGATGCAACTTATTTTAATGCCTAATTGAGACCACTGCCCGTACCTAGTCGAGAGATCCCGAGTTCGATTCCCTTTTGGGGAAGACTTTTTGAAGAATATTCTTTTCCCTCCAAACACCTGAGGCTGATTTAATTTTACTCCCGAGAAATTTCTAATATTGGAAATCGGAAGTATTGTGTTCGTTTTGTAAAAAAAAATATTTTTTTGCTCCGATTTCAATTTTTTGATTGTTTCATGTCTAACTTTTAACATTCTCATGTCTCGACTTACCTCCATCGGCAGGTCAGCCCGACTGCCCTGATAGTACTGCTCGGTGATGCTGTAGAGGACGTTGGTCAGCTTGAAGTAGGTGGATATGTAGCTGGAAGCCATGTTCTGGCGGGCCTCGGTGACGGTGAAAGCGGCCCCGTTGGTTTTCTCAGCTATCCAGTCCAGGATCGCTGTCTGTAAGGGACGTCAAAAAATGGATACCAGTTAGAATGTATATTTTAATAATAAAAGTAATGATATTTTTCGGTTCCAAGTGCGGTTAGCTTTTTAGAGAAGGTGGGTTTTTAGTGGGTGGAAATCCCACACCCCAGGATCTGGGTTTCTTTGAAAGATTTTTTCCTGCCTTCCATTAAAAAAAAAGAAAAAAAGTTCACTATAGTCAGTTTTTCAGTGCATAATATCAACACAAACCACAAATCTGTAAGGGACGTTAAAAATAGATACCAGTTAGAATGTATATTTTTTAAATATACCTACAAGTTCACTATAGTCAGTTTTCAGTGCATAATATCAACACAAACCACAAATCTGTAAGGGACGTCAGAAATAGATACCAGTTAGAATGTATGTTTTAAAAATAAACAAGTCCACTATAGTCAGTTTTCAGTGCATAGTATCAACACAAACCACAAATCGGTAAGGGACGTTAAAAATAGATACCAGTTGGAATGTATATTTTAAAAATAAACAAGTTCACTATGGTCATTTTTCAGTGCATAATATCAACACAAACCATAAATCTGTAAGGGACGTTAAAATAGATACCAGTTAGAATGTATATTTTAAAAATAAACAAGTTCACTATGGTCATTTTTCAGTGCATAATATCAACACAAACCACAAATCTGTAAGGGACGTCAGAAATAGATACCGGTTAGAATGTATATTTTAAAAATAAACAAGTTCACTACAGTCAGTTTTCAGTGCATAATATCAACACAAACCATAAATCTGTAAGGGACGTTAAAAATAGATACCAGTTAGAATGTATGAATTCACCACCTTATAGATCGAGCAACTGAGGTCGGTAATTCTACTAATATAATATGCTCTCAAATGATTTTTTTCTTACCTGAACATCCCAGGATAGGTAACAGTGGCTATCCGAATCTTGAGGTCTGCCGAGCGGATGATCTGCTTGGTGATTTCAGGGGCGTAGGAGGAGGTGCCGGGGGCAATGAGGACGATGACAGAAGATCCAGGGCCGGAGGTACGGGATCTTTCGTCTAGCATCTGGGGGAAAAATAGGAGGAGGTTCGGTCTGGGTTGTACATAATTTCAGATATATTACTATATCTGGGGGGAGAAAAAGTTGGACATTAGGTATGGGTTGCACATACTTTCAGAGATAATACCATCGAAGAAACGGGGTGTTTTTTTTTGGGAAATTTCATTAAGATAATTGTTTTAACTCTTTGCATCACTTGAATTCACGAGATCAGTGAAGTTAAGCAGCGTCCAGCCACGTTACAACTTAATGGGTGACCACGCAAATTCAAAAAATCTTGAGGTAGGTTACGAGTCCTTATCGATTGAGCTACTTCTTTTTCCATGTTAATTGAAAATTGAACTATATTGACTTTCTGGCACCGAATTCAGGTGAGGACTTAGCCGTGCATGGATCCAGTCCTGAATATGAAACGTGAATTGGTATGTTTCAAAAAATAAATAAATATTCTGCTGTTTCAGGATCCTAATAAGTATATCCCAGATAACGCGGTAAATTTTTTTGTCTCGTTCATCCATTGAAATTTACAGCTATCCAAACTTTCTTATCAGATTCACACGCAAGAATAAATCAAAATAAAAGTGGTGTCCTTATCACTAGGACTCTAAACAAAGAGTTTGAGGTGTCGCCAACTATCCCCAACAAGTTGAATCAATTAGAAAAATCCACAGCGTCCTTCTGGAAGGACGTCAGCCCCATCTGGGATATATTTACTTAAGTATATAAAGCTCTAGAATCTCACCTGCATAGCTTCCCTGATGCCACAAGCCAGACAGGCGGGGGATCGGCTATCGCCGGGAGTATACGGAATATTGCTGGCCACCAGGTCACGCGCGCCGGAGCTGTGCAGAGGGCTGAGGCCGTGCAGCTTGTGGGCCGCGGTTTCGTTGACGGACACGAGGCCGACCTCTGTGTTGCCGGGAAGATCGTGGACGGCCCACTTCCGGATGGCCAGACGCAGGAAACTCCAGGACTCCTGGGAATCGAGAGGGATAAATTAATTTAAATTAAAAAAAAAAAATATACCAAAAAGGAAATTCGAAATAAATGCTTAATTGTTAATTTAAAAACCAGAAGCGGAATCGCAACTCGTAACAGATAAACACTTCTCACAACTATGAAACTCCAACTTCGTAACTTGAGTGAAAAGGCGGCGAACTCATTCCTAGAAAGATTTGAAGGACACCGATCAAGGGGAAGACCTAGAACACGTTGGATTGACAATATACGGAAGGATCTAGAAGAGATAGGAGGAATTAATCCAAACGAATGGGAAGAGATTGCTAAAGATAGAAGAACATGGTTTCAGCTCATAGAACAGGCATATGGTCGTTGAGGCCGCAGCCACGGAAAAGTAAGTAAAGTAAGTAGAATAAATTAATTTTTCGTCAACGGGCGGCGGACTCTGCTGTCTAAACTAAAATTACTTTTCCAACCCTTAAAAAAAAGTTATTATATTAATTTGTGTTCATCATTTTTGTGGTGTCAAATAAATTTGTTCACAGTAAAATTCAATCGAAAAATAATCAAACACCTCGGCCGAGGTGTGAAGAAGTGTCACCGTACTTCTGACGCGTGGCAATTTCAGTGACCTTAAATCGCCACTTTTCCTATTTCTGACGTCATCCGTGCGGTAACCTCCGGACCACCAGCCATTGAAAGTCCTCCCCTCATAGTGATCAACTGATCATCTTCTTTCCTGCCCAAACCTAACTGGAATATGCTGAAAAGAAGATCTTGAATTAGGGCATGCCAGGGCTGTGGCTGTGGCAACATGCTGGATGAGCAAAGTCTAAACAATTTGGACGTCCGGACACCGAAAGTAATAATAATACTCTTTAGTGGAAGGTAACCACCAGGCGAGGTTAATGCTCAAAGCATTTTCCACCACGTAACCTTCAGAGTCTTATTATTATGTGGTCAATTACTCAAATTAATAAGGAAAAATTCATGAACTTCGTGGGATTCCAACCAACGGATCCCGACGCTACCCTGGATTACCAGACTAACGCGTTAATAATAATAATAATAATAATATCGCCTTATTTATACTGCCCGATGAGGACTATGAAAGTCCCATTATTCCAGCAGTAAGCCCAAGACATATTATTATGTGGTAAAAATCCCAATTGGGAGGACATCATGTCATGTCCCAGCTGGGTTTCGAACACACGACCTCTGGAGTCTTTGGATTCACAGAGTGCCGCCTTTACCACTGAGCTACCGGGACAGACGACCACTTGACACGGAAAGCGAGACTCACCCTCATCAGCATGTCCTTGGTATCCTCCACCACCAGCACATATCTGGTCAGCGTGTCTCTCTTGTACACGATGGTCGGCGTCGTATTACTGACGGCGATCTCTAGCGCCGCGTTCGTGAAGTCGTAGTGCGTCTTGATGACCTCCATCACACTGCGGCGGTTGCAGAAGGCGTTCTGTTTGGTGGGCGCGAACCGGTTGTGCGTGGTGGCGTTGCAGAAGCTCTTGATGGCGGGGGAGCCGGTGGAGAACATCAGGGAGGACTTGGCCTCTGGGTGAACCAGTTTGGACTTCGCCACGGGACGGTCCTCGCAAATTCTGGGGAGGAAAAGAAAGGTTGACATTAAAAAAAAAAAAAAAAAAAAAAATTGATTGCATGTTTTTTTTTGGATTTACAAATTAATGCAATACTCTGTTTATCCTGGAAATGTGACTAATACCCAAATTATAAAAGTTTAGGAATGTTTATTTTTATTAAGGGTAGTATGCAGAGTCCTCACTGTAGGGATGCCTGGGTCATTTGTCCCTTCAGCTGATTTTGTTATTCAGAGACGTTTGTTTAAAGCGTCTGTGCGCATGTGCAATCAGATGTTCCTTTAATAAATAATTGTCAAGGTCGAAGTATTCCCTATAGCAAGCTCGAGTCCACCCCACAGTGAACCCTATAGGGATTACAAAATCGTCTCTGCATGCGAGCCTAAATATTAGAACGATCTAAATAAAAATGCAAGTTTGATTAGAGTGTGTGTAAATTTTGTACAAGGTGTGTCAACGACTAACTAATTTGCACAGCTATATTAAATTGACCAAAAGTAGAACAGTGTGTCGAGAATTCCATACGAACAAGGCTTTGAAAAGTCAACAAAATGTCAACAATATTAAAAATCAAAGTCAACCAAAGTAATTGTTACAGCCTGAGTGGCTCGCTTGAAGAATTGGTGACCTTTAGTCAAGAGTAGCAGCTTTTATTAAACAGTTATGTAAGGATAATGTATGCGTGACATTAATAGGTATGTAAACACACTTAATTGACCGGTTATTATAATTCTTTGTCTTCCTTTACTATTACCATTCTTAAATTATTCATTAAATGAAACTTAAAGGTAGGTACTTGTCATAGTTATGTATAATTATGTAAACTAATTGTCAGGCACTTGTCATAATTATGTATATGTTTACATAACTAGGTATAAGTTATAATTACAAATAACTAGGTGGATTAGTATCATATCGTGTTCAAAGGCTCTACTATAGTCCATTGGCCATGAAGTAATGCCACACGGCGGTCCCAGGGCAACATAAAACAAAAACATAACCAAGAAGAGGTCTTTAGACGGTAAAAAACCTTCTCCCCGGCTCACAGGCATTAATCTACGTTGGTGTTTGATGCAAATTTTCCTCTTAAAAAAAACTAAAGTCCATTCAGTTACAAGCCCTGGAAATGCCAATTGCCAATAATAGAAAATGTATAAGCTGTATGTAGGTACATTATGTATATATTTTAGTGCGAAGTAAAGACATCATTCAATAAGCAGTATGATGTCAACGTAACTAGTATCTATGTTCCGTAAAAAACTGCTCGATTCATGATTAATTCATCGATAAGGATACATTGGAATGTGTTGCTATCGGTGTCTTCCTAGAAAACCCCATTTATTATTGAAGAAACTTCATTAGAGACCTTCGAATAACTCAAAGTGAATCGATAGTAAAACCGATAGTTAACTCATCGATATCACCACTCACCACATCTTTGTAGAAAAACTCATATATTATAATTAAGTATTTATTATCCTAGAAAATATCGATAACCTTTGAATAAATCAGGAATTAGAATCGATAAGTAAAACCGATAATTAATATATCGATATCAACACATTCCGTGTTTAACGTATTCGTGTGCATAAATGCATAATAATAGGTTCCTCTTGTATGCGATTTTGCAATTTTATTATTGCAATTAAAGCGTTACGTGAGTCCTGTAGCGTTGGTCAAGGTTAGATAAGGTATTTATGTGCATATTTTTTTTGCAGTAAGATGTCCATGGGATTTATCTGCACTATTATAAATATTGATGAGTCAACCTGTTAATGGCTGGATTGTGAAAGGACGCAGCAACACGACACATGGATATTATCATCAAGGACTTGGTACATGTCTTCACTATAAGTGATAATGTATGTAGACGACTCAACCCAAGAGATTTACCGTTTTTGTTTACCATAAACGTCGATGAAAATATAAAATAGTAAAAACTTTGGTGCTGAAATATAAATACATAAAATAATCGTAAATGATACTTGGCCTTAAAGAAGAGTACGAAAAAAAAATTGGATATGGCATGGTTCTGAACGCTCCTGTCATTTGCAGGAAACTCACGTACCAGCTACACAAATTCACCTCACCCAGCCTGCATTGGGTATGCTATCGATTTCCCCCTCTATGTTCTATGTAAAACTGTTATACATATTGTGTATAAATACAAATGAATCAATGATTTCAAAAACTTCATGAGTCAGTGAAACTTAACTTTTCAGGAGAGCCTTAAAACTTAATATGTTTTCACCAAAAAGGTATTTTGGGCTAAGTTTTTGTTCAAATATTAGACAAGGACTTTATCTAAGATTGTATTTAATCATTAGTCTTAAATTATTTTGATTTGTGGTGCTATGTCCATTTTAATTTTCCCAGAAACTCACCCGTCCACGACCGTGATGGGTCGGTCCGAACACCCGGTGGTGAAGTCCATGCCGCTCTGGTCGCCCATGTAGCACATGGGGTAGACTGGGTCCCGGGAGTAGCCCATCTCGTCGAAAACACCGTACCGGTATTTGGCCCATTCCGCCACCATTGCTTTGCCTAAGGAAGAGAGAGGGAAAATTCATTAAATCAATTCCGTCACCATTGCTTTGCCTGAGAAAGAGAGAGAGGGAAAATTCATTACATCAATTCCGCCACCATTGCTTTGCCTGAGAAAGAGAGAGGGAAAATTCATTAAATCAATTCCGCCACTATTGCTTTGCCTGAGAAAGAAAGAGGAAAAATTCATTAAATCAATAACTTAGTCAATCGCGGTAGCTGAGCGGTAAAATGGTAGCTCAAGTCAAGGCAACCGTCGCGCATCGGTTGGTCGGTCTGGTATTTCAGAAGTCGTGGGTTCGAAACACAGCCGGGACATGACAAGTTAATAATAATAATTATAAATCATTTGTTTTATTTTTCTTTTTTTTTGTATACAGAGGACCCATCCTAAGCCATTTTTATTTGGCTTCTAAGATGATCCTACCATTTGAGATTTTGACCACACAAGAATACGTCTTTTGCTTACTGCTGGAATAATGAGACTTATTAGTCCGAGTCAGGCAGTATAAATAAGGCGGATAATGATATTTTTATGATTTGTCCCTAATAGTAATATTGCCACTAAGACATAAAAAAGAAGTTAAATGAAAATATAGAATCCACTTACTCAAATCCTTGGGGTCCAGTAGGGCACGGTGACTCAAATAGACAAAGTCCCCACTTTGGCCGCATCCCCTCGACTGTTGGGTCCACATCGAGTCCCCATGCACCGGGTGGGGAGGTCCCACATTGAAGTCAGGGGTTTCGCCTTGGGCGCTGACCACCGAATTCGAGTTGGGGGCGCACGTGTCTGGCCAGTTGTTGGGGAGCAGAATTGTGACGGAGCCCCAGTAGGCGCGGTTCTCCAACGTCGAGTAGAGTGTTTTCGAAGCTCCTTTGATGGCGACCTGGAAACAGAGAAAATGAAATGGATCCGATTAGTTCAAGTGATGAGTATGACGTCATAACAGTGGGGTTACTCGTCCCGATTAGTCCTCAGTTCAAAAAAAGAAATAACAGTGAGGTACTCAGAAAATTGAGTCAAAACATCAAGCATTACATAGAGACATATACTATGTGGTAGGACCATAATATTTGAAACCTTTAGAAGAGACATTTGATAATATGACACATGATATTGCGTACTGACTTAGACAATGACTTAAACGGCCTAATTAGACCTGTCTGATAGAATAGTATGCACCGAATAAGGAGTGACCGAAAATGGTTAGACAAGAGGCTTGTCTGTAGGCCTAATAGGTTGGCCAGACTTTACAAAAGTAGGTGATGGACATATTGGACATGCCAGGCAGCTATTTGATATGATATTGCTCTTTTGAGTTTGTTAATACTTACTTATAACAATTAAATATAACTTGAACGAATCATACATAAATCAACTATCTCAAACTGGACAAATTTAATTACAGAGAATTAATAGATCTGCTTCACTAATAATGGACAACATGGATAAAAACGAAATTTTCCAAGGAGGGACACTTGGCTTCTTTTTACAATTTTTTATATATGTATTTTACAGCAAGGTTTACGAGTATAACATAAACACTTGGCTTTAATTTCAGCTCATCTAGATCGATATCAAATTTCAAAAATCGATTGGTATAACTATTTTTTAATTTTATCATGAACTAACGAATTCTTATTTGTACACCATTGTGATCATTGTTGTCACCAATTTTGAGTTTATAAAAAAGACAAACTCACCAACAGTTTGACAAACAATTAGACTGTTGAGGACTTTCAGGAGACGAGGGAATTTATAGTGACAAATAAGAGAACCTATAAAGCAGACATCTTTTTGTTCACATCGAAGAACGTTAATGTTTTCATTGTTGAAAGAAACAAAGCAAAAATTGCGAAAAAGTTACACAGTGAAATAATCTATAGATTTAGAAACTATAGATATACAAATCCATGTGTTATAAATATATCTACAATACGTGAGTAGGTATAACGAAGGTATGTTTTAATGTTTTAGATTATAGGTATTTATAAAACACAGAAATACTTTTGATCAGAGGAAAAGAATCCGATGTTTTCTGCATGGATGTGTGAATTATTGTTTCGGTGTCCCACGTTATAAATTTCCACAGCGACAACAACATTCTCCAACAAATTGTTTTGTGCATCTTCAAAGCCGTTCCTATGTTCTGAAATACTTTTCTCTCCGGCTTCTTGTTGGAACAGAAAAATGTATGTTTTCAAATGGAGCTACACAAAACATTTTTTCCAAAGCTTGTTCTTTTATATCAACTTCTTCATCCTCCATTTCGTCGTCATCGTCATTATCATCTTGTTCATGGTTTTGTTGAGAGTATGTTGTTATGTTCTCTCCAAGTTATTGTTTTCATATTTTCCTGTTACTTTATTTTCGCATTTTCCTATACTACTATTATTCTTGCAACTAACATGCAGTCTCTATTTTGGCTTTCTTTCGCGTCATTTTGCGTCTAAACGAAGCGTCTTTTCTTTACTTTTCAATGTTTTTAATATCTTTGTTTGCATGTACTCTGTCAATATCCTCTTCAATACTTTCGCTTTCTTTAAAGGTATTTTTTGTACTTTGACTTTTTTCCTTTTCATTAACTGTGCTTTTATTATTTTTCTTGTACAACTTATACAACAATAGTAAATATTAATGAATGCAAGAATGAATGTATTCTTGTATATACTTTGAATATATTAAAGAAAACTTATTACATGTTTCAGGGGGTATTTCCCTACCCTTATTTTTTAAAATATTACCCAGACTTCCTGATCTATTCTCTCCAGCATTGTGTTTTTCTTTGAGAATGTTGGAATTTCTGACATACTGGTTAACTGTAATTTGTAGTTCCTATTTTAGTTCTCTGACTTTTCTGCCCGGTTCAAACAAAATAATTCTTCTCGCAAGAATTCGCAAATGTCCAGAGAGCGACAGAGAGAAACATAGAAAGAAGAGCGTGGTGTTTTTTTTTATCTTTATTTCTTCTGAAAAAATGTTCGAGAACTATTTTAATGTCCTTTATTGTTTTATTTTTGCCAAGGAAAGGTATTTAACGTGTTTTTATTCAAGGAACATTATTCAAATTCCTTTTTAATCTGTTTCAGTTTGATTGTTGTCGCTTGGAGTCGGAGGTTTGTGGTTCGGACTTGGTTCGGTAATAGCTTTATGGTCCATGAACATGAACACATATGCTAGCTTATTTATACCTAATCGTACTTGGCTAAGATGATAATTTACCATCGGTAAATCAGCAGAACGTTGCGTTTTCTACTGTAAATAATCTTTGAATATGTGGAGTCTAATCTTAGAACATTCAAGTCGTGAATTCGATTCCCATCTGGAAAAAAAAAAAATATATTCGTTCCCTAATTTCTTTGCTTGCTTTCTTCAATCTTATCTCTTCAAGTCTTTTTGTCCAACCACACAAAGGAACACCTTATTTATTTCAAATTCAAATTCTTTCCATTTCTGACTTCACCAAATTTGGATCAAAATCACAAAAACAAAAGGCCTGAGCAGTTACAGAAACGTTCATTCTCTGACGGATAACTTGACGTTAGGAATTGAAAGACATTATCTTTCCTTTTTTTGATACAATTATGATGATGATAATGTTGTTATTTTAGATCTTTACGATGATGGCAAAGTAGCTGTTGCTATTAGTAATTAACATGAAAGCACCATAACCTAACCTAGTAGTTCTCTACCAGAAGTTAGAAACTTCGGGACCACGCTGGCTTCTTTAATGGATGATAATATGGTGCACCAGCAGTTGGATGAAAAGATTTTTTCGGTCACGACATTGTGAATCTAGTGGCCGGGTTATTGACTTCATTATTAATCGGAACACACCTTGGATCACGATAAGAACTACATAGAGTATCATAGAACATGGTGAACAGGATAAGAATTTGACTAAATATCAATGGAACAGGATAAAAACTACACTGAATATCAATGGAATACCATAAGAACTTGACTGAATATCAATGGAACAGGATAAGAAATTGCCTGAATATCTTAGATAGAAAATTATAACTACCAAGACAGAACATAAATAAAAAATTAGAGGTATAATGGAGACCTAGAAAACTCGTTAAAAAAAAAAGTTGACAAAAATCAGAAATCCACACTTAGAAGTAGACAAAACTGAAATGGAATCTTTTTGGGAAATGTTAAATTTCTGACGATTCCTATTTGTCGCAAGGAAGTCAAAATATTGGAAGGCGGATATTTGTTTGGTCTTTAATTCCGGCATGTTTATTCGACATTTTGTCCAAGGCGGCGGGCTGAGGCACAGTCAGGTCTTTTGTAAATTCTTTTATTTATGCATAGATTATCTATTACCTACGAAAATAGAATGTCATAGTATTGTTTGGATTAGCAGCTTAAATGAGGATTTCAGTCCTTACTGACGAACACCAAGCATAGCTGTATAAATAGAAAATGATACTTTGTGACTAGTGTTTACATAGTTATTATACATTTATCTGTATAAATACAGCTATTATACATTCTCTCCGTAAGCATTAAGTGGGATAAGATTCGTGGGTTCTATTGTTAGTCTAATGAGGCCCAAACTAGGCGCGCCACGCATTAAATAGCTTCTCGGATCATCTCGTTTCAAAACTTTGATAATCTTGAAATTAACTTTTTCTTCCGAGCTGTTATTGTAATTTCTTTAGAAAATCAAAGTTCTTCACGAAAGAGAATACAAATAAATAATTTTATACAAAAGCAAGTTTTAAAAGATGTTCATGATGTCAACAGAAACAAAATCAAAATGAATCCGATTACCTATCAAAGCTTATCATGCAAAAGAAGAAAAAGAAAAAAAAAACATTATCAATGAAATTTAGTCAAACAGACAAAAATATGAGTTTGAAATTCTCTGTTGAAATTCTCCAGGGAATTGAACAAAGGACCTATTACTGTTTAGTGGTTTAGTCAAAGCTCCTGATCATCACTGCAAGATGCCTCTACTGGAATTTTGATGATTTATCGGTGATTCAGTCATCTCCACTAAAATTTCATTAAATCAGTGGATGTGTCTGATGCACCATGACCCTATTTTCCATCATCAGGACAGAATGGACTCTGACATGTATTTGTTGGTCGAAGTGGTTAAGGCGCTAGTCTGGTAATCCAGGTAGCGTGGTTATCCGTTGGTTCGAATCCCACCTAGGGCATGAACTTTTCAAATACATTTGAGAATCTGACATAAGTGCACCAAAATAGTTGCTGAAATAAAAAGCTCTTTAGTCCTCATTAGACAGTAATTAAATAAGTCTCTTTTTTCTCAAGTTTAAAATATTCTAAAATTTCATGAAATTCAAACAGTCTGACTTTGTTTCTTAATTATTCATGTTGAAAACAGAGCAAGCATATTTTTGAAGACGTAACTTTAGACTTTCGGCAGAACAAATGAATTATTCACATGAACTTTGACGCAAACGAATCTTACGAATATCACACACGAAGAACTGAATGTTAATCTCATGTAAAACAACACTTCAATACATCATGTGAAATTGCATATGCATAACTCATGTAAAAATACATAGCTTATTTAGAACAACACCTGAAATCTGAATGTCTCGTGTAAAATTACATAGTTGATGTGGAAGAACACCAAAAAATGTGAATTACATGGTCTCCTGTGTACAATTTGCATCAACAATATCAACATGTCTAGTTTTAATCTATATATTTACATTGTTTACAGAAATGTTGAATTTTGAAAATTAAATTTTAATTTAACCCGTAAAAAACAATTTTAGTGGAACAACACCAAAAAACAAACCACATGGTTCCCCTTTTACATTTTTAAATCAATTTGTTTGTTTTAATCCATGTTTTTAAAAATTAGAAAATCGGAAAAGAATCGCTGTCTGGGTCCAAAAATGGGGTTTGGGGGGTGAAAATTTTCATCTAATTTTGGATTTTTTATAATATAC